>JAKWBJ010000482.1:3215000-3910000 GCA_023159175.1 Wohlfahrtia magnifica | reverse complement strand
AGAGGGTGTCCGACGGGATGGTATAGTACGGCGGCGTAAATGGTCTTATGGAAGAAGCTCTTGTGTCAACTGAATCGTAAATGGAAACAAATGCAAATCATTGTACAAGATTGTGAAGAAAGTTGTTCTTTGAAGACCAAGCTCCTGAGCACGGCGTCGAATTGAGGTTGATGGATTGTTTTGAACACTTTCTTGAACAGCAGTAATGTTTTCAGTCGATCTTGCAGTACGTTGTGGTCCATGCTTGGGCCCCTCAGCTACAGTCCCTCTTTCTTCGAAATCATTCACTACACGATAAATAGTGCGTCTTGTTTGCACGTTGTTTCTCCCAAAACTGTCACGTAACTTTCTCATCGTCACAGTAATCGATAATTGATTTTGACAAAATGTTTTAACAATTAATACACATTGGTTTACTGAATATTTTTTCATAATAAATTTGCCACGTCTCTATTTCACGACTACTAAATATGAACTGTCAAGACTAATGTAGTATACCTTCCCGGCGGACACCCTGTATATTAAACTTATATAAAACCAAACTAAAAAAATATTTGTTAAAATTTTAGCTTATTTTTTAGCCGAAAACAAGTTTTTTTAGCTTATTTTTGAACGCGATTTAGCTTTACATATATACATACATATATCATTTTAAAATCTGGTCACACTGAGCAGAAGATAAACAATATGAATACAATTTTAAATTTAATAATTGTGAATATTTTTGGCACACAATAGGTAATATTAAAAATTCATTAAATGACCCTTTGTACTTAAACATATACAACCGGGCCGTGCATATGTTAAATCATAGCAGCGCGTCCGCTGAACGAGTTTTTTCTAAATTAGGCCTTGTAAAAAATAAGTTTACAACTGGATTAAAAGTATAAGCTTGTGCATTCATGTTATCTTATTATTATTAGAATTATTAGAATTATTGCACTTAAAGGTCTTTATTAGTAATGTTTACTACCGAAATTTTGCTATTACTTAATGAATTAATTATTTAAACGAAATAAACCTATTATATTTTTGTATTAAAAAGTCAATAAAAGTTGTATGTATTAAATTGTAAATATGTACAACATACATACATGTACATACATACATATATATATAATATACATATATATATACATTTCTTATTTACAAATACGTCTTATTCATATTGCTACAAAATTATATTATAAAAAATTTAATTTTAACATTAGTAATGAATTATTTTTGACTTATTAAACTATTGAATTAGTTTTTTTTCTCTATTTAACCTTTTATTTACATAAATAAAAACGATAAAACAAACTGTGCGACTTTTTTTTCCAAAATGCAACTTTTTGCGCAACCTTTTTTTTAAAAAATCCCCCTTTTGTGCCACTATTTGAAAAAAACTCAACGGTAACGCTGTATGTACATATGTACATACATATTTGCACAAAAGGCTTTTATCACTTTTTATCGTAAATTTTGATAAAATTTATCGTTTTTGCAAATGTTATCGGGAGACAAGCGATGTACACATATAGAAAGAGAAAGCATTAAAACACGGGAAAGTCCCAAATTATTATATGCATACAATATTTTAAGAGGTAAAAAAAATTAATGGGAGTAATAAATGAGAACGTGTGTACAAGGCGAATTCCAATTCGTCGTGGTAGTGTGCTGATTTTTTTTACATTCATTAGGGAGTTCGTTCAAATATGTATATATTTTGTCGATATAAAATCTGTTATTTGCTGTGTTTATTATTTAAACAAATTTGACTGCAACAATTTGTAGACTAGAGCAGTTTGATAATTCCGTGACTTTTTGTAGGTCAACCAAACATTATTGCTTTAATGAATTTATTATAAATTACATATGTCTATAAGTAAGTTTTGAAAGGAATAACCATATGTACGTACTTACATACAAGATCAGCAGAGTTAAAGTCTGTAGAAGTCTCATTACATTTCATTTAGATCAAAAAATACAGTGAAATTTCTTGTACTGATCGAAAATAATTTTTTTTATTTGAGAGTGTCAGGTATATACTATTTATATGTGTATTAAAAATATTGTGCAACATGAATTTCACTGGTGAGAAACTGGTTTTACCAAACACAAATGATACCCAATGCGTAGCTTAGAATAGGGAATGATTCTACATACATGATTATATAATACAAGTGATTGAGAATTCTAGTGACTATTTTAATGTATTGTAATACCACAGTATATAAGAGGCCAAAACAAAAAACTTCGAAAAGAAAATAAATCGAAGCATTTACGCTGTTTCAGTTATAATTTTAAACTAAAAAGTACAAATTTACATAGTGCACATCGTCATATGAAATTCAAAAAGCCCATAGTTACAAAAGATTCGAAATCCAATTCTTGATTGATTATGATGCATTCTTTCGAAATAAACATTCCTGCAAATTTTTACAATTTTACAATTGAAAACAACGTTTTGATCAACAATATTCTAGGCTTAATCTAAATCGTTTGTTTCACATTTTAAAAAGTTTTTTGCTTATCCTGTAAAATTTTGGAAATGTAATTATGGCTTTTTGGATTTCATATGAAGATATGTATATAACATATGTATCGTTGTGAAATGGGCCTATACAGATTTAGCCTTTTAGAAATATTTATCCTTTTAAAATTTGAAGAAATGGCTGGGTGGCAAGAGATTTACATATACCTACATATCGACACCTCTGCGCGAAATTATCGTAAGTTAAATTTTATATAATATTGACTTGTTGAAGCAAACATTATATCGATAATCGCAGTACTTAGGAAGATATGACATTTAAAATTTGGTGTTGATGTTACCAGCCTGTAAACTTTGGTTTTTGTAACCTACTTTAATTTTTGCGCAAAACGGGTGTTATCTTGCGAAGATTTCTACCTAATTTTGTTATTTTTTGGAGGTAATACAAAAATTGTGTGCCGCTGTGGTATGGTAGGTAAGACACTCGCCTACCAACCAGAAGGTCCTCGGTTCAATACTAGGCCAGACCATCTGAAAAAAAAAATTTTCAACAGCGATATCACCTCGTAACATATTAGCTAGTAATTGGTTATGAGTATTACTACTATTGAAAGCTTCTCTCATGCATTTGCCGTTCGGAGCCGGCGTTAAATTTCAATGAGTCTAAAAATTGAATAAATGTATATTATAAAATGTATTTTTATTATTTTATTATATTATTTTTAAATAACAAATTACCTTTACTGATGTGATGCTTTGCGGGATGCAATTTATGGTAGGTTTGCCTAAAATTTTTTTATACATACATACATATACTAATATATACATATGTTTTTTTTCAGAAGGTGTAAAGGAAGACATCTTAAAAATGAATAGATTTAAAACGATCTCCAACTATGTCTTATAGCATTTAAAAACAGATATTTTGAAAAAAATTTAAATAAAAAAATTAAATAAAATTTTGCGATAACTAAATTATTTATAATGAATTAATAAAAATAAAAAATGCAGTTTTTTGGGCTGAATTTCATTTAACACACATTAATCTTCCGATTAGAAAATCATTATGAATACTAGCAGCTTAACTTACGAATGTAAATTGAACTGTTATTTATATGCATTATGTTCTAACTTCTCTCTGTTCGTAGAAGTATCAGTAAGCTCACTTAGAACTAAAATTTCAATGTAACTGCAGTTGTAGTGTTACTATCTTACATTATAGTTTACCTTTTAAGCGAGAGCGTACCGATTAAGCAGCCTTCTATGTTAAATCTAAATGGGGAATTAAGGCAAAGCGTCATCACTGACTGCTATTATGTTTTACTTACAACAGCGATTACGTTATGCATATTTTTACCGCTGGGAATATGATTATCTCTGTTTGTTTTTTTACTGTGTTACTTGCCAACGTAGTCTCAAAAATATAATGAACCTGCTTCTTTGTTTCCTGGTCAACATCTATGTTTTTTTTTTTAATGACAATCATTCGTAATTTTGAAGAGTATTAAATGACATTTATGAAGCAGTCCAAATACAACTCTTATTACTTCTGATTATAATTGATCTAAGTATAAATTTGGGATGCAAAATACTGTACGATGTTCACTACTACACCAAATTGAATGCAAATCCATTTTTCGTTTATAATATGCTAAATAAAGTTTTTTCTAGTATTTCTACTTCTTGATTAAAAATAAACCAAAATTTATTATTTACAAATTCATTCAGATGATTATCGGGTTTTTTTTACACCGAAATTATTTGCATAATTTTCATTTTACTAATATCATGAACACCCTAAGATACATATGTGTACATATATAAGACGAATTTAAAAAGGTGGTCTTAGGTTGAATACGAATACAACACTGGGAAACAATATTTCGATGTGTCAAAATAATGTAATACTGTAGTAATGTAAAAGCTGTAGTGTCAAAAATATTTGTTGTCAACAAAATACAGAATGTCTGTGTTTTTGACATTCACGAATGTTTTAGCTGTTGCTTACGTAGCAAATTTGGGTCATATTGAATTCGCCTTGTACATATTTTTGTGCTTTGCAAAAAAAAGCAAGCGAATATAAAAAGCAGATCGCCATTTTCATTTCATCCATTGCATAAAAATCCGCAATTTAATTTAATTCGAGTTGCTGCGTGCTTTGTAGTTAATCTCTGGTATTGTGATATTACCTAGCGAAGTGTTTGTGTGCGGTGAAGTTCTGACAAATCGACCGATAGCGGCGGCATTATTAACAAAATAATACCATAAATAATTGATTTAACATGGATAAAAATTCCAAGGAAGATAGAAAAGTTTTTTTCAACATTGAACCGAAACAAAATTATTGTTTTGATCCAAAAATTGGTAACACACATGCAATTATAAAAGGCCAAATAGATGGCTCTTATCCAACTATAACATTTAAAAGGCCTCCTGACCATCATAACTTTGGTGTTACTGAAGACCGAAAGTACGATGTGTTGCTTACTTTACATTGTTTCACTGAAAATGGTATGGTTTTATCGCCACATCTTCTGATGAATAAAGACGAAAACGAGCCAAGTTATAAACCTATATTTCAAACATTACGAATGAATATGAACGTAGCAAAAGATACATACGATTTTGAATTAAAAAATTACGTTATCAAACGCTTCGATGAAAAAAATTACAAAACTTCATTCGATAATAAAAGGGATCAATTTAATCAACTAGGTTTGTCGTTGGAATTCTCGCATCTCCTAGGTAAAATTGATTTGGAAAATAGTGAAAGTTTAAAAAGTAGCGGTGAATTGAATGTAAGTACAATGAACTATTAATTAAAGTACAATGTATTTAAAATTAAGCACGTAAAAAAATCAGTATTTTTCTTTAGCTTCTAAACTATTGGTATTTAAATTCTCTTAGAATTACTTTGAAAATGAAAAGCAAAGTTAAACAGAAGGCTTACGGCAGGATATAAAGGGTCCGCCATTTTTTTTTCAACTAGTGCTTATTTCGTGAGTTGTAACACTTAGCTCATGTCTGATTTGACAGATAATTAGTTTTATCCTTCCGCTGAACGAATATGGTTGTGTATACGCTTGAGCAACGCTGGGAAATATTGCGACATTACTTTGAAAATTATGGTAATGTTGCAGAATCAAAAATCACCTTTTCAGATGAAGTTCATTTTGATCTTGGCGGGTATGTAAACAAGCAAAAACCCGCACGCATACATTGAAAAGCCGATACACCCAAAAAATTGAAGAGGAGGATATTAGCAACATTTGGTTTCAACAGGACGGCGCTACGTGCCACGCAGCCGGAGGTACACTCGATATTTTGCGCCCTGTTTTTGAAGATCGCATTATCAGCCGCAGAGCTGATATCGTTTGGCCACCTCGGAGCTGCAATTTGACACCGTTCGACTATTATTTGTGGTGTGCCGTCAAAGATAAGTGTTACGTCAACAAGCCAGAGACAATTGACGCTTTAAAGGACAATATTCGTTAAGCCATTGTTGAAATACAGCTGCACACAATCGATAAAGTGCTTAAAAATTGGACCGATCATGTAGGCTACTGCATGGCCACCGAGGCAGCCATTTGAATGAAATTATTTTCCATTATTAACCGGAAGGATTGTACTTTCAAATAAATAAAGATATTTGAAAAAATATTCACTTTGAAAAAATATTATAGCATTTTCAAAAAAACAAATAATTATTTGGCGGACCCTATATATAAGTAATTTATACATTGTTATGTGACCTAATTTAAATTTTAATAATTCAACAAATAAAACTACTAAAATCATAGAATTATGGAAACGGTGTATAAAGAACTTTATACGAACTTCAAATATTACAAGACCTTTTTAAAATATTCACTGCACTGACTCCTTTAGTTTAAAAGAGACTTATACGCTAGGCCAACATTGTGTTTGTGTGCGTTAAAAGATTAAAATCTGTTACACATACTTAACCTATGCATGTAACTATATTTTTATTTCTTAACGCACACAAACACAATATTGGTCAAGCATGTTTGCCTGGAAATTTAAATGAATTGGAAATTTAATTTAATAATTCTAATTAGACTTGGGTTCTTTAGCTCTTTTCAGTGATCGCTCTTTTTAGTTCAGCTCATTTAAATGAACTAGGTCGTTCACTTAGTTCAGTAGTTCAGTACTCAGTTAATTTTACATTAATTATTATTATTTTGTCGAAAATTTTAATTTTCAAATATTTCGCTTTGTGGACGTTTTTCAATTATGAACATTGAATATTTAGACATGATTATAAATATAATATTTTTAATGCGTTTTGCAGCATGTTTTTTGCAATAAGATATAATTTAACGATATCCTTGGATTATTTTTAATAAGTCTCTGCTGCACAAGAAAAACATTCGACAGCATTTGAACGCAAAAAAGCAATCAGCCGGACAAACAACTTAACCTTATATAATTTCACCATTGAATTTTTATAAATTGCACATATATAGTGCATACGTATATAATAGCATTATTTGCGTAATTTTTAAAATAACATTTAATGCCGGTTATTTTTAAGGGTATTTTTTTAATTTTAATAATTACGGATTTGCAATAACATGTTATTGCAGGTACATTTTAGAAGGATATTTGTCGCAAAATTTGCAATTGTTCACTAGCATATCAGGGAGTTTTCATTATTGAATTGCCGGAGTTTTAACTGATTTTTACATAAATGTCATTGAATTAATTATTTTTTTAAGTGAGGTTCAATTGTTGAGAAATTATTCTCTTAACGAATTCGTTTTTCCATTTTTTATATTCTTTTGAATGAATTAGACCGTCAGAAAAATTAAAGTCAACAAGACAAAAGACATATTTTAAATAAAAAAAGAGAAAACAGAGCAAAATCAATTGTTTTCGTTTTATAACTTTTTCATACGAGTTTTCGATTGTTTATTTATAAAAAGAAAAAATTGATCGATTACGCTTTTAATATTACATTATTATGACTGCACTATTACGACTGCACTGCTACGATTACACTTTTACGATTCCACTAATTCGAGTATTCCACTACGATTACACTATTAAAAATGTTCTATTACGATTTCATTATAACGGATACACAATTGCGATTACACTAATACGTTTCACTATTACGACTACACTATTACGATTACACTATTAAATTTGATATATTTCGATCGCATTTTTACAATTAGAAAATTCGGTATTTTATTACGATAACACTATTAAATTTGCACTATTACGATTTCACTTTTACGATTACACTAATTCGATTATTTTATTACAATTGTATTATTAAAAATGCTCTATTACGATTACATTATATTTTATAACATAATATTTATATTCATATTTCTTTTGCTTATTTGCATATTAAGATTTTGGCAATATTGCTTATACATATATATTATTTGCAAATTATTTATTTTTCAAATTAAGTGCCAAATATATCAATAAAACAAATATGAACGAAGAAGAAACAAACGAATAGAAACATGAACTACAGAGCTAATGGAACTCATTGTCTGGCAACACTGATTGTACATGTTATAACCAGGTGGCACTACTAACGTATGTTCTTTTCATATAACATGAAAAAAAAACACACGAACTAAACAGAATCGAGAACGAAGAAGATTCATGTACGATAAAGAAACATGAAAGAACAAACGACTAAACGAACTACGGAGCTAAAAAGACTCACTATAATTACCGACTCTCTTAGATCACTTGTGTGAGTAGTTCAATTGTATTAGGTCGTTCGCGAACTACCCAAGTCTAATTCCAATAGAGATTGCTATTGTTAACCAGACACCTTGCTTCATAAGATTATTTTTGTAACTTTTATTACTTATATCATACAAACATTCCCTGCCCGGCCTTTTTATTTCTGAAATAAGTTTCAGTGCAACTGATTCATTTAATTTCATGGTAATATTTATTTGATTTTATTTTTAATAATAGATTAATCAACAGTTACTTTTTAAAACAAACAATACAAAACAAGTGATATGTATTGTATATGTACATATGTACATATGTACATATAATATGATGTGGCAGCTCAATTCATCTTTGGTTAAAAAATTAAAGTAGCTGGCAGCACAGTTCAATTGTTTCACAAACAAAAATTAAAATTAAACCAATTCAAGCTGAAACTGTTCCGAAGCAAGTTAACTCTATTTCGCTATCTCTCTCAAAAAGAGAAACGTTAAACTACATATAAAAAAATGGTTTCGGAACAAATTTTTTGTTATAAACGACATTGTCAGTTCTCTTACAAATGATTCAATCACTGCGTGGTTAAAGTTGCTGTGCAGCAAATCAATTGAATGTCTGGGCTATGTTCCAGAAGCTTTGATTAGCCATACTTGGCACGCATATGTATGTTACATAAAAGGCCGAATACACATCTCGTATAAAAGAAGCTTATTATTACAATTAAGTTTAGATCTCGTGTCACAAATATATTCCAATTGGTGCCTTAATGACAATTCGTTATCTAAAATAACTCCTAGTTATTTAACATCCCTGAGTGGGTTCAAAACTCTCCTAGAATAAACATATATGGTAGGAATACATTTATTATATGGAAACATTATAGCCTGACTCTTACTATCTATCGATAACCTTTGTGGGTTAGCTTTAAACTATTATCCATTCTTTTGACTAACGCCATCATATCACAGCGAATGAACGCAATATCATCCGCGACATGGTAAGGCGTTTTGTTGTTTTCTACATGTTTAATTTCAATAACAAGTTTGTGTGCATAATGTCTGCTCAGTAGTGTGGTGAATAAAAAATTGAGTCACCCGTAGGCGGTTTTGTTTTGTCGTATAAGAAGTATTTGGATTTTTTTTTTCAATATTACAGTAAAGGCTTGATGCGAATAATTGATTGCAGACCGAACAAAAAAAATGAAAATATTTATACATTCTATAGAAAAGTAAAATAACAATAAACTTTTTAAACTAGCAAAATAGTTTGTTTTTGCAGCAAAAAGGAGAGAGAGAAAGAAAAAATTGTGGTTTTGGAGTAACATATAATAGACATTAACATTATATTAAAGTTTGAATACAATCCGCAATCCGGACTATAAAGTTGCAATCAATCCGAATTATACACTACAAAATGGACAGTATTTAAAAAAAACGGCTACGGGAGACGTCAGTAAAATTAAATACTGCAGAAGTACTGTCTCGAATGACTTACAAATCAATTAAATTTGGCCCGTATACATAAATATGTATGTAGGTATCTACTTACATTAGCAGTGAATTGTAAATGGAAATTCGGTCCAAACACAGAGTCTTTGTATGTCCAGCTTTCGTCAAATAACTGATAACTTCTAGTTCCCAAGTAAAGGTCTCGCTGATTAGGTGCCGGGCTTTCTAAATTATTCTCATAATTTTATCGACTTTTTCAGTGATTGATCTATCAGAGCGAGATGTGTCTTTAACATTAACATTATCAGATAGAAAACGAGCAAAGCAGTCCGCTGCTATTTTTCTAATTATAACGTCGTCTTCGTAAGCTTCGCAATTTTGTATGGGAACCTGCGACGCATTTTTACCTTTTCTATAATCGAAAAGCCAAATATGACGGTAATGTTCTTAATCTTCACTCATTTCTTTTCATAGAATAATGCGATTTCAGCAATGTCTTCTAACAAACTAAAGCTTTAAATGTCACCCTTCAGACGAGCTATATTGTTGCCTGATGCAATTAATGTCACCATAAATATTTCATTTTAGAGCCATTTACCGACAATTTGCTGCCGAAGTTTTCAGAACATCAATATTTTTTGTCAAGGTTTTTTTCAAAATCAAGATTTTTTCTATAAATGCCAAGAATTATACAAAGTTGAATCTGGCAGCTCTATAGATACTCGACTTTTTCTTTTTCGAATTTTTTTTCATAAATAGGTACGTATATTTATGGGAATTGGTCCGCAGCTCAATATTATAGTTATACAGTAAAACTTCAATATAACGAATCTTAAATGCTTCGTTATAGCCACATATTTCTACTAGTGCTGGCAAAGTATTGAGTACTAGTACCGAGTATCGAGGTACTCAATACTTAAAAGTAAGGATTCAATACTATTACAGTTGTATTCTTATGGAAAATTTAAATATTAGCGGCTTAAATACAACTATCTAAAAATACAACACTTCATACCATGTATAATGTATTTTATGTACATATGTACGTAATTTAAGACTGAATTATTAAATATTTAAATATTAAATATTATATTTGTTCATTAATACGTTAGACCTCGAAATAATTTTATTTATGTGAAATAGAACTATTCAATTAATCATAATCTCACTGTCACAACTAAAAATAGTACTCTTTAATTGATAGTGTACAAGGGCACAGGGAACATAAAAATTGTCATAATTATTTCTCATGTAAGGAAGACAGACAGTAATCAGAACGAAAGTTTCGCAGTCGTTAAAGATTAGCGGCCTTATGCAAAAAAATCTAAAAGTACAGTTGAAGTGCACGTTAGCTACCACACACTTTAAGCTTAACAAACATTTGTTAAAAAAACGTATGCAAAAACCATACTTTATTAGCTAATGATTACTAAATTTTAAGTTTTCGTGCTGGCAATACCAAAAAAAAACCAATGTCCCAAAAGATCTATAGTCGAACCAAAAAAGATTTATTTTTATTAATTTAGTATAAAATCATATTTTTTAATCAATCTGTTTCAGTTTTCACTACCTTTTTATATTTTATTTAATGCTCTCAACAATGTTGAGAGTGGCGCGATTAGGGAGACACTGGTTGACCTTGGCGTCCATGATTTCCTTGTGGAGTAGATAATCAATGTACATGGGGGCAGGATTATCCGCTCGGAACTAGGTGAGGTATGCCTCGAAAGACTAGTTTCTCGCGGAGGTGTAGTAGGAGTACTAGTTTCTCAAGGAGGTGTACTTTCGCCGCTACTCTGAAATCTTGTTGTGAATGGCATCCTTAGGAGGTTTGATGAGGAAGGCAAAAAGTCGGTTTGCTACGTGGATGATAAAAATAAATTGGAAAAGTTTGAGCTACATAGGTTGAATGGGTTTGTCTGAGGGGGCCAAGTTCTTAGGAGTTTTCTTGGATAGGTAACTTAGTTGGAGGGAGAATACCCTTTTGAGGATGAATAAGGGCTTTAACGCTTACTATACGGTTAGAAGTGCCATTGGTAGGAGATGAGGTCTTCGCCCGGCGATGGTGAAGTGGATCTATGTCTCCATAGTCATACCTGTTCTCACCTATTGCTGTATCGTATAGTGGAGAGCCTTGGAAAATGCCAGTCGGCGGAGGCTTCTAAATAAGGTACATAGGTGCGTTGCTTTGGGCATATCTGGTGCCTTTAGGAGTACTCCGCAGGCAGCGCTGGACATTATCCTGGGCCTGGCCTCCCTTGAGGTTGTGGTGAAAGGAAGGGCTGCTAGGAGTTTCTTGAGGATTTTTGAAGAGGGCCTGGCCAAGGTTCTGGGTTATAGACACAGCCATTTTGGGGGGACTTGACTGGGGTGCGCATTCGGTGACCTGTGCTGGTTCAACGGACTATAAGGTCAGGGAGTGCGACCGGCTTATGCTCTGTGGCAGTTTTTCCGGATAGAGAGTCTTGGCGTGGGGTTGATGGATTTTTTGGCAGTCACGCCATCTTTACGGATGGATCTAAGACCGAGGATGGCACTGGCGCGGGAATCTACATGGCGGACAGTGACATTAAATTGTCTTAGACTCCCGGATGAGTGCAGTGTTTTTCAGGCCGAGATATTCGCTGTTCTCAGAGCAGCTGAGCGTTTTCGCGACTTGGCTGCTGTGGGGGATGGTGTGGTCTTTTATTTGGACAGTCAGTATTAAGGCGCTGACCGGTCGCCATGTCAGCTCAATACTGGTTGGATTGTGCAGGAGTACCCTTGCGTCGCTCCTGGATGTGTGCAGTGTTAAACTGTGATGGGTTCCGGGGCATGCTGGTGTAAGGGTAACGAGATTACAGATGAACTGGCAAGAGAGGGCGCGGCTTGTGGTGTAGGACAGGTACATGCGTCGGTGAAACCACCGCTTGGTTTTTTGAGGGCTTAGTTGATAGCTGGGCCCGTCGTAGAGTGAAGGAGCAGGGAAGACTGTAGGATCTCCAGGCTGTTGTGGCCGCGACATGACTGCTCTAGGACGGAATGGGTCCTCAATCTAAGGAGGGAATCTCTTAGGATTCTGATAGGCTTTGTGACTGAGCACTGCGCGCTGAGGGCGAGGACTGGGATTGTGGACGCCTGCTCCCCTACTTTCTGCCGAGTGTGCGGCGATACAGGGGAGCCGAAGACTGTGGAACACATCCTCTGTCACTGCCCGGCTCTTTATGGGCGCAGGCTCAGGTTGTTAGGCCGAGGCTCGTTCGAGGGCCTTAGTGACATTGCGTCGGCTAAGATATGCGACCTGGAGGGTTTTTCTATCAGGTCTCAGCTGGCTCCTTAGGTGATGCCTGGTCCTCTTTGGACATCCGTCTCTTTCTGTATGCCACTTTTCTTTCTTCTCCTAATTCTTTCTCTGTCCTTCCTCTCTCTTTTCTTTCTAATTCTTCTTTTCCGTCGAAAGGTTCTTTCCACAATTGACCACTGTGGTCTCTGTATGGGGTATGGTACTTTCGGTACTGCCTTTCTCACCTACCTACCTATCTAATGCTATACATATTTATTGAAAAAAATTCTTCTAATCCTAAAAAATTAAGACGATAATTTTATTAGTGGAATAATAAATACCCGAATAACGAGCTTTGTGTATTTTTTTTTTTTTTTTTTGATTTTATGTATGTACATCACTATTGGAAAAATGTTTTTGTTGTGCTTAAATGAAAAAAATTATTAGGAAAAAATTAGTTTTAGAAGAAAAAGGTTTGAAAATAATGCCGAGGATGATAAAGTGGATGTAAAAATGTATATACATACAGTGGGGTGCAAAACCAAGTGCATGTTTTGAAGTTAATAGAAAAGTTCCTATAAAAACTTAAATATTACATACTCAATCAAATAAAACGAAACTTCACAGTCCTTAAAAAAAAAACAATAACAAAAGGTATGATATTCAAATACTGGAATTGAAGTAAGGCAATGATATAAAAGAATCCGCATGAACTTAATTTTGCACATTTCGCTTAAATAAAGAGGAACTTATTTTATAGCACTATTTTTAGAACTACTTTTTTGTGGCGTTTTAAAGAATTTAGATGTATTCTCTACAATATTAATTAAAAACGTAAAAGATATCTGGTCCAATTCCTATTACATTCCTTGCCATAGCTTCAACATGTTCCTCAAAGTCCAAAATATATTTTTCCAAATCTTTTTACTACTGTCCAAAAAATTTTCATTGGCTTTTACGCTGATCACTAATTTACCTATAATTTCTATTGCAGCAGCGATTTTTTGAAAATTTTAGTGGTCTGGCTTGGATCACCATCTCACTAAAAGATGTCTTTTTCTTTTGAGAAAGGTTTATGCCTCCAAAAAATGTTCTTTGACTCCAAAACATGCTATTTTTAGTTGTATATTAAATATTCATAACACAAATGTCACTTTAATAAAGTACTTTTAAAATAGGTAGCTTAAAAAATTTATAAAGTTGACGTAGGTTTAACAAAGGGACGTTAAGCTAATAATCGGTTTTGCATATGTATGTAGCTACTTTAAACCTTTTTTACTTTTTGTTTTTAAATTTTTCTATTTGTTTTTTATTCTTATATATATATATATATATATATATATATATATAGCATATACATATATATAGCATATATATATATATATATATATATATATATATATATATATATAAATATATAGCAGGGATATATATATATATATATATATATATATATAGCAGGGATATATATATATATATATATATATAGCATATATATATATATATATATATATATAGCATATATATATATATATATATATATATATATATAGCATATATATATATATATATATATATATATATATATATATATATATATATATATATATATAGCATTGGCACAGAGCAGGGATATATATATATATATATGTCCCTAGAGATTCAAGCGTTTTTTTTTTCACTATGGATTCGTTGGTAACAGGACAAATAAAATTATTAAGCAAACACAATTTAATTTTACAGTACACTAGGGATAACGTCAACTAATTAAAACCGCGGGTTTGGATGTTTATCAGATTGTTGACATTTGCGAATGTATAAATTGAAAATAAAAGCATATTGATAGTGTAAATGAAAGCGTTTTTATTGTTCATAAACTAAAAAATAAATGTTAAAAACAAAATATGGCTGCCATCAAGAACAAAAGAGACAACACACATTTAACTTTTGCCCCTATTACGCTTTTCAATTCGACTAAGTTGAGTTGAAATTTCAGTTAAAATTTGAAAGGTTAAGTTGTTTTCGATAATATCATATTTTAAAAATTCAACTGAAATTTCAATTTGACTGAGTCAAGTTGTAAACTGTAAAAGGGTCTTTCATTTTTGTACTACTTACAAGGGCAGTCCCCAAATTCAGAACTAATATTAAAAGTAAATGTATGTTCGCATATAGGAATGTGTTTTAAATGTTACTAAAGCTGAAATTATGTATTATTTCGAGTTGATGTTTTAGAGCTTCGTGGTTTGGTTGACAATTTAGAGTAGAAAAAGCTAAAAATGGTTAACGTTTTACAATGTTGACGAGTGCACAGTATTAGTATTTTGTTTTGTTTAAAAATTGATTGCAATTTTGTTTTGTAATTTTATACTTATATAGGGTGAAAGTGGATTATAAATGGTGAGACTGAAGGCATGTACATATTGACTACATCCATTTTATCGATTAATAATTATTGCAATTTTATGCTAAAAAATATTCGCTTTGTGTTACCAAATGTATACATCATCTGAACATAAAGACCGTATGTTAGCATTGAATTTTATTTCTCTTTTAAGGTCTGCTTGGGTGTTACCGTATTTAATTATATTCCTAACGCGCGTTCAGCTATTGGCAAATATGCGCTGTATGAAAAAACGTTTTTTTCTTGCAATATAATTGATGGCGATGACCTACATATACACAAGATATGTAATACAAAGGGTAGCATTAATGGTGGCACCAGAGTTACTTTACTAATTAAGTTAATTTCAAAATTTCCAATTCAGATTGGCATTAAAAAAAATGATGGTATTACTAAATTAACAAAATGGTCTACAACAGTTGAAATTGATCCGAGAGATATATTTGATAATCATGCCATTACTTTTTGTATGCCACCCTATGAAGGACCAACATGTTATAAGAATGAAATTGATGTTGATTTGTGTGTCATCGTTAATCAATCGACGTATAGAAGTAATAGCGTCAAATTTTACTACTTAAGTCACAATGGAAATTTTCCGCGTAAACGTTTGCATAATATGGATAATGACGGAGAAACGTCTAGAGATTTAGGCTTGGAGGAGTGTATAACACATGAAAACACTTCTGTAGACGATGCCATACCTAACCTAAAAAAATTGCCTTTAAGTGATGAGGAATTAAATGTTAAAGAAGATATCAATAAGGTGTATGAAATGATAACATCTGGTCAAGAAGTAAATGTCGGTAAGTAAGAAAATTTTATTTTTAGTTTTAATGGCATTCTTCGGTACATGGGTAGTTGAGTGAGATAGGCTGCCTTCGTAAACGCATATTGCTTTACAATGCTACAATGTCACATATTTCGAAATGCAAAAATGAAAACTTTAACAATGTATGTATTTCAATCCTAAAGTTACCCTTTTCTCGGCAAACAAACGCAGCTAAAGTATTTAAGAAAATACATAATGCTTTTGTGAACAATGGTGGAAAGAAATAGTTAAGGATTTTACTTCAAATAAAAATTGGAATTAAAAAATTTTAGTTTTACAAAGTTTAAAATTACAATGCACATGATTTACTGTGTTACAATTATTACTTCTTCACTTAATCACTGCTTTGAGGTTGTACCTCTGTATCTTTAGGAAGGTAACCATTAGTGTTGCCAGTAGAATTTATGAAAAATATCTACGCCCACTAAAAAATCTGATTTTTGCCTACACGTTAAAAAGATTTTCCCTACAAAAATCTCTACGCATTTTAGTCATTATAATGTAACGAAAACCAACAGTAATAGTTAATTACTTTTATTCACATATGTATGTATATTAACAGCCGTGTTCATAGAAATACATACATACATACGATAAGTTTTATTTTATTTACTTGATAAGTTTTTTTTTAATACTTATTCATAATCAGTGTTTTAACTATTGTACATTAAGTATTCGTACAATTTTAAAAATGTATTTCCTTAAATTTTATTATTTTTCTAAATTTATTATGACTAAAATGTTCTTTGTTTATCCGTCAGTAACTTTTAACGATACGACAATCGAAGAAGATGTCGATATTTTTTGTCGTTTGCAGTAACGAGTATGTAATTCATTACGTATACTTTAGCGATAGTCGACAACTCTCGTTTTCGACAGGCAACTCTGTCAAAAAAACCAAAAAAGACGCACGTCATCTTTTAACTAAGAGGAATTCAATTGCTGCTTATAATATTGGTTATTAAAGTTAATAATATCGATTTGGACAATGCATGGCATGACTAGAAGACAATGAGAGGCCTCGGCAGTCGAAAAAGTTTTAAAATGAGGAATATGAAGCATTACTCGACGGTGATTGTTGTCAAACGCAAGAAGAACTTTCATTATCATTGAGAGTCACACAACGTGTTAAAGCATTGGGATTCATTCTAAAGCAGGAAAATTAGGTCCCATATGAGTTGAAGCCGAGAGCCGTTGAAAGGCGATTTTGAATGTCGGAAATGATGCTTGAACCCTACAAAAAGAAGTCATTTTTGCATAGTATTGTTAATGGCCAACCAGCCAAACCAACGCCGAAGACGAATATCCATGACGGTAAGGTAATGCTCTGTATTTGGCGGGATCGGAAGGGTGTTTTATTTTATGAGCTGTTGAAATCGGGTTCGACGATCTCAGTTGATTCGTTTAATGAGAGCAATCAACAAAAAATTTGCATCAGACAACGCTCTCCTACGTGTTACAAGATTGGTCAAAAACTTTTTGGAAAATAGTGGATGGGAAGTTTTGGCTCACCCGCCGTTTATCCCAGACCCTGCCCCTTCTGACTACCATTTGTTTAGATCGATGCAGAACGCCCTTAGATGGAATACACTTTACTTCAGAATAGGATATCAGAAAGCCAAATTCATTCTTTAAGTCAAAACCGAAGCAGTTCTTCTTCATATTTTTTTATAAACTATTTTAGAATTATCTTCATATCTTCATAGAAACATCTTCATTCTGTTTGGCATACTAAAATTAGTATTTTTTACATTTCAAGTGTAATTTCATATCATGCTTTCTTAGTTTTCTACCATATCGTGGTACTACCCATACAAACTAAATATTGATTTGTGTATATTTTGAGAACGGTTAAAGCAAAAGCTTCTGAACTTGGTCTGAATGACTTTAAAGTCATCAGTGAAAAACTGCGCTGAAGTGGAAAAGATGGCGTAGTACGTACATCCCATATAAACTAAATATTGATTTCTTTATATCTCGAAAATGATTAAAGCTAAAGTTTCAGTATTTGGCTCAAATAGCTTTATGTTCAATACGAGTCAAAACTCAACAAGTGAGCGGAAGCGTGGTACCCCCCATACAAATTAATTATTGATTTTTGTTTATCTTGAGGACAGTAACAGTAGAAGATTCTAAATTGGGTTCAAACTAAGTCGTGAACAAGACACATTATCCAGTAACTGAGTGAAATAGATAAGTGGCGGTGTGCCTCCCACTTATACTAAATATTGAATCTTGCATATGTAGAGAACGGCAACAATTAAAGCAGTGGTATCTATCCACATTAGCAAAAAAGCGGGTATTTCAGAAAGCACATTGGATAAAAGCTAAGTATATATGTGTCTGTTTGAAGACTGTATACAGCTAAAAAACAGATTCTATAATGTCTATCTGAGAGGAAATATAGGCTATCTCAAATGTTTGGATTTGGTCCGGAAGAGGGTAAGAAATTTAACTAAAATAACAAAAATATGGGGTACCGAAGCACGCCGGGTTTTAGCTAGTTATCTACAAAAAAAGCATACTTCATATTGAATAATTTATATAAAGTCTAACATTTCTACCACTTTTTATGAAACAATAAAAATATTATATTTCACAAAATTTGATAAATTTTCCTTGTAGCCATTATTATGGTCACTATATTTCGTCACTTTGTACACCGTTAATTCGGAAAATAGTTACTTTGCCACATACAAAAACTTTATAATAATAGTTTTTTTTTCATAAAAATTAGGAATTTATTACAATATTTATAAATATTTATATATTTATAAACATGGCGTACTTATTATAATCATGTGCGTGTACGAGTACATATATTTTTTCAACACAACATTTAATTTTTTTGTTTTTTGTATTTCAGATGAAAATGTTATCCATGCTAACTTGTTTTCGTACTGTGCATCGTGTATACATAACTGTATGCATCTTTATAAACTATGTGGAAATTCGCAATTCCGAAATTTTATCGTAAATTTACGTAATAGATATGGTGAAAATCTTTTACATGTTGCCTGTAAGAGTAACGAATTCAAATTAATAGTTCCCTTTATTAGTTTGGGATGTGCTATAAACGATCAGGATATTTTTGGCAGAACTCCATTACATATTGCCATAGATGAAAAGCATAATGATTGTTTGTTAGAAATTCAAATAATTCTAAAAGACATTTCAGGTTATCCGCCGAATGTGAAAACAACTTTTATCGAAATGTTACAGGCTTACAATGAACATGGTTATACAGTTATGCACACCGCTACTTTAGGAGGCTATTATGGGTTACTTGAGAATTTACTAAAGTTTTGTGTTAAACATCAAATAAATGTATGGGACTATGGAACATTACAATCTGGTGACTCAATTGGCCATTTAATTGTAAAGAATAAATTAATGAATTTAATGCCTTTACTGCAAGAAAATATGCCTGATTTTGAAAATATTAAGAATTATGATGGCCAAATTGTAGAGGATTTAATGACAATTGCATTATCTGCTACTAGGAAGTAAATGAGATGAAGCTTTTATCTATTGAGTGAATTTTTTTATATTAATTTTTTTATTGTTTTTATTCATGTACATACATACATAAGTATGTACTATATACATTCATATGTTTAAATAATTAAATAAATATTGAAGTAAATCGAATATTTGTCTTTGTTTTCTTTTTTTTAGCTAAATGACAACGTTAGTCATTTATAGTAATTTAAGAGCTGTACCTTTTCCAGTTAGTTAGTTACGACGGGTAGCCAGATACTGGTCCAGCTTACTTGGGTCTAATATTGGTCCCACTGTGATAACGATAACGGTAGAGTTTTAAAGTTTATCCCGGTCCGAACCGAACCAACCAGGCGCATGCACAAAAGAAGAGATACTGTGCTGATACATCAGCCAGGTCCGACAAGGTATCCACAAACGGACTGTCAAAGAAAGCAGTCCTAATATCCGAAAGACTTGCACAACTGGCACAAGAAATGCTCGACAGTTTCCTCCTCTTCCTCATCCTGATAACGGTAAATCAAATCTCCTAGCGTGTGCACCAGCCACCCAGTGACCAGTAATCACAGCTACTAGAATTCATTATGTCGTTGCATCCCCATAATAGACACCGAGCGAGTCCGATCATAAATGGCCAGATTTTTCTTGATACAGAGAACGTGAGTTCATCATCCCACCGTAGCTGTGCCCTGCCCAACATGTACTTCAGACCACAAGTCTGCAAGAGGATAATGGCATCCCAACTAAGCTGTCAATCTTTTCATTACAGTGGAGAGAGCTCCCACCCTCGCCAGTTCGTCTGCCACACAGTTCTCCCGGGTGTCAGAGTAAAACATTACCCAGATAATCTCCAGGTCTAAATGTCGCCATCTCGTTCGGAGATGCTCGGGATTCACACACCAGTCGCGATGTCGAGTAGGTATCGAGAGCGGCCTGATCGCAGCCTGACTATCCGTACAGATCCGGATATCACAATCATATACTCCATAGTACATTAACCAGTCCGCTGCCTGCCCTCTATCGCCGAGACCTCCGCCTGTAAGATACTGCAGTGGCCCTGTAGTTTAAGGGATACTCTTACTCCGTATGCAGGAATAAAGATACCGCCCCCAACCCATTCTGAGGATTTCGATCTATCCGCGTATACCTCAACGGAACCGGGTTCAATTACTGTTTCTGGTGAGATGCACACAGATAATATTCTATCCAAGAAGGGTTAGGGTGTACAGTGATCTATCCCATCAGGGATTGTATTCAAATCCTTAAAGACGGCCGCATGCCCGTAGACCCTGTCTAACCATGTCCCTACTATCTTCAACCTTATCGCAGACATGATCGCCATCTGCCTAGCCATCAGGCCACTGGAAGCCAGTTCAGTAGTACAAACGAGGCCTTCGAAGGAGTGGTTCTAAGCGCACCTGTAATCATCAGTGCCGCACTCCATAGAACCCTGTCAAAGATCTTGCGATATGTGGATTTCTCAAGATATGTCCACAATACAACCACACCATACATAAGTATGGGCTTAACCACCGTGTCAAAAATCCAATTGGATCTCTTAGGATTTAGACCCCAGGATTTTCCAATGGCCCTACGACAAGTGTACAGCGCAACACGTGCTCTTGGCGCCATCGCACGCGTATTCTGGTGCCAGAATAGTTTGGAGTCCAGTATTACCGTCAGATACTACGCGCTAGCCGACAGCCCCAATTCAACCTTGTGCAGACGCGGTAGGGAAAACGACGGAACTTTGTACCTGCGTGGGAATAGTACCAATTCCGTTTTTCCCGGGTTAACGCTCAGCCCACTGTCAGTGCTCCACCGACTGAGGAGGCCTAGAGATGTTTGAAGGCGCTGCGACATTGTGTCGAGAAATTTGCCCGACACAGCCACAGCAAAATCATTCGCATACTCCACAGCCTTGAATCGATTAGAATCAAATCTCACGAGCAAAGTGTTAACGGTCAAATTCCATAGGAGAGGGGAAAGAAACCCAGAGTGCCTCTTTCAGCCACCCTGTAGACGGTAGCTGATCCCTTTGTGGTCAGGAGACTCCCTATGAATCTGATGACAGTTCAATGAACATTCATTGCCACCAGAGCCGACCCAAACGCATACGGTGTCACAATTGCAATGGCCCTCTATATCCAGGAATGCCACTAGAGCATACTTTTTGCGCTCGAGGGCATTTTCAATATACCCCACAAGCGGGTGAAACTCACTCAACAGATCTGCCATGTTGGGACGCAAATAATAGGTCAGGTTCTATCGTACTGCGAAGATTCAAGTCGATCAACGTTGCCAAAGTCTTCAGAAGAAAAGAAGATAGGCTGATGGGTCTGAAGTCCCTTGAACCCTATGGGAGGTTTTACTCTCCCCTATGGAATAAATACCACTCTACACACGATGAATTCTAAATAACCATTATTCTGAAAATCGACAGGATTAATGCCATCTGGGCCAGTGTTTTGTACGGGGCCAAGTTACACAACGTCCGCCTCAGCCCACTTTCCGTGATTAGAACGTGGAACTGGAACTAAGAAGACTGCCCGGAAAGTACGCGTCTAGCAAGACATTCAAAGTCTCTTGTCCGCTTCCACATGGCTTTTGAATAAAACCAGGGATCGCCGGTGACGATGCCAAGATTTTCCACAGCTGGCTCGTCTCGGAGTGCCCTTCTACACTGCTGCAGATGGATCTCCAAGATTTGCGTTTTGCTCCTCTAATCTGGTTTTTATTCTATGAGGATCTATAAGTGGACCAGTCGCCCCATCGGAATCTGGATCTGGTGTCGCACGCAGTGCTCAACCAACACCAATTAGTGCCGACCTTAACACCCTATACATATACATACATATGTGCAAATAAACCACTTTGTATTATTAAGAATCTAATTCATTTTATGAGAAAAAGATATAAAGCTGTATAATATAATATAATATAATATAATATAATATAATATAATATAATATAATATAATATAATATAATATAATATAATATAATATAATATAATATAATATAATATAATATAATATAATATAATATAATATAATATAATATAATATAATATAATATAATATAATATAATATAATATAATATAATATAATATAATATAATATAATATAATATAATATAATATAATATAATATAATATAATATAATATAATATAATATAATATAATATAATATAATATAATATAATATAATATAATATAATATAATATAATATAATATAATATAATATAATATAATATAATATAATATAATATAATATAATATATATATAATATAATATAATATAATATAATATAATATAATATAATATAATATAAATATAATATAATATAATATAATATAATATAATATAATATAATATAATATAATATAATATAATATAATATAATATAATATAATATAATATAATATAATATAATATAATATAATATAATATAATATAATATAATATAATATAATATAATATAATATAATATAATATAATATAATATAATATAATATAATATAATATAATATAATATAATATAATATAATATAATATAATATAATATAATATAATATAATATAATATAATATAATATAATATAATATAATATAATATAATATAATATAATATAATATAATATAATATAATATAATATAATATAATATAATATAATATAATATAATATAATATAATATAATATAATATAATATAATATAATATAATATAATATAATATAATATAATATAATATAATATAATATAATATAATATAATATAATATAATATAATATAATATAATATAATATAATATAATATAATATAATATAATATAATATAATATAATATAATATAATATAATATAATATAATATAATATAATATAATATAATATAATATAATATAATATAATATAATATAATATAATATAATATAATATAATATAATATAATATAATATAATATAATATAATATAATATAATATAATATAATATAATATAATATAATATAATATAATATAATATAATATAATATAATATAATATAATATAATATAATATAATATAATATAATATAATATAATATAATATAATATAATATAATATAATATAATATAATATAATATAATATAATATAATATAATATAATATAATATAATATAATATAATATAATATAATATAATATAATATAATATAATATAATATAATATAATATAATATAATATAATATAATATAATATAATATAATATAATATAATATAATATAATATAATATAATATAATATAATATAATATAATATAATATAATATAATATAATATAATATAATATAATATAATATAATATAATATAATATAATATAATATAATATAATATAATATAATATAATATAATATAATATAATATAATATAATATAATATAATATAATATAATATAATATAATATAATATAATATAATATAATATAATATAATATAATATAATATAATATAATATAATATAATATAATATAATATAATATAATATAATATAATATAATATAATATAATATAATATAATATAATATAATATAATATAATATAATATAATATAATATAATATAATATAATATAATATAATATAATATAATATAATATAATATAATATATAATATAATATAATATAATATAATATAATATAATATAATATAATATAATATAATATAATATAATATAATATAATATAATATAATATAATATAATATAATATAATATAATATAATATAATATAATATAATATAATATAATATAATATAATATAATATAATATAATATAATATAATATAATATAATATAATATAATATAATATAATATAATATAATATAATATAATATAATATAATATAATATAATATAATATAATATAATATAATATAATATAATATAATATAATATAATATAATATAATATAATATAATATAATATAATATAATATAATATAATATAATATAATATAATATAATATAATATAATATAATATAATATAATATAATATAATATAATATAATATAATATAATATAATATAATATAATATAATATAATATAATATAATATAATATAATATAATATAATATAATATAATATAATATAATATAATATAATATAATATAATATAATATAATATAATATAATATAATATAATATAATATAATATAATATAATATAATATAATATAAATATAATATAATATAATATAATATAATATAATATAATATAATATAATATAATATAATATAATATAATATAATATAATATAATATAATATAATATAATATAATATAATATAATATAATATAATATAATATAATATAATATAATATAATATAATATAATATAATATAATATAATATAATATAATATAATATAATATAATATAATATAATATAATATAATATAATATAATATAATATAATATAATATAATATAATATAATATAATATAATATAATATAATATAATATAATATAATATAATATAATATAATATAATATAATATAATATAATATAATATAATATAATATAATATAATATAATATAATATAATATAATATAATATAATATAATATAATATAATATAATATAATATAATATAATATAATATAATATAATATAATATAATATAATATAATATAATATAATATAATATAATATAATATAATATAATATAATATAATATAATATAATATAATATAATATAATATAATATAATATAATATAATATAATATAATATAATATAATATAATATAATATATATAATATAATATAATATAATATAATATAATATAATATAATATAATATAATATAATATAATATAATATAATATAATATAATATAATATAATATAATATAATATAATATAATATAATATAATATAATATAATATAATATAATATAATATAATATAATATAATATAATATAATATAATATAATATAATATAATATAATATAATATAATATAATATAATATAATATAATATAATATAATATAATATAATATAATATAATATAATATAATATAATATAATATAATATAATATAATATAATATAATATAATATAATATAATATAATATAATATAATATAATATAATATAATATAATATAATATAATATAATATAATATAATATAATATAATATAATATAATATAATATAATATAATATAATATAATATAATATAATATAATATAATATAATATAATATAATATAATATAATATAATATAATATAATATAATATAATATAATATAATATAATATAATATAATATAATATAATATAATATAATATAATATAATATAATATAATATAATATAATATAATATAATATAATATAATATAATATAATATAATATAATATAATATAATATAATATAATATAATATAATATAATATAATATAATATAATATAATATAATATAATATAATATAATATAATATAATATAATATAATATAATATAATATAATATAATATAATATAATATAATATAATATAATATAATATAATATAATATAATATAATATAATATAATATAATATAATATAATATAATATAATATAATATAATATAATATAATATAATATAATATAATATAATATAATATAATATAATATAATATAATATAATATAATATAATATAATATAATATAATATAATATAATATAATATAATATAATATAATATAATATAATATAATATAATATAATATAATATAATATAATATAATATAATATAATATAATATAATATAATATAATATAATATAATATAATATAATATAATATAATATAATATAATATAATATAATATAATATAATATAATATAATATAATATAATATAATATAATATAATATAATATAATATAATATAATATAATATAATATAATATAATATAATATAATATAATATAATATAATATAATATAATATAATATAATATAATATAATATAATATAATATAATATAATATAATATAATATAATATAATATAATATAATATAATATAATATAATATAATATAATATAATATAATATAATATAATATAATATAATATAAAACAACTATCAGCAGTATTGTTAACTCAAAGTTATGAACCTTTAAGAACACCAGATATCAATACAACGCAACATGCTGCAATACCAGTTGAAGACTATGTAGAAAACATTAGTTGAGAAGATTTGCCTCGCACACCTTTAAGTCCAGAATGTGATCTGACCGGCTGCAATCGATGCCGAACCAAGTCATTTTGAAAAAAAATTCATATTTGTCAAAATTCTCACACTCTTAAGTTATACACATTCAATATAGTTTATTATCTTTTGGCGTAAGTATTACCCTCTAAAACATGAAAAGAATTTGTTTTTTTTTCATTTTATATTAACCGTTTTGTCTAGAATTAACCATGTATACATTTATGTTCTCCACTGCATGTGCTTTATACATGCGTACAAAATATGCTTTTTTCATAGTACTATTTTTTTAATATGTACACAACAACCGGCTGGCAATCAAACAAGTTGTTGTGCGTAAAAAATCTAACAATGAGAGTATCGTTAGAGAGCTGCGACTAACAAAACAAAAGCAACAACAAAAAAGTCAGCAAAAACAAAACAAGCGGCATTGCAAAATGTAAACAAACCGAAGAAAATTCAAATAAAATACGAAAAAAACTATATGAGCACATGCTTCATTCGAGTGAGTGTGTGCATTTTTTATGCTCCAACAAATAACAACAACTATGGTGAATGAGTATTTTCTGCTAACGTAGACATTAACGTTGGCTTTGAATTAGCAGAACATAAGCTGAGCTGAAAGCAGCACATATTTAAAGTTTATGGGCTTTCGGTGTTTTTATGATTTTTTTTCTGTTTTTGTCTTTTGTTTGCTCTAGCTATCGTTATAGCACCAAAGGTATACGTGCATGTTTGTAATAGATACACACATTCGTATGTGCATGTGTTTTTCTTCTTGTAACATCAACAGCATCGTTATCAAGCGATTAGAAATGTATTTTATTATAAAAAAGGAAGAGAGAGGAGATGCACACACTAAACGACTAGAGCAAAGTCACAACTAAAATTACAATTTAAATGTTATTTTTCCTACACACAAACATGCATGCAAGCATTAATGCTTGTTGAGGGATGTATATGTTTGTATAGGTGTGTAGGTGTAAATGTTTATGCCCATAATACAATGATGATGCAAATTTTCAAGTGTAAAAGTTTAAATACAACTACAAATTCATATGCACATTCATATGAACAATAAGTGAGTGTTAATGTTTGTTAACAACACAAACACCATTGAATGCAATCAGATTCATGTGTGCAGAAGTGTTGTCACTATTACTTTACGAGTACAGGATAATGCAGTGATAAGTGTTGATGTTGGTTGGTTTGTAGGCTGGGTGAGTGTGCAAAAAGGAAGTTAAAATGTTTGCATGTCTACAGCGACAATCGGTGTTTGGCGTGTTACTTTTATAATATTAAATTTATTCGACGCTGTATGCAATTGCCCGGGCCGAAGATAATCAAAGAAAAAGTGGAAATAAAGCAAAAAAACAAACAAAAATCCCAAAAGTCGATAAAAAAAATTAAACGATTGTTGGTAAATGAAGGCAAGAAGGCTAGATTTTGTTTGATCTTTTAAACAGTGGGGCAAAAAATAAAAATAAATAAAAAATTGTGGGTTAACTTAAGTTAACACAAGACAATTATTGGTGCTCGATATTACAACAACATGATAACACAATCCGTGTCGAAATTGGATCATATTTATGTATGTATGTAATCAATATGTACGCAATAAGACGGTATTATATGCCATACACCCGGTGAAACTAAATATACAATTACTAAACAAGACACATTATATTTGAAAATAATCGCAAGGCTTTAAATATGAAGGATTGGCTATATAAAAAATAAATTTGCTGCCCAATGTGAGTATTTTTGCTAAAGTAACTACACACCTGTGCTCTTATAAATTGCCTTGAGAAAATAGCACATTTTTTGTTCAAATCGATATTAAATCTGTCGAAATTTTCTGGTAATCGTATTAACCTTAACGAGGTAAAGAAAAGAAAACCTGTGATCATGATGACATACCTAACTTAGCCTTCTTTTGTCCACGTTTGTGCGAAGAAACCTTTGACTTGATTATTTGTAAGTGTCTGAATTATTGAGGAATAGCCACATGGTCAAATGTAAGCAATTGTGGCATCCAATACCTAAATCGATGTTTTATACCATTTAGTTCAGTTACTTTTAGACCCAGTCAGCTAATACACTTGCAATTCCCGGTCTTCTAATGAAGATGTTTAAATTTTATTATTAATTTCTGACGTTTTAACTTCTTTTAGGTGACCTTAACATTTTTCAATAGTTGAAAGTGATAGTGCCGGCTAAGTTAGGTAAAAAATCGGCGCATGTAATGCACTATTTTTGTTTTAATTAACTAAGTTGTTAGCTTTTAATTGCCGTGAACTAATAGACGCAACTCTTTCAAATTTCAACAGTAGTCCAATAATAGATTACAATTAAAGTGAGTACTGTTGCATAGAAGTTTTTACGCTGCTGCTTATCACACGATGTTTTTTGTATTGTTTTCTATTAACACCATATAAAAAAAATTTCTTAAATACGTTTTTGTTACACTGTGCATTAAACTGTTCACTCTATTTTTAATACGCACACTTGAACACAATTGTTGCGCTTTCACAGTACGAGTATTAGGTATATAATTTAACACAACAAATGGCGTACTCTTTAAACTTAGTAAAATTAAGAACTTATATGATATTTTAGAGGGAAAATTTTTGTTAATTATTCTCACTTATATATTGAACGAAAAAGTTTAAACAAAAAACTCCCCTTTCGCTTCAACAAAGCATCAGTTGCGGGAAGTTTCGATTTCATTATTCAATCTGCAATCTGTTTCATTGATTTAAATATGCGAAAGATTATTTGTGCGGCTTATTGCAGCGGATTATTTGAAGGACATTTTGATGCCCAAACCAAAATACGTTCAGGTCAGCTAAAGATTATTGAAAACATTTTATATATAAAAATGAATGCTTGTATGTATGTTTGTTTGTGTCTATAGACAGCTAGAAGGCTGAACCGATTTTGTAAATTTTTTTGCAGCAACTCTGTATGTCTGGAAGGAAATATAGGCTATACAAATTTCAAAAATTCTAACTGAGCGGTGCCACGCCCATATAAAGTGGATATTTACTTGTCTATATCTTTAAAATGGTAACAGCAAGAGTCTCTAGATTTGACCCAAATAGATTCCTAGTCAATACAAATCATCAGCCAAAAAGTGGACGGCATTGGACAAATAAGCGTAATACCTCCCATACAAACTTAATTATATTTTCATATCCGTTAATTTGAAACATGTAAGATTATGTTACCCAGGGATGATTTAAATGACAGTGCTGCCATATACACAAATAAGTATAGCATTGACAGGGTGACACAAAATATACCAAGATCCTACAATTTAGGCGGTTTTATTCTCGCAACAATATTGATTTTGGTATATCTTGAGAATGGATAAACCTAAAGTTTCTAAATTTGATATGCAGGACTTCATGGTCAACAAAAATCATAAGTCAAAAAGTGGGCGGAACAAAATAGGTGGGAGTGGTAATATTGGTTTTTATATAACTTGAGAACAGTTAAAGTGAAAGTTTCTGAAGTTGTCTAAATTATTTGTAGTTAAAACAAATCAACAGTTGAATTGTGGGCCGAATTGGATAAGTGGGCTTGGCATCACCCATACTTATCTTGAAGGCGATAACATAGTAGAAGTTTCTAAATTTGGTTTAAATAACGTTGTAAACAATACACATCATCAGTCAATAACGGAGCAAGATTAGATAAGTGGGCGTGTCTTCAATTTCTAATATTTTTTTCTTTTTGATATGTGAAGAATATAAATTTAAACTTCGTTGTCTAGCCGCATTTGCCAAAACGTGGGAAGTTTGAATAAGGGGTTATTGCACAAAACACACCGGACAAAAGCTACCTACTATATAAAAATGAATATGTCTTAGTTTGAAGACTGTATACAGTTTAAAAGCGGATTCTACAGTGTATTTCTGGGAACAACTGCAGGTTATGTTAAATATTAGAATTAAGACCGGAAGGGGATAAAATGGGTAATAAATAAGATAAGAGTTACAAAACACGCCGGGTTCTAGCTAATTAATCCATTAAAATTATTGTCAAAACTCGAGAATTTGTAAAATCGTTGGAAACCCCTCAAGCAACAAGTTCAAAATTTTTACAGGCAATAAAATTTATATTAAATCAAGATAATTGGTTGCAACACGTGGAAGCTGAGGAACATTGAAAGACGATTTTGTATATCCAAAAAACTGCTCGAACTCCGTAAAAAGAAATATATTTTCTACTAAATTATTACTACTCGTACTAATGAAAATTATATATATTACGACATTACGAACGGCAAGAAATCATATGTGATGTCCGTTCAACCAGACGAATCAGCACCACGTTATGAAACTGTTAAAATCGGCCTAGACGATTACAGAAAACTTGTATCGAACACAATTGATTCGTTCGAAACGAGTGTTGGCCAAAAAAGTTAGGGAATATATATTTACAACACTAGGCCTCACGTTGCCCGACCAGCCAAAAATGATTTAGTAAACAGTGCTTGGGAAATTTTGCTTAACATTGCCTCGTTTGACTATCATTTGTTCCGATCGTGACAGAATACATAATATTCTGCATTTTTTAGTTATACCCCTAATATACTTTAAAGCGCACGGGATTTCTCTATCGTAGAAAATTAAAAAGGTTCGGCATGTCTACGTTTGAGTGTGTGTATGATAACAGATCACTCAATAAGTCTGTAGGACAAGTAAGAAAAAAACAAAATTTTGACAAAACTCGATTTTATTATTCAACATAATTGCCTTCGACGGCAATACAACGACTATAGACATACTCAGCTTTTCAATACCACTTTTATAGTATGATTTATCTTTTTCGCCAAAATAGACCTCAGTTTCAGCGATTACTTCATCATTGGACTTAAATTTATTTCCAGCCAGCATCCTCTTGAGATCTGAAAACAGGAAATAGTCGCTGGGAGCTAATTCTAATTCTTTGCCATGGTTTTCATCGATTTGTAACTCATGCGGCAACCACTTTGAATAGAGCTTTCGCATACGCAAATGTTCGTGTAAAATGGTAAAAACACTACCCTAATCCAATTTGTGGATTTTTTTGATGTTTTCTGGAATAACAGCCTTATTTTGGCGCCCACAGGGCTCTGCATCATTTGTGCTGGTACGACCACATTTAAATTCAGCAAACCATTTCTCTTCATTCGTCTCGATGGAGCAGAGCTCGGATAATGTTTATCGAGCCATTGTTTGGTTTCCACTGTATTTTTTTTCATCAAAAAACAATGCTTTATCAAAATTCGAAATTCACTTTTTCCATTTTTTTTTTCAATAGCAAAATAGCTTCACCCAAAATGCTATAACTCACGAATCAATAGTCATATTGCTGTCAAAATTATACACGTTTCGTTTGAAGGTTAGTACTAAATAAAAATCATATAGACAAAATCCTAGCAACGCCATCTATGTATGTGTCATCCTACGGACTTATTGAGTGACCTAATATGTGTATTTTGCTTTCATTTAACATTTTTTCTTTTTTCTTAGTTTATTATGCATGTATATGTGTAAGCATATAATTGCATGTGTAATTTATTTTGTCACAAGTTGTTGGTTTCTTTAGTTTATGATTGTTGTTGTTGTTTTTTAACACACAATACCTTTGTTATTGCATTCATTTGATATTGTTGGTATTCATGCAAGTACATGTTGCAAAAACGAGTCAATACATTTAATGGTTCAACAACAACAACACAGGAAAGGAAAAAATGTAAGTGTATGGCTTATAGTCTCAACACACCTACGCATAAATATGGTATACATGTATGTGGATGTACATGTATAAAATATATGTGTGCTTGTGTGTGAATAGTAGTTTTTATTTTTATAACAGACATCGCCTTTGACTCATGCATTTGTGCAACACACTCGTCTACCTTTCCAAGGGAAACAGGAAAAGCAAAGAAAAAGGAAAAAATATAAAAAATTACCCCCATGATAGCAAAAGCCTGTAACTACCAACTAAACCCTTTTACGGTTGCAACACTTGTATACCACAATTCATTTTATACACCCTGGCTATGGTTTAGTGTTCAGTTTCAGTTTCCGATTTTTGTTTTTTTCTTATTTTCAGTTTCGTTTTGTTGTTGTTGCTTCATATAGCGGCTTAAAAGCTACTCAATTGCCACAAGGGCGTGTAATCTTTTTTACGGAACCTTAACATCGATATTGCTTTTGCATATTTCTTATTATTATTGTTGTTGTTGCTGTTGCTTTTCTTACTTTCTGTTCCATGTGGCATGAATTTTTGTGCAACTAACTATACATACTCGTACATACATCATGTGCAACAATTATTGTCATGTCTGTCTTATAGACACCCAAAAATTAATATTAAAAATGCAATAAAACATTTTTGAATGGAATGATGCGCATTTAAACAGCAATATCATGAATTTTTAATTGTATGAAGACTGCGATTTATAGTATATTTATCCATAAGTCTACTGGGTGTTAGAATATCATTGGTAATATTAATTGCATCATGCAACACTATTTATCACATTATCACATTACCGTCTTATTTTGTTTTTCCATTATAGAAAAGGTAAGAATGCGTTTAAGGCTGCTGAAAAAATTTGTGAAATTTACGGAGACGATGTTGTAACTGGAAAATGATTTGCTCGTCTTTGATCAGATTATTTTGATATTAAAAATGCACCTTTTGATGAGTCTAAAAGTAGAATCGGATACAGCTTATTGATTGAGAAAAGTCCGCCTTGTTCTTCTGGGGATGTACAATGTGTAGACGGTGTCAAAGCTAGGGTTGACACCAAGAAAGGTAATACAGTGTGTTAGGTGGTATTGTAAAGAAATTGTTCTTGTTGAATCTGCTCTCTACTGTCAACTATTAACGAAACTGAAGCAAACAATCCAATTAAAACGGTTACAATTGATCCACAGAAAAGGTGTCGTGTTCCATGAAGTTTAATGATTATGGCAGCCAATTGTTGAACGCTATTGTTAAGATGACATACTGCATTGAAAAAATTTCTGGAATAGCCCCGTATGGCTGTCCCATAGTTCGGATTTGAGTTTTTTTTAGCGTCATATCTTAACATTTGTAAAAGCTACGTGTGTTGGCAATTATTTTACAATTTTGAACGTGTTGAGGTCGCAAAAGACATGATTTGCGAGGCTAAATCCGATCCCACATTCATCAAAAGTATCATTACTGGAGACGAGACGTGGGTTTATGAGTACGACACGCAATCCAGATATCAGGCAAGTGAATGTCGTTGACCATATGAGCCGAGACTAAAAAACCAGGTCGTTTTCAGTCAAAAAAGAAGGCAATGCTGACGGTTTTAATGGATTACAACAGAGTAGTGCATCATTTTTGCCAGAAGACCAGACAGTAAACAAATTATTATTTGGGCGTTATGAGACGTTTGCGTGCAGCAATTAGCCAAAAGAGATCAGAATTGCGGGCAGAAAACCCATGGATTTTGCACTATGATAACGCACCATCGCCATCATTAATAGGATTTTTTTTGGCGAATAATGCAAAAAATACCATCCAACAGCCACTGAGTTCACCTGATTTGGCTCACTGTGACTTTTTTCTGTTCAATCAAGTTAAAAAACCATTACGGGGAATGTGTTCCAGCGACCGTTTCCAAGATTGTAAAAAATCGCAAACACACATAGAGATAAATGTATTCTTGTCTACGTAGCTTTTGCAAATGTCTAGCTATGATGCTAAGATTTAGCGGGAATATCAACAACAGATGTACCAAGCTAACAAAGAAAAAAACTGAAATCGGTACGATGAGACCACCACACGGAGGTTATTCCAGATCAAGGTAGTATTTACCCATGTTTTTCTCTAAATTTTTAAGCATAACATCTCCTTTTTAGCATTTAGCTCTACACCATTAGACAACAGATCGCTCTATGCCAACGAGTACCTTTGACGGCCTTTTAAAAGAAATCAAATTCAAAGGGCCAACATGCCATGGATTGCCATAAATTGTCGCTGTCAATGAGGTGACAGAACTTTAAAAGTATAAATCTTAATTTCTGGTTAACCTGTCATATTATGCATGTAAAAAAAATAAATTAATTAAATTTACTAACAATTTTCTTTAAGAGTAAGTATATTTTTGTTTCGTTTTTGTTAATGAAAAATCATTGTCTATGCTCACTTCTTACGCCTCATACTCAGGTTAAAGAATCGATTTGATATTTTTGGGTAATTTAATTTAACTTAATGTTTAGGGCCATATATGGTACATATGTACATATATATGCCACTACACTTATTTAGAAAAAATATTTAAGCAACACCTGTTGCCAACGTCGACAGTACATTGTATTTGAAGTATTATCTGGTGGACATCATGATTTGTATTTTTGTCAAACAATTAAAAACATGGAACTAGCTAAAACCCGGCGTGCTTCGCTATCTCCATCTTAATTATTAACTTAAATGCTACCTTAGTAACATTTTTTAGCCTTTTCTCTATTTTATCCCCTTCCGGTAAAAATTGAATCATTTGTTCCTTCTAGAAAGACATTATAGGCTCTGCATTTTAGCTGTATACAGTCTTCAAACAAACACACATTCATTTTTATACAGTATACAGTATATATTTTTATACAGTATGCAATTACTGCTTTTTGGCTGATTTGGATAGATAATACAGTTTTAATTGTTGTCGTTCTCCACATAAACATAATTCTATATTTAGTATGAATGGCAGGTGACACGCCTACTTATCCAATATCGCCTAGTTACTGACTGATAATATTTACGACATTTTTTGAACGTAATTTGGAAACTTCTACTATTGCCGTTCTCAAGATATACAAAAATTAATAATTACTTTGTATGGGAGGTACCACACCCACTTGTGGAATTCCGTCCACTTTTTGCCCGATGATTTGTATTGACTATGAAGTGTTTGCTTTAACTTTTCAACCCACCACCTTATCACGTCCACTTTTTGACTGGTGATTTGTATTGACTTGAAGTCCTTAAGACCAAATACTGAGACTTTAGCTTTAACCGTTCTCATCATATAATACAATCAATACTTAGCTTGTATGGGAAGCACCAACTCCCACTTATCCAATTCTGCCCACTTTTTAACTGGTGATTTGTATTGACTGTGCGAAGTTTAGTGAATGTTACTGTTACCGTGTTGAAGAAATAGACAAACAAATATGCACTTTGTATGGGCGTGGCACCGCTTAGTTGGATTTTTTGATATAGAGAGATACTGTAAAATTATAAGAAAATCGGTTCAGCCGTTTAGCAGTCTATAAGGCACAAACAAACAATCCAACAAGCAAACATACATTAATGGGTAATTTTGTAAATCACTTATGTGAAACGTTGCGTTAATTATATAAAAACTGTTTTTGTAACAAAAACAAATTGTGTAGAAACAACGCAACGCTTCGCTTAAGTGATATACAAAATAAGCGCATTTATTTTTATATATATATAAATAAGTAAGAAAGAACTACAGATCCTGGAGACAACTATATAAGAACCAAAACAAAGATGTACTTTTATGAATAAATGTTACCCCTAATTGCTCTGACGATTATTCAGCCAATTCTAAATTAAGTTTTTATGAAATGACGAAAAGGTATCATTATTGTCAGCATAAATTCATCTTCATGGACTTTTTGTGACCAGTGCTTGACATTATCGATATACATATATTGAAGCTCAAGGTTGCCGCAAAGAAGTTGCCACTAAGCTCAAGTGTCGAATAGTCTCTATTGCCTCCTTGTTAGTGTAGTATCTCTAGCCATGAAGGTCTAATGCATTGCAGTATTAGATTTAAGATCAGCAAGTGGCATATCACTTCGGATGCGTAACTGATTGTCTTCTTCGGACTTCGAGAATGTGAGTGAAGGAAGGTTAAAGACACCTCTTAAATTGTTAATAGGTGGTAAATAAAATGGTCGAATAACGATAATAACAAGAGGAGTGTGACTACTTTAAAGCATTGTGGTATTGAGTGGACCTCACTGTCACTAAAGACTGCTAATACAGGATGAGAACTACCCTAAATCTGGCAAAGTATGCAAATTAAACGTAAAACAAACGATAAAATAAGACTTCTTATTAATGTGGCATTACCAACGAGAGATTTCCAACGGCATCAGGCTCTGCAGCACTTTGTCTTTCCAACAAAGATGTGTTCGTCCCCATTTTCGCTTTCCTCTTTATGGTACCGTCTCCAAGATCTAACTTGCCGGCGCTTCAAAGTCGAGACAAAAAGCATGGCACAGCGTTTTGTAATCTGCTTTACTATGCCCAAGTTCCTGTATAAATAATAAGGTTTGCTGTTTCAACGTATAGGGTACTCATCTCTTATTTTTAGAGGACCGAAGATCTTACGAAGTATTTTCCTCTTGAATGCTCCCAAAACTTTCTCATCGTTGTTTCGACAATGTCTACGTTTCTGCACCATATGGCAGAACCGAGATAATAAGCGTTCTGAGCAAGAGTGATTTTCCGTTTGATCTACAGGGTGACGTCGTTCATTGTGTTAATGTTGGTATCAAGATAGATAAATTCCTCGACTACTTCAAAACTGCGGTTACCAGCAGTGACGTTCTGTCTAATACGCGAACACTCTTCCTCCATGACAGAAGATACTTAATATTGTCCACATTATTCTTCTCAAAGTTTTGACATACTGTGAATGTTTGGTCTGTGATAGATTTACCAAACCTGCCTGCGTAACGTTGGAGCCCTATAAGCTCATTGACAATACGCTTCATAGAATCTTGTCCTAAATTTAAATCAGGCTTTCCAGCAGTAATTTGAGTAAATGGCTGGGCAAAACACTTTGAGGTTCAGGTAGCTTGGCATGTTTTCTTCATCCGACCATATTTTGCAAAGTAGCTGATACATGCGTCTTTACTACTCTCAGTCTCCGGCCTTAAACGGCTCAACTGGCACTCCATCGGGTTCTGTGGATTAGTTGTTCTTCAACTGCGACATAATTATTCGTACCTCATTACGAATTGTCGATTCTGTCATCAGCGATTGGATCCACGGGTGCTTCTTTTGTACTAACACTACTGGTGCCACCATTAAGTAACTACGAAAAGTGATTACCTTTCACATTTGTAATCAGATTGCCGGTCCTAAAAATAGCCTGCACCACCTAATCAGAAGACAAAACTCCCATAATGTGTGACGATGTCAGAACAAGCAATAAAAGATCATTGAAAACAATAAGCAATCCAACAATGTAACAAGTCAGGAAACCGCTAAAATGATAATACATGTAGAATCTATGATAAAACTTTAGACCTATTCTTTCTAAAACTTTAAAGCAAAAAAAACTTCCAACATTTCAAAAGTCCGATCTCTTAAAAGATTCTAGAGAAATGTATCACCTAATTTATCACTAATTTCCATTATCTGTCTTATTGGCTTCTACCACACAGGCTTATCATAAAGTAGCATACGAATTAATATGTGGAATTGTATCAATTATCAGTACCTCTTGTATGAGTTACGCTAGCCGATTAATAATGTAACATCACACCAAGCTAACAATGTAACAAGACAGGAAACCGCTAAGATGATAATACATGTGGAATCTCTGATAAAAGTTTAGACCTATTCTTTCAAAAACTTCACCGCAAAAAAAGTGCGATCATCTTATAAGATTCTAGAGAAATTTATCACCTAATTTATCACTAATTGCCATTATCTCTCCCTTGGATATGCTACCCCACACGGGCTTATCACAAAGTAGCATACGAACTTATATGTGGGATAGTATCAATTATCGGCACCTATTGTATGAGTCACGCTAGCCGATTAATAATGTAACACGACACCAAGCCATCACGATTTGAGTTTATGCTCCAGCTACTATGTAGCTCCTCCATTTTATCTATACCAAGAAACCCAAGTCCAGCAGTTTCTCAACAGTTTCTCTACTTGTGGTAAATAACTATAATTTAAAGTACACATATGTGGGTGTACCCGTGGATATGGAGAAAACAGGCCTAGAAGGCTATATAAAGTATTTATACTAATGTCGACACACAACTCTCTAAATCTTCCAATGCACACGTTTTGCCCGGGACTGCTGCAATGTCGAGATATTCTTGGGTGAAAATATTCACGCGGAGAATATAGTCATTAATTTGCTTAAATCCGAGGAAACTAGTACGGGGTTAATCAATTTATCGGAAGATTGAACCAAATACTACGTAAAGCCGAATCACAACGAAAATCCGCCTAGAGTGACAGTTCCAATAGCGAACAGAACGACGATGTATAGCCATAAATGGCTTACCGTCTCCATAAAGTAATACAGGGGTGTGTTTTAGTATGTAAGAATACTGGATGGACATTACGGGCTATGAGTATTTTATGAAGATTCCACACCTCCTGCCTAAAACAAAAAACATATTCATTCACACACGCTTTGAATATCATGACATATAATCTCAGGAGATATACTTATCGCACACCCAATTCAAAAGTGTCTCAACTCAAAATTTTCAATTCTCAGGTTTATATGCTTTAACTATTCACTATATCTATAAAACAAATATCAGTGGATATTGTTGTTGTTGTCCAAAGTTTGTGTTTTTCACTATTTTTATTTAGATCAAAAACAGTTTCTTTCGATTTCTGTAAAATTAAAAATTTTGAGTTGAATGACTGTTGAACTATCTGAGCGTTATGTAGAATGTATGACTTGAGATACTGAGATGATATTGCCATATATAGTGAATTGTGAACACAGTAACCCGGTGGCGTATTTGAGCGACATCGTCGCTATGATTTTTTTCATCGATGTATCGTCGTCATAATATCAGTTTAAAGTCGAAATTTGTATAAAATTTTCATAAATGAAATGATGAGTCCTCGCGACAATGACACAATCAAAGAGAGTTATATATGGCAACGTCATTGTATGTCACCATACTAAAGAAAGCTGAAGTTAAGCGACATTGTCTGTTATGTGTAGACTACATTCTGAAATTTAGTGACATTGTCTATTATGAGCTGACTTCATGCTGAATGATGTAAGATTTTATCTGCTACACCTTTCCGTTAACGAATAAAGCACTAATGATTCCCGGTGATATTGTCTGTTAGGACTCATCAATAAACGGACGTCTACAGGACAAAATCGACTTTTGTCATCTATGACAATTTGGACAATTACTTTAATAAGTCATGTATGACACCAAAGTAAATTCATCGTCAGTCATCGATGTTTTACTGTTTTTCTGTTCAAAAAAAAAAAAATCAAAATTGTTGTAAATCCAAAACCTACACATACATGCATAAGAAAAGTTTATATTTATTAACCTTTTAAAGTGTTAAAATTCTCATAAAGATGCAAATAAGTCCTTGCGAGTACACTTACTTTCCATATATAATTTCTAAAGATTTACGAAGAATTTATTGGCAATATACTTGCTTGTATGAACTCAATATTTTCTATTATAGTTTCAAGCGAGTAAACTGACTTAGACGACACAAATAAAATATAATCTATGTCTGAGATACTAAAACATAAAAGAGCATGAATATAAAGCCATATTCAAATAAATATTTTTTAAATGTAAAAACGTATTCTATTCTTATTTAGTTTATTTAAAGATTTGCATATAAAATATTCTACGTATATAGTATGTATGTATGTATGTACATACACAGTTTGTCTTATAACTATTTGCCATATACAAATAGTGTTAAGACTGAGATTGAAAAATAAATGATTTGTAAAATATACAATTTAAATATACGAATTTGAATATGAATATACAAGAACTAAAGCATTTTATATGAATTTACTCCATATAAGTAATTCATATTTTATATGTGGGAGAGAATAAATATATCGAGTAAAAGTCAAAAATGTCTAGCCAAGGATATTAAAGGAAGTTGTGGGATTAAACGGAAATGCATATGGAAATAAAAAGAAAACATAAAAAATACATATTTAAATTTTAAATATTAAGTAAAAGAGTTAATCGATTTTTTTTTAGTGTCAATAATAATTATTATGTCGACCAGGCACTATTGCAGGACACTGCGACCCAAGGGATCTATTGTGTCCTTTCCGGTCTACAGTTTGTTTAGCAGATATGCTTCCTTCCTAATGAACACCAGCAGATCTGTAACCATAATGGTGGATACGTCACCCAGCGAGAGCCTATGCCCACCTAAACCTATCAGGTACCCCACATTCACACAATATATGTTCCGCTGTATTTGATACCTGTGAACCACAATCTACAAACATTCACATTTGTGTTCGACCTTCCATACTTGAGAACCTCAGAGCGACGTCCAGACTGCGTACTGATCGCAGCGAGTCACCTTTGAGTATTCCAGTGTTCAAAGCATCTGGCAATTTCCCAATTCTTGCTAAGATTGAGGATGGTAGCAAGTCGTGCTGCACAGCAAGGTTCCAGACCGACATAGATTGTCATGGAATCTTTTCTGGTCTATGGATCCGCAATTTAATTACCATCTATCTCACAGTGTTCAGGTACCCAATACATTTGAACCATTTCAAGCGAAAGCTTTTGCTACGTTTCGAAGTAATATTTGACCAGTCAAGATGTCATACAATTCGAGCCAAGTGCCCTCAAGGCAGCTTAGCTGTCAGAGAATATAATAATGGTCTTGTACTTGAGCCCAGGTTGATTTCCGCACAAATTGCAATGGCCATTACCTGGGAGACACTCAGTGATCTTCTCAGTGGGATGGGCAAGTCTCGGTTGGGTCCTTGAACACCAGCTCCGACACAGTTATTCATTTTGGAGCCATCGGTATACCAATTTATGCCAAGAGTACATCTATCTCTATGTCTATCTATAATTTCGAATAATGATGGCACTGTGCGACGGTGCGCTATCAAGGTGCAAAATCCACGATTTTTTTGCCCACAATTCTGGTCTCTTTCGGCGAATTGCTTTATACAAATGTCCCATAACGCCCAAATAATACTCTTTGTTTACTGTCTGGTCTTCTGACAAAGTTTCATGATGAACTACACCGTTGTAATCCATGAAAACCGTGATTATTTCCTTGTTTTATGACTGAAAACGAAGTTTTTTTGGTTTCGGCTCATTTGTCTGATGTCTGGATTGCGTGTCGTACTCATAAACCCACGTTTCGTGTCCACTAATGACCCTTTTGATGAATGTGGGATCGGATTCAGCCTTGTAAATCATGTCTTTTGCGACCTCAGCACAGTCAAATCAAAATTCGCCAACACACATAGATATAGATGTACTCTTGGCTACGTAGCTTTTGCAAATGTTTAGCTATGACGCTAAGATTTAGCGGGAATATCAACAACAGATATACCAACCTAAAAGGAAACTCAAATCGGTACGATGGAACTGCCACACGGGGGTTATTCCGGAAACTCTTTGATTAATGTAGTACATAGTTTGCTAGGGATGGTATTTAAGTTTTTATTGGCACAAACTTGAATCGTTTCATAAACAATATTCGAATCTTGACGAAAATAGTTCGATGTAATCAGTGAACAAAATTGATCTTTTTGGAATATGGCAACAAGGCAAGGCAAAGGGGTTATCATATAACGCTCCAAATCAGCTTTTTTCCCATTCCAAGTACAATCTTTGGACTTAAATATTATTGAAGATTGATTGGACCATCTTGACTAAAATATCAGAAAACAAGCCATTAAGTCACAAAACACCTTCTCGATGTTCTACAGTCAAAGTGGGTTGCAGATACATCTTCGTACATCTACTTAAAGAAACGAAGCCTAGACGTATGTAAGCTGTTTTTTCAGGAAAAAGTAGCCCAATAAAATAATAATATTTACTATTAGGGGCTCATTTTCACTGTGAGGTGCATGTTCATACTATTTTGAGTTGTTGTTTTTGTGTACCAAGAACATAATTTATTTAAAATAATTGTTTTGTTTTTTTCTTAACTGTGAAGTTAATAAACTAAAATACTTAATTCTTTTGCCAACCAGATTTGCTTTTTATTAGATACCAATAATTTTGTTAAAAAAATATAGCCTGACTCACTGTGACTGTGGGCCAGTGTACATAATTTGTATATTGAATGTAAAAACTAAACCTAGATATTCGAATTTTTTCATTCCTTACAGTTTACACAGAAATTATTCGAATTTCTCTTAAGAACAATTATTTGCATTGTCGACTCAAATGAATTTTATTACACTGCGAACAATTAATTTAACATTAAAAATCAAAATTGTCTCCAACCATACAAGAGTTTGTAAATCACTTAGTCTATACATAATTCTTATATGACAGTCGGCCTGTTTCTCTGACTATAGATACATATGTCTGCTGCTGGTTAGTCTTTACGTTGATCTATTTGTGACCACTTCACTCGTCCAAATAGCAAAAATACATTTAAATTGTCATCAGCGTGTGTCATACGTTTGCTTTAGCTTTTCCGTTTTCTTATTATTTTTTTTTCTTTCCCTCCTGAGAAGATTAATGAAGTTGAATAATAAATTTAATTATTTTGATTACATTGCGTTTTAAGTTTCAATGCATATTTTTATACGACATTTTCCATATGTATGTATGTGTACGTATGTATGTATACATAAGTATGTAAAATTATTATATTTTTATGAAAAAAGAAACAAACAAAAAATAAATAAATGACCACCATCTGCGTGCGGCTCTGTAAATAAATCAGATTTTTTTTTGCTCACATGTGTATGTATGTACACACATGTATATGTAAGTGCGTACGTACAAAATTGAAAAATAATTCATTGAATTTATTTGCTAAGAAAATAAAAATCAATTTAATGAAACAATTGTCATGAGTTCAAAACATTTCAATTGACTTGTTGTTTAACCAAGAACTGGTTAAACAAAAAGTGTTACAAATATTTATTCTTTTGCAGTGTTTAACCTCAAGTGGTTTAAGCAAAACAGCCTATAAACTGGCATTGCTAATAATATGTATGCAAACCTTACTGAACCGTATGTGAACAGTATGATACATATGTACTTTGTTTTCTTAAAATTAAACAGAATTTTTAAATTGAATAAAATCATTTAAAGATATTACCATTGATATAGCACGACTGCTTATGTATCCTACACCACAATTCAACGTCATATATTTTCATGCTCATAAATTATATTATTACGTTTTAACCTTTTTAAAATGTTTCAGTTATTTTTAATTGCGTTAAATAAAATAAATAATACGTAGTTGTTGTTTTAGACAGCCATTTTTATTTTCACATTTTTACTTTATACAATTAGTAGGGTAATACCTCCCGCGTTGCTGGGAGCCATTCTGTTGTACCGTCTTTTTGACAGATGTGGGTAGATAAAGAAAGCTTTAACTGTAACCGTTCTCTACACAGACAAATTTTCATTTTTTTTAATTATGGTTTGTAGTGAATGCTAAGATATTTAAACCAAGTTTAGAAACTTTAACTCTAACCAAGATATACGTAAATCATATGTATGGGAGGTACAATGCTCACTTATCTGATTCCGGCCACTTTTTGACTGATGGTCTGTGCAATCTAAAAAATCAAATAGACCAAGTTCAGAACCTTCCGTACTAATCGTTCTCTTGATATACAAAAATCAATATTTAATTTGCATGAGAGATACCATACCCACTTATTTAATTTCGCTCATATTTCAACTGATGATGTGTATTAACTACTAAGTTGTTTAGACCAAATTCAGAACCTTCTACTATTACCCTTCCAAAGATATACACAAATCATTATTTACTTTGTATGGGAGGCGCTACTCCTACTTATCCGATTCGGCGCAATTTTTGACTGATGAATTGTCTTGATCATAAAGTTATTTGGTCCAATTGTAGAGACTCTTACTATTACCGTTTCAAAGATATATATATATACATATATATAGCGTTCATTATTGTTCAACTGGGCGGTGTTACTTCCATTTAAAATTTGTATTTATATATATATATATATATATATATATATATATATATATATATATATATACGTATATATTTGTATTAATATATATATATATATATATATATATATATATATATATATATATACAAATATATACGTATATATATATAATACGTTAATAAATAAATTTATATATATATATATATATATATATATATATAAATATATATATATATATATATATATATATATATATATATATATAAACGTTAATATAAATACAAATTTTACATGGAAGTAATACCGCCCAGTTGAACAATAATAAACGCTATCTATATAGGCTTTTTATAAACACAATTTTAAAAATATCTTCTAACTCACACAAAGCCTTAATGCTGTGACAAATTGCGATCTTAAGTAAAACTTATGAAATACAAAGTGGTTCACTCTAACGTTAATAACTCGCGAACCAATAGACCTACAAAAACCACATTTACATAAAAACTTAAGAGCTTATAATATATTGGTTGGCGCATTTCAGAGACCATCAATTACAACGCATTTTATAGTCCACTTTTAATATCTGCTTAATGCACCAATTTGCTTAATACACGACTCTTAGTACGACTTTAGACAATGACTGCCAAACTATAACTGACTGACGTAGGCAAAGTAGCGTTTATATACACCTGGCTGCCAACCGTTTAGAATATTCTCAAAAAATGTTAAACCCTCTCAAATCTTCTTTTCATGTCCGTTAATTTTAAAAAAAAAAAATGGAAGAACGTATTACCCAAAGATGGTTGAAATACACAAATAAGTATCGCATTACCACATTGACAGTCTTGACACAAACCAATAGACTAAACTCCCATAATACAGTTTTGAGTACTCTGATGTGGTGTATCTTTTTTAGGCATTTTTATTTTCGTAACAATATTTTAGGTTTTAATGAAATTGTATTTCGTTTCGTTTTTATTTGAGAGCCAGAAACTTTATCAGTCGTGTTTTTCGAACTCATATTTCAGCCCATTGCGTTTGACAATTAAAACAAAAATGTGTTTAAGTACAAATTGAAATACTTGCATACATATGTAGCTAAGATTCCCCGGTTTTTGATAACTACTCTGCTATTAGATTAAAAAAAATATGCAAATCTTAGACTAAGAGACCATTTGGTTCATTATAAATGTTTTATTAAAAATTAAAGTATATTTTGTATAAATTGACCCATTCAAGCAGTCCAAGAACTAAGCACCCATTATGCAAACATTTTCAGTCCTGTATCTAAAACTTTAATCTCCTGCCAAACAAAGTTCTAAACGTCTGTCATTCAGGACCGAAAACGGGTTTTAGACAACCCTACGTAGAATGAATAGACTGGGCAACTCATTCCGTAGAGAATTGGCGAAAAATCTCAACGCCAAACATACAGCTACCCTCATTACATCAATGTGGAGTAGTGTGAAACCAATAAAAGCCTTCAATGCCCCAGTTACACCGAAGCAGGCAAACCTTGCCTGGTTACTTCATGGTGGTAGCTTCATCAGCTTCATGAATGATAATGAGTAGACAAACAACTTGAGTGACTTAACTATTTATATATCAAACACTAACAAAAATTTAGTGCTTTGTTTGTGTTTTACATACAAACAGAAAAGTCACTCAACTTGTTCGTCGCACGTCTTCTGAAAACATAATATAAGCCTTCTATTCCGAATGATACTTAGATATGTATTTAACCTCCTCAGAAAATTTGATGGTGGTACCCAGAAAAAATTACAGTTATAACAATCTTCATTGATTAACCGACAGTTCTCCTTGAATGCACCAATCTGACACCTCACTTAGAGTAGTCCTCATGAGGTAGTGAACATTAATCTCATATTTTCCAGGGGCCGTTATAAAGAGGCCGTCGGCGTTAACAATTACAACGACGCCTCTATTAGCCATGGGCTATGGTAAACAAGACTACTACCGCCCATAACAATGAATTGGCTTCCTTCAAGGCCAACGATGGATAAGACGATAATCTTTACCCTAAGCATGGAATTAATCCAAGTTGTAGTTGACTTCTTCACTCCTTTTCGTGCCCACGACCTAGTAATGCAGTCAAAGTCTTTATTGTCAGAAGCACCTTCGATATCCAAGAAAGTAACATCAATCCTGTTAAGATATATAACGACGCGCTCAGTGGACTCCCCCTTAACGCACGCGAACTGACTCGGCTTTTAATACAATTACATAATAATCCATAACAAAATTTTCAAGTAATTATTCTTCTAAGTCAAGCGTTAGAAACTGGAGATTTTGTAGTTACTGCAAGTCTACATCTGATATTATATGCTCCACTTGTAGTAGGCCATATAAATTTCAAAAGGGCGGTGCCACTCCCATACAAAATAAATATATATTTGTTTATATCTTCAAAATGATAAAACAGTCTAAAAATTTGATCCAATTGGATCCGATAAGTGAGCATGGTACCTACCATACAATTCTGAAAACCATCAGTTAGAAAATGGGTGGAATTGGATAAGTGGGCGAGCCATCGCCTATACATACTAAAATAGGCAAATAATATACACAAAAATTAAGAATTTTAGTTGACCATGGCTAAGTGAAATGGAAAGAAAGAGGGTCTGGTAAAGCTTGGCTAATTTATTGTGTAGCACGTACATATGCTCACATAACAATTGTTAACGTTTTTAGTTATGTTTTACTTTATTTGCAATAATGACCTCAACATAGGGTGTCTGAAAAACGGTTTCTGTGGTACATTTTCTTATTTTTAACCTTTAAAAAATTTCTAAAAAAAGTGATCAAACGGCAGTAGTTTGGACGCTTCAATTCTAAAGTGCATTTTTTTCAAAATCCACTTTTTTTTCTAAAAAATGCCGACTCTAAGCGGCTCTACCACCTATAGGGTCCGCCAAATAAATTTCTTTTTTTCAAAATGCTATAAAAAAAACTACTGAATATTTTCTCAAATTTCTTTTTTTATTTGAAAGTACAAACCTTCCGGTTAATAATGGAAAATAATTTTATTCAAATGGCTGACTCGGCTGGCCATGCAGTAGCCTACACGATCGGTCCAATTTTTAAGCAGCTGTATTTCACCAATGGCTTCACGAATATTGTCCTTTTAAGCGTCAATTGTCTCTGGCTTGTTGGCGTAACACTTATCTTTGAGGGCACCCCACGAATAATAGTCCAACGCTTCAATTTTTGTGAAGAAAAATTCGTTCAACATGGCCCGATAACGATCGCCATTGACTGTAACGGCCACTCCTTGCTCATTTTCGAAGAAAAATGGCTCAATTATGCCTCTGGACCAAAATCCGCACCAAACAGTGACTCGTCTTGGTTGTATCGGCTTTTCAATGTATGCGTGCGGGTTTTTTGTGCCCCGAATGTGACAATTTTGCTTGTCTACATAACCGCCAAGATCAAAACGAGCTTCATCTGAAAAGAATATTTTTTTGGCAAAATCGGCATCTACTGTAAGTCGATCGCAGGCCCAGATTCCCAGCATTTTTCAAGCGTATACACAACCATATTCGTTCAGCGAAGGATAAAACTAATTATTTGTCAAATCAAACATGAGCTAAGTGTTACCATTCACGAAATAAGCACTAGTTGAAAAAAAAACGTTAGATGGCGGACCCTTTATAATTTGTATCCAGACAAGAATAGAGTTTTTGATTCATTATCAGTGCGAAGTTTTTTAATACGGACTATTGAATCATTTTATTTACAAAAGCTAATCTTAAAATAGTATATTGTTGCCACGGTTTTTGGGAAAATAATACACTGTGCGACGTAAATCCAGGTATTACTTTAACAAACGATGTTACTCTTTTAAATATCAATTCATAATATCATCAATCACATTTATGCCATTTTTCATTTGCATATGTACCTCATGTCTATATCGTAACGGCCCCACATAAATTTTCATGTTTGCCAACTGTCAAATGGTCTGGATAAGAGCTATTGAACTTCGAAAATAATTGAACAAAAAAAAAAAAAAATCAAAAGACAATTATTAAAGAAAGAAATCCGTATTGTATTGAAAAAAAGAAGCACACACACGCCATAATACAATTAGAAAATCAAATGAATTCATTTCGAAACCAACATGTGAGTCATTAGAATATACCAAAAAAGCAACATTTAAACCTTTTTTTTCTGTCATATAGACAGACAATAAATGTTGAATGCACTTAAACAGATATTGATATTTCGTTATGTTGCATCCACTTATTCAGTCATTCAGACAGACAGTCAACCATTCATAAAAAGGCACTCCCAAATGCAGGGATTTCTTCACAAAAACAAAGCAACAAAAAATATAATCAAGCTTTACAAAAACAAAATCGATTCTAAAGGAATTTCGATTGTTTTTCAAAAAACTGCCATTTATTGAACATCAAAACAAAGAAAAAAAAATTAACTGCATTAATCACACCAAATTTAAAACAAGTATTTTTGTAAATTATTTGCTTAGATTTACAAAAAACAAAAATTCGTACCTACACCCTGTTTTAATTTCTATTTACAAAAAACAAAAATTCGTGCCTACACCCTGTATTAATTGCATTAAATTTTATTGCACAACCTCTTTGGCAAAGTGTTTTAGCATTGATTGTTTATTAAATGTGGGTGTCTTTTGACTTTTAAATTATGAAAAGTAATGTGATCTGCTAAGTCTGGCAGTTGTTTACGGAAAAAAATATCAGACTGAGAATAAGCAAATTTTTATTGAATTGTGATAAAAATGAATTCCTTGTCTAAATACAAAATTTTTAATGCTGTGTTCAGACGATTGTCAGATCTAGCAATTCGATGACAACGATCAGTCAGAAAATCTGGGTATCCTACTGTGAGCGCCAAATGATCTAATGCCTAGTGGATTAGAAGACGTGTTAAAGTCAAAAGGACGGCAACAAAATATTAAATATACGCTGCTTTGTGTTTACGTAGATTTGACGCGAGAAATCTGTATATTTTTATAATTTTTTATATTTATTTTCTAAATGGCTAAGTTTTAGTTCCTAGTTTTAATAAAATAAATTTTTCATTTAAATATATTGCTTTGTATAGAGTGGGCTTTTTAAAAGTTTAAATTTAAAAATACAATGAAACAAAAACGGTTGAAATTTTGCCAAATTTATTTTTTGTTGTGAAGTACAGTTGTTCCGGTTAGAAATTAAATATTATTTCATTCATATGGCTGCCGCGGCTGGCCTCACAATACCCCTCCGATCGGAATAATTTTCGAGAATTTTTTCGAGTGTATGTGGTTGTATCTCGGCAATAGTTTACGAATACTGGCCTTCAGATGCTCAATTGTCTCAGGTTTAGCGGCATAAGACTTGTCTTCAACGGCGCTCCACAGAAAATAGTCCAACGGTGTCAAATCGAATCTTCTTGGCGGCCAACTAACATCACCATTTCGGTTAATTAAACGGCCATCAAATGTTTGACGCAAATCGATTGCGGCATGAGATGTATGGCAAATTGCACCATCTTATTGAAACCAAACATTGTTCACATTAATACCATGAAGAGCGGGCATAAAAAAAATTTGTTATCATGGTGTGATAAGTAACAGTCGTTGGGTAGAAGCTTTTGTGTCCTTCTACTCGACAAACAAACCAACGGCTAGAACATTCTTGGTGGTCACGGATGAATCAAAACAGACTGGCGAAGGTGTGGTTGGTCTAAATTTTCAAAGAGCATTACAAGTATACTCATACCTTATTTCGGTATAACGGCCTGTTTGAATTATGGTACGCTTTACGGCACAAATAACGCTTTACGGCTAAAATATCGGGGATATACCATTTTTTAGGAATAAGTGTAAGACAACCGAAGAAATTTGTTTTACAGCTTACATTTTTAGTATCTATCTGGGCCGTATAAGGAGATATGAGTGTACTCTTCGATTTTCAGACCAAAATTTACGCCATCGAAGGGTTTGAGTATTTATTGATACTCAAGTATCATTTAAGGGCTTATAATCCTGCTAGGTAAGTTAAAAGATATTATGGACTGTCGCAATGAACTTGGTGTTCACAACAGGGTTACGCTATGTCAAGTTTTCCCTCATAACGGGCATCCTGGAAACGAGAGAGTTGATTGCTTTGGCGAAGCTTGACGAGTTTTAATTAAGTCTAAGGCATTTTTTGGTGTCCCTGTGGAATATCCAAGTGGGAAGATCAATTACTAAGTTGAGTTGGAATTTATTCGACTCTGTGAGAATGCCTTCGAGCTGAGATAGGCTAAGAAGTTTATCTCCCATTTTCGAATTTGTCTCCTTAGATCTATCTAGTGCTCAAATAATGGACGCTTAAAGTTTTAAGGGGTATATTTACCAGTCACTGTAATGCTAGGTACCATCAAAATATTTTGGGAAATCTTGAGACTGATTAGTGTAGATCAGCGGTCTTCATTCATAATACCCAGCTAAGGAAGTTGTTCGGCTATTTATAATCTTCGTGAATATTACATCTAGGGTTGCTAAAATAAAAATGATTACCAACCAAAACCAACTATATCGATAATCTCTCTGGCATTGTCCTTCAATTTAAATATCTAACTGTGTTTACGAATATTGCTTTTATAGTTCTCGGAAAGCTATTTTGTTTTATTTTCCTATTAAAAAATTAAGAAATCGTAACAAGTTAACAGAGCTACAAAATACTTTATAAAAAAATGCAACCATATAATTATGGAATAGGAAATATGTGTGTGAGACAAAAATTTCATCAGCGGATTTTTTATGTTTTAAACATATTCTTTAAATTTTTGTTTGCTACACTCATTTTAAGTTTGGATCCCCTTGTAAAGACAACTGGTGTAGATTCTGCACGATGTATTTTGAGACATCTGAACGCGTACTTCGTGAGTGTACTGCTATTGATTCTCGCAGAATAACTCGTTAGACTTAAAATAACTCTCAAAAGGTACAAAATATGTATATCGCATAATCATCACTTAGAACTATCTTATGACATCAATAAAAATTCTTATTTGAACAAAAATAACATAACTGATGATGTTATAGTTAAAAAAAAAAAGTCAAAAGAAATGCCCACATATCGAAAGAGCTTACTGGATGTTCTCTCCACAAGGCTATACAATAAATACAAAATTGTATCCAGAGTTTTGCGTCGTTTGCGATAATTTAATGTTTTTGATGAAAATTTCAGTCCAGAACATACATACTAAAGAGATCGAAATTGTAATTGTTGGCTATTTCTGATGAATAATACAAAAAATTTCAATAATTATTTTGGTATATTTATATACGAAACTCGTAAACATGGTGTATTTTAAGACCAGATATATAAAAAAACGAGTCTACATATATAACATACAAAATAACCAAAATGTATTTTATATTAACCATAAAAACTATTTTTTATAGCTTTCTAGGTTTCAGTAAACTATAAACTGTTCCATTTTAAACACTGTACACTGTGTACACTGTTTTTAAGCAAAATTAACAAAATATATATTATGGCAACTTTTTGTCCACTTTTGACAGAATTCCACGATTCGGAGCAGATTATACTTTTTTTACTGTTATTTTGAAAAATATATATTTTATTGTCAAAACGTTGTTTTTTGTCAATCTAGGCTTTTAAATTGTTCGTGGGTATTACTGGCCTTTGTTCATATCTTTTCAATTTATTATTCTTCTTCTTAACTAATTTTTCATCGTCCGTAATGATCAGCTTCAGAAATGATTCGATTTCGTTGTATTCTAGCAACTAATATGTGCTACAGTTAAATTATAAACAAGTTCAATATTTTTATGACAAACAGTGAGTCCATCTACGAAGGTGTAGGACTTAAAAATAAATAATCAATAAATTTGTGTAATTCTTTTAGAGTGTAGAATTCTTCACGATCATGCCTGACTGGCTGTAACGCCTTAATCATTGTATTTTTTTATTATTTTTTGTTTGTTTAAAATTTCGCCTACAAACACATCTTGAAACAATTAACGATTAATTTAATATTTTAAGTTTAAATTTTAAACTTATGTAATTAAAAAAAAAATGAAATACAAAATTATTGTTCTTTTGAAATGAAAACAAACATAATTTGCTTTTAAAGTCTCAAATTGTTTAGGAAACATTTCAAAATACTACATAAATTTCTTTCTTTAGCACCCAATTCTCACTTTAAATTATTTAAATATTTATCTGGCTCCAATTCGATTATACAAATATTTAGTCACTCTGCTATTAAATTCAAATTATCGTATTAAGAATTGTTTGTTATAGAAGCATCATGTTTTCAAGCAATAGAGTGATCATTAAATTTTAAACAGATATTTAATGATCTGCTCTTTCTTTTTTTGCTCTTTTTGTTTAACGACTTAACAAAGTAATTTGATCATCATGAAATATTTATTAACGACGCTTATTAGCGGCAAAACTTAAGAAGAAAAACCGTCATTATAAGACGGCATAACTATATTTTATGGTAATTATGTTAATTTTATTTAATTGAGTGACAATAAGAAATAAATTTTAAATTTTACTATTTACTATTATTAGAAATTGTTTATTTGAAATATAAAAATTTTATAGTTAAACTATAAAATTCACAAACGTAAAAACGCTATAGTACAGTGTTTACAGTATGCTAATTACGTCTACTATGCTGGGATCACACGATTGACGCAATGCACCAATTACACTGTGCTAGCAGAAAATTTTAACAAGTTGGACACCCTTCTAGCTAATTCGAACACGTTGAATTCAATGGTTTCAAAGTTATCAATCATTTTCGAGATATTCGCGTTTTTAAATATAAAATACAATTTTTATTATATAATCACCTAAAACTCCGCGTGTTTTGTTTTCCCTATTTTAATCGTTATCTTAATTATTCTTTTTACACTTTCCCTTCATTCTTTTACTTTCCGTCAATTTGAAATACTTATTTCATTGTGGCAATAATATTCTAGCATAGTGATCGTGGAAAGCTCCAGAACTAAGAGAAGTACAGCAGGTGTACACAAAAATTTCCATTTAAACTAAACCGTTGTTTAATTTATTTACCTTTATATCTACAAATTATAAAAGTAAGCATTTCAACTTCCTACCAAAAAAGTTCCAGAATAAATCTAATGAAGAGAACGTGTAATTTGTAATTTGTAAAATTTTAACAAGTTGGACACCCTTCTAGCTAATTCGAACACGTTGAATTCAATGGTTTCAAAGTTATCAATCATTTTCGAGATATTCGCGTTTTTAAATTTAAAATACAATTTTTATTATATAATCACCTAAAACTCCGCGTGTTTTGTTTTCCCTATTTTAATCGTTATCTTAATTATTCTTTTTACACTTTCCCTTCATTCTTTTACTTTTAAACTAAACCGTTGTTTAATTTATTTACCTTTATATCTACAAATTATGAAAGTAAGCATTTCAACTTCCTACCAAAAAAGTTCCAGAATAAATCTAATGAAGAGAACGTGTAATTTTTCTAATTTTAATTTTTACTAAATTTTCACAAGCTATTTTTTCTCTTTTTGCATAAAATTTCTAAAAAAAACTAGTTTCTGCCAAACTACTTTATTAATTTATTGGTACCGTTATTTTAAGAACTTTTCAACTCTTAAGCTTACCAAAAAATAAAATTTTGTTGATTTTGTTGCATCCATCTTTTTCTGATAACCGTCTGTAAACGATCTTAGCTGTTTAAGGGTTAAAGATTGCCCATAGTTCTTTTCAGAAAAACACTAAAAAATCTAAGGTAATTGGTATTGTTCTTTAGCTATGTATGTATGTATACATAGATATCAAGAAAACATACATACAAACAGACATTAATTTATATATATGGGATCAGATATCTTCAGATATACCCGGATATCTGCGGACTTTTTGATTAATAATGTGTTATCTCCACGAAGTTGTTTGAAAATTTTATAAACTTCTATTATTACAGTTCGCAAGATATTCAAAAATTAATATGTTCTATGCCATGGCGTCATTCAGACCAAATACAGAATTTACCATTTTTATCGTTCTCAAGATATACAAAATTTAATATTTAGTTTGTATGGGAAGTACCATGCTCAATTACCCAATTCCGCCCAATTTGTAACTAATAATTTGTATTAACCGAAGTCATATAGACCAAATTCAAAAATTTCCATTTTCATCGTTCTCAAGATATATAAAAATCAATATTTAGTTTGCCCACTTGTCCAATTTCATTCTTAACTGTTGATTTGTATTGACTACGGAGCTATTTGGGGCAAATTTAGAGGCATTTACTGTTACCATTTTGCACATTAAGACAAATGGGCGTGGCACCGTCCTTCTAAAAATTTCAAGAAATTCGGTATATTCGTTTTGTTGTCTATTAAGTCCAAATATACGAACACAAATTGATTTAGATCAATAATATCTCGAATATGAGCACTAACTTTTAAAAATTACTAGCACCATTGAATTCAGTGTCCCCAAATTAACTTTAGAAGGGTGTTCAGCTTGTCAAATTCGAGCAGAGTGCGGCAACAAAAATTAGCCAATATTTGTTGTGTTCTTGTGCGTAGAAATGGACAATACCTACAAATATTTGATTTTTTCTTTAAATTAATTAGAAAAATTTTAGTTATCTGCGGCAATAAAGCGCAATAAAAATTTTGCCATATTAATGCTTTTGCGTTAATCGTATGTTTCTAGCTTTAGAGATAATATAAAAAAAAATATTTTTTTGACCAGCTGTTAATAAAGGGTCTGCCATCTAACGTTTTTTTTCAACTAGTGCTTATTTCATGAATGGTAACACTTAGCCCATGTCTGATTTTACAGATAATTAGTTTTATCCTTCCGCTGAACGAATATGGTTGTGTATACGCTTGAACAATGCTTCGCTAAGTGGGCCTGCGATCGACTTACAGAAGATGCCGATTTTGCCAAAAAAAAAAACACCCAAGACGAGACACTGTTTGGTACGGATTTTGGTCCAGAGGCATAATTGGGCCACTTTTCTTCGAAAATGAGCAAGGAGTGGCCGTTACAGTCAATGGCGATCGTTATCGGGCCATGTTGAACGAATTTTTGTTCACAAAAATTGAAGAGGAGGATATTAGCAGCATTTGGTTTCAACAGGACGGTGCTACGTGCCACACAGCCGAAGCTACACTCGATGTTTTGCGCCCTGCTTTTGAAGATCGCATTATCAGCTGCAGAGCTGATGTCGTTTGGCCACCTCGAAGCTGTGATTTGACACCGTTGGACTATTATTTGTGGGGTGCCATCAAAGATAAGTGTTACGCCAACAAGCCAGAGACAATGACGCTTTAAAGGACAATATTCGTGAAGCCATTGGTGAAATACAGCTGCACACAATCGATAATGTGCTTAAAAATTGGACCGATCGTGTAGGCTACTGCATGGCCAATGAAATTAAAATTATTTTAAATGAAATTATTTTCCATTATTAACCGAAAGGATTGTACTTTCAAATAAAAAAGAGATTTGAGAAAATTTCAGTAGTTTTTTTTTATAGCATTTTCAAAAAAAATTTATTTGGCGGACCCTTTATATATTTGAAATGGACCTCTAATAACGTAATAAGCTTTAGAAAGGTTTTTCTCATTTGCAAATTCATATATGTATATAAAAATAAGTTTTCCGATATTCTTCATTTTATAGCTCGAGAACCACTATGCCGAATTACAAGCCATTACATGCGTTGGAAAGGTGTACTAATCACTGATGGTTTTTGTTCAATTGGGCGATACCACGCCGATATAAAATTTGTATTTACATGTCTATATCTTTAAGACGGTAATAGTAAGAGTTTCTGAATTTAGACCAAATAATTTGGTGGTCAATACAAATCATCAGCAAAAAAGTTACCGGAATTAGATAAGTGGGAGTGGCACCTCCCATACAAAGTAAATATTGATTTTTGCATATCTTTGGAACGGTAATAATGGAAGGTGCTATATGTAGTCTAAATAAATTAGTTATCAATTCAGTCTGAATAAATTCGTAGAAATATGGGCGAAATTGAAAATTTGGTGTAGCAACTCCCATACAAAATAAATAATGATTTCTGTATATCTAGACAAGAGTTAGAATGGTTGTTTCTGACCTTGGTCTAAATGACTTAGTTGCCAATACAAATCCTGTATTTTAATGCATAAATTTTTCTTATGGGAAATAATATACATTTTATAGGTATACAATACAAAGGGTTACTCTAGTACCATATAAATTAAGTCGATGAATAGTTCAAAATCGTTGAAAAGGATTGGCTAAATAGAAAAAATCAAATTATCTATCAAAAATATCAAAGTTCTAAATTACTCATGGCCAAAGACGTGTATGAAACAGTTATGGAGTAGATAACGGTAATAAGGATATTTTTAGCCATTCTTTTTTTTTTTGATTCTATTCTATACTTGGTATAGAAACAAGTTTTCCTTGCAGCACAATTACGGCAATCTTATGGACATATTTAAGGTGATTAATAATTCTTACTTTCGAAGACCCTTAGTATGGTCTGTTCGAGGACGAAATGGGTTCTAAATTTAGGACGAAGTCTTTCAGAATTTTACTAGGCTTTCTATGCATTATATGTTAAAGGCAAAAACCAGGCAGTAAGACACTAGCAAACTTTTGCCATGGTCTTTGGAAACGCAGACTCAGGCTATTGGGACGAGACTTTTTAGGTGGCCTTAGTGAGTTTGTGTCTACCAGAATCTTCAATCTAAATGGACTTTTAGGCATTAGTTAGCTGGTGAAGAGTCTCCCGGTATAGAGAGAGTCTTGATATTTATCTTGCTCTTTTTTCTCCACTTCTGTTCCCTTACCTTATTTTTCTTTCATTCCATTTCTTGTTTTGTTGTTATTGGTCTCATTTCTTTCTTTCTCTTATCTCTCTACTGAAGGTATTCAAAACGAACCTCTTTTGGGTCGCTGGGTGGAGTACACCACTTTCGCGCCTGTATAAATTAATTTAACAGAATATGTTTGAGCCTTACTTACGAAGTTATTACCATGAACATATTGTACGTTAGGAGTTTAAAAAATTCGGTTTGGTTATTAATATCATGATGTAAAATTAGTATTGTAGGTTAGTTAATACATCTAGACAATTCGTTTTCATCATGTTGGAAATAATTTTACACTTTACCTTTTCAATTGCAATTGTTTATATTTATTTAAACGGTTCTAAGGCCGAATTGCACAGCTGATTATCATTCTCCACACATAAAAAATTAACATCCATTTACAGAAAAGTAAAAAAGTTATTGTTGCTCAAGTGTACATACTAGTATCTTACTCGTTCTACCATGATTTTGACGTTCTTTGTGATTCGTCTGAGGTTTTTATATACACATATAAATATATAAATTAAATGTTATATATTGAACTTCAAAAATACCTTAATTATGAGCAATACAAAAATAAAAAAACGCATAAAAATTAAACATTTTAAAATAACCGATTGTTCGTGTCAAAATAACCGGCTTATTCGGTATTCGAAAAATTGACATTTAAAAAAACCGTATTCGGCAAAACCAAAAAAACTGGTTAAAACCAGTCGAATAATAACCGTTCGATCTCCCTAGTCTCCAAACAGACTAAAATAAGACTATGCAACAAATGGGAAAAGATTTCTGACCTTGGATAACCACTATATTTTTTTGATGCGCTATGGTCGTCTAACTTCAAAAATCATCAGCATTTCAGATTCTATTTTTTTTTTTCTAAAATGTTAGATTTTTGAAGAGTTTTGTAAAAAAAATTTTTTGTTGCAATTAATTGTATGTATGGGTGTAGTACAAGAAATATTTTTTTTCCAAAATTCATAAATATCATCATGCACTCAGTGGAATTTTCTGCAATTACAGCAAAAAATTTGTTTTTTCAAAACTAGGTACTTTCACTTTATTGGAAATAAAATATCTATTTACCAATCTATTTTCATGAATTATGGTTTGTTTTATTTCTATCATATACAACTTTATGAATATATAGTGAAACTGGTAAATATTTGCTGCTTTATGTTTTTTGTGAATTTTTAGAAATCAAAAAAATCACATTAAAAAAAAATTATAATTGTTTCTCAATATCTCCAAAAATATTGGTTATATTAAAAAATGATATTAGAATAACTTAAAGCTGGCAAATTTTGGAATATTGTAACATATGGCTTAAAGAAATCCGATAAGTTTCAAAGTTATCATAACATGTATGAAAGGGGTTCTTCAAAAATCTCACATCTTGGAAAAAAAATTATAAAAAAAACTTGTCCATAGAATCTACAATTCTGATGTTTTTAAAGTTAGACGACCATAGCGCATCAAAAACATATAATGGTTATCCAAGGTTTTTTTTGTTTGTTGCATAGTGTAATCAAAGGAAACTAAAAGGTATTAAACTCGTTACATGGTAAAAATGGTATGTATCTTGAGATGGTTATGATTTTTTTTTATTACGTTAAGAATTTTTTTTTTTTTTAGTTAATCAAAAAATAAACAAATAATAAAAAAATATTTATTAAGTATTGCCTTACTTTTGCACCACAGTGATTTTGCACCAAGTGATGATTTAAAAAAATGATTTAAAATAGCTCACTGATAATGAAAGAAGATGAAAATCAAAATAAAGTTTTTTTTATTACACTTACACATCAAATTTCTTTATTATACAATTATTTTATTTTTAAAGAAGTTTTTTAAATCTGATTAAACACTACTTTTGCACGCAATGTTTTTTAAAAAGACCCCTGACCACGCAATTCTTTGCTGATAAGTAATAGTACATAATACACAATTTATAGACATAACTGTCTGCTAAAAAGGAAAAAGATTGTAAATTTTTAATAAAAGATATACTATCAAATCATTTACTACAAAACACTCTGTTAAATTTTCAAATAAAAGAAAATTATCCAATATTACAGCAAATGTTTTAAATAAGATAGGTTAAGAATGTTAGATATTTAAAAATATATTAAGAAAGACCAACTTGCATTTTTATATCAGTTATCTGGTGCTTATCCTTCAATAAGACTAACACAGTTGCTAAAATTGTCCTCCAGAGATTCTAGCGTAGTATTGCTTGTGTGATATGTACTACCGGCTTATACCAATGAATAAAGCTCGCACAAATCGCGGTTATTAAGGTCTATAATAATGTATCTTAGCGCATGAACTGATGTTAGGTCAAACATGTTTGTGTAATGTTCTCTTTATTAAAGGCAACTTTGGTTGCTGACATGACGGCTGATCTAAAAATAGATTTATATTTTTATTCCTGACGTCTTGGATAAAACTTCTTCAACAAAAAATATTATCTTTCCCAACATATGGGATGATGTTTAACAGTTTGTGTTTTGAAAATTGAAAAAGCCTCAGAAAATATGCACAAATTAATAAAATATTTATTAAGGGCTATAAATGAAGAATGCCTAATAATAAATTTTTAAAGATTATTTAAAGTAAATGTTTCCCGCAGGCAGGATTGTCAGACCTGGCGATTTCTCGCCAAACGTGGCAATTTTGAAAGTTGTTTGGAGTCCTAATTTTCAGTTTGGCGAGATGGCGACCTTTTGGCGATTTTAAAATTATTTGGCTATTTTCTTGGCTATTTTTGATGAAAAATACGAAAAATAACCATTATTGTGGTATTTTACTTCATTTCACACCTTCATTGTGTATTTTGAGCTTATCATCTTTTTAATTTATGTAATTTAGCAGTCTTTTGCTATCAATTTACAGTGAATGCATACACATAAATGTGTATGTATGTCATATTCTTTGCTCATTTAAAAAGAACTAACGGTAAACAGAAAATATTTTCCTTTAAATTGTGTTTGCAAAAATTTTTACAAAATATCAAAAGTCTGTTATGGCATCTTCGCCGAAAACTGCGAGAATAGATCGTCGTCATAAAAAGAAATGGGAAAAACAAAACTGGGCAAAAGGTAAATAAATTCCAACTAGTAATGCCTGTGTGGAAAGAGTGTTCTCAATAATGAACTCCACCAAAACTCGGCTACGAAATATAATGTAATTTGAACTTCTTGACGCACTTTTGCGAGTTAAAAATTATATGAATATTAATAACATATGTTGTACTACTTTTGTACCTACTCAAGAAATGATTAATAAATATAATTCTCATGTAATGTATTCAAAAAAAGAAGATAATGAAGAATGTCTAGACGAGAAAGTATGTAGCATTTTAGATATATAACAAAACCGAGACCATATATTTATACCAAAATTTATTTTATATTAACCATAAAAAGTATTTGTTATAGCTTCTAGTAAACAACAAACTATGTATTTTATAAGTAATGAATACCTTTTGTTTCAACTAAGTGTTTTTAATGAAAATTAACAAAATATATTATGCCTTTTTTTATTCACTTTTGGCGCATTTTAGCAATATGGAATGAATTATTTTTTTTTTTAGAAAAGTATTATTAAAAAAAAATATATGGATTTTATAGTCAAACTGTAAAAAATAAGTGATTTGGCGATTTTTTCAATTAAATTTGGCGAAAAAGCTAAAAATAGGTCTGACAACCCTGCCCGCGGGTTGCCTAATTTTGACGACCAACAGAGTACTCAAAAACATGAGATTAATTTCATACCTCTCAATATGTTCATAATATTGCGTGCCGTGTGACATGAGGCACGTTGAGGTTTTCATCGTTCTTAAAAAAGTATAGACCCATGAAAACAGTGCTTCTTTCTTGGCATCTCCTGAATTGAAATTTGGCAATTCGGTTTATTGACGTACCCATTAAACCGAAAATCATATTATTCGCTGAAGATAATAAAATTCAATGATTTGCCATCGTATTTGGTCTATGCATGGTGAAATAGCAAACATCATTGAGCATTTTTGGCATTGTCACATGTCACGAATCTTTTTTTACACTGAAAAACTATAGCAAAAAAATCACCCGTTATAATCCATTTACTTAGATTTTTACACATTTTTCTTGCCTCCAAACAACAAGATTTCTGAAGGTTTTCAAAACAGGCGTATGTTTAAATGTTATACTCTTTTTTGATTTTATAACAGGCCGTAGTTTCAAGGTACATTGTCTGGAGGAAACATCAGCATTTATCTTCTCTAGATAAATTCGGTTTTTGCCTCAGATTTATATGAAATCTATTTTAAAGCTTTGAATTATTCGGCCGTAATGTTTTTATCCTTTTCAAGTAAATCGATTTAATTGACACACCCACCCTAGCCTTCTCTATGGTACACGTTCATCTAATTAAATCTACTGTTTTAATTGTTTTTCGTCTATGATGTCTTCTGATCCATGATTCGTTCACATTTGCAAAACAGCACAAATAATCTTGCGAATAACTGATATTTGGTCGATAAATTAAAGTCGACTGGCACACGAAAAAATGTGCTAATGAGTTCCAGCGAAAATATCGCTGCCGTGTTGAAGAAGATTCTAATTACAAATGTATCGATGTTGTCCATAATGGGGATATCCACAATGGCCATGGTGAATTTTACTTAAAAATCTGCATTTATTTAGTTTTTTGAAAATCAAAAAGCAAGTTTTATGAAAATCCAAATTGAATTTCAAAGATAATAACCCCCTTAATATATATGACCTCCTCACAGTTTTTTAGGTATACTTAAAATCAAGTTTTTAAGATTTGTATAGGAATCTCTCACCATTTGGCATGCATTTCTTTCCAAAATGTTAGTCCTATAATCCATTGGTATTTTGTCATCTTGTTCGATGCACAGATCTTCCACCGCATTCAGATCGATTCTCTGAGCCGATACTGAGATACTTCCTTCATCTTCCTAGAAGAAGAAAATAGTTTTTTTGGCTAGGATTATTATACTTCGGAGTTCAAAGGCTGTTTTCGCTTTTAATATTGGATATACTTTTTTTTTTGCAGAATTCTTTGTATTTCATTACATTTTCCCAGTCTTTTACTAACAGATTTCTAAAAGTTTTCAATTAGTTGCCCTGTGAAAATGTCTGAGAAAATTTTAATTTTTTGACAATTTCGTGAAAGACTGAAAGACTAAAAAATTTGAGGTAATATTTCAAAAGAGGGAGGGACTATGTACTGATTATTATAATATCCTTTCATATTTCCCCTTTATCATCCCATATTTTGCATTTGTAGTTTATTTTGTCCAACCGTTGGCAAGGAGCATTTTAATTTGTATTGTTACGAGAATAAAAACGCCTAAATTGTAGGATTTTGATATATTTTACTTATTTTATACTTATTGAGATCATTTGAGACCTTTCCGGAACTTTCCAAACTGTAGGCAACTAGTTATATAAAGAGACTGCTTTGCCTACGTGGTTTAGTAATCGTTTGGCTGTCAATAAATAAAGTTGTATTAAAGCGGAAATAAGTGTTATAAAAACGAATATTAAGTGTTGTATTAAGACAAACAGTGTAAAAGTTATTGTATAGTAAAATAAAAACTGTAAAACAACAACATAGAGCGGTGTTTTTTTATTATAACGCAATTTAAACGAACTCAAACGTTCTAAAAAAGGTTAAAACGTAACAATATTGTTTACAAGCTTTTATATTTCTTTTTATATTAAAATGTAAACGGAATTAATAAATTTAGTTTTAGTATAATAATGAGTTTGTCCTTTTTCTTTCTGATGAAAAGTAACAAATGTAATATACATATTCAGGTATATGATATGATCGAAATTGAAATCGACAATATTTTTAAAGTCGTATAAATCTTGCAACTCCTTATGTATTAAGAGTTTTATCAATCAAGGCAGTTATGTTAATGGTAATTAACATAATATGATAATGTTAATGGTAATTAACATAATAATTAAAAAAAATAATTAAAATTTTCGTCAGATTTGCAAATATAGCAGTTTGAAATTTCAGTCGATTTCAATTTCGATCAAAATCGTTTTCCGTCAGATACGATTATCTTGTCCAATAGTTTATGTTTTATTTGCACACAGACTATAAAATTGAATAAAATTGTTAATATGAGCCTTGGCGTCAAGAATTTTAACGATGATAATAACATTTTTAAATTAAAGATTTAATTTTAAGTATTTCATGAAATCAAAATGCACCGTTTAAATGTATTAAGCGGCTTTTAAATAACGTGTACTCGTACTTACAATACAATTATATTTATAATGTACATAAAATTAAATGAATATTCATACACATGCATACGCATACATACAAAATATGTATCAGTATGTAAGAAACATATCCATATTGTATTTGCTATATGTATGTAAATAATATTTAAATTTAATTTTTTTTAACAACCATAATGCGGTATTTTTATTCAAAAAAAGTACAATAATAGCACGTATAGTAAAGTATACGAGTATGATTTACAATTTACTGGACCTATGTCTACAGAGATACAGTACATATTCGCATATTTATTCTTCAGATACAACATATTAATTTCATTTTCCACTTGTCTATAGTTCATTATGTTATTGTCATTTCACTGTGGCGCTGAATATTTAAATTTACGATTTCGAAAAAAATCCAAATGATTTATTTCATTTAACAGACACTATACGAGTATATGATCCTACAATTTGAGCGTCTGGGATTCATTACAAAATAAATCAAATAAAAGTTGTCGATTGAATATGTCAATAAATGGCGGGATTTTAAAGCAGATTGCAGTAAATCTTCATGAAATATTTCAATTATTTTTTACTAAGTTTGTAAAAATTATTAAAGAAAAATTGATCAAAATTCTGAGTCAGTTGTAAACACGCAATGGGTTAATAATTAAATTTATAAAACTATGTCAATATTATTGGAGTGATGACATTTCAATTGGGGCATCATCCTTGCATAATCTAATACACGATTAGGTAAAGATATCTGGGTCTATCTACCTAAGAACTTAGAGCCAGACTTAAAAAAGTGCACATAGTAGTTATAGTAAAACTTATATGGCAAGGAGATTTATTTTATACTAGATTTGGTGTTATATTCCACCCAATGCTGTCAAAAGCGAAATATTGGCTTAAATAGAATTGTAACTCTGGTTTTTCTTATAGCAGAGGCTTTGGAGTTAAGAACATCGTAATATTGAACACATTAACTTAACCATAAATAATCTTTCGTATATAGCAATGTTTATCGAGTTTATGTAGTCAAAAAAATTGGCAATGTAACGCATGGGCTGAAAAGTCCCAGGCCTAACAAAAAGAAAACACCTTTTTGTTCAAAATTATCTTTATTCATCAACGAGCAGTATTATTATTCCAGCTCAGTTATAAATTTCAATATAACTCTTGTAGAAGGATTTATCTTTTGCCTAAAAATAAGCCTAAGTTTCAGTGATAAGCTCTCCATTCGTACGAAATTTCTTACCAGCGAGCATTTTTTTGAGATCTGCGAACAGCCAGTAGTTTTTGGAAGCCAAATCTGTGCGAACACGGTGGATGTGGGAGCAATGCGAAGTTCAATTCAAGGAGATTTGCTATTGTTTCGAAATCGTCAACAAGTTCTTGATTTTGGTCAACTGTGAGCAAACGCTGTACCCACCTTGAACAGAGCCTTTTCATAGTTAAATGATCATGTATTCGATATCTTTATGATGTCAGTTAGCTCACGAAGCTTCAATTTTCGATCATTAAAAATGATTTTATGGATTTTTTGCTGTTTTTTGGTGTTACTGCCTCATTTGAACGTCTTCTGCGTTATGCATCATCGGTGTCTCTACGACAGCGTCAGGCAAACTAATACGAGTATTAATGCATTTAACAATTGTGATAGTTATTTGAGAGTCTCACTCAGACTACTTTGAACTAAATTTTTTCACTTGTTTTTTCATAACTTCTCTTTGTTTATTTTTTGCCTATACGTGTAAATACCTACGTGTGAAAACAAAAGATAAGAGCAGTTTTTGCATGTCGATGCTCTACGACAGTCATGAGCTTTTAGCACATATTCTTACGCTCTTGTTTTTAGTCGTCAATGTGATAGCTACGAAAGCACATGTAAGGTAAATATACGTAAATTCTTTTAAGGCAGCGACAAATAATTTTAATAAGTTTCTTACGCTCTTGCTTTTAGTTCTACTGAAATAGAGACAAGTTCACATGTGCAGTGGATGTGTGTTGATTTTTTTTAAAATTCTTTTTAAAACATTAACTTTACTTTCTCTGAGAGAGTAATTTCTATGTTCTCCCTAACACAGCTACATTTTTATTTTGCACATCACTGCTCTACGACCATGTTTGATGCCTGCAAACTAACGTTTTGTTGTTGTTCCTGATGGAGCGGTGTCGTCATAAGACTTTTTAAGCTATTGCTTCACTTGAGCGGTATTTTCGCCCTCACGAAGCAGTGTAGAATTAAAACACGAAATTGTTTTTGATAAATTGTTTTGAAAATAACAGCACAATAACTCACAAAATAATAAATAGAATAACATTAAATTTTCACAGCTCTCTTTTGAAGATTAGCACTACTTAAAAAGAGGTGAATGCAATAAAACTACCGCCATCTATGTGTTAGGCCTGGGAAAATTCAGCCCATTTGTTACATATATTCGGATTTCGGGTCCCAACAAGAACAACTTAATGCTAGAAGTTGATCATTTGATAACTGATTCTCTATTAGTAGTGATCATAATCTTGACACATTTTAGTTGTTTTTTTATAGTATTTCAAATTTATTCCGTGTTAACGATTCTTCACTGATGGTTTTAGGATAGACAATAAAGTTGGGTGGGGTGAGTATTTGCTCTCCGCAACTTAACATTAGACTGCTTGAGTTGATATCTGTTGAGGTGATGGCCATTCGGGAAGTCACTAATTGGCTTGTAAGGGACATATCCACGATTAGAAGTGTCTGCATATACCAGATAAAACACTAATTTTTAATGGCAAAGTAAAAAACATTTAATTTAAAGTATTGGCTATTGCTGGCTACACATTTTTCCCATCTTTTAGGAAATTTGTGGATTCCACGTCAACAAAACTGTTAGTCTTTTAAAGCAAAGCAATTAGTCGCCTAATATTCGATGTCCTGGTAGGAGCATGACCAACCTATGTTTCGACAATCATTCGACTCTGCAGCACTTCTTTAAATAAAAACAAAAAAGTAATGCTCTCCGCAAATCATCATTTTCTGGTACAAAATTCACCATCTTTAACATGATGAAAAAATATGACGTTGTTTGTTCACTGATTTGATTGATGTATACCGAATATGGTGACAGATGTCATTGCCAACACACAAAAAAATTAAGGCTTGTTCACAATAAATTTTCCCTATGGAGACATTTGCATCTTGACACTCACTTCATAACGGTACATCTCGCTAAATGCTGGACGGTGGAAGAAGGCCACTCGTCACTATTAGTGATGGCGGAATTTTTCGACATCATGTTCGTGTGGGTGCCGAGACACAGCCATATTGTGGGACACTGTGTGGCAGATGAATTGGGTAGGCAGGGCACGACGGATGCCTATTTCTACTTTTAATCTGTTTCCTAAGCGCTGGGCCAGCGATACATTCTCCAGAAGATGGGGAGACAGATTTATTTCTAAAGGCAAGGAAGGAATGTGGCCGGTTGTTGATCGGAGGAGATATAGTCAATTACTGAACTTGTCTAGGCTAAAGGTTTCGGCCGATCTCTGGTCATCGTCTAGTAGGCAAACATGCGGTCCGTCCTTGGTATGGTGGATCAACGTTGTGCTGTGAGGAAGGGGTGGTTACTTCGAGATATTTGCTCCTGGAATGTTCAGAAATATCGAGGTTTTGGGTTCTGGGTGAGTACCTTGTGGACCTAGAGATGCTGCTGGAAGTCCAAGTGGGTTGTATCAGCCACTTCGTTATAGAAGCCGCCTTGGATCAGGTGGGCGGCATCACAGAGAACCATTTCGACCTAATTGGGCTGGTCTTCTGATTAGCTGCAGTTTTAACCTAATATTTAACCTATGTGTGTCAAATTTTGACCATTTTAGTCAATGCCAATATTTGAGACTTTTTCGTCGGGTTTACACCGTATATGCTGAACTTGTTCATAAAATATGAGTTAAGTCGCTTGGGTTGTTCCACAACAACAAGAACAACCAAGCCTTACTGTAGAATACAATATAGCCCGTTAGACTGATAATAATAATTTTATTTTTGTACTGATCGTTAGACAAGCCTTCTATTTAATTATCAAGTACAATTATTTTGTTATCTCAATAATAAATGAACTTGAAATACATACACGAATAACATTAGATTCTATAACAAAAACATTTAGTATTAGATTAGTATTCAGAGAGAAAGCATTTATTGAAAAAACGAAAATAATAATAAAAGCAATGGCTTATGAATTAAGTGAAAAAGATAAATTATTTTTGAATATCAAATATAAAACAAAAAAAGCTTAAATAAAAAAATATTATTAAGACGTTTCACAATAAGCAAAACACAAATAAAAAAATGTATTAATAAAAGAAATGAATTTATTTCAATAAATATATATTTTTTACACTCTTACATGAACCACCTTAATGTTTTATGATTATCGTTGAAACGTTTCAATAGTTTTTTAATTGTCGGTTTATTTCAAACTGTTTATTAACTTTATATCTCCTCGGTTTTCACATTCTTATTTTCTTTTACTTTTATACGTCCATTTCACTAAAGAACTTTGGAATTTAAAATAGCCCAAAGTCACGAGCCCATAGATAACGAAATAGTACAAATTGAAACAAACTCTGGCAAAATCAAAGGTTCCAAAAGATATACCCTGTACCTGATCTACTATAGTTTTGTACGTATACCCTATGCTTCAACTCCAGTAGGAGACCTCCCAAGCCAATAGCATCTTGGAAGCATGTTAAAGACTGTACCTGGTATGGTAACAAGCCAATGCAATGCTCTCCATTAGAACCAAACACTATAGAAGGTTCTGAGGATTGCCTATTCGTAAATGTTTATACAAATAATGTAAGTTTTTCTTTGTGTCTTGAAAAAGGCAAACGATTTTAATTTCACGAATTTATTTTTATTAATTATCGATCAAAACAATAAAACCACGCCCCATTATGGTATGGGTGTATGGTGATGGTTTTCAATTTGATGAAGCAACACGAGAATGGTATGGACCCGATTATTTTATGGAAAAAGATGTTGTTTTAGTAACTATACAGTATCGTTTCAGAGTATTAAGTAAGCGGGGTTAATTAATTAATTCTAGACATTACAAGAGATTTCGATTTTGTTTAAGAATTTGGGTCTGTACCTAAAAAAGCAATATTAGATTCAAGGCACTTGAGAACAAACAATACCTATTTAGGCCCAGATTTTTATCAAGCTGGTACCTTTTTCAATTGCAAAAATCAGTACTCTAAAAAGCGTTTTTGCATCTTGGCTGGATGGCGTCGCAGCACTGGTCCTAAAGCAGTGTTCTTCGACGCTTGCGTGTCCATTATCTAATATTTCCAGTGCATCACACCACGCTGGTTTTTTCCCATCTTGCTGAAAGTTAGCTACTGAAATGCCAATTCTTAAAAAGGATGAGGCTAGTAACCCTGAGAACTACCGCCTAATAGCAGTTTGTTCTGGGCTCTCTAAACTGATAGTGGATATGATTAATCACCAGCTTGTGAGGTATTTGGAATCCAAAAATTTGTTAAATGATCGTCAGTATTGGCAATTCTACTGGTTACCTGCTGGCATTGCTCTCGGAGAAGTGAAGATGAACATTCATTTTTTTGACGTAAGTAAGGTTGTGGCTTTGGATATTTCCAAGGCGTATGATTGAGTTTGGCATGAGACTTTTATTTCGAAACTTATTGCTTTTGGTGTCATTAGTCTTTTTTCTCGATATATGTATATCTTTCTTTGAGATCGCACTATAAGAGCTGTTGAAAATGGGATGTCATCCGACAAGTTCAGGATAAACTCAGGCTATCGCAAAACATTTTTCTTTCTCCTACTCAATTTCTAATATTTATTAATGACTTTCTGCTTCTCACTTCCAATCTCATCTACCCTTTTGCAGATGACAGCAATATTTGTCATTCATATTCTTTTGATCGTAGGCCGAGCCTCCTGGAGATTGGGACAAAAAGAGTTAGTATGAACAACACACTCACAAGCAAGCTGGTGAAAATCTCCGAGTTAGGTCGAACTTACAGGGTCGATTTTAATGCACAATACTCAATATTGGTTTTTAACACAAAACTTGATGTTGTGGTGTCATCTGTGTTGGCATGAGACGTCCGTTGGAACGATCACATATTTCGAGTGTCGAAAGAAGTATTTAAGTGCCTCGGTTTTTTAAGACGGTGCAAGAAATATTTCACCCCATCTGATCTTAATATTTACAAGACCTATATCCGATTCAAAATCGAATACCACTCTCATGTTTTGGCCGGTGCCTTAAAGTCTCATCGAAGGTTCCTTTTAATGACGGTAGGATAGCCAACTCTATCGATTCGGCGTGTGTTTTATTGTTCTATCGGTAATAAAATGGCTCTATCTGTACTGCATTTCTCGTAGAGCGCTTTCTTTTGTAGTTAATTGTCCATGAATCTCACAAAGCATTATAAGAAGATTTCATCCTTTAGTCACACTGTTAATTAGTGGAGCAGTCTTTCCGCGAAGGTCGTGTCTAGTTCACTTGGTTCCATCTATTGGTACCACTGGTTTGCCCCAAAAACTTCAAGTTATATAATATTGAACCTTATACCACGTACCTTCTTGTTCCACCTAAACGCAGGTACAAAAGAATACATTTTCTTAATATCTATGTCAGTTAGAACTACCAAAACAATCGGCGCTGATGTCCGAAAGATTTGGACGCTCCTCTTTCTTAAAATTATTATTTTTTTTTTTTGTTCTTTTCAGGTTTCCTTCTGAAAGGCCAAACTTTGCATACACCTGGCAATGCTGGCTTAAAAGACATTATAATGGCTTTGAAATGAATTAAACGTAATGCTACATTCTTTGGTGAGAGTGCTGGTGCAGCAGCAGTGCAAAAGTAAAAGTTTACAACGTAGCGATAGGGAAATGTTTTGCTTTTGTCCGAGTATAGACTCTATTTTACTGCGCATACAGTGGTTTGTAAGCCTCTAGAAGAGTTACTACAGCAAATTCTAAGGAGGGTGTATTCTTTCATAAACGTAAGTGAATAATCGCAATATTATATGAATATAAAAGTAAATATGGTTTTTCAAATGCTAGGTGCCAATAGAAATAAATTGACTATTCTAAGACAACTGGAAACCTGTACTCAATATGTGCCCATGCTGCTGTAAACGTCGATAGTCTCGAGTGCTTAGAAAAAGGTTTAAAACTTCGTAATGCTCATGTTAAAAGTGAATTGCCAACATTAGATGATTTTTATGAAGTAAGTTAGACAAAAAAAAGATATTTTTAATTTTTATTATGCTGCAAAATATTTTTAGATCATCACCTTTGCTTATTACTGGCATCCTATACAGAAAACTATCGATGCACGTCTCAAGTATTGTCCTAAGGCGGCCACATTTTTATATCGTTTCGATTTTAATTCAGATAAATTAGTACATAAATCCCTTTCGTTTAATGCTTGATTGATTGTGATGGTGTTAATACAGTAGTTTTTGGCGTTGCATGCACCGATGAACTGCCATATCTTTTTAGTAGTGCTGTAGCCAAACCAATGGAACGAAAAAGTCGTGAATATTGTTGCATACAACGCCTTATATCATTGTGGACAACATTTGCTGAGACAGGCAATCCAAATAATGCAAAAGTGTCTGGTATGCATGGTGTTAAATGGCATTCGTTACGCCGCAATGACAACAACACGTATAAGTGTTTGAATATCAGCAATGATTTTAAATTTATTGATTTGCCTGTAATGCAAAAGTTATTGGTATGGAAAAATCTATATGCGTTGCATCGCACCTTGCCACCGAGTACAAAACCAATTGATATCAGTGTTAATGTCAAATCATCGTTGTAGGAATATAAACGTAAAGATGCTAAAAACCATATTTGGTTTTCTGTGTGCTGTGTTTTTAATAAAAGCATGTCATGTTTCTTTTAATCTTTAAACACATAATGACTCAAGATAAAGTTAAAAAACCCTTATCAAATATTGAACCAATTTTTCCATTTAAGAAAACATCTTTATTGAGTATCGAAATTTACAAATTTGTAACAGTGGTCAGAGACTGATAATATTGCAAATAAAGTTAAAAAAAGAAAATATAAATAAAATTAAAAGTGAGAAGTTCAATTTAATAACCCTGTAGGGTTGCATTGCAATGCTGTCAATGCTTCGGTAGAAATTTAGATAGCAAGGAGGGTACTATACTTAAACGAATACCAAATAATACAGCGCTAAACAGACAGGATACAAAAGTGTATTAGTAGTGGGCCAAACAGAAGCCGTATTAATAACCAGCAGAAAGAAAGTGGAATGTTGGAGATCAATTTATAGCATCAAATACTTTGAAGTTATATGGAGAATAGGCTAATCTTTAAGAGGCATTTAAAATATGCAAATATAACCTGAACGAAGTAGATTGTTAATAGCGATTATTACTTCATCAACTCTGAGTTCAGAATTGCTCACTGCGCATAATCGACAGGCAATATCGGCAGAAGATCTCATACTCATCGACATATTAGCCAGTCAATTAAAGTGATTGAATAATAGAAAACTAAACGAGGGTAAGCAAAAGGTCGTAGTCATTAGAAAAGAGCGAATAATTTTAATGATATTGTGGCAGAACCTATGGAATACTAAATAAAGATGTTCACACTAACTCATCTTAAATACTCAAGATTGGCTCTAAAGACGCTATGGTACTATATGACGCAATTCTTGTCCAATCACAGTTCACAATCCAAACTGTGTGAAAGTTTAGGAGAATGTAGATTATGTTTTATATCATTGCCCATTTTATATAATAAAGAATTTACAGTGACAGGATCTGAAGCATTAGTGAGGAATATGCTCCTTAGTAAGCAGATGCTAGAAACATAGTACAGAAACATACTAAGCAATGCTATAATCCTTGGGGACCACAGACACATGCGTCGGACAGGAGATTTGGCTTCAAGGTGCCTATAAGAGACTAGACCAGAGGTTCCTGTCAATGTCCTTTAGGTCAATACCGACGGCTCCAGTATGCACACATATGTATTCTGACATTAAACTGTCTTATTTCTTGCCTGGTCACTGTAGTATATTTCAGGTGGAAGTCGTTGCCGTGCAGTGCTTGGTGAGTGGCAAATTTAACCTGAAAATTTTAATTTTACTCGAACATCCAGACTGGAATCAAATATCTCACAAGCGTTACCTCGAAATCTATCCTCGTCCATGTACCCCGGAGCTTTTTTATGAAAATATCTGATCATTCGAAGGTAATTCTCATATGGGTTTCGGGTACAAGAATATCGTCGGAAATTGCGTTGCTGATGAACTGGCTAGCATATTAGCGTTCCGATAGTCTTGGTAAGACTGGATATTCTCCGGTCAATGGATTGCGAGGATCAATTTCGTTGGCGGCATGAGGCCATGCACTACACCATTATATTATTCGCAGAAGCTGTGGTTCCAGGGGGACTAGGTCATAGGCCATTCCACAGAGAATCGTAATGATGGAAACTGTGATTTTAGTCGGTACGAAATTTGGATCCTAGTTTTCACTACAATACATAAATATTGTAGCCCGAAATTACAACTCTGGTAGACACACTGTATAATGTCCGGCATCAGGAGCACCAAGCTTTATGTATACTAAGTGGGTGATGAACATGTTGTCATAACAACTTATGTAACTCCTTTTTAATACTATATAAAACGCTCATCAGTTAATATACGTAACATGGTAAAAATGTTTAAATACTGCATAGCAAGACACAGTTGAGATGTCAATCTCTTTAGAAACTATTTTGTAGTCTTGCTACTTCTATAGTTGTCATTAGTTTTAGACATGCTGAAACTTCTAGATCATGATACGTGTAGGAAGATGCACAGATTCTACTTCTTGGAGGTGTTTTATCTCAAAATGAGACGAAAGAGTTCTTCAGTAACATCTCTAATGATGATCCGATAACTCTAGTAATAGGCACATTATAGCCTTAAAGCTTGAACAAATCGGACTATACTTTGAAGGAACTGTAACGCTGGCAGAATGCCAGCGACTGTAATTTTTGTACTTTTTTTTAATTTAAACTATTTCGTTGTTATTTCAATACATAAAATGACTTGGTATTCATTCTGACAAATGTTACTTTATATTTCAATTTCAACTAGAATTTGTGTTTTCAATTTTTTTCATTAATTGAAATAACAATTTAGATCCATATAGAAATTCATTTAAATGTCTGACCGCAGTTGTCAAGGAAAGCAGCATGTCAATTAAAAATTTCAAAATTAGCTGTCAGGATAGAGACGAATTGTTGCTCTTATTTTTTAGCAAAAACAGAATCTAGTTTAGATTTTATGCTCTAAAGACATAAAAAATTTTAAGAAAACAAAATATCTTTTTAAGCATTTTATTTTCTTATGCACCAGATACCCAGATACGATTTCAAACTTAAAAACTGGTTTATTTCAGTTGGCATTAAGACATAAACTATACAAAATTGTAAATCAAAATATTTTCCTATTTGTGTGTAGAAAAAACGAAATCCAGCTGCATTAAGCATTTAACACAATTAATTGGCACTTAATTTTAAATAATTATAGCGAATACAGTAGGCATTATAATTAAATGACAGAATTCAAAACGCCCCAACTCAAGGTGTTTAAATAAGACAATTGTTTTGAGAGATATAATTTATAAAATTTAATATATTATTAATTTGAAAAGATTTATTAAAAAACATTTATTCTACATACATGCATACGTGAATATGAAGTACTACATTTACAAAATTATTTTTAGTATTTTAGGCTACGATGGCAGTTAAAAATTCAAAAATTTTTTCGATAAAAAAATGCTGTCAACAAAAGAGATTGTTTTCTTCTTTAAGATTCACTCATTACTATAGCGATTTTTATAATTTTCCTTTTTAATTCCTTCAAATACAATAAAAAGATTTCTCAAGAATCACAAAATTTTTTTCCCACTGAACTGAAGTTTTTGAAAGAGCAAATAATCTCACAAACGCATATGGAGCAACTGTATATTATTTTCTCAGAGCAGCACTTTTGGGATTTAATAAATGAGGTTGTTTTTGCTTTAAAATAATATTGAATCTGCCCTGAATAAAATCTATGTGCAACCTAAAATAACGTCGTATAGGTATTTATTTTACGGAAGATCTACCTTATGCCATATTCACACAACAACGTTTTTTCGTAATTCGCTCTCTCATTCATATGTTAATTTGACCCTCAATTATTAACCGAAATACGTAATTCCCTATACAAAGAGCAAATTACCCCAATTAAGGTAGAATTAGCCGAACGTTGTCGTAACGTAACGTGTCAGCTGTTCGATTTTTGGTATATAAGAATCAATGTAAATGCTTACTGAATTTTAATGCCACGTTGCTGTAACGTAACAATCTGTAGATAATTTTTTTTACGGCGTTACGTGACATTCGTAAAGCAGTAATGGTCTCTTTGTATGTTAAATTATGTGCAGGAATTTTAACCCTTTTTTGGCACTTTTTGCAAACAATTAAAAAGAGCAATTTAACACAATTGAACAAAGTAATTTATAAAAATTTGAACAAATTTAAAAAATATTTTAGAAAATTTGTATCCGAATTAAAAAAAATTACTATTTTTATGTACAAGCAGCTCCTACGTAAATGGTAATGTGGGAAAGGAATAAACTAAAAAAATAGCTTTAATATCCATTCTTAAGTGACAAGCAAAAGTGTTCACGCTAATAGATAAGCAATTATGTAATACTTAGATCAAATTAAAAAGAACTTTGGATCAGTGACGACTAGTTTCCGAGGTGTAGGCCACTTAGTTTCAACATTTAACTATGAAATGTTGATAAATAAAAAAAAAGGCTGTCAGGTAAAAGATATTTCCAATGACTTTAATTTGGTGTAGAAAAAATTTGGTTTCATTGACTTATCGTGACCCAGGGAAAAATAACAACTTTTGTATGTTGACTTTTTATAAAATTTCATTTGATAAATAAATTTATACTCCATATAATTTTTTTTTGGCAATAATTTGGTATATAATTAGTTGCATTTTATATTTGTAAATATGTACATACATATATATGTATACATATATATTTATATTATATTTACTTAGATAAAAAACTACTTAAACCTATTTAGTACTTTTTTCAAAACGTACACAATTCGAACACCCATCACTGTGATTTGAACAGCTGTTTCTTTTTTATTTTGAACAATTTATAAGCATACATTTGACAAAATCATATGACACGTAGCAGCATAGCAAGTAACATGGATACCACTCTCCGAATGGCAGGGTCCAGTCTCAACATCACTGTGTAAACTATATTACAACCCTTCGAAGAAGTGTCTGTCTTAAAAAAGCAATGTAGCAATGCCAAAAATGCTCACTAAGGCTTACAATTTCACCATGAATAGACTCCCAAACGAGCAACGGTGACGGTAACGGTGCCTCATGCCAGATGGCACACGATACCATAAACCTCTTGAGGGACGAGCTTGTTGAGCAATTAATCTCACGTTTTGAAGCAGTCCATTGGTCACCAATATCATGCTATTTGGACCCAGTAGAGTATTTGTTCTGGGGATACGTGAAGTCTCTCGTGCACAGGAACAAGCCAGACAAAATTTCAGTCCTGGAAGACAACATTACAACTGAACAGATACATAGCTAAAAATACATATCTGTGTCGGTAAGGAAGAGTAGCTTAAGTCGACATTAGCGCAAAGATATTTTGACAAATGCAATTTCAATTCAAAAGATTTAAGCTGAAAAGTGAACCCACTTCAAATTGGCAAAAATGGATTTAATACTTTAAGCACCTTAACTTCTATTAAACTTGTAACGCAATAACTCAATTTGTGCTTGTGTCTACAATGGTTTGTGCAGTGACCCTAACCCTATCGATGATACCCATTAAATATAGCCAATAACAGGACAAACTAAATAACTTGCAAACATGCACAAAAATACAAATATTCCTTACACAAAAGACATACATGTGACCAACTCACGCAATGATGCTTTTGTAGCCAAAACAAAAACGGCTTTTTCAAGCTTACGCAAAATATCGCGTTATATGCAATCATTATCTCAAGGAGCATTAGACGCAAACTTCTTAACGGAAGCAAAACATAGCTCGTGTCAATGTAGAAATATTCTGTGCATGCGAGGATCTTATAATTGTATTTAGAACGCACAACTTTTTACAGTATGCTTGGAAATACTTGATGGGAAATACTTAGTGGGAACCGATATAGTAAAAAGAGACAGAACGAAGAATCTTACTTAATGAGATAAAGTCTGTTCAAGAAAAACTCAAAATATTCAGGAGAAACAAAAAATAATATGATTTTAATAATATGATTGTAATTATATAATTAAATTAAGTTATACAGTGAAGAAAACCGTCATAGAAGAAAGTTTACTTGTTTTTATTTGTTTAACTAAAAATTTAAGTACATTTTGTACGGCATATGACATTTAGCTCATTTTTTTTAATAATTTTTTGTTCTATATTATACTTGTCTATTTAACCCTCTAACCGGCAAACCTGCTTTTAGGCGAGGCATATTGTTTGTGTTATTATTCTGATTTTTTTTAGAAGTTCCATTATAACGATCAATATGTACTGAGAAATACACCATTCACTTATTATGACAAATAACAACATGCATTTCGATCCGTAAAGTTATATTTCTAAATAAAGTATGCAAAATAATTATTTATGTTTTAAGTGCAACTTAAAAATATTAACATTAACAATTAACAATTTTTGAAAGATAAATTTATTTTTATATAGGTAAGTATCTTTATTTTGAATTTAGTGTTTTGTTTATCCTTTTTTGTACAGCTTAGCTTTTTATTGGTAAAAATTGGATTCCGCCTAAAGGCGGACCTGCCGGCTACCAGTTCGTTTTGCATAAAAATTATTTTCTCTTTTGATAGACCTTTTTCTTATTTTTAATTGCCTCTTAAAATGTTCCAACGAGCTTGTTGGCTGCATTTTTGGCGTTGAACTTTCTTGTGCGCATTGGCAGGAAACAAAATGTGTGCGCTAATTATCAACTTATGCTGACATTAAACCATTTAAAACCGAAATGAGCGACGAACAATCGTTTCAAACATGGCGTTTTGAAATAAATCCTATATTGAAGTTGACTCCAATCTAATCAAAGAATACAATTGTCATATGGGTGGTGATGATATAATGAAAAGCTTACTAAGACTATACCATACCATATTAGAATGAAAATGGACTTAACCTTAATTTTATCGTCTAATTGATATGTCATTATTAAATTCATATCTCCTTTTTAAACACATTCATGGAATTAATTGCAACGATATCTTTCATATAAAATTACCAGACTTCCTTAATGGCACATGTACTTTGCTGTTATGCAAATACTTCCATCCAAAACCCTGTGGGAAGACCTCAAAACCAACGCTTACAAGTGAAAATATCTTATAATTCAACAAATGACATCCGCTTTGATAAAGTTGAATATATGCCTGATGTTTTGGGCCGGAGTGGTAAAAGAATGTGCAAATTGCAGAGGGGTGTAAATCGGAATCACAAATGTTTTGCACGAAGTATAAACTAAGTCTCTGCTTATCAAATAATAAAAAATGTTTCCAAAGTTACCACACAAAATAAGCAAAATGTATAAATAAAACTTATTAAAAATCCATTTTTTGGTAAAAATATTTCTTTGACTTAACAGGCAGGCACGTCCGCCTTTTGCCGCTCAACATATTTTCTTAGCTGGAAGGTTAGTTTTTAATGTGTTTTAACTTTTTACTTTAAAGTACTGTTTTTCCCACAATTACCAGTGCAATATAATTTTTTTTAGTTCAACATAAAATTTGCCGATAGAGGGTTAAATGTTTATAATAAAAATGTTAACGATAAAAAAATTTATATCAATACCAGCAGGCACTCTTATTAATTCCGAAAGTAATAAAATTATAAAAGCTATAAAATTTAATAAAGAAATTAATAAGCATATCTAAACAAAAAATTAGCATAGTGAATTGGAAGAAGTAGACATTCGACTAAATTATATAAAATATTCGAACATAGTTTGGCAACAGTGCTAATAAAGGGAAGAAAAACTAATGATTTGCAAAATATTGCGCTGGGTCAGTAAGAAAAAAAATTTATTAATAACAGTAAAATATCGGTTATTAACAGCATCTTCCAAAAAAAAATAATAATAATGTAATAAACGTTTTTGTCGTCAATGCAAGGTGCTCTTAAAACTGAAAAGTATACGAAGCGTCTACTATAAAAGACAGGCGGGTTGAAATTAGAGTGAGGGGAATATTTAAACCTTTGCAGCATCCTTGGCTATTTTGTTTGCAATACAACCAACGCGTGTGATCTCATCTGGACACCACCCAATTACTGGTTGAAAGCCTAAGTTCTGTGAAGCCAGAATTATGTGGTGCTTCTGTAAGACAAGCAAGTTGAAACGCTTGTCCATTGGTATTAAAAACACAAACAAAAAGTGAGTGTTAAAACACAAATTTTTTGATATTTTCAAAAATTCGGCAATAATGTAATATTCGAATGATGTACGATAAAATGGCAAGACTTGTAAAATATTTCCACAACTATGTAGATGTAATATTACAGTTACAAAATTACCTATCTTTGTTTTGCAGTAAACTTACATGAAAGTTATAGGTCCATAGATTTTTAAATAATTTACTTCCCTCTGTTCCAGGTGTTTTTTTGAATGTAATCTATCGACGCATTAGATACACATGTCCTTGTGCAATTTAAAACTCGAATAATTAAAAAAGACCTATGCTCTAATCAGAGACTAATATGATGTTTCCGTAAGACAAACCAATTGAAACGCTTGTCCATTTATACGGAAAACAAAAACAATTTCTAACTTAGCGATCATGTTAACAATTAAAATTATAATTATTTAAGCGAACATTATAAGCAAGTTGTTTAAGAATCAGTAAATATGAATTAACCGCTTATAGGTTGTTGACTGTAATTTTTTGACCAATCCACACAATATTAATTACGATCGGTGTTTTGATTTAATAAACAAGATTGGACCTCATTTCAGAAAAAAGGCCGAAAGACATACACCCTTGTTCTATTTGGAGCTCTTGAAATTAAAATTAATTTTGAGTCGAAGTCACTTTTACTCAACATTGGCATCAATTTAATGCTGATTCAGTATTCCGTAAAAGTATTATATTGACGTAGACTGTCTATAAAATTTCTAAAAATACAACACACGTCTGTTTATAAAAATGAATGTGTATTTGTATGCATGTATGTTTGTTCGAAGTCAATAGGCAGCTAAATGGTTGAACCGATTTTCTTGAAATTTTTACAGTATTCTCCGTATTTCTGGAAGGAACTATAGGCTATTAACATTTTAAAAAGTTCAACTGAGCGGTGCCATGCCCATAAAAAGTAAGTATTTATTTGTCTGTATCTTTAAGATGGTAACAAGAAGGGTCTCTTAATTTGATCCAAATATAATCACACTCAACAGTAATTATCAGTCAAAAAACGAGCGGAATTATATAATTGGACGTGGCAGCAAACATACATACATATTAAACAATAAATTTGATATATCTTGAGAAAGGTAATAATAGAAGTTCCTAAATTTGGTTCAAACAACGTCGTGGACAATACATAGTATGGCATTTTCCATCCGTACTAACTATGGATTTTTTATTTGTATAGGGTCTTTCTGGAAGGAAATATAGACTACCTTAAATGTTTGGACTTAAACCGGAAGGTGATAGAATAGGTAATAAAGGTAAAAAATGATAACTAAGATAAAAGTTAAGATAATAAATAAAAATGGGGGTAGCGAAGCACTCTCTGGGTTTTAGCTAGTCTATATATATAAAGAAATGCGCCAACCGATTTTCTGTAAGGCCTTAAACTAATTGTAAGGCCTATATACGATTTTTGTAGGTCCATCGCGAGTTATTGACGTTAGAGTGTACCCTTTGTATTGCATAAATTATACTTGAAAAAAAAAATTTTTTAATGCAGAATTACACTTTGTGTGAGTTAATGTATATATACATACATAGATATGTTAAAATGAATGTATGTTTATGTGTATGTTTGTTTGTTGGTTTGCTTGTTTGTGCCTAATAGGCAGCTAAACCGCTGAACGGATTTTCATGAAATTTTTGCAGTATCTCTCTGTATGTTTGGAAAAACATAAAAAGTGTATATTTATTTATCTATATCTTCAAAATGGTAACAGAACGATTTTTTAAATTTGGCCCAATAGATTCATAGTCAAGCCAAATCATCAGACAAAAAATGGGTGGAATTACACTAGTCGTCCCATACAAAGTAAATATTGATTTTGGTATATCTTGAGAACGGTTAAAGCTAAAGTTGCAGAATTTTGTCTGATTGACTTCATAGTCAATACAAATCATTAGACAAAAATGAGCAGAAACGGACAAGTGAGCGTGGTACCTCCCAAACAAACTAAATCTTAATTATTGTATATCTTTTTAACGGAAATAGTCGAAGTTTCTAAATAAGGTTCAAACAACGTCTTGAACAGTACACATCATCAGGCAATAACTGGGCGAGATTAGATAATTGGGCGTGACACCTTCCATTCATACTAAATATTTGATTTTGTATATGTGGAGAGCAACAACTGTTAAAGCTTCGTTATTTATCCACATCAGCCAAAAAGCAGGAATTACAGTAATCACACTGGATAAAAGCTATCTATGAACATCCAGTGTCTTTCTGGAAGGTAAAAATTATTGGATTTTGACCGGAAGGGAACAAAATAAGGAAAAACGGTAAACAATTTACCTAAGATAGTATTTAAGATAATAATTAAAATGGGGGTAGCGAAGCACACCGGTATTTATCTAGTATCTTATAAACAAATTGATAGAAAAAAATGCATGCATATGGGTATTCGAAAAATGTTGGTTACAAATTGTTGGTAGACGGATATAATATTTATTCTCCGGTAATATTATTTACATCAAGCAACACTTGTAAGGTGACAGCTTAAGGTGCACTTTGTTAGAAGACATTATTAAAATCGCATAATTTTGTGAAAAGTTATTTAGGTTTAAAAAGGAGTAAAAGTTTGCAACATCGTCATATTTTGCTTTTTTATTTTAGGAAAGATATGAATTATTTGCAGGCTGCTGAAAAAAATTCTGAAATCTATGGAGACGAAGTTTTAAATAGAAAAACAACATCGAAGTAGTTTTTGCTCGTCTTCGACCCGATAATTTTGATATTAAATATGCACCTTGCTCTGGTCTACCAATCAGTAAAAAGTCGATAAAATCATGAAAGAATGCTGAATAGTCAAGGATGCTCAATCACAGTGAATTAAAAATGTAATAGAAAAATTGAAAGGAATTTCATTTGCGATTCACTGCTAAAACGGAACGAAATCAAAACATTTTTGATGCCAATGAGAAGTGGATTGATTACGTACGACAAAAGAAGATTATAAGCGAAGCAAGGTGAAGCACGATTGTTTCTGATCTCTACTGTCAGCAACTAAGGAGATTGAAGAATCAATTCAATTAAAACAACCAAAATCGATCAACAGAAATGATTTAGTGTTCCACCATGACGTCGCCAAAAAGAGAGTTTGGCTAGGAAATTTAAATTCATCCACCATGTAACCGGGACCTTTTACCTTCAGATTATCATTTATTTCGATCTCTACAGAACTCTCTTAAAAGTGTAAATTTAAAATCACACTCTAATTACTTGGAATATTCATTCAGACCCTCCGTGGGTCGTAGAACCTCATTTGAGAACCCCTGGACGAAATAAAGATGTAATAATTTATAAAATATATTATTGTTGGGTCCACACCAATTGTTTTATAAAAATTTGTGGTTATTGTAAATATGTACGGTTTGTTTATTTGCTAAAATGTCTGAATATCCTTTTCGAAGTTACAAGTCCTTGCAAGTATTAGATAATTTATTGGGAAATTCGGAATATGTGTTCACAAGGCGAAGGAAGCGAAATTCAAGGATTTGTTTCAAATTTGATTCAAATTCTAAGGCCGATAACAGTTTGCAATAATTCGGGCGTTTCCACAACCTTGATTTAAGAAGAAGATTTAAGAAGAATTTAAGAATTTTTTTTTTTAATGGGCTTAAATTTGGTGCAATTTTAACTGAGAATGCTTCATATTTAGAAGAAATTTTAATGCAAATTATTGGTGATATTTGTAGCTTGCAGAATTGTTAAACATATTTCTTACTTAAGAAATTTCACATTAGTTCTCCAATAAATGATTTTAAGATATCATACTTATGTGCTGTGAGCGTCAAAATAAAGTTTACAACAGTGTTGTCACCTTGTGTGTAATTACACATATTGTGTGTAATTTTTCATTGTGCTTGTAGCCTGTGTGTAATTTGTGTGTAATTTTACTTTTTATTCTACCGTTTTCTCTAATCGCTATATTTGGAATTTTAGTCATATGAAATTTGAAATACGAAATTTCCTGATTCGAAAACCACACTGAATTTAGGATTGCTTGGGACTGTATCTTGAATGCTGGCTACACATTTTTTGATGGTAAAGTGGACAAGTTGATTTATCTCAATATTCGAAAAGAAAATCTGAAGCTAAGTGCAGAGAGAGTAATTTCTCATTCTACCAAGAGAACAACCCCATGTAAGATCGGGTAAAGGATTGGCTGATTCTTACCTAACCCAAATTTACGGAAACACCTATGTAGAGTCCAGAACCTAATGGGAATTCGCTAGGAAAGTTTATCAGATTAAGCTTAACACCCTAATTCAGCTTAAGGTGACATTATGACAATTATGGAACTCCATACAGCCGGAAGTGTATATATGTATATATAATTCTTAAAAAACATTTATATATATATATATATATATATATATATATATATATATATATATATATATATATATATTGTACAGCTTTAGAGTTTTAGAAAAGTATAAATGTATTAATTGTATTAAACGACTAACATAAAAGACTAAATTCTAGAGAATAAGCTTGTACATTTTATTTTAACGCTTATACTAATGTGTGCATATGAGATTAATTATTTTAGCGGCAAAACGGCTAGTGACTACCATACTACCATTGTAGTCCATTGCCAACTTAGGCTAATTTCTAGATTTCTTGGCGACAACAAGCAGTTTAATGCTGTCAATAAAATAAGATGTATGAAATAGGAGTTTTAAAAAAGCAACACATGAAATATATAAAATATGTGGCACCACTGCAAAAGAATAATCATATGTCCATTTGTTTTCTTTAGGCTATGTTCAATGTGCCAAATCAAATATTTATTTTGTAGCTGTTGTCGTTAAAATAATTAAGTAGCTGGTTACTTAGCTACGTTTGTAGCCAGCTTCTTTTGTAGTCGAGTGGTCGATGCCGGTAGTCTTAAATGTGTTTATATCATTACAGTATATCACTTACAAATGATCTAAAACCGTTGCCAAGAGGTCGTTTGTTTATGTCTTTTTGATATAATCCTCATATAGCTAAGCAGTAGTAAGCTATACATATTGTTTTTTATAGAGGTATAGAACTTTAAGTTGGCATTACTTTTCAAGATGGCGACCAATTTAACAGTTGTCAATTGATTTATTCTCAGTTTGTTTTGGCAATTCATCATGAATAGACTCACGCCTGGACAACGCTTGCAAATAGTGCAATTTTCATTTTTCATAAGTGAACTGCTTTTTTCAATTTTCATAAGCGAATTTTGTTTAGCGATGAAGCGCACTTCTGGTTAAATGGCTAAGTCAACAAACAAAACTGCCGCATTTGGAGTGAAGGTAATCCTCAAGTGTATGTGGAAACACCGTTACATCCAGAAAAACTGACTGTTTGATGCGCTTTATGGGCTGGTGGAATCATTGGTACGTACTTTTCCAAAAACGATGGTGGCTAGAACGTTACAGTCAATGGTGATCGGTATAGAGCCATGATTACTAACTTTTTCATTCCTGAGTTTAATAACCATGATGTCCAGGAGATGTGGTTTCAACAAGACGGCGCAACATGTCACACTGCTCGTGCCACAATAGATTTATTGAAAGACACGTTTGGTGACCGTCTAATTTCACGTTTTGGACCTGTGAATTGGCCTTCAAGATCTTGTGAGATAACACCGCTAGACTACTTTCTGTGGGGCTATGTAAAATCATTGTTCTATGCGGTAAAGCCACAAATGCTTGACCATTTCGAAGACAACATTCGCCGTATTATTACCGATATACGGCCACAAATGTTGGAAAAAGTCATCGAAAATTGGACGTCCAGATTGGACTATATCCGCGCCAGCCGTGGCCAGAAATCATATTTAGAATGTAATGCCACAAGATTATCTTTCGGATAAATAAAATTCATATCAATCGAATTATCCATCATTGTTTTATTGCAATTTAAAGTTCTATACCTCTATAAAAAACACCCCATACATACACATATGCATACATATGTAGATTATGTTTGTTTAAGTTTTATATAAAAACGTTTAATATATACTTGGGGGCAGACAGCCAAGTTTAAGGATCACCTGCATCACTCCCAAATCAGAGTCGACCGTAACAGTTTAAATTGGAACGAGGGTGTTATACAAACACAATATATAACGAATTTTTGTACATATATTTTTGGAAATACTTGCCATGGCAGCTGCTACTTGACGACTTCTAAAGATGTGTTGCTTTTTTCTTTATTCTTATCACACTTTTTTACATATTCGTATCTTTTCTTATTCGAAATACATTTTTGAATATTTTCTTATAAGATTTACACAAAAATTAAACGAATTTATCAAAAAAGAACCGAACACAAATGCTGAAAATTTTACACTGCGATGAAAAGACAATAACTCAATAGCCATGAAAAAAGGCGGCCAATACGTTTTATAGCGATGATAATATAGTTTCTATAATACGACGAGCTTACATTTTGGTAATAGTGTGTCAATTTATGTTGGAAGTTTTTCTTATCATAGCAACTACATTGCGCTGACTTCCTACAGTTTGTAAGCACATCATTACCAAATTGTAAATCAATATTCAAATATATCGTTAATTTAAATAAATATCGAAACTGAGAAATGCTTTAATCAGACATATGGATTTATTAAACCTTTGGTAATTAATTAAATATCTTAAAAAGCAATTAAAATTAATATGAATATCGTCTTCCTACGGCATTGTGCAACTATCGGTACAACCACGGTATTGTGCAACACACATATGTATGTATGTATATTGAGATCATGGTTTGGTTAAGATGAGGCAAATTATGACCATTTAATATTAGTATTATGCCCCAACTCGCTGTATAAGTTTAAAAATGAGAAATTGGACTTATGTCACACATAGGAGATTCATTTCGGACGTTTGAAAGAGCTCGCATTTCTTAAATATTATGGAATTATGGTGCAATCTAGAGATGTAAGAAATACTGTTTCAGCGCTACGAAAGGAAATTGCTTTTATATTAATCAGAAACCATTTAACGAACAACAGGCCAAAGGTTGGCGCAGTGCCAAGTATTCATGACATTAGAAGTTCAATTTGACCTGACTTAACGTAATGCTGTAAGCGTACTGTAACAAACCAACCTTATGGGCAAAACTGTATTTGATTAGTAGCGTCATACTATCATACTACAGCGACGTAACAATTAAGTTTTGGCTTGCTACGTTTCTGGAGTTTCGCTAGGTTAGGTTACGTTAGGTTAGGACCACCTGCCCTACGCGAGTTCAGTTGGAGGCCCTGTGGCTCATTATTTTAATCTCTAAAGGACAAACTCATAAAAGATGTTGAAAGGCCAGAGATGGGAGAGTTTCAAATCCGAATATCCCTTATCTAAGCCAACTGACGAAGCTGATCAACTTTGACAGTGACACATCCCTGAGACAGTTCAGATCATAAAACCGGCCTTAGTCTGAGGTCCCATAGGGTGAGGCAGCCATAAAGAAGGTGTTGCACTGATTCCTCTTTCTTCTCATTCTAGCAGCTTCTGCAGAAGCCATGACTGAGGCTATCCATGCGCCCTATCATACACTGCCCGTTAATAATGCCCGTAAGAAGCCCGTTCTATTCCCTTTCAAACCTAGAAACATAGTTCTCTCCATAGACCAAGAATACTAGACCATTCTTGATATTCTACAAGTGGTGACGTTAACCCATTGTCCATGTGTCTATCAAGCCCGATGGCACAACCGTCCTTCTGCATATATGTTCTTATGCGAAAGAGCCAGAGGGAACGTTCTAGTATCGCACTCGTCAACAGTATCATTCCTCCGGATGCTCGCAAGGCTCATATCAGTTAGACATAATTCCGTTCAAGTCGGGCCAGTGAGCAAACATAGCTGAGAATACACTTCGGTCTTACTAAGTGGTAGTCAAGAGCATTGATTGAGGTAATACTGTCCACGTATAACCTAATAGATTATTAGGCATCGAGATAAATTTTCCGCATACGCCTAGAGGCATGTCTATAGGGTAAACTTCCACATGAAAAGCAGTGCAATTATCAAACAGTCTCAGAGAGACCCTGAGATCAAGTTCAACATTGTAGAAACCAGCACCCGTGCTCGTTTCCCAAAGAACAGATCCTGCAGCCCACTTAGCCCTAGAAGGTATTCTAGTACTATAACTCTATCGAAGTTAAAAGTAGTATCGCACAATCTGACTGACGATGTGACGCAACGCCATGGCCATGATCGGAAGCAGCTCTTCGTAACCAACCTTATGTGCTACCCTGTTTTTGATTAGTGGTGACGTAATATAACGCCATAAGCACAACCGTAACCGTTGATATCAATTGAATTCGATTTCCTACCTTAACCATAAAAAGCTGATTGCTAAATAAATGTGTGTTGGAAAATGTCTATTGTGCTTTGTAAAATCACGTGTAATTGAACCTTAAAGCTTAGTTGTGTATATAACGTGATTAGAAAGAATATTCAATTAGAACTGTTTAAATCGGCATGTAATTTGTTTAATTTACACAATAAAAAAAGTGTAAAAAATAATTTAAATATGTATTTACAGTTACAAATAATAATAACATAAAACAACATTTTGTCAACCTTGATAGTGGGGTTCCATGGTGTAATGGTTAGCACTCTGGACTCTGAATCCAGCGATCCGAGTTCAAATCTCGGTGGGACCTAGGCAGAGGCTAGCTGCTGCGCACTTTTTACACAATATTATTTTAAGCTTGTATAGATATTGGAAAACCTGCAATAAATTCAGCCAGCCGACCTCGAATAATGACGAATGGAACAAAGGAAAATTTTTTCTATTTATGAGCAAATACTTTATCAAAAATTAAGCGGAAAAACCCCATACGATGATTATTTTATTTAAAAGTACAGGCGAAAAAACCACTTCAAAAAACTTCGTCAAGGTTCCACCGAGATTTGAACTCGGATCGCTGGATTCAGAGTCCAGAGTGCTAACCATTACACCATGGAACCAACTGATGTGCAAATGTTTAAAAAGGTATTTCAAGTAGAGAAAGCATTAATGCGCATGTGAGTAAATAGCATCCACAACATCTATAAGTATTGAGTATAATTAATCCCCCTTAGGATACGCTACAATACGTTTTAAAACTATTTCATACCAACTGTTGCTGACACATTTGTATTTTATTTTTTTTATTGATGGTTGTTATTAAAATACGTAGATTTTTATTATCCAACAAAAAGATTAAATTGCTAAAATTTGGAAAAGAAAAAATTACTCGAGGTCAGGGCTCCAAGATTATTTGCCGACCAAAGGTTCTACCGAGATTTGAACTCGGATCGCTGGATTCAAAGTCCAGAGTGCTAACCATTACACCATAGAACCGGCTGAAAAAGGTCGCTCAATCAAAGGTTTTCTATTTTTTATTAATGAAGATGATGAATTTTATATCATTTACATAAAAGGCCTATTACAAATAATAATTTCGCTTAAGCACATGTTAAAAGATTACATTATACGATCTAGTGAAATGTTATCATACCTTATATTATAGTGTAATGTTTTCATGAAAGCTAGAAGGGGCAAAAGCCACTGCTGATGTTTAGAAGTTAATTACTATTATCCGAAATAAATGTCCACTTTTTTACATTTTTTTTTACTTTTTTAATTTTTAAATTTTCTACTGAAACAAACTTCAAAGAGGCATTTAAAAAGACAATCCAGGCGAATTCACTTTGGAAAAAGGTTGCCAGTAAGTTTTACAGCTATGGTAATAGAGTTTAACACATCATTTGATAATAGTGTGCAAAGGCAATATCTGCTCATTTGGCAATTAGTTAATTTATAGGTAGAGCTACCAGACTCTAACCCCAAATTAGGGGAAATTTTGTTTCTGAAAAAATTAAAAAATTTCATTTGGGGTTTGAGGTTTTTGTGCGTATATTAATCAAAAAAGGAGGATATTTTGGATTTTATCTCTTAATACTTTCAAACGTAAAATTTCTTTTAAACCTAAGCCCACAAATGCAGTTTTAAAATACGTATACATATATGTATTTACTTTAATTTTAATTGTTACCAGTACATACTATAATTTTTCCCTTGTAAATCAAATTTTTGGCTAGTTGTTTTAGGAGTACTTTTTGCCAAGATCATTTTCTTCTCCTGATTCCAATTTTGGAGCACTGGTATAGGGATTTCTGTCGATAGTTAGTAGTAACCAACGATCGTCCCACTATGAACAAATTTAGAGCTTACTTGGTTTGGGCTTATTTTAAAAGTCTATGATATTTTTCTAATGTGCTACTTGCGTAGCCTTATGCTCTTTTAATAGTCAAATTATGCTTTCTCTCTACTCAATTGACGTCTATTGATCTCACGATGCCATTGCCCATGCATAAACAAACTCTTTGGCATTTGGGTTTATCCTTTTCGCTTCCAAAAACGTACTCAACCCTTTTGAGAAAATGCGTAAAACAATATTTTCGTTAATTGGCGGCATTCAGTTTAAAAAAATTAGTACATTTGTTCTTGTTAAGTACAGGATTATGGAGATATAACAGGAACTATAAATTCATGAAACAGATTGAACAGGGTTTTGATGCAGTTGATGAATTAGCTATATTGGTCTGCAGACTAGAAAGACGACGTTTTACAACTTTCAAAAATGTATCCAGTGAGAATACTTTATTTGTACAATAATAGTAGTAAATTTTTGAAGTTGAAGAAAATAACTTTAAACGTAAACAACAGCACAAATAAACAATTTTAATACGTAAAGCGATATATGTCTGCTTTCATCAAAATCCATCACACAACTGAATGAAATTGTTGTTTATTTCTTATTCTCTGTTAAATATGTTCCTTTTCGTTCGGTTGTACTTATATACACTTGCCACAATAAATATCTGTACAGCTTAAGCCTAAAATGTCAATTTCAAAATATGTCCCGACCTGGTCAATATATTTAGTAAAGATTTGTTGAATTTTATTATGTATTAATAATTTAATTATGTTTTCATTTCTTTGTATATAAAAAATAAACGGAATTGTACAAAAAATTAACCACAAAAAGTATTCATACATTTGAAGTATTATTGGGAAAACAGTTTTTTTATGATTTTCTTTTTAAAACGTTTGAGTTCGTTTAAAGTGCGCTAAAATAAAATTAAACCACTTTGTTGTTGTTACAGTTTTATTAATTTATTACACTATAACATTTATACAGTTTATCTTAATACAACAACTTAATATTCGCTTATACAACACTTTTAATTTCGCTTAATCACGCCTTTATCTTATGACAACACAACTAACTGACGTGTAGGTAAAGCAGCCTCTTTATATACTTTATTGCCTACAGTTTGAAAGGTTCCGGAAATGTAACGTGAAGATGGTCGAATTGGCGGTGCTGCCAATTTGACAGGGTGATACAAAATAAAAAAAAATCCACAATACAGTTTTAAAGCGTTAATGTGTTGTATTTTTATTTTCGTAACATTATTAATTTATGGAGTATTCTTAGCATTAATGAACTTGCAAGACTGTTTGGCGTTGATCTAAACACATACAAGGCCATGTGAAAAATTTTTTTGGTTGTAAGTTTAAACAATACATAACTGGTCGTTATTTAATTTTTTTCTATATCATTATTAAAAACGGTTTGGCCACTATTTTGCGTAATATTTTTATATTCTCCAGCCCACTCGAATCTGGTGCCATTTTTTAAAGATCTTTTATTGTAGGAGTTGCTCGTAGTTGGAACTACGTATATTTTCCAAGGTTTTACTTATAATGTATAATTTTATCGACCCTTATCGAATGTATTCTGGACACTAATATACTTTTGTTTAACTATTTTTAATTGTTAATTTTGATTTTAGTGGCTGGGGAGCCCTTGAACTTGTTGATATTATGGAATTTTATTTTTAAGTTTGAATCTGAACATGTATTTTTGTTAGGATTTTACTTTATCACATATTATAATTAATATCTACTCAACGTAGAATGTAAGCTTTGCTCTGTAATATGAATATTTTCATGGTTGGCTTGGTGCTACTATTGAATCGAATAAATAATTAAATTAATTCGGATATTTGTTTTTGGCTAATTTTGGTCCATTTCTCTATAATAACGCTTTCAAGCATTTCTATCAAAATAAATTTATGTTCGCGCATCTTGTGCTCTAATAAAACTTATAACAACCTTATGTGGTTGTAGTATGTTATTTGGGGATGAATTTTCCATAGATTTTTGATATTATAATGGAACCAAAACTTCATATTTTGCGCATTTGTTTGATTTTCTTGTCCTGTTTGAACCAAATGTATAGGGTCGGCAATTTAAAAGTCTAAACTTGAACCAGCGGTTATTTTGAATCTGGCAATACTTTTGTCATTCTATTCTGTCACAAAATTCAGTATATTATCTGCACTGAACGAAATGAATCGATTTACGCTTGAGCAACGTTGGGATTTATTGAAAATGTATCATCATTTAAAATTATCTTTTGAGATAAAGTTCATTTTCATATTGGTGAGTACGTTAATAAGCAAAATTGCTGTATTTGGGGCGTGATCTTACAGAAGACAATGCTTAGAGAGCGGGGGCATGATTGGCCCATATTTTATATTTCATGGTTCGCAACTATTACGGTCAATGAAGACACCTATTGCACCATGATAACCGATTTTTTTGTGCCTGCTGTTTATGGGTATTGATGTGAATGATGTTGGGTTTCAACAGGATGGTGCAACTTGCCACACATCTCATGCCACTATTGATTTATTGCGTCAAACGTTTTATGGCCGTTTAATTAGCTGCGATTTGACACCGTTGAACTATTTTCTGTAGAGCGCCGTTAAAGACAAGTGTTATGCCGACAAACCAGAGACAATTAAGCATTTGAAGGCCAACATTCGTGATGCCATGCCGAGATACGACCCCATACACTAGAAAAAGTTCTCGAAAATTGGTCCTATCGAATGGGGTATTGAAAAAATGGGGTTTGAAACAATTCCAAACCATTTTTGTTTTATTGCATTTTTAAATTTAAACTTTTAAATTACTCCCTCTATATTATATTAGGTTCAGCAGTTATGCATTTTCTTTAAATTGTGTTTTGAAATAATTAAATAATCTAACAATAATTCTATTAATGTCAATTACCCAACCCCTTAACATGCACTCGCAAAACATAATACCACCTCCTCAATACTTTACAGTTAAAACAATGCTTTCTTTATTTGGCGCTGTTCCTTTTTTCCGTCAAACCAAATTCTTTCCTTATACTCCAACGGTGCTAAACTTACTTTTGTTGGAATACACAATACATTTTTATAGTTCTGAAACCATTTTTATATACATTTTATTAAATTCCTTCTTAGTTGTATGTTAATGGCGAACATATACAGCTTCCTAAGCAATACAAAGCCATAAAAATAGGCTTCTTTCAATAATTTTCGTACGGTATCTTCGTGAATGTGCTTATTACAACTTTCTCTTACATTTTCGGTAATTTTGGAGACCCTTATTATTGAATTTTCTAGACATATATAAGTCGGATATTTCTTCCGGCAAGTGTATGTACGGAATAGATAATTCTCATACACTTGAGTGCTTATATGGTCATGTATGCCGCAGAGGTTATGTATATACATACAGTGGTGGAAGAAATATTAGGGACACACTAGTAAATTAATTTTCTTTTCGTTAGACCATAGCACGTTGTTCTACTTGTTACGATGCAAGTGTTGCTTGGCATACTCCAAGCTTATATTCCGTTTCCTGAGAAAAAATACTTTTTATTTAATAAACCATCAATACCATACTTCAAATTTTATGACATTATTGAAAAAAAATATATAAAGTGTACCTATTATATCTTCCACCACTGTATGTACAAAGCATATAAATAATAAAATTCTTATTTACAAGATAGAAATGATTTAAATCGCTACATCGTCTACATATTAAAATTATTCGTTTAAAAATAAACGCATTTATTTGGGGATTTTTCCTTTTTAGGGAGATATTTTGGAGATTTTTTATTTCAAATATGAAGAGGACGTAGAAATTTATCTGGCAGTCGTATTTATAGTACCGTAATAGGTGCTGCCAGCATAAAATTAATAAAAAAGGAATTTGTAACGGTAATTTCGTTCGCAAATTAATGAGTTTCTAATAACTTATGAATGTTTATTTATTTAATAATATATCTAAGTATGTTAAAATATTTCAAAATGCAATTTAAAGTGATTTTAAAATCCTAAAAATATTTAATATTATTTCAGCATAATGATAATTGTTCTCAGCGCGGCTGAGAGAGAACAACAATTCGACCAAATACGCTAAAGCCACTAGCAGTTTTAATTATTTATGCTAACTGAACCTAATTTTGGCCTAAATCTTAGCGGAATTTGAATTAATGATGGACAGACAATGTGTTAGGATTTATTTGTACCAAATATCAATACGATCGCAACCAGTCGGTAATCGCCTGTAGAAGGGATCAGCTATGCTTTTATTAAGAAAAGAAATACTATCATCAATGATCATGGAAGAAGACTTAAGTGGACATTTTCAAAAACTGTGGTGCAATCCATTATTAGTGATAGTGATTGATCTTGAGGCCATAAACATTGATCTCCGTACAAGCAGGGACTTGAAATTTGAAAGTTTGATTCAATTTTGAATAACATGAATGATTTAAAGCAAAGTAAGTCCGAGCAGTTGTTGAGGACAATATTTAATATGTTGATATTCTGCTTTGAAGTCCATCGATATAGTATGATACCATATTGGAAACACTCATGTAGTTCTGTTCTGTTTTTTTGGGGACAATAACAGCACCTCTGCTCTTAACCCATTAGAAAATTTCGTGATTGATCATTAAGATTCTATTCCACTGCATTTGGTTTTGCAGATTTAATGACATTAATATTGTCGATATGAATTCTATAACAATCTATGCGAGATACCCTTTCAAAGGCCTTACCCAATGAGTTTGCACCAAATTCTGCCAAAGCCCTGATACAATAACAATTGGTTAAATGGAGGCTTTATCAATTGTAAAATCGATTATTTATTCTAAATCTGAGACCAATTTGTCTTCTTCGTAATTGTATAAGAAAATGTCAAAATTGCGACCGTAGTTGTTCGATCATGAGTGCAACAATTTGGGTCCTGGACTTTTTGTGCCGATGACAGCAAATCCTGGTTAATATAATATGATGTAATATAATGATTCCGGTTTACGGCACCCGGTTATTACTGTAACACTGCAACGAGCTAACGTTATTCTCACGATTTCAGTTTAAACTAAAGCTACTACGTAGCTCCATAACCATGGTCTTAAAGATGCTAAAAGCCGTGGTACCAGAAATAATTTTCTGATCAGACTTCATAGCATAAATGCAATTATTAGTTTAATTCCAAATCATTTCGTACTTATGGCTAATAGCAAGAAGCGCAGCATACAAAAAAACATAAAAGAAGATATATTCATCAAACCCAACAATAAACGGAGTCAGTTTAACGAGACAACTCAAAGTGACAACGTTTGCCCGGAACACAAAACACAACACGCCAAGATAAGTGAGACAGCAGAACACACAACAAAGGATAGCAGAAACAACAGATATTCCGATAAATAGGCAGCAATAGGCACAGAGCTCCAAAATCGGCAAGCCAAGACACCGCTAAGAGTTCGGTGCCACTAATCCTAAAAACTTTGACGGCAACATGTTCAAACTGTAAATCACTGAAATGGTTATAGTTTTGGTACGTACTTTCAGTCCTCAATCCATATCACAAATCGTAAGTCCGCACTCTCCGTTAGGTCAATTCTATGCAAAAATGGTATCCGAAACAGAAAGCCAATCATGAATAGAAAATGCTAGAACCTTTTTGATCTTATAAGCAATGCTGCAATGTATTATCATCAAGTGAAAAGGTGCTAAACAATTGCTAAAAGCGCAATCTCTGACAGGCGAAAATCTTATTATAGAGCAAAAAAATATTTCATTTCAAAAATTTTCTCTTTTACAGTAAAAAAAAAGGAAATTTCTTAGGTCCCACCGAGATTTGAACTCGGATCGCTGGATTCAGAGTCCAGAGTGCTAACCATTACACCATGGAACCCGTTAAGGACACAATGTTGCAACAAAAAATATAAAGGATATTTTTTTATGATGCACAAATACAAGCACGTTTCTTACTAATACAGTTACTTAAATTATTCATTCTTACACACTACCCAGCCCCCTGCACTTAAATTAACCAACACTTTTGCTTCTTTGGGCAGTCTCTTTACATCTCCAAAAGGATATTTGACTTTCCCCCATTAAGTTCAAAGAAAAAAACACGTCTTCGTTATAGAGTTTTTAAGAAAAATTAAAATTTTATTGAAATTATTTGAGAATTAAAAAAGTTTTGAGATTTTATATCGTTAAGAACATGGTTAAGAATTAAATAGCGAAAGCGTAAGTTTAAAAAAACGTATAATAAGGGAATAATTAAAGAACTTGATTAAATGGGATTACAATATATATGTTTTAAAGAAGTAATTTAATTCAATGCAGTGGAAGTCAAAATGGCTACACCGCGTTCATAGAAACTGTGTGGATCCTGACCGGCAGCTACAGCCAAATCAACGGTAAATAGCAATTCAGAGCGTGTAGAATTCAAGTAGACTGGCAAAGTCAACTTGCTAACACGATGTTCGGTAGTAAGTCTAGAAAAAATAAAAGGAACATTTTAATTGAAAATGTAAACTTACTGTGTGTGCACAGCATTAACATTAAGAAAAACTTGACTTACTTGACCCATTTCAATACGGTAACAGGTAGATCCATCATTATGGTAGAGGCCAATAGCAATTCATTGTTCTTACATTGTGCTCCTTGAAGTTTGAGACCGGTTACACCGAAGCTACTGTCCTTCGACTCGGTATTTGCTCCTGTTTCGGTAATAGTGACTTCTAAGGCCAACTCTTCCAAGGACCAACTATTGGCCTGAGCCACACATTGTCTGGTGGCGGTAATATAGGCCTCAGGATTTAGGAGGCCACCTAGCCAAACATGGAAACCTTGCAATTCTTTAGCTCCAGCCTGAGATACTAATTGAGAAACCTTTTGCAATTGTTTAACACGATTACTAAAATCAGTAATCCACTGTATGACAGTGCAGCCGGCTGGTACAGTGTAACGTTTCCAACCTTTAGGTATAATACCGCGTACCAATTCCGAAAGCATAGAACGATGGTGATTGGTTTGCTTCTTTTCACCTTGACAGATGAGTACAACATCTTGTAAATCCGATATAACGGTCTGCAACAACTTAGCTCCCATAGTAACTTCACGTTCAAAGTAACGATAAAGAGGATCTTTGATGTTTTCTACGGTTCTCCTCAGAGTAGGCAAACTCTTAGGCAATAACTCTAGCCAAGCAGTAGCTGAGTTGTGTAAGACCTTCATCCAGGAAGGCCTGCCATCCTCTTGACGTTGAGCAGCAGCAGCGGCGGCTTCATTTGTTTCTTCAATGATATAAGCCAGCTCTTCATCGTCTTCGAGTTGTTGCATTTTCAAGAGTTTACTAACCAGGTCTGTACCACGTGTTGTAAGCAAGACCTTTTCGGCATTGTTGGGAAGACCCAGCCAAGAGGGTGTCTGACGGTCAGTAAGATTTTCAATCCACTTAAGGAAATGATCTCTGCGTGTGCCGTCAGGCATAGTAATATGCCTCTGACCACCGCTGGCGCCATCTACGTTAGCCACCAAGGCGAAATCGGCCTCAAATGATCGGGCTGTAAAGAGTTTCTTCAAGAATGAGGTCAGTAGACGTTGATCGAAATCATTGTCGATTTTACCACCATAAATCGATTGAGAGAGTAAAGTTACCAAAGCATCCCATGGAACCTTCTCAGGAGGCAAATTAGTTCTACCCATAGCCGTAGTATCTATCCATGTATCGAGAGTATCGCAAGCCACTCTCAAATCACTTTCATTAAATTCGTATTTCTTGGCCCAACCCAGTGGAACATAACGCAGACGTTCCTGTACAATGGCATGGAACCATGCCAACAAGAAATAAAGCCTGGCTCTTTCACTAGGTGTTTTCATCATACGGCTTGGTGGTACTGTATTAAAGGTTCTCAGTAAGTTGGCTCTAATACCTGGTGGTGGTTCAAATACAAAGATTCTGCCAGCTCTCAAAAGATTAACGGGTACCTTGGGATTGATTTCCATGGTTAAGAATAGACGGAAGCCCGAATGAGGCTGCAAAGAGTGCAATTTCTTTTCCAATTGCACCAACCATTGAGGAGCCAAATGAACGTTTTTAAGCAAAACCCATTTGCCGGTCTTGCAGGCCATGTTAATAGCACTTTCGGCTTGGTTGAAGCCTTCTGCAGAACCTATAGCAATACTTGATATTTGTTTATTTAATTCGGCAGCTAAATCATCTACACGTCCCGAGGCATCAAAGCCAGGCACAGAGCACAACAAAGCCGGTGTATTTGCATTGAGCTGTTTATCTACTACAGCAGCAAAGTTCAATTCATCTTCAGCAGTTTGCATGAAATCTTCTCCCAAAACAGCATTTACTACATTGTGGGCAGCAGCAATAACACGATCTGGTCTAAAGGCTTGTATCAACAACAACTGGTGTACGGAGGTAGCAATGCGTGACAGAGCCTTAGACTCATCCCACAATTGCGGCACACATTGTTCGGGAGAACTCTGCTGTAACCATGCTCCCAATTCAGGTATAGAATTTAATTTATCTATCAATTTACGGAATATGGGTACTCGGGTCTGCAAACGATTAACACCATCGATTTGTTCGTGAGTCAATCCCTCTACCGGTATAGGATTGGCCAAAAGACCTTCCTTGCTTCTCAAGAAGAAATTAAATTCTGGATCAAGATTCATTTCAGAAGTGCCCTTCAGATGTATCTTGCACATAAGCAAAGCAAAGGTTAATCTATCATTGTGCAACATGCCTCTAGCTACTCGTTCATAGCACACTTGGAAAAGATCACGTGTTATAATATCCAAACGTTCGGTATTATCATGCCTACCATCCAGTTTCTTATTGTTGTACAAAACGGTAGAGAATATGTCCAAAAACATTTTCAAAGAATATTGATACAAGAAGTGGACCTGGTTCAAACTGTCCATAGTGAAATAGATGTTACTACAAGCCACCGACAGAGGCAAATATTGTTGCGACACTGTCTCAATTTCAGCTATGACCTTATCCGTTTCATCTACCTTCTGGTTAATGTCATAGGCTTCCTTTTTCAGCGTTTCAAGCGTTGCTATAACCGAATCATCATCCAAAATCTTACCCTTGGCATCGTTCAAAGCCTGCAACAGACTCTTTTCGAGTTGACGCAAACGTAAACGGAATTCGCCTTGTAATTTCAGCAAATCAGATCTCTTTTCATCGATATCGGGTCTTTCGGCCTTCAATACTTGGTTTAAGCACTGAGACTGCAGGGAACTTCTGGTCACAGTGAAATTGACAAATGTTACACGAGAACAAATATCAGGAGGGAATTCCACAGTAGGATCTCTGGTAGACAAAAAGATAACAAATGAAGGTGACAAATCAATATCCTGATCACCCAAAGTAATCAAAACTCGACCGCCACTTCTTCTCAATTCGCGATTCAGTACAGGATTCAGTATGGGATCATAGTTTTCGACATCCTGAACCAAAAGAGGATTACCAAAACGCAAAGCAGACTCCAAATTCTTACGGAATGAATCATCCAAGAAACTGGTCTTGGTAATCTTTTTGCCAGCATACTCATTCAACAGGAATGTGGTGGCCTGTCCGGAAGGATCAATAATCAAAGGATATCTGTTAAATCTCTTCAACATAATGGCATTTTCAGTGCACAAATCATCAGTAGGCAAAGCATTGGCCTGCCATCTTAAACGTTCATCAGGATTCGATAAGTATTCGGTACGGGCTATATCGGCTCTATATTGTATATTGGCTGCCTGCAAATGTTGAGACCATGTGGTGAATAAATTGGTACGATAATGTTGATCGAAGTAACCGCCATAGGCTATAAAAGCTGCCGACAATAAAACATCACCAATAATGGTAGACATTTGAGATTTAAATGTTTCACTAGTGCATTCCCAACGTTCGCGTTCGATATTCAAACTCTTGAGTAAAGCTATGGAACGATCAACCTTAGCTTGCACATTTTCCAAATCAGTTTTAATAGCTTGAGCTTGGGAAATCAATTGAGCATACTCTTCCTTATAGGCTGAAATACTCTGTTCTAGTTGTTCTACCAGTGCCTTAGTTTCATCAGCATTCTTCTTATTCACCTCAGCTTGATCTTCCAGAGAGCGTAATTCGTCACGTAAAGGTTCAACACGTTTCAACATATCAGCATATTCAATCTAAATTGGGAGTGTCGCTATTGAAGTAAAAAATACAAGCGATGGATGAATGGCCAAGACAAACTTACCTGTGCAATAGCCCATTTAACCATAGGACCGCAAGCCAATGAAGCACGGTTGACCTTTTCAAAGTTATAATCAGGATTACTCAAATATTTAGATTTCATCTTTTCACGGACATCATCGCTATTTAATCGGTAGGGAGATATAATTAAAAACAAAAAGGTATTTAAATATTAGTTTTCGAAACGGATTTTACAAATATTTTTTTTTGAATTATTAGACAAGCAGGTGAATGAAATGCAATTAAAAGCAAAAAAGCAACATAACCAGAAGCCATTTAGAAGTGTTTTATAGTGAAATGAAACATAAAAAATCATACAAAATAAACAAATAAATATTAGTAAAAAACGAAACGAAAAATAAGTTAATACAACATAATACTTTAGGGTTAACTCAGCTAAAAAAAAAATTATAAAAAAAATAATAAAAAAAAAAAAAAATACAAACTCAAATCACAACATTACTGGAAAATCAACAAATCAAAACTACAACAACTCAAAAATGTATAAAAAAGAAAACACACGAAAAAAAATCATATGTTTCTTTTTGATTTCTTGTAAAGAATTCTTTGTTTTTTGTTTGTTTTTAATTTAAAACATGCTTACGTTATCATTTCAGTACTGAAGTTAGATACAATTGAATTTATAAAATTTTCACGCATTATAACAGCACGAATCGATTTCCAATCGTTGGCATTTTCACCCAGTAACAAACAGATCGATTCAAGTGCCAATTTAACCACGGAAGGTGGATTTGCCATTGTTCTCACTTCAACAAGTTGTTGTTTGCGTATCGATTTAACAGCTGTATAGTAGATGTGTGGTGTGTTGGGGGTTGATTTATTCGTTATTTATTTCGTTTAATTTTTTGGTTTTTGTTTTGTTTGTGAGTAAAATTAATAATACAAACAGAGTTTTAATTTGGTTATTCAAATATTATTATTAATTAAATACAACAAACAAAATTAGAGAAGACAATTAATAATAATTAAACTAATCATTATTGTTAAGAAAGTATTATTTACTATCTCTTTACTTTTAATTTTTTTGCAATCATTCTGTCTGTCTATTATCTTAAATTCTTTACTGCTTGATTGCTGCTGTTTGTTAATTTATATTTTATTAAGTGAATATTTTATAAATTAATTATAATCTGATAAACACCACAACGAAAACGTACAATTCTAAGCCGACATGAAAAGAAATCTAAACAATGTCATGATGAAAAGAAAATCTTTTAAAAACAAAACAATTAATATTTTGATCTTTTCAAATATGCTATATATTGGTTTGGATTAAATAAAATTATTTTTTTTTTATTTACTTAAACAGGGCAATAGTCTACCCTTACTCGAACACATGTGTCATTCGTAAGGTCTAAATGAGAACAAACTGGTACTTCTGACAGAGTCCTATAACTCTTTTTTGTTTGCCCTTTACCTTATTTGTGTTCTTTTCTAAGAAAAAACAAAATCCAACACTAAGAAAGAGTATTGTGGTTGTTCTTTTTTAAAAATGTTGCCCCCCATGGAAAAAAATATTGACGAGGTGAAAATTTTGCCTTTTGGTTTTTATTTTGGGCCATAACTGTTTTTTTTTTGGTGTTTTTACCACTTTTAAATTTTTATCTTTTTAAAAGCAACATTTTTTTTAGAAAATAAACTTGATACTGTAAAGTGGAGCAGAAAGTTATTGTAACGATATTTTTTGCTTTTTATCTAAACCATTTCTAAAATAACAATTCCACTTATTCAACTGTCAAGTTCAGGTAGTGTATGTAATGTTCCTTTGCATAATGGTTACATCTAGAACTCATATAAATTCAACTGAGAAGACATCTCGACCAAATTACGTTAGAGTTAAGAGTATTAATCGATAGAAGACTCTTTATTTAAATATTAATAGTCGATGGCACAAACCTGTGTCTGACAGACAATGCAGTTGTTTAACAGTTTTAGAGAAATCAAAAAGCTTATTAGAAGTAAAATTCCGAGTCTGTACCCGACGCTTCCGTCTTCAAAGCATAAGTATAGTTAGAGATTATGTCGCCCGAAGGACAGACAAATCATAAAGATTCTACCAATATTCGGTAAAGATAACGTATAGACGACCATTTGCTACCTTAATCATACATCATGAGAAACCCGAAATACAACCAACTCTTTTTTACACGGTCTTTTTTTACACGATTTTAAAGTAACGCGAATCATCAACAAGAACAAATTCACTTTTTAACATGAATTTTTTGTTTTAGCACGAATCCCTAAAATTTTTTTTATTTTATTTTTGACATTGTTTTAAAATAACTTATCTATACGGAAGTTTCGTAGTAGTAAAGATCAGCTGTGTATTCTGAAATTGTAAATCTATTGAACGCAATTGGTAACGAAGGTTTTAACAACATGCAAACTACTGGCATCGATAAATTAAATTAATTAGAACGAATTTATGACAGTTTGTGATAATAAAAAAGTAGATTATGGCGAAGACAAAGATGAAGTTCAACTATTAACGGCTGGTACAAGTATAAATCTACATTTGCTTACTTATGATTCTGACATGGATCGTGTATTAAATTTTCAATATAATCAATCTTAAGTCTTGTGTAGCTGGTTGCCAAGAATTATATAAGCAACTGGAGAAAAAATAAAACAGCTGTTATTAACAGCAACAAAAGCAACAGAGGCTGTTAATAACGAATGAAATTCTACATTTGAACTAAGCCCGGAAGTTGTGCTAGGCATATCCAACATATCTATGATAGCATTTTTGGTTCAATCCATAATAAACGTTAACGGTTGTTTTCAAGTAACGATAAATAGTTGCAAAATTGATTTTTATTCCTAATGTCAATTCGAATGTTTGTACATGTTTTGTACTTATGGATTGAATTTTTTCTGTAAACTAATTTTACACGATTTTTTTTTTAGCTGTGTATTTTTTACATACTGTTTTTTACACGCTTTACTATGGAACGTATCTACTACCATGTAAAAAGAGTTGGGTGTATAAGCTACTACAAACTATAATTCGAGGAAATGTTGAAGAAAGACCCTCTACGTGAAAAAAAAATTTTATGGCTTGGTAACATATATGATGAGGATGCATTTTTAGAGTAAGGCCGGGATCAGTGATTGTTCATAGAAATAGCGAAACGGATTTGAAAATATTTTGAGATATAACTAAAGTTATTTATATAATTGTATTGGTTGCCAAAAAACTAATGTGGAAATAAAGAAGCAGTCTTTCGTTACCTTAATTTAGAAAGGACGTAACTAACATTTTAAAAAATATGCCGGTGGTAAAAAAAATTTAATTAAATCTGATACTTAAGTAATAGAAAATATGTTTTGATGCAGTTTAAAAACTAACAATGTTTCTCTTTTTAATTCAAACAGCATTATAACTTATTTTCTATTATCTAAGTATTTAATAATTAAGTTTTTTTCACCTACAGAATATTTTTTAAAATGTTAGTTAGTTAAGTCTTTTCTAAATTAAGGTAGCGCTATGTGCTTGATGCGAACCAATCAAGTGCGCCATCATAAATAAGAATTGATTTCTTTGCCTCAGTGCATACCAATACTATCTGCTAGGTGTTTGAATTGTTTCTTTTGAAAAAAAAAAAAAAACTACAAAATATCGACAACTCTGATTTATATAAAATCGATTTCATCTGTTTTTGTAAATCAATTTGCACCTTTGACTTGAGGTAATAGCTAAAATATATGAAAGCCAATAATTCTAATCAACTATTTTCTAACACAATAATGCTAACAACACTAAACAAAACTTTTATAAAATAAATTTAAAAATTTTTCTTGCTTTTCTAGAAATAAACTTAAAAGAAGATAAATGTTTCTAAAAATTATGTATAATTAATATAAAATATATACTTAAATCTTAATAAATTAAAAAATAAATATATTGTATATATTATTCAGAGTGCGCGGCATTTTGCATTATGGTGTTTGGTGGTTGTTTGCTTTGGTTGTTATTGATGGGATTTTTTTTTAGGAAAATTGTTGTGACGTTTCATATATATTTAGAGAATATAATGCCGATTAGAAATTAGCCAAAAACTAAAAGAAATTAATTAAAATTTAAATATTTACAACAGCCCTAACAGAGATCACAATTCAAAAAAATTCTAATTGAATTATTTTCTTTTATTTTTCGCGTTAATACTCAATTCTTGAATTTAGATTTTAATAAAAAGCAAATGATTTTTTGTTTGTTTTTGTTTGTATGATGAATTATTGAATTTTGAGAATTAGAGAACAACTAAATATTGTTTGAGAATATTTAGTAAAAATATATATATGAGTCAAGATGTGGGTAAGATTAGGACAACAGTTAGATATATATATATATATATAGTTAAATATGTAATATGTATGAGTATTTTGTTTATAATATATAAGAGAGATAGCAAAATAGTATAAAAGTGGGTCGTACGTGATCATTTCAGTTTGGAAGTTAACAATGGACGATATAAAAGTGTCTTTTACAATGATTCCACGCATTGCCTTCCAGTCGGGTGCACTCTCATTGAGTAGCTCACACACCGATTCCAAAGCCAATTTAACAGGTGGCGGTGGATTTGCCATGGTACGTATTTCAGCCAATTGTTTCTTTTTAATGCCGCTAACAGCTAAAGATTTATTATTTTTTTAAATTAAACTAAAACTTATTACAATATATTGTAGGAAAAAAAACTTAAATTTAACTTAATATGCTGTTGGTTGTTGTTTTTTTTTTTTTTAATTTAACCTGTTTAAGTTTTAAATTTTAAATTGGATTAACAGAAACTTACCTTGTTGTGCTTCAATAACAGCCGGTTCAACTTGAGCCAAATCGGCCATGACATATTTACGTTTCTCCTCAATTTTCACCGTTTGTTCAGCCAATTTATTCTGTAATTCTTGAGATTGTACCTTCTTAATTTCAGCCTCCTGTTGATCCTTAAACATTTGTTTTAGTTTGGCATTGGCCGCCTCATTCTTGGCCTGTAACTCTTGTTTCTTAACGGCCAAAGATTTTTGCATTTCCTCTACTTGTTCAACAGTTTCGGCAATCTTATTGAGACCAACATTCAAATGCAGTTGCTGTTCTTCCAAATCACTGCGTTTTTCATTGTAAAGCTTAACAAAGTGATGAATGAAATCAAGATAATGGCGTGGTGTTACAGCCATAGTACGACCACCACGTTTAGCTAAACGAGAATTGGCTTGGTGGAGAGTTTGGTGAACATAGACACAACTATTAATGACAGCATCGCGATGGGTAGGTTGAGTTGGTACCAACGGACAAACTGCTGGGAAGAAGTCTGGCGATGTCCAAGATGGTTTTTCCAAATCCACTCTTGTCGTAAACTCTTTACCCACTTGGAAGAGTGCTGAATCGGACCAGTCACCAAACCAATTGAGTACGCAACGATTGAACAAAGCTGGGGAAGTTGCAGCACGATCTTTAAGCCCATCTGTAGAGGGGTTCATGGTGAAGACAACATGCAAATTGCGCATGACTTGTTGAGTAAACCTTTGAGAAAATCACATTAAAAAAATTGTTTTGCTTCTTCAAATATTTCTTACCATTTATATAATTCATCACTTGAATCTAACATTAAGCCTTCACGCTGTGCTCCCTCTTTGCACTGAGTCATTAGAGTGGTGTACTCATCGCCTTCGAATAAGCCAGGCACTTCACCGTTAGCCAATAGGGTGTTCATCCGTTCTAAGAAACCAGAATCCAACACATTCGATTCATCTAAAATGAAAGCAATTTTCTCATCACGGCAACCCGAACGACGCAATACCGAACGTAAATCTTCATCGAAATCTTCACTCGTGTATTTATTGTGAACTTTAATTTGGAATATGGACAAGCCATTCATCCAAGCTACGAAACGTGACAATGTTGTTTTACCAGCACCCGATACACCGATTAATAACAAATGACCTTGAGGCTGACGGAAAATACGATCGATACGTAAAACATGTTCCAATACCTCATCGAAGAGTACAAGCGGCACATCCAATTCTTCTTCGTAGAAAACTTTGAGACGAGCTCGTACATAATCACGCAACTCCTCACGATTAACAGGCATGTAATCCTTAGACAACCAGTTGCTGTACAAAATGGGACGAGCCAATGCCTCATCTGCATTAATTCCAGGGAAATGTTTCAAGGCTACAGTATCAATGTTCTCATTGGTCCATTTACGTTCAGTGTCATCGACCAAACGATCCTGGAACAGGCGTAAGGCTTCGTGAGCCCAAATACGGACCAGGCCCTCAACAGGTAGCGAATCTAGAGGACGTATAGCTTCACAAATACCCCTGACCCAACGAGTCATTTCACGAGGTGAGTATACGTAATGCGGTTGCATATCTTGAGTGAAACGATCTTGTGAAGCCAAGTAAAACTCCACCATAGCGTTGGTTAAAGGTTCTGCATAGCCGCGTAGAGTTGGCATCAAACGTAACATGGCACGCGAGAACGTACCATAAATCTGTTTCAGCGAAGTTTCCCCGGGATAATCGACATAAATAATGGGCACGTGACGTAAGAAACGATGAGATAGAGGTTTACGTCCAGGATCTGTAGGTGGATTACAGGCTCCTACAAATTGTATGCGTTCCAAAGATACCCAAGCCTGATCGCTGGCCCGATAGAAGCCCTTATGTTCGACCAATTGACGTAAGAATGAAATAACACGTTGGGTACCATATAAATCCATATCAGGCAAATTGATTTCATCACAAAACAAGACCAACCATTTGCCAATCTGTACTGGAGACAAGACAACACCGTTAGGTGTCTTACGGTACTCGCAATAATGATCGAATGTCTTGAGTAAAAGTTCTGGTGTAGTGGCAGAAGAGAAATTCAAGCCGACAACTTCCATATCGGGTAAAGCTCTCAAAGCCGAGAACAAAGTCATAGTTTTGCCGGAACCAGGAGGACCGCATAAAACTTAATAAGTAAAAGTAAAGAAAGTTTTTGTTATTCACAAAGCTATTTTAACGGTTTTTTCTAATTCGACTTGATGTAGTACTTACCCAAAGGTTTATGCTCAGCTAGCCAAGTGTAGAGCAAAGATTCATGCCGTACTGTATCCAAAGTAGGTACCACAATATCAGGAGAGGCTACCTTGTGAGTTTCAACCTCAATAACAGGCACCTTATTGGACCATGGCACCCACTCACCATTCATGCTAACTTCAAAATCAATAATTGGTACACCCGGAGAGCCTGGCAGAGGAATAGTGGTAACACCGCGTACAAAATCTCCCAAGTCAGTGCGGACTTTTAGCTTAGCATCACCGGCAAATGACCAAAGAACAGAGTATACCAATGCTTTGGGTATATAATGTTCTAATTGATCGGCTGAGCAAGGGAAATCGGGATGTGTCGAATTGTAATTCAAAACGTTTCTTAGAAGATAAAGAAGAAATTACTGATCAAAATGAAACTTTCTAATTTGTTTTGGTTCTTTTTTATTTTACCTGGCAGCCTGATTTAACATTGAGAACAAAGAGCTTAAAGCTCTCAAACGTGTAAAGTCCATAATGTGTTCTTGGTCCATCGCATATTCCAAACTGCGTACAACAATGCCATCAGCCGAAAAGAAGGGTTGCAATAATAAGGCAATATCACGCTGTACTTGCAACGAAGGCGATACTTCATCTTCCTTATCCTTAACAGGCTTAACAATGCCCACAAAATCATCATCATTATCTTCCAATGGTATGGAACGCAAACGTGAGAGATAGTTTTCGAAGATCATTTCCGTCGACAACACATCTTCAGAGAACCATACCATACCGCAACGTGAAACCGTAGCTAAAGTGGCGAATTTTAAATCCTGCACTTCAAACATAATGCGAACGTTTGGAGGTAGAGATAAACGTTCACCATTCGGTAAGGTCAAAAGTTTATTGTCATCCAAAACGGAATTCAAATTTTCTACCCACTCAGGATCGACGTCACCATCAAATATAATCCATTGACGTTTATTGATTTCACCACGTACATTATCGATAATTTTACGTAAAACATGTGTAAACAAACCATCGGTCCATTCACGTGTATTGGGATCCATAACACCATAAAGAGCTTCCTTGGAAATAGCCTTAGGGTCAATGACATGAGCTACACCCTCAATTCCTTCGAAGCGTTCAAGTGCCTTAAGCAAAGTACGCCAGGCAGTGGATTTACCTGAACCAGAGGGGCCAACCATCATGAGACCATGATTGAGGCGAGAAATTTGATAGAGTTGTAATACCTGAGTAGGAAATTTAGATAAAAATTTTCAAAAAATCCATTGTTTTATTAAATAACACAATGCAACAAAACAAACAAATACATTCGATAACTACTATAGATCGAAAAAAATTCGACCGAATTTTTTTTATTATATTATTTAAATCTTCGAGTTTTTAAGAAACTGATTTTCGAATGTTTCGAATAGATTGTGCTTTTCAAAAAACGGTTGCAAGGTTTATTAAAAATTTGCTTACGCTGAAAGTTTAGACACGGAAGTTTAAACACATCTTTTCTATTCTCTATTAAATTTTCTTTTGCACTGGAGAAAGAGAATAGAGAAAGTTTTATATTCTATATAATTTAATTTAATTTGTAAATTTGAAAGTTTATTTTTGATCTATATTCTTGGTTTATGAATGAGAAAGCAAATTCCATCTTCGACAGAAAACAAAAAAGTCTACATTCTGCCCAGTTCTTTATTCCTTATTCTGTTATTAATTTGTTAGTTATAGGCTTTTTAAATAAACATTATAAGCGTTAAAAAAGGCGCTTTTTTAACAATTCGAAAACCGGTTTGATTGGTACATTAATCTAGAGAGATCTAGTTAATTCGTTCACTTTTATTTAAAAAAAATAAGCTTATAATTTTATTTTATGCAAAAAAAAAAATATATAGTGGTTATCGATTAATAGCTCGCTTCTGTTACATAGTGTAGTTTTTCGGTATTACATTAAGAAGCGTTATGAACAAGCTTAAAAAGTTTTACGTGTTTTAACGTTCTTCATAACACATTAACCTGTTTAAGCTTGTCCTTTAGTAAGTAATAAAGCAAAACACAAGTTAATTTAGAAAATTTCTTACTTTATCAACCCAAGTTTCACCAAATCCCTGTTTTAACATTTATGTACATTTAAAAAAAATATTGTTTTTAATATACAGTGTTATTTGTTTTAAAATGATTTGAAGAGAAATTTGAAATTAATAAGGAAGAAATTTAATAAAAAATATTTCATTTAAAATTGTTAATCTAATAGGAAACGAAATACAAACGACAAACTTGCCACTAAAACTTACTTTTTCCATCCAGGCAGCACCTTGTTCATCTCCCTCGCCGCATACCAAATAGTCTTCTTGACATACTTTACGTATTTCTTCTTTGAGACCCTTCATTTCAGCCCTGGTATAGCCTACATTGGGGAAGACATCACTCAAGAGAGAGAACAGCAATGGTATGTCTTCGGCCACCAATTTAGGTACCATAGTTTCGCATACGGATTGTATGAGAATCTCTTGTTCGGGAAGATTTTCAGCTACTTGTGCCTCATCAATATTCTCTTCGCCACGTGCCTTAAGAGTTTCTTTGATTTTTTGTATTCTATCACGCTTGACGTTGCCAGCTGAAATTAAGACCGATTTCAAAGCACGCAAACCGAAATCGTAGTGAGATTGATTAGACAATTGTTCGTCGCACAGTTTGAAAAAGGGTACAATTTTGCAAGCCAGTTTTTCAGCAGAACGGAAACCTTGAGAGAACAACATAACTTCAGCAATGAGCTGGCGATCGGGTTTGGTCATTGCCAAGGAACGGAAGAGTTTCTTCAAGTTATCGGGTAAATTGGAACGGCCAGCATAGCCAGGATTCATAGTTATAAAGATGGCCATATCGGGAGATACACGCACTTGTTTGCCCACGAGCTCTACGGTTATGCTCTCCTTATTCGTGTCCATTTCATATTTTAAGGCCTCCTGTATGGTTTGTATCTGTTGTGAGCAGGCGGATAGCATGCGTTCTTCCAAACGATTGAATTCATCGAAACAACCCCAAGCGCCTACTTGACAAAGACCCACAAATATACGACCCATAGCTTGGAAATCGAATGTTTCGTCACAATTAAACACCAAAACGAAGCGACCCAATTGATTGCCCAATGCCTTAACGGATTCAGTTTTACCCGTACCAGCCGGACCGAATGGTGAACCACCCAAACGTGATTCTAAAGCCTGAGTCATTGTCAAATAGCAACGATCGGTAAGTGGTGTTTGGACTAAACGATCTTGTACGCCCAAATACTCGAAGCCATAGAAGAAACGTGCATTAGCCATGTGTATGGTTAATTGTTGAAGAACCTAAAAGAATATTATTTTCATTTCATTTTTCGGATCTCACACCGTCATTTTTGTTAATTACCTCAGTTTGTCTTGGATCAAAATAGAATCTCATTTCACATAACCATTGGAAGGATTTTGGACTGGTAACGCCATTGGTAATCAAACGCCGAGTGACCGTACGTTTGTGTACAAATTCGTTGATCTAAAACAAAATAGTAATTGAGTATTAAAAAATATGAAATCGTTATATTCTATAACATTATATCTATATTCCCCACCCCACACCCAAACCTACCAAATGTTCCAATTTCTTTCTACGCAAAGCTGGTTGTTCTTGCAATACGGAATCTGCCAAAACATTAAGAGTAGACTCCACAGTCCCCAAGACACGTTGCAAAGGTTTTGTGTTATTGACTTCAGAAGCCTGTTGTAAGGCAGCTTCTACATCTTCAGACCATAGAATCTGAGCTGCCAAAACTACAATTTGAGCTTGATACTTATCACACCACTCCATGTATTTTTGGGGTTCAATTTGTCCTTCACGGAACTGTTTAATGTCCTGTACAGCCTGGGCCAAAAGAGAAGCTAAAGTGAATCGCATTTGCTTTTCTACCAAGGATAGCCATTCATTGATTTTGGGATGTTCTACCGTCGAAACGGGATTAATAAATTTAACTTCTTCACCCTCGCGTGAAGAAATACCCAAAATAACAGTGTTGTCTTCGTTGAGTAGAATAGCAGCAATGCCGGCAAACATTTTCTTGAAATGCTTTTGTAAACGAGCAATATTTTTGCTATTGCCTATGATCTCTAAAAGATCTTCATCACCCACAAAGTAGAAACGTGGGAATGAAGTACGTTCACGTTCCAAGTATTCACCCAAAGCTTTTTGAATTTTACCTAAAAGATCAGCTAAACGTTCAAGTGATCTTTGCACAGCTGGAATGTTTAAAACATCCATGACCTTAGGCGATTTGGCTACCTTTTTCATTAGTCCCAAGAATTCGGAACTAATGCTCTGGAATCGAGAAGTTTCCTGAGGCAATAGGGATTTAATATCAGCACTGCCTGAAAAAATGCCCTCCAAGTAGACCCAACGACGTTGTACATCAATCCATACATCGAAAAGGGCATTGATACGATTCAATTTCTCCTCCCAGGTAATGGTCTCCTCTTCGAATACCTTGTAGAAGGGTGACAACTTCATAGCAGCTACCGAGTTGATGTGTTCCTTCACCTTATTGAATAAATCATCCCAACCTCTAATGATGCGGCATTTATTTTGATAGTTTATCAAATCCAATTCATAACTTTGCCAAGTATCTCGCACTTGTTTCAAGAATTCTTCAAGAGCCATTTCTCCCTGAGCTACACGCATTATATCCTTGACAATATTCTCATTCTTTTGCAAATTGACATCCCACACTTGACCAAGAGTAAGATCCGAAATGACCCAATTTACACGCAATTCTTTAGTCAACTGTTTCCAATGACGTTCCTTAAGAGCGTCGGATTTTAATTCGACAATCAACATGTTAACCTTGATATAGCTTTGTATCAGCTTCTTAACGTATTCGTAAGACTCGTACATACGCAAACGAGCTGGAAGCTCTTTGAGCTGAGACATTAAGGCCTCCAATTGTTGACGCAGTTTGCGTGGTTGAACAGACAGCCAAGGTTTCTCACGTGTCTCATCAATCTGAGTCCATACTTTAGACAATTCACTCCAGACACCACGCAAATCTTGCAATTCTTCCAAAGCCACATTCATACGCTCCGAACTGTTATTGGGAACAGCTGATTCTTGTAGTTCTAAAGCTTCCTTAGCCTTGGCAACATTATCGCGCTCCTCCTTCAAGCGGGAATACTTGCTTTCGAACATTTGCAATTGTTGGAGAGCATCATCAGGACGTATTTTGCCACCAGTAGGCTTATTATCCTCCCAATCTTTAAGGAAATCAACAGTACGTGTTTCCACGGCCTTATCTTCAGCCACAATTTTAGCTTGCAAACTAGCCACTTGAGTTTGAATGGCGGTGTCCTTGCGTTTGATGATCTCATTAAAAGCAGACCATTCTCCTTCGATATTATCGACATGCAACCAGTTGTTGGGGAATTGGAAACGTTGGCGTTCCAAAATACGTTGAGCCTCACGGAACACTTCGACTTGTTTGTCCCAGACCAACATTTCCTTTTTAAGGGACTGCACGTAAGTAATGAAACTGACAGCATCAGTGGTGCTGGCGGCCTCTGTTGCCGAAAGAAGAAAAGCAAATTATGAAATTTAAATTAAGATAAGAAAGTTATAGAACCTTAAACTTACCAATGCTCTGCATTTCTAAATCAGTTCTAGACTTAGAAACCTTAGTATGGAATGTCGACATTTCATTGCCCAATAGGGTACCAAATTTACCCAAAGCCTCCTTATGCCAGGAATCATATTTCAAAGTAACTTTAGCTTGCACCTTGGCATAATCGATAATAATGGGTCCATAGGCTCGTCTAGTATCTGAAGTATCGAAGGTGGTCCTAGATTTTTTGATATCATTTAAGCATTTAATCCATAGATTGACATCTTCACCCAAACGCCCGTATAAAGTATCAGCCTGAAGATCCCACAATGATTGATAACGCAACCATTCATCGACATAATTGCGTACCTCACTAATCTTGCTCTCTATGGCATCATAGGCATTCTCCAAAATTTTGTTATCCGGCAATTTGGTTAATAAATTACGATAGGTTTGTGAAACTGGCTTATCCAAGCCCACCTGATAGCGAGAACTTTGCAAACGTACTTGAGATGTAACAATAGCTTCCCAAGCAAATAACTGCTGCATAATTTGAAATCTGGCCTCTTCAATCGAAGGATACAAATACATTTGCTGGTTGGTTATGCGAATTTCATGAACAGCATTCTGTATTTGAGGTTCACCACCCAATTTATGAGTAGGCTGAGCTGGAGCATCAGTATCCATAGAATTATCAACTTCCTTCTTATTACCAGTCAAAGCCTCAGTCCAAGCCTGAATACCAGCCTGCAAGCGCATGGCCAACTTCTTTTCAACTTCCTCATCAAGACGTGAAACCCAAACACTTAAGTTCGAATACTGGCGCAAAGATAAATCATCAACAGCGTGCTGTATTTTAGAGAGAATTTCGACAAAAGTAGCGGCACTATAAGGACAAGTCTCCAAAGAACGAACATCAACATCTAATTGTTCCTCGACTACCAAAAGATCTTCCACCTTTAGAACAAAGAAATACAATAACATGTTTAAATGACAGCATAAAATCGCTATAAAGCAAAATTACCTTTTCTTGGAATTGCGTTACACACTCCGATAAACGTAGAACATATGGATCAAGTTTATACGACTCCCACACTAGGCCTATACCTTCAGAAACCAAATTTAAGACTTCTTTACGCAAACCAGCCACTAGAGGTACAATACTGGCACGATCTTCAATCTAATTGCGTTTAAAAGAAAATACAAATTATAATCGGATTTTATTTTACAAGTAACATCACTATTAAGGTGCTTTTTTACTTTACTAAGCATGCTTGCTATGGTTAGAAATTATTTTCGAAATAGAAACCTCTACTAAATTAACAAAAATTTCGGAATTTATAAGAAAAACTTAAAAAAAAAATAAATAAATGATAAATATAAAACAAACTTTTTTATTAAATTTTTATTTTTTCGATTACTACCTTGAAGACAGAATTTTGTGCTAAATTCCTATTATTTAGCTGCATGTAAGTAAAAAAGGAATATGATATTTCGTTTGTAGGTGTAAAAGGATAAAATATTAAAAGGATTTGAATATTTATTAAAAAATTTAAGAAAATTTGTGTTAGCCTACAAAATAATTAAACATAAAACAGGAAAATAAACAAAATATACTAAAGCTTGTTGCCGACGCTGACCTTATAAAGAAGGTGCATGCTTTTGAATGTTTTCCCAAAAATTCAGATTTAAAAACTTATATAATTAATATAAAATTGTGTTGTGTTATGTGTTGAAAAATAAGATAAAAAATAGTTTGTAATTTAAACAAATTTGACGAAAAAGTGAGAAATTATTGTGGAATACAAAACAAAATCCAATAAAATATAGTAATAATGGAGGAAATACAAGAATTTAAGCAAATTTACACATTGATTTTATAATAAAAAAATTCAACAAAAAAAAAAAAAAACATATTTCAACACATCTTACAATATTATCACATTATCAGATCCCGCATTGACAGAAGTAATGACAAAATTTATTTAAGACATATTTCGTAGAAGAAAGTGAATACAATTAAAAAAGCTTGCAGCCTCTGGTGATTATCTGACAATGATGACTGACGGTCAAATTCGTAATATATCTTTAGTACATTTCACTGACAATATGGTAAAATTTAAAAACCGTTTATATATAAATTTATTGAATATCTAAATGTATAGAGACATTTGTATGGATTTGCTTAAATTTTTGATTCCTTTGCAATTTTTTTTTTTACTGAATTAAAGAAAACCAGTACACTTACCTTTTCCAAGGTACGTTCATAAGTGCGGACACTTTCAATTAATGAAATGGCATACGGATAAATTTGATTTGCCTGATGAGCCTTATTAACAATGGTCAAAGGAACTCTATAAATTAAAACTTAAATAATATCAAATATCACAAAATATTACAAACGAACTCACCTAAAACTTAAATTTTTGATGTTACGCACTTCCTTTGACAGTGTTATGATTTCGGGTAAAAAGTTAACACGCAACTTTAAGATATTACCTTTACCAGAACGGGAACGGGCCGAATCGATGGTAAATATACGGCCAGTGCTACCAAAGTTACGTTCTTGAACCTTGCGAGCCCATTCTTGGAAAACTTCATCGATATTAAGTTTAGCACGGAAACTATCACCGTCAGCTTTAAGTTTTTGACCTTCAATGTGTGATTCCCAACCTTTGCCCAAAACATCTTCGACACGTTTTAGATACATGGTAAGTTGATTGTTAATTTGACGAGCCCAAATAATAGAACCAGCCACAGGAGGTAAATCACGCACAGTCGATAGACGGCAACTTTTTGATTGGGGATATTGAACCTGTATAGCAATTTTTTTTTTAAATTTTCAAACCAATCTGACCTTAATTTTTAACAAGTTTTTATTACCTTGAATTTCTCATGCAAAGCCTCAATATCATCCTTTACTCTTTGTATTAACTGGGTTTGATATTCACGTATAGCTCCACGTATATGAGGCCTTACAAACAAAGCATTAAATCTAGAGAAAATGCGGAACATTTCATTGGCATTCTTTGCCGTACCTAGCTGATCACGTAAATGAGCTGTAATGCGGGTTTCTACGCGATCAATACGTTCCTCATAACGCTTAACGGCAGCTTCCCAAGCGTCTGAACCCTCCTTAGAGATGTCCAAGCAATCAACCTCTTTAACATTTTCGTAAGCCAAATTAACTTCTTCAATTGCATTGGCATCATCAGCCTCAAGGCTATAGGGTTGCTTGACCTCAATAGCATTATTTTCATTTGTCTGCTGCTGTTTAGTAGGGCGCAATACACGTAAGATGACGGTGCGCAATTGTTCATGTTGACGTCTAAACTTGCGCATATGTTCCATGCGTGTTTGCAACTTCTTGTGGGCAGGCGATACACGCCATACCATTTTCAAATGCTCATCACGCTTCTTCTTCACAATATCACGCAACAGGCCCTGGAGTTTATCATATTCATCATCCCAGCAGCTAAAGATTTCGAAACATTGATTCATGACACGTTCGAATTCATCGAAAGGAATGTGCATGAGACGACGAGTACCCAAAACCTTTAACAGTTGTTGAGACAAATCACGTGAAATGGCCTCAATAAGTTTAAGGCAACGTTGTATGGGATACTTAGTATTGCGAACTTTACGTAAATGTGAGAATATCTGTTGGACAGCAGGTCTTATTTTCTCCAATTCTGTAGCGGAGAGTAAGTCGTTAATGGGAAAATCTTTCATTAAAGGATTGTAGTCAGCCACCTTGGCCAAAGCCTGCTTAAGACCAGTGTCAGTATCAAACGATACGGTAGCATGAAAACGTTTGCCATGCTTTAAAATATCCAAGGTTAAAGCAACTTCAGGGCTCTCACGTTTTTCCTGTATGCGATAAAGTGCCCTTTCCAAATTTAACCAAAAGGAAATTTCCTAAAATTTTGGTAGACCACTATCAAGATGTCTCTTAAGAAAAAAAAAAATAAAAAATAAAAATTATTACCTGCAAGGCAGTACCCGACGATGGATCACGATCTAATTTGGTAACCTTTTTTATTTCCTTGATCCAACGATTTACTCCCTGTTGAAGTTGATTCAGAAATGATGAGTCCTCTACTTTATCGCCAAAATCACTAACTTTAGCTTTACGATTTTCATCTGAGCACTTGCGTATTACGGCATTTACTGTTTGATGAGCAGTCAGTGTTATTTCGGGTATATCAATATTTTGCTGCAAATGCAATAGACCCATTTCTAATTCGGCCAATTTTTTCTCCACCGATGGCGCCATTTTATCACCATCACGATCGGCTCTACCGGATTCTTTAATGTACGACTTGAAATAGGGTGCTAGAGATTTGCTTATGAATGCATGCAAAGTTTCATAAGGTGAACCGTCAGAAAAGTTAATAAGATGCAATTGGGAATGTATAGACTTGTCAGCTTCTACGACAGCACCACGCTTGATGCAGGCCAATGAAGCCGTACGACTATTGGTAAAATGAACATCGTTGCTGATTTGGTAGTTGACAAATTCTTTTTCTTCTTCACCCTCAGCAGGTTGTTCATTTTCGTCTTCTGGAAAAACGCAGAAAAACGAAATTGTTAACAATTTCTGAAATTTCTAATATAAATGCAAGAACCTTTTACTTTTCTTGTGCTTTTAAAATGAAAAACTTATGTTAGAAAAAGTGAAATCTGACAAAAATAAAAATATTTTCTGCTTTTTTCTTTTATTCAATATGAAAAATTTGCTTTAAAATTATTAATTTCAATTTCATTACATTTCTGTTTAAAAACGAGAAAAACACAATTTTGATATTGGTTTTTGTTTTCATTATTATTATTAACATTATATCTTACAAAAACAAGTTTATTAACCAACGAACGACCTTACTTTAGAATTTAGAACCCGAAAACAACCTTGATCTATATTGTAATTCTTAGCAATTGTCTTCAAATATCAAGGTAATTCAATAAACATACATGTCTATTCGCGTATATATAAACGACTCGCCCTCGACTATAACCTTCACGAAATAAACATATTTCAAGGTTTTCACCTTGATTGTGAAGGTAGTTTCAGTGCATTACACCCTACAAAATTTAACCTTCGAATTCAATGATATGGCATTGAATCGTAAACACATACGATAAACACAACCTTCAATTCAATGTCACGTTCATTGTCACTGTTTTCTCAATGCTTGTAGTGAAGTATTTTAATTATTCAAGGTCATTTGAATTGCTTTAGAATAAAATGAAAAAGTAAATTTAAAAAAAGCTAATAAGCTTTTTTAATACGGAAGAGTTTTATTAAAAAAACTAAACTTTTTCGCGAATGAGAGGTAAAGATACTTGTTTAGAATTTATTTAGGAATATAAACAGATAAATCTAGAGGAGTAAGGTCTTTAGGGGGAAAACTTTCATGAATTTTAATTTTTTTTTTCAATATTAATGATGTAAGAAAAAAATATTTGCAATTAAAAAAAATGTATTTTGTTTACTTATAAACTGCTCCGCAAAATAGCAAAATTTTAATCTGAATACCTCCCTAAATGCCAACAATTATTGCATTTACGATTTGAAAAGGGACCATTGTCGAGAAAGCGGTATAATGCTGTGGAGTACGGCGGCCTATCATAGAACATTAGAAATAAATTTTTATAGATCTTATAAAAGTACACAAAAACCGAAGGCATTCTAATGATAACAAGAAAAAACTTAAAAATAATAATATTGGAATGGTGATCCAGACGTTCTCTGTGAAATTGTTTTCGGTGCATAACATGTAGTAAATGGGTATTAAAAACATAACCAGGGAAACCAGAAATATACAATTCCATGTTTTTTCTCACGCAACGAACGTAATATATTTATCAGTTTAGTGAATTTTTATGATCGATTTGTTAGCGCATATTTTTTATATTCTTCTCATAACAGAATTTTTTGCATATCTCAGTGTTAAGAGCATATTTCCCAAATTTTTTCGTATTTAATGAGCAACTTAAACCTTTTTGGCCGATATTTACATTTTGTGTTCAGCGAAAACAAATTTTTGATTTAAATTCTGACGAAGTCTTGATCTTTTTTAAATTTTTTGGGCCATTGTGACCTCCTCAATTAAGTTTACCACTTAGTAGGCGAGTCTGTTCTGTAAACTGAAGAAGTGTGAAATTGAAAATAAATTTAATGAAGTTACCTTAGAAGAATTAAAAAAAAATATTCAGGTTTGAAAATTATAGCAATTTCATGTTTCATTCGATTTCAATTTCACCAGATTTCAATGTACAGAACATAAACAATTTTTGGAAGAATACAAAGACTATAGTGTACGGTCAGAAATATAATATATGAAATATATTTGAATGTCAAAAATATTTACCAAAAATGCTGTCATGTGAAATATAATAGGGACACTTATATCAAGAGATAAAATTCCGACTCTTCTTATAAATTGTCTGCTAGAATTTTGACGACGTAAAGAACTCATTATTTAACACAAAAAAAATCAATAAATAAAACATTTTGTACCGTTTCTCAATAAGCTTTTAAGGAAAACCGCAATGTATCTCTATTATTTTTACATAACTATATGTAAATACCTAAACGACCAATCTTTATGGATTTCAGAATATCAAATAACCGACACCACTGGAAAAGAGGTCGCAAAATTTGTTTAAGGTGTTTATATTCTGCCAAAGAAGCATCAAGTCAATATTCTTAATTGGACAAACTAATCACTTCGCGATTGTACAACCTTCTGCCGATTAATGAAAAATAAATTATAATTACATTGTTCAAGCACTACATCGCTTATGCGTACATATTGGAGATCAACAAGAAAATATTAACAATGTTATTGCAAATGTGAAAAAAGTGTCCTTGAAAGCCCTTAATATTTGAAATTTTGAAAGAAATCTATCCCCGCCTGAACCACCCTAACTCATTAAGGAACTTGGCTTGCGGACATCAATTACTACGCTTACAATTTTGAAAATATCTTAGAAGTTCTTAGCGCATAAAGTATATCGCAAATGGCAATAGACGAACTAAAAATTGTAAAATAAAAGTAAACTGATTATTTGTATTGCTGCAAACTTCGGATCAAAGATTGTAATACAAAACTGAGTATTAAAACTAAGCTATAAAGATTATAGCAAAAAAGAAATTACTTGAATGTAGAAAAATTTATATGCCAATATCTGGCAAATAATCTTAGATCATCTTTTTCAAATCAAGTTTTAAAATATGTTCTTAGGGAATTGCTATCCCATTACATTACTAGACTTTTTTAATGTATAAAAGTTTGCTTAGATAGATAATAGACGTTATACATTTGAAAATAAGTCAATATTTTGTTGTTTATTACAACAAATACATAAAAAAATACTTTATATTATCAAAAAATTGAAGGTATTCAGAACTCTTCAAAAATTTAAGTAAAATTTTTGGTTTTTATTCTATTGTATTGTTTTGTTTATTGTTAGATATTGAATAAACCTTTTTTTCTATTAACAAAAAAGAAATTTTTATTTTTTATAGCATAAAAAACCAAATTAAAAACAGTAAATAAATTGTGTCATTCACAGTAAAATATGAAAATGTGTTGTGGATGCTTCAACGGCGTTAGCGGTATTGTTTACATATTACAAAAATTTTGATTTTAAAAATAGTATTTTTCCAAAACCACTGGAGAGCATCAGTTGTATTATAGAAAACTGGGAGATGGCTGAAATATAACACTATATAGCGAGTGGCTTCCACAAAGTGCTTTCAAAGTTCAACAATGGTGTTAGGCGGTCTTTTTGGGTAAAAATTTGTCTACTTAATATGAATCAAATGTGTTTTTCTATCGGATTCAAATCCAAAAACTTAATTCCATTTTCTTTAAACCAACGTTTAGTTGTTTTCGCGGTATGCTTAGAGTTGTTGTCCGCCATAAAGATGTCATTCTGTCCCGGATCTAAGTTGAAAAAGTGTACACTTGGATGTATGTATTCAAGAATGTTTATATAATCCGTGACACACATTTTGACTCTGATTAGACGAAATACCCCAAGCTGGTTCCCGCGAAAGCAACCTATGGCCAACAATGAGCTGCTGGCAAAAATTCACTTTAACGTCTGGCAAATATTTTGTTCTTTTACTCCAACATTTCTATCCACCCATGTCCACCACAATGCCTCACATGCCTCATATATCGGTCAAAAGGTTATAACACGGAATAAACTATTAAAGGCTCTTCCGGGTACAAAAGAAATCATTGTCACAACATATAAGGTCGTCTTATTACTTAGCTACGCCTTCCCGATTTGGACCCCGTTCATTAGCAACACCAAATGGAGATTTCCTTAAACCGCCCAGAGCAACGCCTTGAGAATCGCAGCCGCATGCGTCAGGATGGCTAACACAGACCATCTACACGAGGAAATCAGGCTGCTGCTGGTCAGATGCCAAAATGAGCTCCAATCCAAACAGTTCCTGATTGCCTGTTATCTACCCAGTCACTCCAACCATGGTATTACAACACAAGATCCTACTCCTCGACGCATCCGGCAGGACATTCGGCGATACTGTAATGACGTCCGACATGTTATTCCACCTTTAGTAGACCGGGACCAATTACAAACGCACAGCAATTCGTACATTAACAGACAGTTCTGGTAGCGATCGGCAATTACGAGAACAACAGGGTCCTGAACCAACACCCACCAGTGATTTCAGATAATGAACGGCTCCTGCCTAGATTAACAAGGACGACCCTTGCGCAGCTAAGGGCAGGATGGATCAGTATTCACAACCGCTACCCGAGAGAATCGTTCCTCGCACGCTGAATAGATGCCCAGACTGTCAACAAGAACTACACGATACGTCGCATCTACAGGCCTACAGACTTGCGCACTTTAGATGTATGGCTGCGACCGATCCTTGTTGCGCAACACCTAGGCTTACCTACTTCTTAAATGGCACAAATTAAACTATTGTGGAATTTCCATCTTTCACACAGGAAGGAACATCAGGGAACAGAAACGCTGTTACAACAAAAACAATTCGTTCGACCCAATTCTATTAACTTAAAAAGTGATTTTTCGCCTTTTTTGCTGTTTTCACTTAAACGCAGCTTTTTAGCTTCTTCGAAGGATTTTAACTCTAAAATTTAAATTATATTTTTCGTTCATTATTTGCTCCACTGCAGTAATGGCTACACCAGTAAATGCGCAACTATAATATACTATCGTATAAGCTACTGTCAAAAATCAACGAAAATTCCGTCAAATACTTAATCAAAAATATGGTGGCTATAATGTATTTTTAGAACTTACACGAAAGCTGTTCTAAGTACAGCATTTTTTATTACGAAATGTTGTTTTAATGTCTATTATTTATAAACATTTTAGTTTAAACGAATTATTTTTTTTATATTATTTATTAAAAGAAAAATTAAATCAAACAAAAAATAGTAAAAAAAATAGTTTTTAGCATCCATTACACAATGTGCGAAAAATCTTGGCATCATCAACTGCGATCCCTGCTTTTAATCAAAAACCATATGGAATCTGGACCGAAACCTGACAGGAGACCAAGATTATCATGCTGGACGTGCACGTGGACAACTCACACGATCACATCGAGTCTCACATTTCAATTACGGAAAGTGGGTTGAGGCTGATGTGAATATCCGCAGAATTTATTCTCTTGTGCATACGTCTGTTTGGTTCGGATCGGACCTGGACGCCGACATGTAGTTTGTTCATTTTCTGGATTACCGATGAGTATCACAGTGGGATCAATATTGAACCCAAGTGGGCTGGACGTTATCTGGTTTACGACAGGTAACTAACTAACACAGTTGTCTACGTACGTGCAGTACGATCACCTTCGCACTAAACGTAAAGAAATAAAATTTTACGAATCTTGACGAGAAGTTTCTTAAGTACATTATAGTTATACAAATTTGATTTGCACAATTGTTTACGCTAGCCTACGTATATTATAGTTAGTCCTTAACAATTAATCGTATAGCTTCGCGACAATCTATTGGTGAAACTTTCTTAACCCATCAGGTCTATTCCTTATAATATTCAAATCACTTAGTTATATTACTTTAGATACAAATCCTACTAAGACTCTATATTTCTGTGCTAGTCCGCGATATCTGACTTTTTGTATTTTTTTTTATAAATTTTTTTTATCTATATTTCGAACAGAATACACTTCTATTGAAAAAGCTGTAGTCGTATTAGACTGTTCCTTCTTCGTAAATTGTCTTTTATCATATAAATCTGTGTCGTTAAGTAAGAATATCTTAGCTCGACTTATACGACTACTCTGCCTTATCTACACAGTTATGTTATTTATGTATAATTTCGTAAACAATTTTGCCCCTTATTGCATATTCAAGTTGTGTTATACACACAAATAAGTCAGCTAAGCAGGTGTAATTTTTGTTTATAAACTAAAAGACGTGTTAAAATCCACATCAAAAAATGTAGTAGAATTTTGAACCAGTGCTAATTTGTTTATAAACAAACCGCAGCTGACTTTTGTTTATGCCGGTCTTGACAGCACTAACACAAAATGTAATAGAACATTGAAGTTTCAAGGTAATAGAAGAGGATGAGTCATCGGAATGAAAATGACGTCAATTTTTTGAGACTAATCAGAAAAAAATGCCGTTTTCTTATTGAAATATTTAGACAAAAAAAAAAACGAAATTGTTTCAGACAAAAAAATTGAAATTGTATACGAATAAGATCAAAATTTTAATAAATTTTACCAATATTTGATAATCTCCAACAGAATTTTATGCTAAAATTTGTAGGGCGTAGCCTTTAATGCATTTACTACTAACCTTTAAGACAATTTCTTTGTATATACAAAGCTTGCACTTGAGAATCCGATAAAAATTTACGGATTTTCTCTTGATTATCGGGATTCTCTAAAGCCTTATTCAATGCTGGAGGTACAACATCTTCCTCTGGCAAAAGGATGGTAACAGCTTTGCGTAGATAGTTGGCGAAAGCTCCATAGTCCACAATGGTGACATTTTGTACTGCCTCCACCGAAGTGTCGGGATTTTCCAAAGAATCACCCATAAGGATAGACTTAAACTTTCACCGGTTTTTTAACTTTTTCTCAAGATCTTTGTTCAATTTTATATTTTTATTTGCAGCGGAGTGTCGATTGATTACGTCCGCACTTGGTGTAAAACTTCAATCGACTGTAAAGAAAAATGGCGTTTGGGATGCCATATTGTCTAATTGTAAAATACCTAAAGAGGCAAGGAAGAGAGTATTAAAATGTTTTTTTTATTTAAGGATACACACTAAACTTATGTAACTTTTATGACTTAAACTCCACTTTTTCTTAGTCTTTGAAGTGTTTCATGTAAAAATTTAAATTGTAGATGTTATACTTGATGAGGAAACTTAAATTCATAAAATGACTAAAGGAATTCCATTTTGTATTGAGAATTTGATTTTAAGTATGACAGCACTATGATTTCTTTACCTACAGAGCTGCACAAAATTTGTATAAGAATATAAGAAAACTATTGAAAAAAATTATGGTTGGCTGTAAATCGCAGTCAATCATACATACATTAATTTCAATTGCAATAGATCTTAAAATTAATTTTAAGCCAACAAATTATTTATTTTGGTAGAAATTAAAATCTTTTAATGTAAACACATCTCAAAACAACTTATATTTTTATATTAGGTATTACAACGATATCATATTTAGGATTAGACATTGGTGAAGTAGTAATCTATATTGATCACTTTTTAGTTTAAAGTTTTTAGCTAATGTGATAAAACGAAGAAGTATGTATAAGTTGAGGTGGAGTATGAAATAACTTTATAATTTTTCTTTTGTAATGAGTTTACTTTAATGGTACCAAAGTTTTTAAATTAAATTCTCAACATTTTTATAAAAAATAGGCAATGGCAGCACTCTTCTATTGTTTACATTTAAATTTGTGAATAAAAAGAAAAACATTAAACAGCTGTAGCACAGAGAGTTTAAGTATCAGCTGTTTGGTATTTTTTAAAAGCTTAGTAGAGAAAGGTAGCGTTTTAGTGTAGGATACAAAAGAAAATAAAACTTTATTGTTAAAAAAGGAATTCTAAATTAAAAAATTAAACAAAATGCAAATTCTTAAGCATACTCATTGGCTTAAACATATTGGTAAAATTTGCCATAGACGTTGGCTGACACAAAGCTGTACAGATGTTAAAGTAAGTATGGAATCATTCGATTCAATGTGATGCAATGTCTTAAATATCTATTTTAGAATTCGGAATTGACAAATGATTTAAAGCATAAGATTGAAAAACATTGGAGCAGTACTCTAAATGCGGGTTCATTCAATTACAATAAGTTGGATAAAAAGTTTTACGTGCTTTCCATGTTTCCCTACCCATCTGGTAATTTGCACATGGGCCATGTGAGAGTGTATACTATTAGTGATACAGTGGCGCGATTTCAGCGGTTGTGTGGCATGAACGTTTTTCAACCCATAGGTTGGGATGCCTTTGGCTTGCCTGCCGAAAATGCCGCTATTCAAAGAGGTGTTGCTCCTAAGGAGTGGACTGAGAAGAACATACAACAAATGAAACAACAATTACAGGAATTAGGTTGCTCATTTGACTGGAATAACGAAATATCAACCTGCAATCCATCTTATTACAAGTGGACTCAAAAGCTGTTTCTTATGCTGCACAAAGAAGGACTGGCATACCAAAATGAGGCCCTTGTCAATTGGGATCCAGTGGATAAAACTGTATTAGCCGATGAACAAGTAGATGCAAATGGTTGTTCTTGGCGTTCAGGAGCAAAAGTGGAAAAGAAACTGCTGAAGCAATGGTTTATAAAGACTACGGCTTTTGCCCAACAGCTTTTGGAGGGTCTAGATGATCCCACTCTAAGAGATTGGCGGGATATAATAAACCTGCAAAGACACTGGATAGGACAATGCGATGGTTATAGCTTCCAATTCTTTACCTCGCAAGGCACTTCACTAAGAGTTTGGACTCAGCATCCTGAGCATCTTAAAGATCCTAATGCCTTTGTAGTATTACGAACAAATCATTATTTGGCAAAAGTCGCAGAAAATGCTTTCAATATGACCATCGAAAATCCCTTTACTGGTACCATAATGCCAGTAATTTTTAACGATACACCTGCCTTTGCTGATAAATGTGATGTTTATTTGGCAGCACCAAGTCTTAGAGAAGAGGATAAAGAATTACAGACATCTTTAGGCTTATCCTTTTTTGCCGATGAAGAATTTAAAGCAGATGAACAGAAAAAAGAATATTTACGAAGAGGTGTCTTAGAGGCTGCTAAGAGATTGCAAATTGGAGGTTATAAAGTCTCATCTAAATTGCAAGATTGGTTAATATCACGCCAAAGGTATTGGGGTACACCCATACCTATTATACACTGTGACAAGTGTGGTGTAGTACCTGTGCCAGACGATCAGTTACCGGTAGTGTTACCGGAAAATGTTCTATTTGAAAAGAATCGCCAGGAATCTTTAAAATGTTCTTGTCCGAAATGTAATAATCCTAATGCCATTAGAGAATCCGATACTATGGATACATTTGTCGATAGTTCTTGGTATTTTCTACGTTACTTAGATCCAGCAAATAAAAAAGATATTTTCGATAAAAATATAGCAATGCAAGCCATGCCGGTGGATTTGTATATAGGAGGCAAAGAACATGCCGTATTGCATTTATATTATGCTCGTTTCATGAATCATTTTCTTCATTCTCAGGGCCTAGTGCCTTGTTCGGAACCATTTTCGCGTTTGTTAGTACAGGGTATGGTCATGGGCAGATCTTTTCGTGTTAAGAGCAGTGGCCGCTATGTGCAGGAACATGAAGTAGACATAATAAACACTAAGAAAAATCAAGCTGTTTTGAAAGAAACCAAAGAACCAGTGGTTATGTCATGGGAAAAAATGTCAAAATCAAAAATGAATGGTGTCGACCCCGGTGATATGTTTAGAGAATATGGTACCGATACTACAAGACTGATAGTATTAGCGGATGTTGCGCCGACTTCACACAGGAACTGGTCAAGTGCAAGTAAGTGAATATGAAACCAAGTAAATAGTTATGTCTCAAAAACAGCTTTTATATTGAATCTTATAGGTGAAGTTGAAAGGGGAATTTCAATAAAGGTTAAAAAATGTTCTATGCTTAACAAAATTAATCTGTTTTCATAAGCTGCTTAAGTAATTAGGTTCACTAAATTTTCATTAAAAAAATCTCTGTTATTTCTTTCATAGCATTTCCTGGCATTTTGAATTGGCAGAAACGTTTGTGGTTGACAGTTAATGAGTTTTGTGAATTACGCTCTTCATTGGATGAAACTCGAGTCGATATTAATTCAAGTGAATTTCAAGTTGAAGAAGAAAAATTATTTGATGCTCGTAATTTTTATGTGAAAGGTGCCACTTTTAATTTTAGACACACACATCAACTAAGTGTTGCAATCTCCAAAATGCAAGGCCTAACAAATTCCTTAAGAGTAAATAATTCCTAAAAAATTAATAAATTATTTTTCGCTTAAATATCTGCATTTATTTGTTTTTAGAGAACACCTAAACATATTATACGTTATGGCAAACAGTATGAACGTGCTTTAGCTGCACAAATCATTATGCTGGCTCCCATGGCACCACATTTCGCTTCAGAGCTATGGTCGAAATTCGCTTCAGCACCGAATCGTATCAACGCTTCGTTAGCAGAATTACAATGGGATCAAGATGTTCTTACACAAATGTGGCCAGAAATCGATCAAAACTATCAACTGGATTTGGCGATTAAAGTAAATGGTTTTGAAAACTGTTGTATTAAGATACCACGCAGTCATATTGACAATGTTACACACAATGATGCTTTAGATATGGCATTTAATACTGATTCAGTGACATCATACTTAATTGATAAGAAAATACGTACAACTAATTTTGTATTGTATCCCGGCATAGAGGCAATATTAAATATTTATGTAGACAAAGTGAAACAGGAAAAACAGGCAAACGCTTCTACTACTAATAACGAAGAAGTTGTGCATTAGACGTGTTTTTTTTTTGTTTTTTTAGTACAATATTTTTTTTATAACAAAGTGAATTAATTAATTTTTAAGGTGCTGCTTTGTGTGAAAAAATTAAATGAGATTTTAAAAATCGTGGAAAAATCAAAAAAAAAAAAAAAATTGTTATAAAAATAAGAAAAAATTAAAACTTCAATAGAATAACAGTAGTTGAATGCCCATAATCGATTACATAACTATGTACATAGAAAATGGTTTGTTTTGTTAATACACTTGTCTTGAATTTTAAAACAAATATTGTTTGTTTGTTACAGGCATAAGGTTTAGAACTGTATCTCGAGCTCATAAATTTCTTCTTGTCAATAAAATATAAAGAAGCAATCAAGTTTTGTTCACAATAATACTTTAAATGTGACACTGACGTATGGTAAGTCTACACTAAATAAAAATAAATGTTTTTACGTGGTACAAATATCTAGGTTTTGCTTGCTGTTTTTTACTGTTGTATTATTTCGCCCTCTCTTGCTTATATCGCCTGCTCAAACATAAAAGTTATTTTTGAGATCAAATGAAATACTTCATTTCTTGTATCGTTTTAAAAAAGCAATACAGTTGTATCCTTCTATCGATATTTGCATTTTAACAAAAGTAAATTATTGCAATGAGCCGATAAAAAAGAAAATTATGCGAAGAAATTAGAGTAGGATTTGACGCAACCTGCGAAAACCCCATTACGATATAATAAAGGAGGCCATAGAATCTATAGAAAATGAAAAAGTTGCTTTACTTAGAGTGACTTAGAATTTTTCTGTGTTTCGATTACGTCTCCGCATTAAATTACGTAAATCGAAAATTTGTATCCCCACCAAAAAAAACTAAATCGAAAGAAAAAGGAGACAATAATGTTCTCAAAAGCATAGGAATGTATGGAATCGAAACAGAAAAATAAGCAAATTGTAGCGGTTCAATAAGAAAACACCCAATTTTGTTGTTTGTCTTATTCATGCAATGGACAAGCGCAAATTTGTATTTTTATAAATATTTTATACATTTGATTTATTTTAATTTTGTATTTAATAAAAGTAAATAACATAATAAAATATGTTAGCTAAATAATACATTTCGGACTAAAAAAACAAAAATCGAAAGATTCTCCGAGATTCTGTCATATACATCTTTTATGTTGGTCAGGGCCAAAACGCACTGAAATTCGAAGGATCTTTTGTGCAATCCTATAAGTTTACCACATCGGATTGAGGTTGCGAAGAAAGCCTGTAAATAAGACAGTGATGCAAACGAATTTTTTTTTAGAGATTTGATCTGCGAATTGGTTTATGAAAATCAGCCATTTTGACAAATATTGAGTTATGATTGTTCATGATTAAGTGTGCGATACACTGGTATTCGTCCGGATAAAATAAATGAAAAATGCTTTTTAGACAAAGAAGAGATTCGTATATTGATAAAATTAACTCAAAAATTAAACCTGAATGCATTGTATCGGTACTTTCCTTTCATTTTTGCAGTTAAGTATACAATTTTTAGTTTATTTTTTTGCTCAACAGAATAGAACCACATACAGTATCAGTGGTCCCTTGCGACAAATTTTCATGAAAACTAGATAAAATAAAAGTTGAAGTAAGTGACTACAGTTAATTAAGAGAAAGGACATAAAGCTTTTCGTAAATGTAAAAATCGATGTTTACCACTCTGAACAATATTCTTATTGGAAAATCGAATAAAGTTTTAATGTGCTAGTGAATCATCTAAAAAAACGTAAAACCTGTAAAAAATATTTCAAAGAAGGTACATACACAACTTCAACTTCAGGGCAAACGAAAAATTCGGTAAAGTGTTTCAAATTAAGCCTAAGCAATCTCTAAAATTAAGCATTTAGTTCAAAGAGTTCAAAGCACTGTTTTAGTCACATCTAAAGTTACGAAAACTGAAGAAAAAAATCGACTGAATACAGCTTGCTAACAACAATGTCTTCAATTTGTCAAATATCATATGTCGTGAAATGCTAAAAAAAATTTGATTGATAAATATTGGCGAACAATTTTTCGAGTGAAAAACAATTTAGCTTGGATGGCCACGACAACTACTTTTATTTTCATGATATGCGTAAAGAGGAACAATTTTAAGGTCGCCATTCCATTCTAAAAAATAAAGTGAGAATTGTGTACTTGACTGCAAACATGAAAGGAAAAGTACCAATACCAAATTATCATTCAAAGTATCTGAAAAAAATTTCGCTTATATTTTTTATTCGCAATTTATAGTCTTAAAAAAAAAAACAAAAACGATGTGTTCATATCTTGATGAATCGCAGTGTATGTACATATTAAATTTTATATCTAACTTTTGTCATAAAAGCAGGGAAAGGAAATGATGGCAAGGCTTAAAATAGCTAGAGTTTGTTGTAATCCTTTTTTAATTAGTTTAAATGACTGACATTCCAAATAAACGTAAATAAGAAAGATATAAATTTTCATAACTCTTCCGTAACTCTTGGGAGCATATCTGTAAGTTTCTGTGTAATAAATTTTGTGTTCCAGTCAGATATTGCTGTTGCTTAGAAAAAACGCTGTGTGTATGTCTAATGCAGTAGTGATTTGAGCCTTGCTGCTGTTTTTTATCATTGACTCCTATCTTTTTTCTCCTTTTTTCGAGGCGTTGCCTGACCATTCAGTGATGTTTATTTTCTTTCAATGAATCATCGTAAAATTATAAAATATTAAACAGTATATCGTATTACTCGTTTAATTTGCAAAAATCTGCAAAATCTGCAAAAGTCTGTTTGAATATCATCTTTGGTTGGTGTTTACTTTCAAGAAGCGAATTGACCCTATAGAAACTATAAGTATTACGTAAAAATTTACAATTGTTAGAAATCAATTTCTTTATTTCGTAAGAGCATATTTTATATAGTACAATAAAACAGTGTATATGCCACATTACGACGTAGCTTCATACCATTTAAGGTCGGATAAAAGTCTTGAAAATATGTGTTAAGAAGCTCAGAAAAAGTAAATATTTTCTTGCTCCGTTTCAAAGAACCAAGGCACTTGAAGGTATTTGCTTTTGTATATTGTGTGTTCGATAAATTTCTGTTAGAAACTTGAGCACAAATGAAACAACTTTTCTTATATTTAAAACGAGCTTTATTTAATTAAATATGTATGTGCTGTTTTGATAGATTACATTTCGTGATCGTATAAGCTTTCGTATCGAATAATGTTAATTTAATTACAAAATGTCAAAATTACGATCGAAGTTGTACCATCACTAAGGTGTCGATTTGAGTCTTGAATTTTCTGAGCGAAAAACTGACCAAATGCATCTTGCAGGCTTCTGCGGAATTTCAATCTACTTCATTAAGATAGATCTGCAGAGGTCGAAGCAAATCATAATCTGAAGGTGTAAGGTCCGGAATATATGGTAGTTGCATTAAAACTTCGCAGCTAAGCTCTCTCAATTTCTGTCGCGTGATCAGGCGTTGTCATGATGGCACACAACATCTTTTCCGTTGATAAATTTTAGCTATTTTAATTGATTTGGTTGCTTAAATCTCGTTAACATTTGACAGTAGAGATCAGAGTTAATCGTCTGACCAGGTTGTAGAAGCTCATAATGAATAATTCCCGTCCAATCCCTTCAGACACCAGCATTACCTTTCTAGGTGTCAATCCTCACTTTGTCACCGTCTGGTAAACTTCTCCTTGCTTCGTCCATGATCTTTTTCGAATATTATAATCGTACGTGGTTCACTTTTCATCATCCGTAATCATTAGTTTCAGAAATTGTTCGATTTCGTTTCTTGTTAGCAGTGAAATGCAAATGGAAATTCGGTGCTTTAAATTTTTCGTTATTTGTTCATGTGGCACCTAAACATCAAGCTTCTTTGTGTATCCAGCTTTCTTCATATGGTTTGGCAATGAAGGCCTTGGTCTTTCCCCATTTTTTTTTCATGATTTCATCGACATTTTTAGTGATTGGTCGACCAGAGCAAGGTGTATCTTCAACAACAAAATTGTTGAATCGAAGACGAACAAACCATTTCTCTGCTGTTTTTCTAGTTACAACATTGTCTCCATAAACCTTTAGCTAACTTTTCACAAAATAATGCGATTTTCGTAATGCCTTCTAACAAATTAAGCTTGTGTCACCTATCAAACAAGATATATTGTATTGCCTGATAACTTTAATACTATCACAGATATTGCATTTTAGATTAATCTTCTGACAATTTTTAACCGAAATTTTTCGAATTCTCAATATTTACATTATCCATAATCACAGATGATGATCTTCTAACAAAGAGAAGCTTAATGTCGCCTTTCAAACAAGCTATAGTATTGCCTGCTACATTTCATATTACCACAGATAATTCTTTTTAGAGCCATCTACCGACAATTTGTAACCGAACTTTTTCGAACACTCAATATTTACATTATCCATAGTCACAGATAATAAAACACTATCATCACCACCACGTCTACGTGTCAACAACCAACATTGGATCTTGCGCATTAAAATTGAACTTGTTCGCGAGATTTAAGCGTGGTACTCTGTGAATGTGTCATTCATATTTCTTTTTTTTCACCTCAGTCCAATCCAAAAGGTTCGGCCTACGATCAATAACAAATTTTACTAAAATCTGCGTGAAGAATTATGGGCCCTTATCGTAAAAAAAATTCACGTTAAATCTGTTTCCTTTTCACCAAATTCTGAAGGCAAATTTTAAATTGTTTTTGCCCTTGTGTACTATTTTGTATAATTTGTCACTCCTTTTTTGTTCGTGGAAAAAAATTCACAAAAAAATTGTGTTCGCCTTTTACTTATGATAACGGTTATTATAAATAAAGTATATAGAATGAAGCTTGGGGGGTACCTCTGAATTGATTAAAAGTCCAATATGTATTCACATACTTAATTTTTTTTATAATTTTTATTGTAAATCTTTCTAAATTAATTTTATCTAATGTTAGAATATACGTATGTATATTCTACATGTATGTGTATAACTATTTTGTTTTATATGTGTATATGGTATATATTTTACAAGTAATTGGTCTACATTTGTATATATGTTATGTATGTATATTTTATATATATTTTTTAATTTTGTTATAGTGATTTTATTCTTTTTGGTTTTATTTTTACAGACATTATGAACACTTTAATGTGCTGAATTTTGTTGTAGCACACTAATTAGATAAGAAATTTAATAATATCTAACATATCAGAAAAAAACAAGAAAATTAACAACCCTATCCTGTGCTAACAACCTTTAACAGCAGAGTTTTAAAAGAATTTTACCGTTGTATTAATTTGAATTTAAAAAAATGTTAAAAACCTTTTTTTTAGCACATTATTTACATATGCACATTTTTTTGAAACAAAATTATTTTACATTTTTATTATTTTAATTATTTCTACGTATTCCTGGGACCGCAAGTCTAACGTAATCACGTAGCATCAGTTTAGTTTAGTTTTGTTCGTTTCAATTAGTTTATTTTGTGCTAAAACAGAGCAAAACTCAAAAAAATTACTGGACAGTAATTTAGCACAAATTACAAACAAAATATTTTCAGCAAGAAAAAAAAAACTAATCTATATACTTCTTTATTTTATTTCAAACTAGGTTGCATATCTCCTCGGCATACTGATTTTAAGTCCCAGGCAACGTTCGTTTGGTATTCGTTTTGCATTTCTGTCCATAAGTCACTTAAATTTTTAGGGTTAACAACAGTATGTGTTGGTCTATATCATTCCATAGATTCATTATAGGACCGTAATCTGCTGATTAAGCTGGCCAATAAAAAATGTCTATTACATTTTGCTTTAAGCAACACTTCACCTATAGACATTTTCCTCTGCAAATGGAGTTATTGTGTTCAAAAGTATTTCCTTATAAGCGTACTGATCTATTTGCATATCTATTTTGACTCTAGGACCAACGCCGTGCCCAGAAAATGCGACCCAGACCATCAAATTTCCGGCACCATGCTTTACTGTAATTGATGCACATAAGACCAAAATCAAGAAAATTTTGATTCGCCATTTTTCCAAAAGAGTAGTGGCTTTTCTGAATTATCACAGTAAAATAATTTTCGGAGCTTTAATTTCTTTTTTGATATATGTGCCTTATGTTGTACAATGCATCCAAAAAAATTTAAAAATTATAAAAAAGGAGTTATCTTTACGAGTTGTTTTTCTAGTCCTAGCGCACTGTGTATGTCACATGGGCTTGAAGCAGTTTAATAGGGAAGCAATGTCACAAACGATGGTTCCTTCGGAGCTTATTTGATGAATAACTGCCTTTGTGCACCGTTTACCTTGACCCATTTATGTTTACTGTTTTATGATTTTTATTAAATCTTTTGAAATTAAAAATTTACAAAATTTACCAATTTAAGATTTTGAACAAAAAATTAGTGAAAAATATTAAAATTTGCAAAAATGTGCTAATTACAGATTTTTTGGAAATAAGCATAAAAATAACAAACCGCTAAAGAAAATAAATAGACAACACTTGTTACTTAGTTTTTATGCCTAAAAAAATATACGCTTTTCAATGTAGCGTACATGAACTGTGCTACCTCAATGTCCACCACTATATGTAATGTTAAAAGATTATGCGCAACCTACGAAAAAAGAAACAAGTAAAAGAAATAAGAAGGTTATAAACGATGATTATAATTTCGTTCTGGTATTGTGAGGATTACACATCTATATATATAAATAATTTGATGTCACCACTAACTGCGGGTCGACCAATTTCAACAAATAAAATTTCAGAGTACGTTGGGGATGGTCTGTAGATGGTTTGTGTGAAGTTTGCACGAAATCGGCACAGTGGTTCCGGAGATAAGGCATTTATATTTTCCTATATATTCCAATACAAATATCAACAAAATGTCCTCCATTTTCCATATTATGATTTTTTATTGTCAATTGAGAGGTTATCAAACCATGTATCGTAATGTCTAATGTGTACAATGACATTCGGGATTATTGATTTATGTATATCTTGAGTACGGTTAGAATGGAACGTTCTGAATTTGTTCTAAATGACTTCTTAGATAATTAAAACGATCAGTTAAAAAGAGGGCGGAATTGGATAAGTGAGCATGGTACTTCTATACAATGTAGACATTGATATTTGTATAAATTGAGAAGTTTAGAGTTGAAGTTTGTAAATAACTTGGCTTTCAATTAAAGCCATCAGTTTTAAGAAAATATGGACTTTTGCATGTGTGGAGAAGGGTAACAGTTAAAACTTCGTTATCTACCCACATCAGTCAAAAAGCAAGTACTGGCATGCTCCCAGCAACGTGGGAGGGGTTACTCTAGTAGTTTATAAGATCCAAACATTCTACTAAATAGATTTAGTTAAACTTACCTATTATTTTGGATCGTAAAGAAAGCATTAGCGGTTTTTCGTCACGTGATGGTGTTGATGTCAGGCAAAATAATCCGATTGTCTCAAACGAACATGTGTTTAAAAGGCCACATATCAGTCTACTTTTTAAAATTAATTCTTTGCGTAAAGAGTTATATTGATTTGAAAATATCTCAAGCAATACGTTCTGTGATGCTTTTATACTAAAAAAAAACGCTGCTAAAACATACTGACATGCTAAATTTCAATATCAAAGACGCACCAAGCCTTGGACAGCCAGCCATTGAAAAAATAAATGAAATCTTGAAGCATGAAAGGCACGCAAGCTGTCAGGACAAAGAGGTATTAAACATGAACTACATATATTTGTTCCTTTTACTCCTTTGAGGAACATAGGACCATAACAAGGTTTCTCCAAAAGTTACAATCATCTGCGTGGTGCTTCATTCCAGTTCAGATAAGTATTCAGCTGTTTTTTCTCTAGTTGGCGTTTCCACCCGCTACCCTGCTGGTTCTACTCAATTGTCCTACTGATCATATCATCCTTTGTTTTCCGTAGCGTGTGACCAATCCAGGCACACTTAGGTTTTTTATTTTAACTTCAATTGACTGTTGGTTGGCTCTTCTCCTCAGTGTTTGTATAAAGTTTAATGTTCTGCGATATGTTTCGGTAAGACTAAACTTGTTTTAGCTGTGTGAACGAGCTTCTGATCCAATAACCCAATTGATTTGTCGATAAGATTAATCAGCTAGCAGCACAAAAGTACTTTCTTCACTTTCTAGTCTTGGATAACGAATTAAAACTAACAGTCCAATCAAAAAATCCATAGGATGACACATAGATGGCGTTACTAGAAGTTTGTCCATGTGATTTTTATTTAGTACTAACCTTCAAACGATACGTATATAAATTTGACAGCAATCTGACTATTGATTCGTGAGTTATAGCATTTAGTTATTGAAAAAAAAAAAATTGAAAAAAGTGAATTTCGAGTTTTGCTTTTTGATGAAAAATATACAGTGGAAACCAATGGCTTGATAAACATTATCCGAATTTGTTCCATCAAGACAAATGATAGATATGCAGTTTGCTGAATATAAACGTTGACACATCAGCGCAAATGATGCAGAGTGCAGTGGACACCCAAATGAGGCTGATATTCAAAAAAACATCAAAACAATTCACAAATTGGTAATGAACGATTGCAAATTGAAGTTGCACGAGCTAGTTTACATTCTAAAGATATTAGATGGTAGTGCTTTTACCATTTTGCACGAACATTTGAGTATGCGCAACCTATGTTCAAATTGGGTGCCGTGTGAGCTTACAAATCTTGCCTAAAATCGATGACAAAATTGAATAAATTGGGTTTGGAATTGCTTACCCACTCACCGTATTTTCCAGATTTAGCCACCAGGGACTTTTTCCTGTTTTCAGATCTCAAGAGAATGCTTGCTGAAAAGAAATTTAAGTCCAATGATGAAATAATCGCTGAAACTGAGGCCTAATTTGACGAAAAAGAGAAATCGTACTATAAAAGTGGTATCGAAAAGTTTGGTAAATCGCTATAATCGTCGTATCGCCATCGAAGGCAACTATGTTGAGTAATAAAATCGAGTTTTGTCAAAATTTTGTTTTTTCTTACTTATCCAGTTGCAGTTGATCTGCACAGTGATCTGATTTTGTTTTTATTTATTAATTTTTAATCCAGCCAAGTTTGTAGCTTCCTGTACTGCATGCTTTACCTGCATTTTAGAGAATGTGACTTAACAGGCAAATACCATTTGCGTAGTCCAACTCCTTTGTGTTAGGGCTTTGGACTGTACTTTAGCTAGGACACAGTTGAATAACAGAGTTGTCGAGCTCCTTTCTCGACTGCAATTTTCTTCCTCATCTGATTTTATGTAAGATACGACATGTGGGATTCCTATATAAAGCTACGATCAACACGATTTATTTGAACTATATGACAGTTTAGAATGATTTAAAAAGTGTTAGCTTTTCCAAAAATTTGGATGTTTGAATCATAGCAAAGAAATTAGTTGACCCAACTACTATCAAAGATACGCTGCTCAAACCCAGCGAAATCAAACCATCAGCAATGAGTTAAAGGAAAATAAATCGTTTCTAAATGACAGAAACCTTTCACAAACGATTTTCAAGTCTGGACTGCAGGCGAACAAAATTAGAGAAGGGAATTATCCATTAAATACTGCTATAACCTGACTAAACTATCAACTATGACCTCTACTACTTACAACTTGAACGTTTGAAAGAATGAATTAAAAAAGAGCGACCAGAATTTTCAAACGGTAAAGATAACATTGTTCATATTACGGTTGACAACTCGACTTAGTTAAATTGAAATTTCAGTTGAAATAATAGTGGGCATTATAGTACATACATTTTATATGACCTGGCAAAAATTACCTGCACTAAGCTGAAAAGCTTAAATTCACCCATCGTATAACTCAGACCTTACTTCCTCTAATTACTATTCGTTTCGGTGTCTGCAAATCTCTCTTGATAGTGAAAAATTGGCCAACCGAGAAAGACCCGTTGAAAATCGTTTTAGTTTTACGCCGATAAACGAAAAGTTATAAATAAGTGAAACTATGAAAGTATTTGAAAAATTGCATCGAAAATAATTTCAAGAGTATGGAACTATGATTTATTCTTAAGTCAAAAAGTGGCAATCTATCAAAACTCTTTTAATCGTTTTTATAATTGTCCCCGTTCACTGCTTTAAGGACAAGAGCTAACTTTCCATCTCAAACCACTAGCAATATGAAAATATTATTTAATAATTCATAACTCTTTTAAAACTCTGCACTTTTTCGTTCTCTCTCTGTCTCTCTGTCTGTCTTTCACACTCATTCTCTACTAATGTAAGTGTACGTATGTGATATGAATTTAATATGTATATGTATTCTACTTCATTATTTCCGCCATTAAATTACGTATGTAGACATCTAATTGTGAATAATCTAATAAGGTATTACGTACAATATTCAACAGCATGGTGGGCCATATTTGTTCTAATTTATGCAGTTTCTCAACTGCATTACATGTATTTTCCAACATTAAGGTAAAATGTATTTTACCACGTTCACGTGTCGTTAAAGTAGCAACATTTGAGTATAATGATGTTGTTGCTGTTGTTTTGGTAACATCATTGCTGCTAAACCATTGATTTTGTAACTGACGAATTTGTTGCGGTGTTGGCAGCTGACGAAATTCCTGATTATTATTACTATTATTGTTATTAGATTTTTTCCATTGTAAAGCCTCTTTACCGACAACCAGACGTAGTGATTTATTATCCGGTTTTCTAAGCCATTGTTTGGGTAACAATTTACTGGCCGTACAAGATTCGTCGAGACGCAAACGTGTTAGTAAAGGCTGTAACATAGCATCCGGCATGGACCAGAGTATAAGATCGGATAGGCCTGCATAGGTGCTATTGGCTTTATCGATTTCTTGTGTCGTTATCTCCTGGCTATTGATGATTTTAAGACCCCAGTGTGAAAGCCTATAGATAGCATATTCACGCCATAAATCTTTGCCAGTTACAGGATTACCCTCATCGTCTATGGTTAGCGACGTAATGCCTTGTAGCTCGGCCAAAGCATTAAGTTGACCCAGCGAATTGATATTCGTTTCACGAAATACAAAATTTTCCGCATGAAGAAATCGCACCTTAATGCGTCCTAATATGGTGGCAATATTATTGAAGTTTATGTAGCTGAAATTTAGCGTATGAACATCATTAGCTTTTGTGGGATTCCATTGTTTGTCAATAAAGCGTAAAGCACCTTGACCATAAATGTTTAAATAACGACCACATATTTCGATCAAATAGTCGCCACCCTGCTCGCGTTCTCTTTCAATGGCTGTCAATTTAGTTGATGTGGCACCGCAGGGAGCCGTTGTTGCCATTGTTGTATGTGTTGCATTTGCGGCAATACCTGTAATACTGTTAGAGGCTACGGTAACTGGAGTCTTAGTCGTTGTATTCAATGATGCCATTAAGCCATTGTTGTTGTTATTGCTGGCCAAAAGAGCTGAAGCAATCGTATAACCTGTTGTTGTCGCGGCTGGTTCTATCATTGTCATTGCCATTGACGTAACAGTTGTTTGATGTTGATGTGTGCAGTTGTTGTTGGTTATTACAGCTGTTTGAGTGGTCGCATTAGGGCTTAGTTTACTTTGACAGCGTATGTTATTCGCTGTGGTAATAGTATTTGTTTTAACCGTATATCCGTTTATGTAACCTCCACCACTACCAGCACCAACACCACCACTACCACTACCTGCACCTGTTACTGTGCCCACAATTGTTTGAGATCTCATTAAACTACCCGTCATATAGCGTTTAGTAAATGTTGCCGATGCCGATGACGATGACGATGCTGGAGTAACAATTGCCATAGAAGACGATGATACTGTTGATGCTACTAATGTTGACGATGATATCGCTGCATTCGTTGCTACTTGTGTTTGTGTTGAGGATATTAGAGATGATACGGATGTTGCCGTTGATGTGATTGCTTGATTTTGTTGGTTACCTGACACTTTGTTAGTTTCCATAGGAAATTGTAAATTTAATGTGGGTGCAGCACAGTTAGCTATTGTTGTTGTTATTGTTGATAAGTTTAGCGTTTCTACTGTGGTTATTGTATTGCACTGTAAGAAATCAATTTATAAATAATTTAAACTGAAAGACGGCATAAAATTTTTTGTAAATTTTATTTCTATCACCATAACAGAGAAGTCAGAGTTTTTGAAGAACAATATCAATTAAAGTATTTATCGAATTTTTTTAAAAATAAGGAATTAAATGCCTCAAAAAACTTGAAATATTGACCATAATATACGGTATCTAATCATACAATTTAAGGTAATACAACCTCTTTTGATCAACACAAGTTCATACAGTAAATATGGCTCAGTACCAACTCCCTGACCAGCATCACACAAGGTACTGGCAATCAAATCAGATACGCTATGAACAAAAAGAAGAATTGCTCATGAACATTACGCAAAAGGGTGACATGCAAAAAGTGTTGCATTTAAAATTATTATTAAACTTCTCTCAGAAGCTTTTAATCTTGTACTACCCAACTAGCAAGTAGGTTTTTGTCTAATAGCCTGTTAAAAAGAATATGCCGCTTTAACTTGCTTTTATTATTATCGAATTTATTAAATTATGAAATTAAATTATCGAATTTATTACACAAACACAACCATTCTCAAATAAAGCTGAGGTTAGTAGCTAGTAGATAGCCAGGACACGTCTATGTACATATCATACTATGATGCCCAGAAAAAGGTACATGTAGTATCCTGGTCTAACCTACATGTACGTGTTCAGGTTTGAAAGGAACCAATCAGATGCAAGCATGAACACCAGGTCCGATATGGCATGCAGAACCGGACTGCCAAGGAAATAAGTTCTAATATCCGAAAGACTTTGACACTGACTCCTCCTCTTCTTCACGTTGATAACTTCTGCAGTAGTCATAAAATGGCAGAAAAAGACTCCTCGCATGCGCACAGCTACCAAGTGATAATAGCCGCCGTGATGCGCAACCTGTGTCATGGGATTTCCATTATAGCGATAAAAGACTCCGATCAAGCCCGATCTTACAGGACCGATTTGCGTCGATACAGAGCAAGCGGGTTCATTTTCCTACCGCCAGTACGTTCTGCTTGACGAGTGTCAGAGTATCAATTGTCTTTAAGAGGAAAGTGGCATCCCGACCAGGCGGTCAATATCCTCATCGCTCAGAAGAGAGTCATCCTTAGCTAGTCCATCCGCCACACAATTACTTTGGGTGCCAGCGTGAGCTCTAACCCAGATAATCTCTAGGTCTGAATGTCTCACTACCTCGTTTAGAAATGCCATATACCAACAACGATGTCTACACTGGAGATCATTCTAACCCTGAAGTACATTAATCAGTAAGCTGCCCTCTTTATCCCTATACCTTTGCCTCTAGAACAGTGCAGTGGTCCTGAAGTCTAAAGACAATTCTCTTTCCATATGAGGAAATAAAGACCCCCAACCCGATTCCCTAAACACATCATAATACATAGCGGCATGTTCGTGACCCCATCCAATCAGATACACCGAAAGCCAGTTCAGCACTTAGTATTTGATTTTGTATAGCTGCTGCTCATGAAGCGCAGCAGTTGAACAAGTCAAGTACATCCAGCTGTTTCATCGAAAGCTGACTACGGCGCTTTCTGACAAGGCATAAGTAACCAAACATTGCTTATGGCAAAGAAATTATCAAGATTCACAAAGAAGAAAAAGAAAACAAAATATATGCAAAGGAAGTGTAAACGAATTGAGCACACACACTGCGAAAATCCGATGTTGACTCTTATGGGGAGTTAGCCTAAGGCGAGGAGTCTTAGTTTGGAGTAAGTTTGATCTAAACTAGTATACGATGATGACTCCAAAATGAATGACTGTGTCGGTGCTTGGATTCATGGACCCAACCAAGACTTGTCGATCCCATTGAGAAGATCGCTGAGTGTCTTTCAGGCTGAGTTCATGGCTATTGCCATATCCGCGAAAATCAAGCTAGACAGCGGGCCCAAGGTTAAGACCATTATTAAACTCTCTATTAAGGGCCCTTGGTCGAACTGTATGACATCAAGACTGATCAAATATGGTTACGATACGTTCGTTCCAAATGCTTTCGTTTAGAAATAAGGTCCAGTTGTTTAGATAGATCGTAATGAAACAGCGGATGCATTGGCTTGACAAGGTTCCATGACACCCTATATCGGTCCGTAATCTTACTGTGCAGCACCACTCAACCTAATAAAGAATTGGAAAATAGGAAGATGCTTGGAACACTTCGCCGCTGCAGATCAGCGATCTGTCCACAATTTGGGCATCGTTCTGAGGTTGTTAAGTATGGCAGGCCGGACTTACAACTCCTAACGGAGTTTCTTACAGGCCATTGTAGACTGAGAGCGCATCTAAAAAGGATGGCAGTCACAGATGTCGATGTTTGAAGAATGTGTTCACAGGCATCAGAGACAGCCGAATACACATTTTGTGAATGTGGGGTTTTTGAAAGGGTTAGGTGGTATAGGGTCTCTTAGATCCGAAGGGTCACAGTGTCCTGCAAAAGGGCATGGTCAGGATGATAATGATGATGAAGAACACAAGTTGAGAAAGAAGCTGCTTCCAATAGGACGGCATCACAAAACCAAACAGGTTTGAGACTTTCAACGACTGAGGTCGCGAAATAAAAACATTGCTAAAAATGGGCAGGGGAAGTGTTATCAGACGTGACCATTTAGTTAGAAATTTTTAATCAGAGTTTTAGTTCAATTTTTAAAAGTGTACCAAAAACTCTGTGTCTTTTTCAAAAAAAAAAAGGAAACTTACCAATTGCTTGGAAATCGAATGATGTGAATGTGGCTGTTGTTGTTCATGTTTATTGTCAGTTGGTGATGCATGATTTACAATATTTTCCATTTGTTGTTTAGATTTAAATGACGATGATGTCAAGGTCTTATCCATGTGATGATTCGGAGGTGGCGGTCGAGGTGGTTGTTTATCATCATCTTCGTCTTGTGAACTATAACAACTGGAGGATGAATTTACATTTGGTCCCAAACTAGTAGCCGATGAAGAACGTTCTTCATCGACTTCCTTTTGTGAGTCTGTTATGTTTGTTTGCTGTTGCTGATGATTTTCAATGGGTGGTAATTTAATGAATTCCTCGTAATTGTTTTCATTGGTTTCCGTAATCTTTTTCAAATCTTTGCGTTTGTTTTTATTTGTTAATCTCTGCTGCTGCTGCTGCTGTTGTTGTTGTTTAAGTGAATTTTGCACTATTTGCTGTGACCTTAAGAGCTCCCAATTAGTACGAGCATTCGATATGATTTCTTCACGTCGTATGATATTAAAAACTTCGCTGTTGCTTAGATTACAATTGGCTTCAGATAATTCTTTATTTGTACGCCAAGTCATGGCAGCTTTTCTCACTTGTTCGGTAATAGGCATTTGGCTGAGTGTTTTCAGTTTAGGCAAATAGCTGACCAAAAACGATACACAATCACCAGCCAATGTAAGCGGATTATTTTCTATGGTTATTTCGATTAAATTCTGAGCTTTGGCTATGGACGCCATATCATCCACCTTGTGCAGGTCATTGTGGCACAACCACAAACGTTCTAGTGCTGTTAGATGTTGGAAACCATTGATACGTTTTAGTTTGTTGCGTTTTAAATTCAATTCCTTGAGGTGTTGCAAACCTAAAAAGTCATTGTGATTAATCTGGCGTATTTGATTGCCGGCCAAATTAAGAGATTTTAACTCCTTAAGGCAATTGATTTTATTCGAAATGGTACACAGCCTATTGCCATGGAGATCCAAGACACGCAAAGTGGACTTCAGAGAACTAAGGCCAGTGATGTCGCAAACGCGATTTTTGCCCAAAAGTAAAACCGTTAAGGCAGGCAAACCATCAAGATTGGCTATACGTTCGATTTGGTTGTCATAAAGGTCAAGAAATACTAGATTCTGGAATATATTGCCATAGCTAATGCACAATTGCTTATTTTTAATGGCTAAAGGAGAATCTTCTTGTTCCTCTTCTACAGTCAGTTCTTCAGTTTCAGTAGTTAGAACTGTTGAGCGCGTAGAATCTGTGGTTAAATTGCTGGTGCTGGAATCGAAACTTTTTAAATTTGTTGTGCCTCCTTCGGTGCGTCTTAGTAAAGCAGTCCTTTCCGTTTGTGTTGCCTTTTTATTTAACTGTAATTGCAAATTTAAATTGCTTACAAAACTTTGAGATTTACGTAGTCCAAATCTTAGGGGAGTGTTGGAATGTTGTTGCATGTTTGGTGTGTGGTTATTCGTTGCATGAAAATAGTTCATATTAATAGATCTGTGCAGTAGTTTGTTACGTTGCAATAAAAAACTTCCAAATGCCAAGGGACTTTGTGGCAAAGGGGGACCATTTAGAGGCAACATCAATTGTCCTGGTGGAATTGGTGTTTGTGGTTGCAATTGTTCTACATTTGGTTTGGCTATAGCCAAAGGTAATCTTTGTTTGTTACTATAGTTTAAATGAGGATGCTGCGTTTGATGTTGTGGCGTTTGGTTACCTAAAACATTCAAACCATTATTAATTTGTTCTCTGTTTGTTGCATCCGCAAACGTTTTGTTTTCTTCCTTGTCCTTGTCTGTCTCAGCTTCAGCAAGTTCGGCTATTTGCTCCTTGGGTATGTGAAATGTATTTATGAGATTGTGTTGCAGGGATAACAATCTAAGATTTGTTTCATTTTCAAATATAGGTATGGCAGATAGACCTCTTTTATCGTAATTTATACGATCTGGTAATTTTTGTTGTTCCTTGATGTGGCGTTGTATGCGACAAATGCCATTCGGTTGTTGTATAACAACCGCTGCACTTGGCGAGTTACAAGGTGTGGCCGCAGCAGAAGAAATTACAGAGTTAATAGCCATGCCTGCTGTAATAGGACGATTTGAGTTTGAGTTTGAAGATGAATTAGATTTGGAACGCTGTCTATTAATTGGCCCCCTTAAAGCTGGTCTTCTACGCAGCGTAGCTGGTTGTCTTAACACTTTAGGGAGTCCATTAATTACACTGTGCATAGTTTCTCGCCTGTTGCTATTGCTGTTCTCTATTCTACCACCTATGGCTTTTATATGATTTTTTCTATGTTGTATTTCCAAATGATGATGATAATGTGGGTGATTGACTTGATGGTCCTTGTTTTGGTGGTTGTATAGATGGCTGTTGTGTTTCCTTAAGGTTGTATTCGATAAAGTACTATAAGAACGTTGTATTGTTTTTTGTGGTCGATTTGTAAGACTAGGAACAAATGATTCTATTTTCAGCAAATTTGTCTGAGGTAATAATGTTGTTATTGTTGTAGCTGTTGCTATTGCTGCTGTCGCTGTTGTTGTAGTGGTTGAATGTGATGCTGCAAGATAAAAATAAGGAAATTTTTTAGAACACCATTTCCATTTAAGGTAAGTTTTCGTAATGCCTTCAGAGTCTGAAAAAAGCTTCCGTTTTAGATAAAGGGTACACGATCAATTAAGAATTTCTTCTGGAGACGAAAAGAGCACGTACTTCGGTCTGTCTGGCTGCGTTAAAAATGTATTTTATTGCTATCAAGCCTAAGTTTAATGCAAATAATTTTATTTTCTTGAGACCTAGCTCCAAACTTTTACTTTGTTTAGAATCGGTCTATAGTATTTGATCGTAGAAATTGCAACATGACGTCAGCTTACGGCATTACCAATTACATACCAATCCTGAATTACACGTAAATTTTGGCAATTACAAATCCAATTACATTTTGTAATTTGCATCTCGCGATTAACTATTTACATGATGTCATCAGTAAGTGACTTTTACCTATTATGTATTAAAGTAATTAGTGATTATTTATTATCGTTATTGGTACTTTAATTGACCGTAACCAATTACTTATTTTATTTAGTATGTGGTAATTCTAAAAGTAATTCTTATCACTTTTAATTAAATTTTAGTAACATATTGATAATTATCATAAATGCTAATTAAATACATTTGTATGTAAATATATATAATTAGCAATTAAAAATCACTAATTATATCGGGTGTTTTTTTGCTAAAATTGAGTTGCCAACACCGCTTTATTTGCTAAAGACTAGTTTACACTATAATACTTTAAGTACGTAAAATCAGAGAAAATATTATAAAATTCCATCCGTATTTTAAAAATGAGAATAAAAATTTTACGACAGATTTTTTTTCGTCTACACGATACGTAAAATACCAAAACAAAGTAAAATTAAAGCAGCTATTTTAAAAGAGGTCAATAGTGCAAGCAAAAAAAATTCCTTTCTTATTTTTGTGCATTTTATTTGTTTACGTAAAAATACACCCCCGATCTAATGAAGTCTGATGGTTTTAAAAGAAATTTAAACAACAAAGAGTGCCGTACAACTGCCAAATTTTCATCCGTATTTTCTCTCAAATTCATACACTCTCATTACATATTGAGTTTACACAGTACTATACGCTCTCTTCTACATAAAAACTTGACATGTCGTACGACATGTATTATAGTGTAAACCCATCTTAGCCAATTTACCAGCTGATAGTTGTTTTTCTTTAGTTTGGTTTAACATTTCATTAAGGATAAACCTACATACACCAGAGCAAAGCTTACAAATGGTTGAAAATTTTTTGTATTAAAATATTTGTTCTGTTCGTGGAACTTATCGTGCACTTCGTTCATTTCATGGCGTACATAATCGGCCTTCATAGCGGCTAAATTAAATAACAATGGATTGTTTTCGAACCATGTTTACTCTTACTAATAATGCGCACATAGTGAGAGGCCGAACAGTGCGCATTGAAGAAGCTGTAGCCGCTATGAAGGAAAGCATTAAAGAAGATCCAATCCAAATCAAATCCAATCAATTTGTTGCCATCCTCACTGGGGTTGTGTCTTTCCACTTTATGGAAAATTTGGATCTTTCTTAAAAGCTTTCAAGATTCAACTTATGTAGAAATTAAAGCCAAGCGACCATAGTATGTGTCACCAATTCGGCAAACAGACTGAAGCACAAATTGATATTGATATTGAATTTTCATTCAAAATTTTGTTCTCCGATGAGGCTCACATTTGGTTGAATGTTCACGTAAATAAGCAGAATTGTGGCATTTGTAGTGAGGATAATCCACTTTTTCCACGCTTTTGTCGATACATCATTACATTTAGAGAAAATTACTGTTGATGGGCTTTATGGACTGGCGGAATAATTGGACGATGCTATATGTAGTATGGTAGGTAAGACATTCGCCGGCCAACCAGAAGGTCTTCGGTTCAATACCAGGCCAAACCATTTCAAAAAGAAAAAGATTTTTCAACAGCGGTATCACCTCATAACATTAGCCAATAACTGGTTATGAGTATTACTACTATTGAAAACTTGTCTAATGCATTTGTCATTCGGAGCCGGTGTTAAACTGTAGGTCCCTCTCAATGAGTCTAAAAACAGAATCGGGTGCAGCTTATTGACTGAGAGAAGTCTCCGTGTTACTTCATTGAATCTTATGGGAATTATTAATAAGCTGGCATTAATTTTGCCGACATTTTGTTCCGACGGGACGTTGCCAGACAGCACACACTACAATTGATTTACTCAAAGTATAATTTTATGTAATGGTCCAATTAATTGGTCACCAAGATGGCGTGATTTAATCCCATTGGATTATTTTCTTTGTAGTTATGTAAAGTCACTTGCTTACGTCGATAAGCCAGAGACTATTAAACACCTGGAAATCAACATTTGAAGAGTTATTGGCGAAATACGTTCGCATATGCTGCAAAAATTTTTGAAAATTAGTATTCAAGACTGTACACTCCAGCCGTAGCGGCCATATATCCGAAATCATAGTAAACATTAATGTTATAAAATTTTCTATCCAACAAAGCTTGTTTTTCTTATGTGGAATACATTTTATACTTAGGTATACAACATCATAGCTCCCAGCAAAGCGGAAAGAGTCATTCTAGTTACATATAATTGCTACTCAGAAATCAGTTGTAGCTGAAAATAATTCCAAAATGTAATTCGTAAAGCTTAAGTCCAAGTTAAACGTGCTGTGTAAGTATTGGATAGTGCTTTATAGTCCGTCAAGCCTGGTCATAGTTTTCTTATTTGTAAGAAACTTAATTTTCAGGAACAATAAAGCACAATGATGACCAAAATTCTAAAAAAATCTTTAATTAATTAAAAGTAGAAATGGTTTTCATACTTAATGCTGTTGTTGTTGCGACAGATGCAGCTGCAGCTTGAGCTACTATTGAAGTACTTGAAGATTTTGCTGGTTTATTTGTTGAAATTGCTGACGATGTGGATAATGTTGATGAGGGTAATATTTTGGCTTCATTTTGGTCATAATTTTTGGGTGATCCTTGGGTGGTGATGGTGTTGGTGGTCAATTTTATTGATAATGCTGGAGTTGAAGTTAAAGTAGTAGTTGGTGCTGCTGCTGCTGTTGCTGCAATTGATGATGAAAATGTGGTGGCTGTGACATTTGTTGTTGTTGTTGTTCCCTCAAATGGTAGTGTTTCAGTTATTATTGTTGTTGTATCATTATGAGCAGCATTTTTATAATTATTTTTGATTTCAGTCGATTTAACTCGTATCTTCGAAATAGACATTTCATTAAATGGCTTTTTCTATTTCTATTAAAAAAAGAAAATAGAGTTTTGTTTTGTTGTGGTCAATTTGTTTCTTTTCCTGATTTTAGCAAATATTGGCTTTTGAACAAGTTTTGTTTTTTGCCGTTTTCGATGGTTTCATAATCTTTGTTGTGTCATTTCATTTCCTTTTTCCTCTTCTATACATATGTATGTACATACATACAAATATGATATGGTATTTGTATACCACTTCACTTCATTTCTTTAAACTGCAAATATTTTATTTTCATTTATTAGAGTTGTTTTTTGTTTTGTTCTTTTTCTTTGTCGTACTTACCTTTAAGCCTTTTATTTGCGATCTTTTTTGAAAAAAGAAAAATTTTTTATAAAATTTATTTTTATATTTTATGATTTGCTGTTATCTAAGCTCTATATACAAGTTGATTTTATGTGAACACAACATGTCTTCCTTTTCTTTTTTTTTGTCTTTCTATTATTATTATCATTTTTTAATAATATTTATTTTCTACTTCTTTGAAAAGACGTTTTGTTGTTCAATATATTCTTACATTTATTTCTTTTCAAATACTAAAGTTTCTTCTATTTTTATTAGTTTGTTTATTTGGTTTATACTTGGTGTCCTATACGGTTGCTATAGTTTAATAAATACGAATGGTTTATTTTTTCTCAAAAGACATCGTTACTAGAAAATGGTATATTAGTTTAATTGCAGCGTTTGATACATAAAACACGTAATTTTCATAGGAGAATTCGAATTACTTTGTTCGCTATTTAAATTACTCATATGAATTATACCGTTCACACGGCGACTTTTGTTATTTTTGTAATTATGTAATTATGCTCATAATTGGATGTTAAATTATGAATGAGAGAAGGAATTACTAAAAAATGTTGTTGTGTGAACTTAGCATACAAAAGTCATAGCGAAAAATTAGAAAAATCAACATCGATCGCTTCGTGTAATTACAAATATTCGTTCTAGTAACTGCTTTGACACGAGTTTTTGTGATTTTGTAATCTTTATCTTTATTTTGTGATTTTATTAATTTTATTATCAAGGTTGCATCAGCGAATATTGCATTTAAAAGTTATATTATATTTCATATTTAAAAAATTGTTTAAACTAATTGGCAAATCACTGCGGTCGAAATCGAGTACGTTGTCATCGAAATATAGTTAATATGAACTTTAGCAGGCGTTATCGAAACGTATCTTTTTTTTCTCTTTAGACCAGCACTCAGGTGATAACCCCTACTCATGTACATTGTGCTGGTACTAGGAAAAAAAGTTTTTGGGAAGAAGGATAGATAGAGTAGTGTCTGTGGACGTTCGATTTAAATTTGCTCATGTCGTAAGTGGCAGGGAAGACATTCGCAGGAAGATTGTTCCACAAACAAATAGTGCGACCAAAGAACGAATTCTCCCTATAATGCGTTGTGCGACTTACTGGGCAATCAACTACAAAGGGATGTGCTCTACGCGAAATACTATTACTACGTAAAAATATATGATTACTATGAATTAGTTCCTTAATTTCGTCAGAACAATTTCCGTTATAGTACCGATAGAACAATGAAACACACCATCCACATTGCCCTAATGATTCGATAGAGTTGTTATAAGAACCTTCGCCATCGCGGTTGAGAAAAAAAGCAGAGGCAGTTGAATGCTTCTTTCGGCACTCGAAATATGTGCTCGTTTCAATGAACGTCACAGAGAATTCTCATGTCCAGAACATCAAGAGCATTTGATTCCTCAATATCTACATTACCCATAGATACAGATGACTACACACCACCATGTCTGTGTGTCAGAAAACAACATTGGGTTTTGCGCGCACTAAAGTCGACTCTATTTGCGCGACCCCACTCAGAGATTTTCGACAGGTCGTTTGTAAGTGTGTCGTTCATATTCCGCCTTTTCGCCCCAATCTCCAAAAGGCTCGGCCTACGATCAAAAAAATATGAATGACAAATGTTGTTGCCATCTAAAAAAGAGTAGATAGGATTAGAAGTAAGAAAAATAAAGTCGTTAAGAAATATTAGAAATAGAGTTGGAGAAAGAATAGAGCCTTGCGGTACCGCTGAATTTATCCTGAACTCGTCTGATGAAATCCCATCTATAACCACTTTTATAGTGCTATATCTGAGAAAGGTCGATATAAATCGAGAGAAGTGACTACCAACACCAAAGGCAATAAGGGCCGTCTATGGCTACAACCTTACTCTCACCAAATTCATGAATGGACCTGTTCCACCCTTCAGAGAGTAACGCTATCACTAGTGCAATTCAGTAACTTTTAACGATACGATAATTGCCAAGAAGTTGATATTTTTTATCGTTTGCAATAACGATTATGTGATTCACTACGCACACTTAAGTAATAGTCGACAACTCTCTTTTTCGACTGGCAACTCTGTCAAATAATAATTGAATGTGCAATTTCGAAAAGGGCACATGTCCGAATATTTAAAGTTTACAAAATATCAGAAAAACGAATTATTTTTTAATGATGTGTAATAGTTCAAAAAATTTGATATTGATTTTATTATACCGGGTGTTTTTTTATAGAGGACTAACATTTTAAGTTGGCAACATTTTTTTTTTTAACAGACATCCATTTTGTCAGCTGTCCAGTGATTTTTTTTTTTTTTTTTGGTTTGGCATTTCAACATAAATAGACTAACGCCTGAACAAGACCTCCAAATTGTGTACAAAACAAAATTGACGTTTATTTCGATTTTGTTTGGCGATGAAGCTCATTTTTGTTTGAATGGATACGCCAATAAACAAAACTGCCGTACTTGGAGTGATGGTAATTCTCAAGTGAATATTGAGACACCGTTACATCCAGAAAAACTGACTGTTTGGTGTGCTTTATGGGCAGGTGAAATCATTAGTTCGTACTTCTTTAAAGATGATGCTGGTCAGAACGTGACAGCCAATGGTTACCGCTATAGAGCCATGATTACTGACTTTTTCGTTCATCAATTAAACAACCATAATATTCAGTAGCTGTAGTTTCAACAAGATGACGCAGCATGTCACACAGCTCGTACCACAATTGATTTATTAACGGAAATGTTTTGAAACCGCATAGTTTCACGTATCGGACCCATGAATTGGACTCCAAGATCTTTGGATTTAATGCCGCTAAACTATTTTCTGTGCGGATATGTGAAGTCGCTAATCTACGCCGATAAGCCCGAAAAGAGCACATTTCTTAGAGTTGTGTCCTATCTGCCAGAACGTCTAAAGTAGAAAGAATGCTAGGGACGTCAGTTTCTCAAACATAGTAGGTGCAGGGAAACATTAAGGACTCATTGATACGAAAAAAAGGCATTTGCCAAAATGTGCGAAATGTGCCCTTTTCGAAATTGCATATTCAATTGTAAAAAAATTAATTTTTGAGGTATAGAAGCATGTTTTAGTAATTGTACATAAGATGAGTTGAATAAAATGTTTATTTATTAATTTTATTTATGTCTCAAATTTATTTTATTCATTACGGTACCGGTGCAGTACCGCAGCCGTAAAACAAAATCAACTTTACGACCCATTTTACGATTTTTCGATTAAATACACAACACAAAAATTTTTGTCGTTAGCTTGCGAAAATCGTAAATAAAAGTTATTGAATAGCAATAGCGACAATTCTGTCGTTTACTGTTAAAAACAATACGATTATCGTAAAAAAAGTTACTGAATCGGGCTACAGATCACCAGTAGAGCGACCTTTACGGAAATCATATTGGCGATCGCTCAGCAAATTATTTGACTCTAATTATTTCACAAGGTGGTGATTAATTATACTCTTCATAACTTTGAAAAGTGCCGAACAAACTGAAGTTGGGCGGTAGTTTTCGGTACTAGCCTCACACTTTTTAGGGATTGGCGTCACATTGGCAACCTTTCAGCAAGATGGAAAAATACCCGCACGATTAGACGCACTGAAAAGATTAGCCAATGCACCGCTTTAGGACCAGTGCTGGAATGCCATCCAGCCCAAAAGCACCGGCTCTAAAGAATATACTAGGCATAGTCACTGATACTTTTTCAAGTTCGGGCAGTGGTTGATCGCTCTCCGGTAAGTTCGAATTGCTTGCAAACATTTCAGCCAAAAGATTTGCGTTTTCAACCGGGTTTGTTCTTTATAAGGATTGGAATCGAACTAGCGCTGTTCCTAAGCCCTTTAATGAATGACCAAAAGTTCTTACTTCCCCGCGGAAAAGTAAGAACTTTAGCACATAAGCGCTGCTCGTATAGAGCCTTTTTGGACCTAAGTACTGCGGCACACGATCTCGCCTGTTTGCGTAGCGAATCAGTATGATCGCATTTGTCATTAAGCCAATTTCTGAATGCCTCCTCTCTAAATCTGACTGCAATTTGCACGTCTAATTAAACTAAGATTTATTTCTTGATTTAATCGGAAGCTTTCTGGATGGGGTGAAATTATCCATCCCTAGCTTTATTATATTAACAACCATTTCGGCCATGGCATTCACATTTGGATTAAGGAAACAAAGTTTCCAATTAAAATGCCAGTAGAAATCATTAAGGTCAGTCCAACGAGCTTTCCCGCAATTGAAAACCAAGCGCTTCGTAGCTGTATGTGAAGCATTGTGAAGAGTAGAGAACGGGAAAGAGGCAGAAATGGTACAATGGTCCGAATTTCCGAGAGGTGCAAGGATCTCAAGTACATACTTTTCAGGGTGTGTAGTGAGGAAAAGATCGAGGGTGTTATTTTGGTGCCCATCTACACACGATATGTGAGTAGGTTCATTCACTAATTGCGCAAGGTGATTGTGCGCGGCAAATAGTTCCACGTATTAGGCTTCTGGAGTTGTACGAAAAAAAAGGATTGTTTTTGTCACGAATATTTATTCTTATAATAGCATTATTTGACATTTGCATCTATTTTTATTTATAAATTTTTTGATTTTTTTTTAAATTTTCCCCAACAAACATACACTCTAGTATTTCGAATACAGTGATATGACGCCGCTTCAAGTTTTAGCGAAAATAATTTGCCTGTTACAACGTAGTACTCCTACACAGTAGTACGTAGTATTCCTACATACTCGTATCACAAAATCAACGTTATAAACTTTTTTTTCTTAGCGTTTGCTAAAACAAATCCTTATACGATTAATAGCCTTTTTTATGCAAAATTGTTTAACTGACAGTTGGCAGTGTGATTTTACAGATCCTCACTTAACAATAAGCTAAAAATTTATATTTGAACAAAGGGTTGGTTTTAATGTTTTGATGGCAGATATGAATTGATCGATGATAAACCTTCGATTCGATGGAAGGCGATGTTTGTAAAATAATTTTTTATTGGAATTTTAAGCTACACACCATAGTTTATTGACGCTTGTTTTAAAATTCTAACAATTATGGTGCACAAAAGAATTGATCTTTGCCAAATTCTTTGGGATAGCAAATTAGAACAGTTGAACTATTTGCATCGGTTAGGCTATCCATCGGTTTAAATTTGAACCAGCAGTTATTTCGAATTTGGTAATACTTATGTAGTTCTATTCTGTCACAAAATTCAGTATATTATTTCTACTGAACGAAATGAATCGATTTGAATGTTGGAACTGATTGGAAATTTATCATCATTTAAAATCATCTTTTCGGATGCAGCATATTTTCATCTTGGTGGGTACGTTAATAAGCAAAATTGCCGTATTTGGGGCTCAGAAAATCCAAACGTGGTTTTACAAAAGCCAATGCACAAATTACGAGTGACTGTTTGGTGTGGATTATAGAGCAGAGTCATCATTGGCCCATATTTCATATTTCACAATCATAACGGTCAATGGAGGCACCTATCGCATCATGGTAACTGATGTTTTGTGCCCGCTCTTCATGGTATTGATGCGAACGCTGTTTGGTTTCAACGATTTGACATCGTTGGACTATTTTTTGTGGGGCGCCTTCGTGATGCCATTGCCGAGATACGACCCCCATAGACTTGATAAAGTTCTTGTAAATCGCTCCGATCGAATCGGGTACTGTGAGGCCAGCCTCGACAGCCACATGAATGAAATTATAATGCATTTCTAACTGGAACAATTGTACTTCACAACAAAAAAATAAATTTGGAAAAATTTTAAGCCGTTTTTGTTTTATTGCATTTTTAAATATAAACTGTTAAATTGACCACGCTGTATATTCGCTGCCATGGGTGGCGTGGTGCAGTGATTAGAGCGCACGCATAACACTCCAAGCGGCCAAGGTTCGAACCCCAGCAGAGGACATGACGAATAAATTGTAATTGTGATATCGAGTGTTTAATAAAGAATCTTTTTCACTTTCCTCCAGACAACTCCATTTAAAAAATAAAGACCCTGACTTTCTCGCATACCTCTGGCGATGATGACAAACATCAGACCAATGATCAGGAAAACATGCCACCTACTGGGAAAAAATTACAATGCTAAAGTAAAGATCACCACCAATTAGCAAGAATCTTTACCACTACGCAAAATCATATGGAGTAAGCTACAGTAGATTAATCATCTACTTGGCTTAAAAAATAAACTTGAATAATTTGTGGAAAGCAGTGTTGCCACCAACAGCAACATGAATTATACGCAACCGGCATTAAAATTACGCATATGAAGAAAAATTACACACGAAATTCTGCTTTTATGAATATTATAAATATACAGTGACTCCAAGCTGTAATCGGGCAAGAGTTTTTTCATAGAAAAGTCCTTTTAACAAAAAATATAATAAATATATAGATTTTTAGGGGTCTTTATTATACATCAAATATTAGCCTTTATGAACAATAAGACAACCAGCATTTTATCCACTAATAACTGTAGGTTTCATCAGAAACACAAAAAAAAACTAATTTCTTTTGAGTTCAACGTATAATTGATCAAAGCAAAGTATGAATACCTAAGATACAATAATTGAACAATTAGTAATAGTTTACAAATCCTTTGTAATCCACAACAGTCAGTAATAGCGTAGGAAAATATTTTAAAAATATTAAGCAGTCATTTCCGGCTCTATGAAGTTCTATACTTTAGATAATGTCGCCTTAAGCTGAACTAGTGTGTTACAGTTTTTATGATAAACTCTTCTAGCCAACTTCTTTTAAAGATGTTCAATTACATTCGATTCTGGGCTCTGCGGTGGTGTTTTAGTAAGTTTTGGTCAGGTACGGATCAGCCAAGTCTTTGCATTACCCGATGTGTGCTTGGGATCGTAGTCTTGGTAGAATGGGAATTGCTTGTGATAACCCCTTTCTCTACATTTTGCCTCATATTTTCTTTTCGAATATTGACATAAACAAATTTGCGAATTTTTGTCACCAGCAGTCCTAAAACATTTTCCATGCTTAACAGTAGTTATTTATTTTTATGATTACGTTCGGCTCGTATGCAAATCAGGAAATTTCGTATGTTAAATTTCATATGACAAAAATTGAAAATATAGTGATTAAAATTAAAATTACACATGAAGCTGATTCCATACAGGCTACACACGATGAAAAATTACACACACGGTGGCAATACTGGTGGAAAGCCAATATGCTCCCTAGAGGAGTAACGGAAAAAAAATATTCACTGTCATAGTACCAACATGTTCCTCAAATTAAAATTAACTTTGTGTTTTTGTACTATTGTTCAAAAATTCTCCATTGGATTGGAATTAGGGCTTTATGGTGGCTAATAATTTACCTAAAACTTATGTTGCAATTATTTAACGGTCTGTATTTACTCAATAAAAACCACTTATAATGGCTATATACATACATATTAAATAAAAATATTTGCTTGTTTTTATTAAAATAAAATATAAAAATGTTCTCAAAAAGAGCGGGTATATTTAATTCGTTGTTACCATTGATTTTTTTTCTCTTATATTGTTACAACCATGTATTGCCAGAGTCTATTTTAATGTCCTCATAGCAAGGCGAATTCATTAAGGTATCCCTAATTTACTACGTAAGCAACAGCTGATACATTCGCGTATGTTCAAAAACACAAACATTCTGTATTTTGTTGACAACTTTTTCCTTACTACAGTGTTGCATTATATTGACACACCGAAATTTTGTTTTACAGTGTTGTACTCGTTTTCACTTTAAGACCACCTTATTAAATTCGCCTTGTCTCATACTGTGTGTTGTTGATTCTTAATTTAAATCCATATATCTTGGTGAAAGAAATCATAAATTCTTTTAAAGAACAAACTTTTAAGCAGGTTTGTCAGATCTTTGTTAAGCTTTTTCACGAAATTTAATTTCAAAAATCGCCATAATCGCCAAATCATATTTTTTTACATTTTGACAATAAAATTGATATTTTTTAAAATAATGAAAAAAAAAAAAATTTAAAACAAATAAAAAATAATTTGTTACGAATTTTTGAATTTCGCCAAAAGTGGAAAAAAATTCGCCATAATATATATTTTGTTAATATTATTAAACAAAAGTATAAGCAAAAACAAAAAGTGTACAATGTTTACTATAACATAGTTTATAGTTTACTGAAAGCTAGAAAACTGTATAAAATAATTTTTATGGTTAATATAAAATACAGTTTCGATATAGATATGTTGTCTCATTATTGTTATATATATAAAACGTTATACACTTTATTTTCGACACATTTCACATGGCCTTCTACTAGAATTAAATTATATTATGCGACAAAAAAGAAAATAAAGTACCTGAAAAGTTATAATATTTTTCTAATAAACTCTGCCTAGTACTCCCAAAATCTTTAATTACGGTTAAAAAAACGGTTTTTCGTACCTTCATACACTTAATTTAATAATTTAGCGGAATACTATCCGATTTTAAGCTTTTCAGTGGACTTAGAGAGAGAGGAGAAGTAGACCTTTTAAATGATGATATGATATACTTCATAGCCCTGAGGTATGCATATGTGTGAATTTTTCACGCAAAAACATAAATTTTTTCCACATTTGTCAAGTTTAGAGCTTTTTTCGTACCATTCATAAACTTAAATATTTCATTGACAGTTGCCGAAAATTGCATTACATAAGTAAACTGGAACCTTAAAATCTATAAGTTTCAGTTCCATATAGGCAACTACAAATTTCTCGTTGCTGAGAACATAATTGAAGTTCGGCTGCCATTTATAATCGGCACATTAAAACGCATCATGTTTACGAATTTCATACATAAAAATATCAAAATAATAATTTTAATTTTTCGTATTTTTTCAAATGAAAAATAGCCAAAAAAATCGCCAATTAATTTACAAATCGCCAAAAAGTCGCCATGTCGCCAAACCGAAAATTAAGACGCCAAATAGCTTTTAAAATCGCCACATTTGGCGAAAAATCGCCAAATCCGACAAGCACCAATGTATTCTTATTACAAAAATTTGTATGTTTAGCACAAATTTTAAAAATTTTATTAGAAAACTTTATCTCAAAATTTAGGCAATTTTTTACCTCAAATTCACAGAAACAGCTTTAGAACGAAGTTAATATTTTTTGCTAACTTTCTTTTATCCTTACATTTATCAAGATTTTTGTTGACTAATCACCTTATTGGCTAAGAAAGCAATACAGTAGGCCAACATTGGTTTCTTTTTTCTTTAAAAAAATATTGACCATAAATGCCGCCTAAGCTAATTAATTGGGGTATAACGTAAGCTAATATTTTGGTGCATTGGTGCAATTGTGGTATCCCTAGCTTAGACATTATACTGATATGCTTAATTCACTTCCCCTTAACCCAAAACCAAATGTCGTTTTGCATACTGTGGGAGTTAATTATACATTTTCACCATGCAAAAATGTACTTCTTTCCATTTCTTTCATTAATCATTATCATTTTTTTAATTTTTATTTTAAAGTTATGGTCTGTTAGTGGTTTGATAGTGTTCTTACATATAACTGCACCATTCGTCTTATTTATAAATAAGAAAAAAAAAATAATTAAAATTGACAATATCAACTATGTTGGTTATCACCCGTCTGTTTTTTCATTATAATTGTTGATAAATATTTATCTGTTTTTATTTATTTTTATTACTATACCCTACACATAATCTTGTTAATACAATCTATTGAGTGCATCTTATATGGTATGGTATAAAAATGAATGTGTGTTTGTGTGTATGTATGTTTGTTTGTTAGTGCCTTATAGACAGCTAAACGGCTGAACCAATTTTCTTGACATTTTTACAGTATCTCTCCGTATGTTTGGAAGGAAATATGGGCTATATAAATTTCAAAAAATCCAACTGGGCGGTGCCGCACCCATAGAAAGTAAATACTTATCTGTCTATATATTTTAAATGGTAACAATAAGAGAATCTAAATTTGATACAAATAGACCATAGCCAATACAAATCTTCAGTCAAAAAGTAGGCAGACTTAGAAAGTTGAGATGGTTCCTCCCATACAAACTACTAATTGCATTTTAGGTGTGTCTAAAAAAAGGGTATGAATTTTATGTTTTGTAGTTACTAATTTCGTTTGCACTTCCAATGGTAACATATTTGATCCTAATAGCATCTACTCGGGTTAAATGAATACTAGAAGAGTTTATAGTGAAAACGCTATTTCTCCTTCTACTCGTACATATGTGTGTGAATATATTTACATTTAGATATAGAAAGCAGGGTGATAGAATAGGAAGACCATTCATCAATATTGTAAAACAACTGAACAAGACCAATTACCGGGTTTTTCATCCTGTTTGATCTAATTATTAAATTAAAATCGTCGGCATAAGCGATAAAATCCAGTTCCTTGTATAAGGCGATAATAATACACAGTTTATAGGTAATCAGTAAAAGTATTACCGATAAGGGCGCGCCCTGTGGATTTTTTTCCCTTTGCTCCTCTTGGGAGCATAGGGCTTCAACAAAGCATTTCCATCTTACACGATTTGCTGCTGTTGTCTTTGCCTCTTCCCATGTAAGATTGTTTTGGCTTAGTTCTTGGATAATTGTGCGTCGCCAGGTGTTTCTTGGTCGACCGCGGCTCCTTAATCCTTGAGGATTCCACTCAAGAGCCACCCTTGTAATACTACCGTGATTTTTCCTTAAGGTATGGCCGATCTACCTCCACTTTCTTTGCCTTATCTGCTTCAGTATGGGCTCTTCGTTTGTTAAATTCCATAGATCTTTGTTGCTTAGGCCAGAATATCTTGCATATGATTCTAAGGCACTTGTTGGTGAACACCCGTAGCTTTTGAGTGATGGTGTTAGACACAGGCTAGGTTTCACTGCTGTACAATAGAATCGACCTACACATACGTTGAATATTTTGAGCTTGGTTCGCCTGGATATGTACTCGTATAAGCTTCTCCATACTGACTGTAATCGTCTGAATGCCGACCTTGCTTTGTTGAGCCTGTTGTTAACGTCTATTTCTGCACCGCCGTTTGTTGCCATTGTGCTTCCAAGATAGCAGAAGCTATCTACATACTCTATTGACCGGCTCTGTAGTATGATGTTTTCTGTGCTATTTTTGTTAATTCTCATAGCTTTAGTTTTCTTAATATTTATCTCAAGGCCAACATTGCGAGCCAGTTTTTTCAGGTCATTTAATTTTGACTGTATGTTGGAGATCTTATGTGAGAGAAGGCAAATATCATCCGCATAATCCAGGCCCTCGAATTGTCGTGAGGGACTCCATGTTATACCTCTCTGTTGTGCACAGACTTCGCTCATGATCTCATCAAGTACGATGGTGAGTATTAGAGGTGAGAGTGGACATCCTTGCTTTACTCCAGCGTAAGTATGGAATGGCTGATGCTCCCATTGTGAAGAACCGAGAGTTCTGCATTCTCGCATTATTCGTATTATTTTCTAGGGTACTCCTTTTCTTCTCAATGCTTTCCATATAGCAATCCTTTTGATGGTATCGAAGGCTTTCTTAAAGTCGACGAACAGTATTAATAGAGGTGTACACCATTCTAGAGACTGTTCTATTATGATGCGTAGGGTGTTGGCCTGGTCTACTCAGGAATCCTTCCTGTTCGTCACGCAATATGTTCTCTAGTTTGCTCTGAAGCCTTACCTGTATTATGCCTGCTAGTATCTTTTATAACACCATATAGCAGAGTAATTCCTCTCCAGTTATTGCAATCTTTCAAGTCGCCACTTTTAGGTAGTTTCACAATGATGCCTTACTTCTAAGTTGATGGCAGCCTCTCTTCCTCCCATGCCGATGTGATATGAGGCCGTAGTAATTCAGATGCAATTGTAATGTCCGCCCGTAAGAATTTGGCTTGTCAACCATCTTCGCCTGCAGCTTTATTATTCTTCAACATCGTTATTGCATCTTTCATCTCAATTAAATTGGGAGGGCTACATGCTATGTTCAATGTATTTTGCATAGGGCTGTTATGGTACATTTCGATGTCTTCATCTGTGACCGTTACGTTGCTAATTTCCTTGAAATGTGCCCTCAATCTTTGCATCTGTGCTTCACTATTCGACACAATTGTGCCATTGCGATCAGTAACTGCTTGGTTCGGTCTACACTTTCTATTTGTGAGATAGTCTATCGTCTGGTGTAGTTTTCTTACGTTATTTTGTCCAGCTGCTTCCGCTGCTGTTCCAGCTAGACCTTCTAGGAACTTCCTTATGTCTTTTCGTGCAGCTTTTTTAACCTGTTTCACCAGCTGTTGTTATTGCTGCCTCGTTACATTGTTGTTGTTTAGCTTAAGTTAAGTTCCTTCCTTTGAGAGATCAGGTTCCAAGTATTGTCTGATATTCATGTTCTTCTATGTACCTGCACTACACCCAGTGTTTCCACTGTGACTTGATTGGTTGTTGCTGTGACATCCTCCCATGTGTGATGTTGGTTTATTGGTAACTACCCGCGTATTGCCATGGCCAATGTTTTTTCTTAAACAGTTTACTTTGAGCTTGATTTCGCCTGTGATAAGCTCGTGATCACTACCGATGTCAGCGCCTCTTTTATTACTTACATCCGCCCTGTGAAATACCATTATGCAATAGATGTGGAGAATATTACTTCCCTAGTCTTACTGTGATTTTCCTGTTCGTCACTATGTTTAATATATTTTATAATATGTGGACTGACCTTCCAGGAATTAAGCTGTTCTAATACGACATTTAGGACAATTCTATCGAACGATCTCTCAAAGTCTAGTGATACAATAGAAATATGTTTACGTAATGATATATAGTAGCCCTGGAATTTGGTAATTCATGTATATTGGTGGATTAAAAGTGGATTTTTATCTTCTGAAGCCGAATTGGCGGTTATCCAGAAGACTATGCGCTCCCATAAGCCACCACAGTCTATTTGCCACTATTTTAACTAGAATTTTTAAAAAGCAAGTATTGAGAGAAATTGTTCTGTAGGATCTAACAATGGCTTTGTCAAGCTGTTTTCATAATTCTGCGGAATAAATGCGGTAAATATTTTATAATATAAGTCAGATGTGATACCCTGACCAAACCCGGTGTTTTTCCCTTTAAATTTCTTAGAACTGATGAGAGTTCTAATATATTAATAGATAATACAATTCTCAAAGCATCTTGTGAGGGAGTAATCAAGCTTAAATTACTAAGAATTTTATCTTTGTGTGATCTAAAATTCAAGGAAAATTTGGATCCGAAGAATTCTCTGACCAGAAAGCCGCAAATTCTTGGGCCGTATCTGAATTATTGGTTAAAATGATATCCGGATTATTAACTTTGGTGATACAGTGTTTGGAGTCTACTGTTTTAAGCTAGTGAAGTTCCTAATATTTGACCAGATTTTCACGATTGGTGTAGATGGGTTAATGGTTGAGCCAAAGTCATTTATGCATCTTGATTTGGAGAATTTTATCTCTCTTTCTTAAACTGAGCTCTAGCCTTTTTGAAATTTGTATATAATCCAAAGTTTACGTCTTTCACGTCTTTAGCATTTGCATTTAAATCAATCAATCAGTTTGCATTAATCCCCTGATCTTAGTGACCAATTAAATGGAACATTGTGGAAAATGGGTACGTCAATAAGTAAAATGTGGTGTGATGACGATCTACAAGCTTTTGTCAAAACATAATTACATCCACAGAAAACTACTGTTTGGTGCGCTTTATGAGCTAGCGAAGTCATTGTTCCATATGCCTTCAAAAACGATGAGGAGGGATCTGAATGTTACTGTGAATGATTAAAGGTAAAGGGACATTTTAAGAAACTCTTTCGTACCTCAATTACCTGGCATTAATCTTGCTGACATGTGGATTTAACAGGACCACATGCCTCATAGCTCCCGCTACAACTGATTTACTCGAAGAAACTTTCAATGTAAGAGTAATTTCACGTAATGGTCCAATTAAATGGCCACCAAGATCGTGAACTTAATCCCATTGGATTATTTTCTTCGGGGTTCTGTAATGTCACTTGACTACGCCCATAAATCAGAGACAATTGAACATTTGAAAATCAACATTCGAAGAGTTATTGGTGAAATACGGTGTTCAAGATTGCGTTTTGTACGCGCCGGCCGAAATTATATTTAAACATTATTATCATAAAGTTTTCAATCCAAAAAGTTCGTTTCATGGATATTAAAAATATATTTCTTTGTTTTATTTTGTTGTAAACTTATGTATTAACCGAATACATACCGTAATATACGATCTTCATGTCTGACCGTAATTTCATGTATTTCAAGGCCAGCTAAGAATTATTTAGAAAGTTTTGCCTCTCCCGCCTATATCAGACTTTGCGACGTCCGACTACAATTTGTTTACCTCGATGATTAACGCCCTCACTGGTATAAGGTTTTCTTCAGAGCAGGAAATCTGAAATTGGTTTGATTTGTTGTTGGCCTTAAAAAAATAAGTAGTCGTCTTTGCGTGGAATCCATATGTTGCCAGAAATATGGAAAAAGAATATGCTTCAAAATTTAAATTTACTTTAAAATATATGTTGCCAGTTTTCTCTATATTCCATGTAATAGGTCTCAATTTAATTAAAGATTTATATATGTGAGCTTTCCCTGAATTTCTTAGAGCAGCGTACTTGCCTTTTAGTGCCTTGAGCCGTTCTATTACTTCCTGGATTATTTCCGTAAAAGTATTTGTTTTGTTATGTCAAATAATTGTTCATTTAAGATGGTACAAAGCCACTAGATTTTGAGCATGTGTCCCAAACATCTATGCATTTATGAATGTCTGTATGCAGGCCAGAATTAATTTCTGACTTAGGTAATGAATCAGTCAGTTAAAGTCTTACTTCCTACCCGCCTTGTTCAGTTAAGCGTACATCTGCTTTGCGGCCTTTGTTTATTTGATCATTATATATTTTCCCCCACAACACTTACACTTGTCATACCAGTAAAGACTCTAAGACATACGGCATCATAAAATCAACATTGATCAACTTTTAAATATTCTTTTTAATTTGTTTTTGTTGCAGTTGCAGTTTCAAATAAGATTAATAATTAATACGATTGTGAAACAGTTATTGCATCTTATAGTTTAATTGTGGTCACTATAACAGACCATATACTTCATTTAAAATACAATCAACAACAACATTCGTAATTATTTTCATATGATAATGAGACATTTTTTTTGTTTTGCGTTTGGTTTTTTGTGTTTAATTCTTAACATGATGTTACATATTGTAATATTGTGGTTATGGGCAGCCTTTATAATAGCAGACATTAAAAAAATAAAAAAATAACATTTTATTTCTTTATATTTTCCTTCCACTCTCTGTGACATTGAATGAGTCATTTAAAACAAAATATTATCTGTGAGTACAGCCAGGGTATAGAGCAGCAGTTCAAGTTGAATTTTCATTTAAGTTTACAGTTATCAGAAGTAGTTGTTTTCATTTTCTTGTTATTTGCAAAAATAAATTATTAATATTCGTATGCCCTTCAACATATAAAGATGAAAATCAAGCCAGTAAGTTGTTTAAAACAGTCAAGTCATAGAAATGGACGTAACCCTACATCAGCTGTGCTAGAATGACTTTTTAATTGGTTACTTTAATTTCAGCCTTAAATCAAAGGTAATCTAAGACAAAAGCTTAAAGCTTTAAAAATTACCTACACACCTACAGCATCAGCCATCATACACATTTACCATTTATTTCATTGGCTATTTCTATTCGTTTGTATTAAAAAGATTGTGTACTTTCTTTGACTTTCAAAAACAAATTAATAGACTTAGTAGTCTAAAAATAGATTGTTACAGCGCAGGAAATAATTTGATAAATTTAAAGCTTGCTCATATAAATCGTATTAATTAATAATGCCAGCTATAGAGTGCCAACGTTACAACTTCTTACATTAAAACAGTGTAAATTAATCATTTGCTTGTAATCCAAAATATATAACAATAATATTTATACATATAAATGGTATAGGGTGTTTTTTTTAGCAGCATGAGAACATCGATATCGATAAGTATGGTTTGACAGCAAACCAGTTTGACATTTTCTATTAAGTAAGGTTTGACAAGTCATCATGAATCGTTTAACACTAGAACAACGCTAGAACAAAAAAATTAATTTGTTCGCGAAGTTCATAGAACATTTTGTGTTTAGTGATGAATCTCATTTCAGGTTAAATGGCTACGTCAATAAATAAAATTGCCATATTTGGAGTCAAGCCGTTAACGACTCACCATTACATCAATTAAAAGTGACTGTTTGTTGCGGTTTATACGCTGCACAGCGTTAGATTTTAACAATTTAGAGGGACTAAATTCAATATCACAAAAGTGGCTGGAGATAATCCAATGATTTGTGGAACACGTTCTTTTTATGACTCACACATCTTCTATTAAAATATTAAAGTGAGCGTGGTAATATAGCGCCTACCTTCCGTAAAAATTTTAAAGTTCAAAAAATGTTATATACTTTAATATTTCTAACATTTAACAATTGATATTTATTAAAAATCAAAAAAAAATTTTAACGGACATGGTCAACGTAATTAAAAAAACGTTATTATTTTATTATTTTTTATTTAACCAAAATAATTTGTTTCTATATTAACATATTGTTACGTTTTAACCTTTTTAAAATGTTTTAGTTCGTTTAAATTGCATTAAAATAAACTCCACTTTTGTTGTTGCTTTACAGTTTTCTTTTATTTACTGCACTATAACTTTTACACACTTTGTCATAATACAGCAACTTGATAATCGCTTATACAACACTTCTTATTTGCGTCTAAGCAAACTTTACTTTATGACAGCCAAATGATAACTACTACTACAAATTCAATTCGCCACGTTTTATAGCATTTCATTATGAATTTCGAATGTTCTGGTAAATGCTAAAAATTTCGATTTATATACGGTAAATTCAAATGGTGTAAAACCATAATGCACCAACAAGAATCGAACTGGCAACACCGTTAGACATGCAGTCGGCAGTACTCTTAAATAATACAGACAATTATGGCAAACTTTGACACAAACCAATAAAGTTTATAGCTAAAATCTCACAATAAGTCCCTGATGTGGAGAACTACCTCTTCAGCACTTTTATTTTCATAACAATATATTCGTATAAAAAGTAAACTTCTATATTATTCTTCATTAGAATCGGTGAAATATATGTATATCAGGATCGTTTAATAATTAAATGGTTTGTGCAACCAGACTTCGAAAATTTCACTATTAAAAATTTTATTGGGCATGGTTATTCTTTCCGGGGGCGAATTGGGGTAGAATCTTTTTTCTTTTCTTTAATATGTTCACTCAATACCACTGAAATGTCTATTTTATTCTTCACTTATTATTTCGTAATTAGGAAAAAACTTACCTAAAATATGTGTCAGGAATATTGCTTAAAACTTGATCTTAAATCATTTATTTGAAAACATAAATAGCAAAAATAGAAGCTTTCAAAGTTTTTACTTACTTTCATTAAACACTATGAAAAATATGTACAGTATAAAAAAACATTAAACCTTGTGATACCGTTATATTTTTATTGTTTACAATATTAACTTTAAACATTGTTCTTATAAATACCATCGCTGTTATTTATTGTATGCAATCATGTTTTTTGAAAAAAAAAAACAAATTTTTATCTGGTTAAATATCTCTAAAATACCGGTATCTGACACTGTGCGCTGTAGGCATCATTGGTTCTTATTTCTTTCGATATGATAAAAGCGTTGCTGTTACAGTGAACGGCGAGAGCTATCGAGCTATCCCGACTGAAAATTTGTTTCCAAAAATTAATCAGATAAATATCAACGAATTTTGGTTCCAACAAGACAGCGCAACTTGACACACAGTTAAGGTTGCCAGATGTCCTTGATTTCGCTTGATTTACAATAATTTTTACAGCTTCTCAAGAATCAAGAAAAATTATTGTTTGTCACAAAGTTTAATGAAAAGCTATTCAACATTTTAGTGAACTAATAACGTAAAGTGTTTTAAGTGTATTTGTTTCTTAGTTTCTCTAATTAATTAAAATTCAGAAAAAGTTTGCTTACAAATTTGACCAAAATGAAACACCCCTTTCTTATTTTTGAAACGTGCTTTATTGTTTTAATCGAAAACTTTTCGCCATTTTTTGGGGGTAAGGTAAATTTTCTAGAACTTTTGAGCGAAAACCTGATATAATTGCGTTTTGCAAGCCTTAAGGAATTTAAATCTTCATCATTAAGAGAGTTCCGCAGAGATCTACGTAAATGATAATCTGTATATGCAAAGTCTGGACTATATAGTGGATGGATCAAAACGACTTTATTTTATGACAGCCAAACGATAACTACTTGATGTAGGTAAAGCAGTCTCCTTATATACCTAGTTGCCTACAGTTTGGAAAGCTCCGGAAATGTCTCCAACGCTGTCATGTCCTCTATTTTATATCCGTTAATTCAAATGTAACACACAAAGATGGTCAAATTAGCAGTGCTGCAAGACACGCAAATAAGTGCGGCATTGACAAGGTGACATATAATTACCAAATATATTTAAAAATAATATGTACAATTTTAAAGGCCATAACCGAAGTTTAAAGACTGTCAAGAATTTTGAAATGTTGAGTCTGGCAATACTACATACAACGCGCTTAACAATCGATTTATTGCAAAATTAATTTGGTGATCTTTTTACGGGTCTATGTTAAGTCATTGGTAAATGACGACAAACCTGCAACTTTTGAAACATTGGAAGCCAATGTTTAAGCGACAATTGACCCCAGTCTGCCAGATTTATTGGCATTAAGTAAATCATATTTAAAAAATAAAGGCCATGAAAGGCCAGATTATAATAAAAAAATATCATTCCAACAATATTTTTGTCCTGTATTACCATTTTATGTTCTAAGGCTTTTAAAAAACACCCTATATCAAAATAAATAAGGAAAAAACAGCGAATATCATTAAAAAAATAGTATTTATATCAATGTAGAGTAGAAAAGGGTTTCGGTCAGTGATAATTAATAATACATCATAAAAGTAAAAATTTCTTTAAATATTAAATAGGCTATGAAAGCAACAATAAGTATTCGTTTTATAAAAATGAGTAATCAACAAGAGTATGAACAATTAATTGACCTCTGAAATCTATTTGTGTGGAGAGTATGGGAAATATGGTATATCGCATTGAATTGATTAAAAGGACTTATATATGGACAAAATTTTTACATCAGGTCAAATGAAGACTAATAAGAAAAAAAATAATTTCATATAAGTTTTTTGTTAACTAATTTTTTCCACTTTTTAGAAATTTTTGTGGCAACATTTTTATCATCTACACTAGCTTTCATACAGCTTTGGGTCTAAAAACCTATTTAGGGACGTCACTCTTGGATGTGTGTGGCGCCAAACTGTGCTGGGGTATGTTAGAGAATCATATTGCTTTTCTTTTCTTTTCTTTTCTTTTCTTTTCTTTTCTTTTCTTTTCTTTTCTTTTCTTTTCTTTTCTTTTCTTTTCTTTTCTTTTCTTTTCTTTTCTTTTCTTTTCTTTTCTTTTCTTTTCTTTTCTTTTCTTTTCTTTTCTTTTCTTTTCTTTTCTTTTCTTTTCTTTTCTTTTCTTTCTTTCTTTTCTTTTCTTTTCTTTTCTTTTCTTTTCTTTTCTTTTCTTTTCTTTTTCTTTTCTTTTCTTTTCTTTTCTTTTCTTTTCTTTTCTTTTCTTTTCTTTTCTTTTCTTTTCTTTTCTTTTCTTTTCTTTTCTTTTCTTTTCTTTTCTTTTCTTTTCTTTTCTTTTCTTTTCTTTTTCTTTTCTTTTCTTTTCTTTTTCTTTTCTTTTCTTTTCTTTTCTTTTCTTTTCTTTTCTTTTCTTTTCTTTTCTTTTCTTTTCTTTTCTTTTCTTTTCTTTTCTTTTCTTTTCTTTTCTTTTCTTTTCTTTTCTTTTCTTTTCTTTTCTTTTCTTTTCTTTTCTTTTCTTTTCTTTTCTTTTCTTTTCTTTTCTTTTCTTTTCTTTTCTTTTCTTTTCTTTTCTTTTCTTTTCTTTTCTTTTCTTTTCTTTTCTTTTCTTTTCTTTTCTTTTCTTTTCTTTTCTTTTCTTTTCTTTTCTTTTCTTTTCTTTTCTTTTCTTTTCTTTTCTTTTCTTTTCTTTTCTTTTCTTTTCTTTTCTTTTCTTTTCTTTTCTTTTCTTTTCTTTTCTTTTCTTTTCTTTTCTTTTCTTTTATTTTCTTTTGTTTTCTTTTGTTTTCTTTTCGTTTAGTGCTTTTAAATAAAAATTAACAAAAGTTCTTAAATTTATTTGGTAGCCTATTCTATTTAGGTCAAAAAGAAAATAAATTTTCTCAGAGAGTAATTTTTATCAGTGCAGTAGAAAGTGATTCATAATTCAGCCTTTCTACTACTAAATATTCGTTAATATTCAAAAAAAAAAAAAAAAAAAAAATGGAATTGATTTTTGTACTAATTCTTTATACCCCACACTTTCAGTTGTGCTAGAAGCACATTTAATCATACCAAAATTACTTTTTATGTTGAATGAAGTATACCTGTCTGTTTGTCAAGGTAAATTTTGTTATCAATCTTAAAATTATTTTTATGATGTTTGGCCAGCTATCTTAGAGTCGTTTCATGAATTTTTGTTTCCACCCACATCTGATCTTCCCTTTTTAAAAATGAATGTAATACTCACTCGTGATTTGCTGATGATCATCTTTAGGCGCAGAGAGACAATGTTTTTTTGACTGACTACGAGGACGGCTCAATAAGCCCGTATGTTATATAGGTCGCGATAGTTCACTCGGAGCTGTGGTACATTGTGACAGTGACATATTCCTGAGATAGTCGAAAACGTGGAAATGTAATGCACGCAGCAGCCTGAGTCTGAGCTGGCATAGAACGGGGCAGTCACAGTGAAGGTGTTGTACCGATTCCACTTCCTCCTCAGCCTGACAGCTTTTACAGCTCCAAAGCTATAAGGAGACATAGTCCTCTCCATAGACGCCAAAGGCCAGAGTATTCTTCATATTCTACAAGTGTAAATTTAATGCGCCAATTATTTCAAACTTTTGACAATCAAAGAAGTTATTTGAATTAATAAGAAAAAAAAAAAAAAAAAAATCAAAATCTTGTTTGAATTGAAAATTATAATTTGATTCGATTTTAAGTTCACTCGATTTCGGTTTACAAAATTCCAGTAATTCATAATGTAATTTTTATTCACAACGAATTAAATGTGATATATGTATGTACATAAATTATATGATATAATGACTGTGCTCAAATTTGACACTTCTTTTGTGACAAGCGCGGTATACCAAATTCGAGAAATGGTGAAGGTTGCGTAATAAGTATATATTCACGTAACTCAAAATCGGTTCGGTTTATTGAAAAATTCCGAATTCCACAATAGAATTACCTTTAAGTGAACTTTTTTAATCTGGTTAGTCGTTTATGAAATATACATTTTTTTGGGCAAATGAACAGTGGGATCACATTATTATGTAAGTACGTACGAATGGGTAATATTTTATTAGTTTTATTTACGTAGTATCTAATGTAATCCCACTGTTCTTTTGCCAAAAAAAAAACCCAACTTCCTTAGACATAAATGTGAGCTCGCACACTGTGTGAATTCTCTTTTTTTATGATCAGTGGTCAAAAAAGTGATAATTACATTGTCGCTTACAGAAAAGTACGAGTAAGCCGCACCATAGTTATACGAGGGCGGATTGACATTGAAGCTACCTAGCGCTAGATGGCAGCACAAATACAAAAACTTTTTCTTTCTTAGAAATTACGATCTGTCTAACGCCAGCTGTTAAAATTTTAGCCAAGTTCATCGATTAGTTTATTTGTTGTAGTCGTTTGAAGTAAGCAACTTTTATGTTTCTTGGAAAATGGAAAAAAGTGAATTTCGTGTAGTGATTAAACACTATTATTTGAAAGGCAAAACGGCGAAAGAGACAAAAGAAAAGCTTTGTAAACATTACGGTGAATCTGCTCCGTCAGATTATATGGTAAAATATTGGATTCCTGAATTTAAACGGGAACAAGCACTGCAACAATACCATCAACAGGAAGGCCAAAAGAGGTGGTTACTGAAGAAAATATCAAGAAAATCCTCGATATCGTTGTGAATGATAGCCGGGTCAAAATCCGTAAGATTGCTGAAATGGTAAACATATCACATGAACGTGTGTTCAACATTTTGCATGAACATTTGCATATGAAAAAGCTATCGGCAAGATGGATGCCGCGTTTGCTCAGTGTTGAACAAAAACGAGTTCGACAGATCACTTCACAGCGGTGTTTGGACATGATAAAGCATAATCCTGCTGATTTTTGGCGTAGATTAATAACTCTTGATGGGACGTGGGTCCACCACTACACACCTGAAACCAAAAATCAATCGAAGCAATGGGTGGAAGCTGGTGGAAGTGCTCCGAAGAAGGCGAAGACAGCGAAATCGGTTGGCAAGGTTATGGCCACTGTATTTTGGAATGTACACGGGATATTGCTCATCGATTATCTTGAAAAGGGATCCACAATCACAGGAGAGTATTATGGTGCATTATTGGATCAATTGGTTGATGCAATCAAGGAAAAACGACCATATTTAAACAAGAAAAAAGTGCTCTTTCTTCAAGACAACGCACCGGTTCACACAGCATTAGATACGATGCTAAAACTACGAGAAATCCACTTCGAATTGGTTGATCATCCACCTTCTTGTCCAGATTTAGCCACTAGTGACTTTTTTCTGTTTCCAAACTTGAAAAAATGGCTCGCAGGAAAAGATTCATCTAAAACGAAGAAGTGACTGCCGAAACTAATGCGTATTTTGAGGAGTTCCCAAAATCGTATTATTCAGATGGTATAAAAAAGTTGGAAAATCGTCTTACTAAGTGTATTGAGCTAAAAGGAGACTATGTTGAGATATGAATGGTTTTTGAAAAAAAAATGTTTTTTTTTCCTACTTCAATATCAATCTCGTATTAAGCAAATGAGATAAAATTCTTACTCTAGAAATTGTAATTAAAATAACAAAATTGAATAACAAAAGTATAAAACTAAAATGTTAAAAATTGCGAAATACAGATAAATTTACACATTTGGCAATGCTGATTTCAATTAGATTTATTCTTTCTCTCTCTAGTCATAAAACATCACTCACTAACCAGACGTTTATTTAAATAAAAGGTTTTTTCCAGCCCTACACTGAATGGTTTGGATTTTGTTTCCCACAAATATTTAATTCAAAGGCATAAAAAATAAAATTAGAAAAAAATAAATAAAAATAAAAACTTTATTTATTTAAAAACTTTACATTTGGCAATGCTGATTTCAATTAGATTTACTCTTTCTCTCTCTAGTCATAAAACATCACTCACTAACCAGACGTTTATTTAAATAAAAGGTTTTTTCCAGCCCTACACTGAATGGTTTGGATTTTGTTTCCCACAAATATTTAATTCAAAGGCATAAAAAATAAAATTAGAAAAAAATAAATAAAAATAAAAACTTTATTCCAATGATAAATTAAAATAACGTAGAGTTTATTTTTGTTTGAATTTTGTGTTTTTGGTATTATTTATTTTATAAACTGTTGTTGTTTTTGAAGTTAACCTAATCTACATCATGTTAACGTTTAGAACTTTTTAACCACAAACGTTTTTGGTTTATTTTATATGAACGACCATTTGAAATGTAAATATTTCATAATGTATGTACTCTTACATATATAAAAACAAATACTATATAGAGTTATAGCTCTATATGGAAAGAAGGGGATATTTCAATTTAGTAAATTAGAGAAAATAATAAAAATTTCAATACTTTTTATTTAATAAAAATACAATAATATATGTGTGTGTGAGAGAGAGTTTTGTGTGCGAAAATAATTAAGACATTTGTTTGCAAATACCTGCAATAAGAAAAAATAAAAATATTTTATGTATATTTCTTTTTTATTTAAAAAAAACATCATTTAATTAAAAAATATTTTAATAAAAATTACAAAAACAAAAAATTATAGTCAATTTTTATGTATGGAGTATAATATCGCTTTTTTATTTCTGTTAAAACTAAAACCAAAATCATCATGAAGTCAATAGTGGTTCATTTGTATTTAAAGTTTGTGCTAAATCGGCCTCATCTATGGTAGCTTGGCATACCAAAGGAAATGGCCATTCATGGTATATGGTCGGTCCACTATAATCTCTTAGTGTTTCTATAAGATCATCTAATCTCTTGACTTCCATAAGGTCGGCATTAAATTCTTTGACTTCATCTAAAAGTTGATTGACATTCGATTCAAGAACCTGAAATAAAAAAGTAAAACAAAAGGAAATCATTACAAATTACAGTAAAAGAAAGAAATATATAAAAATGATTTAGAATATTTTAATTTATATATAAAACATATTTTTTCAGCAATAAATCTTTAAGAGTTTTTTTTCAAAGCGTTTATTTTCATAATGCTTTATTCACATAGACGACGGCAGGAATACATACTACAAGTTACAAAAAATAAAATACACACGTTTATATGAATATGATTACTTTGATAGCAACACATCTACACGGCTACACGACTACTTTTGCTGCTGTAACCAACTTAGGCTTATTGCTATTTGGTTTCGCTACAAAATTTAAAAAAATTTTAAAATATATACATGAAATTAAAATTGTAAAAATTATTGATTATCAAAAAGTTTTAAAATATTAATCCATTTGTTCTTGCATTATAATAATCTTATATATAAAAATAAGTGTGTCTATGTATGTATATGTTTTTTTGTTTGTTAGGCAGCTAAACAGCCGAACCGATTTTTCTTAAATTTTTACAGTATCTTTTTGTATTTTAGGCTATATCAAGTTCTCTCCAAATTTGGCCCAAGTAAATTCATAGTCAATACAAAACATCAGTCAAAAAATGATCGGAATTAGACAAGTGGGCATCTTATCTCCCATGCAAAGTAAATAATAATTTTTGTATACCTTAAGAACGGTGATAGTAAAAGTTTCTAAATTAGGTTTAAACAACATCGTTAACAATACACATCAGTAACTGAGCGAGATTGGATAAGTAGGCGTGGCACTAGTCATTCATACTAAATATTAAATTTTGTACATGTTGAGAAGGACAACTGTTTAAGCTTCGTTATCTAAACACATTAGCCAAAAAGTGGATATATCAGATACATATACAGCTTATATATAAAGTTGTATGTGTGTTTGTGTGAAGATTGAAATGTAGAACCGATTATCTTGAAATAGTTACAGTGTCTTTCTGGATGTAACTACAGTAACTATATCGATTGTTTGAACTTAATTTAAGAATTTAAAATTATAACTGAGATGACAGTTAAAGAAAATAACAAAGATAGGCGTAGCGAAGCACGCCGGGTTTTAGTTAGTAAAAAATGAAGAAAGGAATGCGCATTAAAAGAAGTTAATGTTATTTGAATTCTATGTTTTATTTATCAAAACGTGAATTTTTTTTTTTGATCAGCTGCTTATTGTAACTGACTACACTACTTCAATTGCTGCTAATGGCAATTATAGTCGTGTAGTTGTGTAGTCTACAATCGTTTATGTGTTTATAGCATAATGATCTCTTCATTTGAATAAAATTTCTTATCATCCGGCATTACTTTAAATTTGAAAACAGAAAATCTTGAAATATACAAGTTCGTAGCAAAATTCATAGATTTTGCCAAAATGTCTACACAAAAGTGCATTTGTGCAATGTCTTGTGGAATAGTTCGTTTTAACTTTCGTAGTGTACACATAATCCACTACTTGTTTGTCAGCAGCCCCACTTAAGCCTTCTTTGGTGCATATTTTCCCCTACAGAATTACTGTTTTGTTTGTTCTTTGGCCCCCTAAAAGAATCTATATTACGTCCGCAGTTACTAAGCAGCTTAAAACTTATTAAAATTACTCGCCAAACATTCCCTGAAAGTATCAGACGGCTGCATTAGATTGCTCCTTATATGTATGACCCAATTTTTTTTCTTTTTGTTAATTGTAGGTCAAAACTTCCACCAGAAATCTTCTCTGTAGTCAAAAAATACAATGTGGAACATTTTAGGCAGATTGTATCAGGGGTCGGATTCGCCAACAAGATGTCAAAATTTTGTTTTATATTTTAACAGTTTGTAGGCGGATGCGATACGTATTCGCTTGATGCAATCTGTCAAATATTTTCCAAAATGCACTTTTTTGGTACAGAGAACATTTCTGGAGAGAATTATGACTCAAACTTAAAAAAAAAAAAAATTGCCTCATACATATAAGGCACAACCTATATGTATAAAATAAAGATTTTATATAAAATAAAGATTTTACACATATAATAAAAATTTTATTTGTTTGTTTTTTTTTTAATCAAATCCAAAAGCGCTTAAAAAATCACCCGAGAACTCTTACTATCTAGGAGGTACAATGGCTACAAACGTCGGTGCAGAACAGACGTAGACAACAGGTTCAATGAAGCGAGAGTGACATTTGGACGACTGCAGTTAGCATGGTAAAGCTAACTTACTTAGTCCGGACGGATTAAGCTCAGAATATTGAACTCATGTGTTAAATCGGTTCTTCTATATGGCAGTGAAGCCTGGAACACGACTAATTAGGAAACCATACTGAAACAGATAAGAAAAATGTAACTGTGGTGGATCGGTCACACCATTCGGAAATCAAGAAATCGTGGTCGAGCAGGAAATACCTGGAGACGCATAATTATTCAGGGACTAAGACAGAACACTTTAACATGGAAAGAGGCAGGATCAGCGGCGGTAGACCATGTGTGATAGGGACGCTTTGTGGAAGCCATATGCTTCAAGGAGAAGTAACGAACAAAAAAGCTACTGAAATTTACCCAACAAGATTCCATATAAATTATTAAAAATACAAACCATGTGTTTGTCATCTATAATGAAAAAATCATCAAAAGTTTCAAAGTTTTAATTTACATTTTCATATACGAGTATATGGTATATGATTATAATAAACCGCAAAAATCTAACCATACGCTTCATTGACCGTTGTAACACCTGGCTTATTAAAGTGTTTAACAAATATGCCGCACATTGTATATAGAATACATATATTCAATTAGAATTAGTCATTACAAAATTTCCTCTTAATACCCGTTCACATTTAGTTAAATATCAATTTACTAGTACATTCCAGTATATTTCTTCCTCTTTATTAATCAAAACAAATTTGAAATTTAAATATTGTTGCAGTAACGGTTTTCTTTAAACATCTCTATTCATCTATAAACCTTATGAGTAATGTATTGAAGTGAATAAAATAAAATACAAAAATATCTTAAATCTGCATTAGCAAATACCGGCCGGTGTTATCGTTTACAAAAAAATTTACAAGAAAATTTAAAAAACACAAGTTAATCAATATTATAAGTATTACACACTATATTTCGTATTATATTTCATATTTTGTTTCATTTTTTAATTACTTTTTTCATATTTTACATTTATTACCCTACCACATATTAGAGCATTGATGATATTGACAAAGCATTCTAGTTAGTGACATGAAATAATCATCATCATCAGTATATAGTATTAGAAAACAGTGAAAGCAAAAGAAATATTAGAAACGAAATAGAAACAAATAAGGTTACCATGTGGATAAGCTTAGAATTGGAAGGGAGGTACTACTCTTTACATGTGCATACCACCTTGATCAAAAAGTTCCAGGAATTTATTCAGAAAATTAAAAAGTTTATTCATCTAGATCTATATTGCCCCTTCAAAGTAATCTCCATCGACTACCACACTCTTATTTCAGCGCTTGATCCAATCCTCGAAGCATTTTTTATATTTCGTTTCGGTATGTCCGTCCATCAGTGCTTCCTGCGATTTTCCAATATTTCCTCTCAGCTACTGAAATCCTTTCCCCGTAATGGTTTTTTAACTCGATTGAACAGAAAGAAATCACAGGGAGTCAAATCAGGTGAATGCAGTAGCTGTTGGATGGTATTTGTTGCATTTTTCGTTAAAATGTTTCAAATAATAATGGCACTGTACGACGGGGCGTTAGCATAGTGCAAAATTCACGAGTTTTCTGCCCGAAATTCTAGTCTCTTTCAGCGAATCGCTTCACTCAAACGTCTCATATCGTCCATAACATAATACTCTTAGTTTACTGTTTGGCCTTCTGGTAAAAATTAATGATGCACTAGACCGTTGTAATCCATGAAAATCGTAAAATCGTTGACTGAAAACGACGTGGTTTTTTTGGTCACGGCTCATTTGGTGAACGACATTGACATGTCTGTTGTCTAGATTACGTGTCGTACTCATAAACCCACCTCTCGTCTCCAATAATGATCCTCGTGATGAACGTGCGATCGGATTCAGCCTCGCAAATCATGTCTTTTGCGCACTCAACATGGTCTCTTTTTTGCATGAAATAGAGTCTTTTTGGCGATAACTTTGCTGCTACACGACGGATCCATAGGCAATGTTCAAGTTCTCCGCTATCTCTCTGATGGTTAATTTGCGGTTGTTGACCAACATTTCTGTTATTTTATCACTGTTTTCGTCGGTTTTCGATGCCGACCGTTTTCTTTAAAAAATCGTTGCCGAAACACTTTTCTAACACTTCCAACCTTCGCTCACCATTAAATCCGTTTTATACGCCAAATTTAATACAAGTTCGTTGTTGCAAATTTAAATCCATTTCTAAAATTGTAAAAAATCGCCAACACACATAGAGATAGATGCACTTTGGCTACGTAGCTTTTACAAATGTCAAGCTATGACGCTAAGATTTAGCGGAAATATCAACTACAGATGTACCAACTTAACAAAAAGAAACTCAAGTCCGAACGATGGGACCACCACACGGGGGTTATTCGGGGAACTTTTCGATCAAGGTGGTATATGTATGAGTAGTGTGACTAGAAAATTAGAAAAATCAATAAAACAGAAATATTTGTTAAAAGAGAGAATTAGAAGACAACTGCAAAATTAGTTTACGGAAATATTTTTTTTTGTGTATCGCTAAAATCACCAGAAACGTCAATAAAGTGCTCACCCAACGTTAACGTGTAATTTATCTAGGACAATATACCAACAGTTATACGAGCCCACAATTTCCGAAAATTCGAAAAGTAATTTTTACAAAATTTTACAACTAGATTATATCTTCCAGTTTAGGCTCTTAGTTGGAGCAAAGGGACTTTATAAATTTTCTGCACCTCTCTATGTTCCCCACAATTGTCTTTATCTCTTTCCAGTTTCAACTTCCACATTTATTGTCCGACGCCGAATTGTTCTTGACTGGCTGCGCCTTTTGGTACCCTGCAAGTTCCAGACTAACGCCTCTTTGGGGAGTTAACCTGCTGGTTTGGTAGCGTGTAACGAGTCTACCTCTATTTCCGACGCCTAATTTGTCTTTATCTCTTTCCAGTTTCAACTTCCAAATTTATTGTCCGACGCCGGATTGTTCTTGACTGGCTGCGCTTTTTGGTACCCTGCAAGTTCCAGACCAACGCCTCTTTGCGGAGTTAACCTGCTGGTTTGGTAGCGTGTAACGAGTCTACCTCTATTTCCGACGCCTAATTTGGATTGTTACTAATTCTTTATCGCAACCCGCGCAAATTTCTTAATTCAAAATAATTCTTGGCCACCACCATTCTCAATATACATATGTCTCAGACGGTGGTTTATTAACATTTGCCGTTTCTTTGCGACAATTTTCCATTCATCAACCAGGTTTTGCAGCCATACACATTTAATCTAAATTTTCGGAATTTTGTTGTCGTGGATGAAGCTGTTGATTTCCACACGTTTCTCAATTGGCCAAAAGCCGCTCTAGCTTTGTAAATACGGTTGTGCACACCTTTAGCAGCTAACACTTCGGGTGTGATTAGGCTGTTCAAATAGAAGAAACTTTTCGAGCGTTCTATGTTTTCGTTATCGATACAGAATTGATTGTTTAACTTGATCGATGGAACAGACATATGATAGTTTTTGTCTTGGTACGGTTGATCGTCAGACCCACTCCCTTAGATCCGATTAAACGATTAAACATATTATGGATGACGAAACACAACCCTGACTCACACTAGATGTTTAGCTGAAGCTTTCACAATATTTTCGTTGTGAAGAACTCTAGATTTGAAATCCATATATTGTGTTTTTATAAGACGGATATATTAGGGAGCACGCCACGACGTCGTAACGCCGTTCAAATGCATTCGCGTGCCACGCTATCGAAAGCAGTTTTATAAGCAATAAAAGTCATAAAAAGGGGTGATTGCCACTCATTGACATATTCGACGATAATGCGATAGATAGATTATATGAAGACCCTGTTTTGCTATGGTTCATCCTTAATAAAAATGGTCATTCATTCTGATGTATAGACTAAAACCTTTTTTCCATTTGGTTAAATGATTGCTGGAAGTTGCATGGATGGCCTTATAAGCACAGGAAAAAAGTGACCACATTGGTATGACTTTGTATCGCAACGAAGGTTAAGGAAAATATACGAATATGCGTACTAATGTAATGAGAATATCGCGCAAGGAAAGGTGGTCTGTTAACGCAAGGGGAAAATAGACCAACACAGTCTTTCCTGACCCATAAAGTTGGCAAAACGGAAAGTACGGGAACAAGAAGCTTTACTCTACACAGTTCTTGACTGAAAACTAAAATCATATGAAAAAGATATTCTGGCTTAACACCGTAAGTAATATAGAGCTAAGGAATTTGAGAAATAAAGAACCCATACTGAAGCAGATATGTTACTATCATATCGAGCACAGTAGAACAGTTATTAACCACTGAGATTGATGGCGAGAAATTCCCACAGTATATGAAGCCTTTCTTAGGCTTTGGTTGTTTTCTTTTTTTTTATATAAATTATTATACTACCTTGATGAAAAAGTTTCCGGAATAACCCCCGTGTGGCAGTCTAATCTGATTGATTGAATTATACATTACAATTCTCGTAGGTGTCAATGCTACAACTGAAGTTAGTGTATAATTTTTAAGCTACAAATGTTGGTGTATCTTTTTAGGCAAATTCATTTTCGTAACAATATCAAGGACAAAACAAAGTGGCAAATCCAAGATTGACACCACCAGCTTCCACAACCTGGTCAAACGATTGATTTTGATCTCTACTGTCAACAATGAAACGATGTTGTGTTCCATCCTTGATGACCCGGCAGAAACTACGAGAGTTTGACTGGGAAGTTTTGATGTATCCACCATGCAGCCCGGACTTTGCACCTTCAGATTATCATTTGTTACGATCTCTGCAGAACTTTCTTAATCGTGAGAATTTTTTATTTTTTAAATTTCTTTGGAGTACTGCCAAAGGCAATAGAATTAGTTTTTCGCTCTTCAATATGACAACACAAGATATGAGTCCGTTGCTATGTCGTTGCAACGAAAGGGAGCGGAGAAGTTAATTTTAGCTTGTATCAGTTTCATACTTAGAAGCGGGATCATCAGCTCGTCTCTTGATGGGGTGGAATCCACTACGATGATATCAAAAGGGTGCTTTCAAGGTGGAATACTTTCTTCATTATTATAAGCTATAAGAGTTGATTTTTGCTCACCATGTTGGTACATAGGGGTGTCAATGAAATGTTAACGCTGATGGCCTCGTTATGACAGTATGCAGGGATTTGAGAGTACGTTGTGTGATCTCATGAGGACGGCCCTGGGCGGGGTTTCTAATTGATGCACTTAGGAAGGGCTCTCGGTGAATCCTTATACCTTTTACAAGGAGATACAATTCATCATATGACTGCATTTTTTATGGGTACCTCCATCAACTAAGGAGATTAAATATCAGAGTTTTATTCTGGACAGGAGGCTTAGTTGGAACTCTCACATTGGTGCCAGAATAAGGCGATAAGAGCCCTCTAGGTAAGTCGCATGGTAAGACATGGAGTCTTTCGCTGAGAATGACATTATGGATATATACCGCTATTATTTGGCCCATTATCACTTGTTTGGCGATAGCTTAATGGAGAAAAGCTCAGGGAACTACCACCATAAATAAATTAGGAGGAGGCCTTAATTGGTATAAAACCACTACACATTCGTTCGATGAGGGTGGCAACATGTTTGGCACAAAATTTTTCGCCAGAGTCCAAAACTACGTCCAGAAATCTGTCCATTCTACGCAGGGGGGTTGAAGAACCATCTTCTGTCCTAAATGTTATGCCTTTGGTTCAATGTTTTGGCAGAAGGTTTAGAGTTGAATTCTGAAACCGCTACTGTTGGTCTAATGGGGCCTTAGTTCGGAGTAATTTTGATCTAAACTTGTATACCAATGGCTCAAAAATTAATGTGTTTGTGTTCATGGACCCAGCCGAGACTTGTCAATCCAACTGAGAAAATCACTGAGTGTCGTCCAGGCTTAGATCATGGCCATTGCTATATGTTCGGAGATCAACCTGGAAATTGGGTTGGGGGTACCACTAATATATTCTCTGACAACCAAGTTGTCTTATGGCCACTATGACATATAGACTGCTGTGACATATAGACTGGTCAAATATTGCTAAGATACAATGCAAAAACTTTCGCTGAGAAATGAGGTCCAGTTGTTTTAGACGCCTGGACACTGTGGAATAGATGGCAATTAAATAGCGGCTGCATTGGCCAGAAAGGGTTCTCTGACATCCTATATCGATTCGGAATTGTGCTGTGCAGCACCACTCACTACTATCCTTATTCTAATTAAGGATTGGGAAATTGCCAAATGCTTGAAACAGCGACACTTCGCCACTCAAGGGCGGCGATCAGTCCACATTTGGGCGTCGTTCTGCAGTTCTCAAGTGTAGTATGCTAGGCTAGACTGGAAACTCTTTATGGGGTTTTTTACCCGCTGCTCTGTTTGGTAAAAGCGCATTTGAAGAGGATGGCGGTCACAGATGTGCATGCTTGTAGACTGTGCTTACAGGCGTCAGAGACAGACACACATTTTGTGTGAATGTGGTGTTCTAGATAGGCTTAGATGGAAATGTTTAGGTAGACATAGGGTCTCATGGAGTGACATATTCACCATTATGATTTCAGATCTGCTGGTGTTCATTAGCAAAGCAGTAGATATGCTGAACAAATTATAGAAACAACCGGTAAGGGCACAATAGATTCTATGGGTCGCAGTGTCTTGCTAAAGTGATAATGATAATGATATTTTTTCGTTTAGAAAAACCAGAATTTCTACACAGATGAAATAATGACATATATTAGATTTTAAGAGCATCATTTCAAATATAAGAAAGGGTGTTCCACTTTTGATCAAATTTATAACCGAATTTTTCGTACACAATATTATTCGGGAGAATCCACTTTGTTGATTTTGCCACTTTAAAGTTAAAAGCTTATACATATATCATTTATATTTGTTTTTATAATAAATAATAATTTTATACAAACTATGTATATACTACATTCTAAAATTATATCTTATACATACAGTGTGTCAAGACTGAGTTTACACATTGAAAATAATTAAGTACTTACAACTTCATCACCAATAAGATGACACTTTTTGCTTCCTTTTTTGATTTAATATAATAATATACATACATATCCTCTAAGATCGTAATTAAGAAATAGGACAAAATTAGTTCAAAGCACATAAGAAATTTACCAAAAACTATTTTTGCTCACATTTGTTGTTGTCAACCAACTTTTTACACTAAAATTAGAAAATGCGTTTACATTATTATACTTAGCGTTCAATAAAAACATTTTTCAGACTTAATATTTGATATGATCTTCTTTTGCATTTATTACACATTGTAGTAGCTTTTTCAACCAACTAAATTAACCAACTTTTTTAGACCACAACCTGCCGGCATATTTTGGCGGTCTTCCATTACTGAAGTTTAAATGCTATAATGTTCTTTGATCGGCGTTAAGCTACTTTTTATCAAAAAACCAAAAATTTTCAATAGGGTTCAAGTCAGGATGTGTGCAGAAGTGTCTATAACTTTCCGCATTTATAAAGAATCCACATCCTCACTATATGCGAATTATTCTTAGAATCGTTATCCTAATAAAACTTAAATTTTGGCTTGTTGTCCTTGAGGAACCCGAATTTCTTAGTGATGCTTGTCAAATGGGTCTTTAAAATTTCTTACTATTGCCGTACATCCATTGTTGATTCTATAAAAGCAAACACACCCCTAAACCAATAGTGACATTTTTTTAAATTTAACATTTGGAATGATAATATTCCTTTCTAGCGATGTTGAGGGTTTTCTCCACACGCTTGTACAATAATACACAAGTTTTATGACAGCACAAAATATAACGTCATTTCAATTTCAATTCAAACGTTCATAATGGCGACGAGAAAACTCTGCATATAATAATGATTTGTTATTTCTGACCTTGATTATTATTTATAATTTAAAACTGCCTGCCGAACCGTTTAATGACAATCGACAACACCACACTCCTCTTCGAGCTCTTTCCAAAGTGTTCCTGAGGAGGACTTTGAGCGATAGTTGTAATAATAATACTCTTTGCATGCTTACTTATTATGGTCTTAGGGTCAATTTCACTCTTTAACTTCAATCTTCCGCTTATTTCAGTTCGATTTTGTAAATTATAAATCGTTTTTCTTGCCACTGAAAGCATTTCAGATGAATCGAATATCCCGTTTTATAAAAGATCATTATAGTAAATATACTGAATGATGTTGCAAAATAACCTTTTTCGTGGAATCTTTTAAGTTGTGTAATATTGAACTAAATGAGATTTGCATTTCAAAGAATGATCACCAACTTATTTACAAAACTGCGGAAAATAGTAACTAACTCCAAACATAACGGAAAAACACATTTGACCTTCAAATAAATGCTAAAATGAGTAAAAAACATTAGGTTTGTAAAGAGTTTTTTGACACTAAGAAAAAATTATAATCCTTTGAAGATACTCCATAAATTATCTATAACAAAAATATGTATGTAGTAAGAAACACTGACAATTTTTTGCCAATTATTTAAAAAAAGCTTATTATATTTATATGTATAAACTCATTCTTGACATACTGTATGTGTATGTAGGTGTACATACATACATATGTATGTATATATTAATCGTATTTACCAATATATCGATATGTAAATTAATTACACATTTTAATATCTGATGTGCTCGATGTCGCAATTTTTCGATTGTTAATCGATGTCGTTGCACTATCGATGTTGTCGATGGCGCTATTATTGTTGCTGATGATGATGATGGTGATGACGGCAACGATGATAATTTTGTTGCAAGTGCTGTTCTGGCTGTCGATAGTGATGAGTTTTTTGCCGATGACATTGATGCTACAGTATATATTGTTTTCGATATGTTTGGTATTGTTGTAGTTGTTGCTGCTGTCATTGTTGCTTTCGTTATAATATCTGGTGTCATTTCTAGTTATTGTTGTTATTTTTTTTTTATATTAATTTTTTTAATTTTTACCGTATTCCGTTCGTTTATGTTGTGTTCAATTTTGATAAACATCAAGTCATTCAATTGTCATGCTGTTGTTAATTTTTTATCCTATTTTTTCCATTAATATTTAACCAGAAAAAATCGCAATTAATTATTTATTTTAAATGAAAGATTTTTTTTATTTTGGTTTAATAAATGTTTTGTTAACCCATTAGTCTTTATTAATTATCTACTATTTAATAAATTACACTGGTTTAATGGAAGTTAGAGGTGAATTATTCTAATAGTGAATACAATGTCAATATCAAGTTTTTTTGATACAAATTACAACTGAATTAAATAGTGTTTAGGTCAAAATGCATTAGCTTTTCAGAAAAAAAATGCAAATAATACATACTCGTACTTAAATATAAAATTTGTGATAAAAAAGAGTAAAAGTGTTTCATCTATTATTTGTGGCGTTTTTTAACGGTTACACGAGTTTAAATCATAATGAAATAAAGCAATATATTTTTAATATTAATGCAGTGGCATTAATTTGTATTAACAGTCTTAAGGCAAACTAACTTGTGGATTATCCCTATCGTAATGTGTATTATGTTTGACGTAAATGCACAAAACTAAACTACATTTAGCTTTTACAATACAGTAATATTGTACTATTTTGAATGAATGATATTTTATGATATTATTGCTTAAAAATGGTTTTTGCCATGTGGTCGCCACGTCTAGCACGTACAAGGCGCTATTGTCTCTGGTTTACCGACGTAGACAAGAGACTTTAACATGACATAATCCCAAAGAAAGTAATATTATGAGGTTAAGTCACATAGCCTTGGTGGCCAATTAATTGGATCATTGCATGAAATTCTAAGCGCACCAAACAGTAATTTTCTATATATGTAATGGTGTTTCGACAAAAGCTTGTGGACTTTTCTCACTCTAAGTGTGAGAATTTTGTTTATTCACATATCCATTCAACTAAAAATAGGCTTTATTGGAGAACAACATTTTAAATGGAAATTCAATATCAATATCAACTTGTGTTTCAGCCTAATTTGCAAGCGTTGCTCTGGTGCAAGTCTATCCATAATGCAATGTTAAACCAAATTAAAAAAATATCCGATAGATTTGTAAGGATTTTTTTCTAACAGTGGTATATTATAATAACATGACAGGTTGATATTTTATTTGTCGACACACCAAAACTACCGAAATAGTGGATCTATAACAGTAATATTTCAAAAATATGTAATCTCGGGTGATCTTTTTAGCAACTTTCTTTTTGGCACTGTTTTTGGCAACTCGATTAAGGCAGGAACATTACTGTAAATAACGATGATTACAATTTTTTTTGTCCAAAATGGAAGAGCTAGACTTGTCTGACATAGGATTTCACAGTCTTGCCACACGCCACACAACACGTGAAACAATTGCTCAATTAAAAAGCGAGTTCGCTGAACAGTTTATTTCACGCTTGGGGCTGGTCAATTAGCCATATAGATCGTGCGATTTAACGCCTTTAGACTATTTTTTGTGGGGTTATGTTAAGGCTTATATCTATAGTGACAAGCCCGCAACGGTTGTCGCATTGAAGAGTATTGAAAAATTTTTTCGGTTTGTCCGACACATTGGAGAGAGTATGCTAAAACTAAACCCAGCGTTTGAGAATTAGCCGCGGTCAACATTTACATGAAATCATCTTTAAACATTGAATTATGTAGACCGTTCTATCGACGCAAATAAAGATTTCATACATTTATCTAAATTTTATGTGTTTTTATAAACTAAATCCGAAAGTTTTTATCGGCTTAATCGTTCTTGTTCCTGGTAGACACATTTGAGTTGACTAGATCGCTGTATAAACTGAACAACTCATTTTTTTAAATTCGTATAGATCATGTCTACCCGTTTTTTCAATGAAGCTTCCATTAATATTCAATCTTCAGGTTGTAATTTTTAAGATTATTTGTCGAAAATTTAGAAAATTCGCCCACAATCCAAAGGACATAATTATAAAAAAAATGGTAAATTAAAGTTGATTTTTCAACCGTTTGGATTTTATAAATTGAGAAAAGCACAGAAAATTTGCAAAAGTGAATGAAATATTTAATTAGGGCACGAACTGAATGCCTGTCATTTACTTTTAAAAGATTATTTCATGTAAATGTTGTCCTCGGCTATGCCGTAGGGTTATCCCTTGGCATACGTTATTCATCATTTCGGCCGGTATCTCTTCAATTTTAACTGTAATATTGTCACAAGAGTCTTCACGTACCCTCATAAAAAATAGTACAGTAGGGTCAAATCAGACGATTTTGGCGCCCAATGTACTGTTCCAAAACGTGGAATTGCTCATAGATCTTGACTCTCAGTAGGTTCTTGGTACCGCGTGCCGTGTGGCATGTGGCGCCGACGTATCGAACCAAATTTAATTTTTCCATTTTGCTCCATTCACTGAAACGTTTCTATTTTCTTCCTGGATACCAGCACCCAGGGAAAAAAACTCTACTCATGCAGTGCACTGTGCTGGTGCTAAGAAAATAGATTGTGAGAAGGATGGATATAGAGAGTAGTGTTTATGGACGTTCGATTTAAATTTAATCATGTTGAAGTGGTAGGAAATACTTTTGTTGGAAGATTGTTCCACAGTCGAACAGTGCGACTAAAGAATAAATTATCCCTATAATGCGTTGTGCGAATCGCCGGACAATCAATTAGAAAGGGATGCTCTTTACGAGAAATACGAGTGCAACGTAAAAATATTTTATTATGTATTAGGAATTAATTCCTTAATTTCGCCGAAACATATAGTACGAATAGAATAATGAAACAGACGCCACATTGCGACGATGCTCTAATGAATCGATAGAGTTAATTCTACCCTACCGCCATTAATGAGTACCCTCATTTTCTCCTGTATGCGGTCGAGAAGCACCCAAATAGACTTTAAAGCATCGGCCCATACATGAGATCTGTATTTCAGTTTGGGTCGCATAGAGTTTTTGTAAATATTAAGGTGATCAGATGGGGTGAAATATTTCTTGCACCTACTTCAAAAACCGAGCACTTGAATGCTTCCTTCGACACTCGAAATATGCGATCGTTCGAACGAACGTCAAAGTGAATTCTCATACCTAGCACACCAAGAGCATCTGATTACTCAATATCTACATTATCCATAGACATAGATGATACCACACCACACATACCACACAAAACAACCTCCTCGGAGATTTTCACTAGGTCGCTTGTGAGTATGTTGTTCATATTTATATTTTTCGCCCCAATATCCGAGAGGCTCGGCCTATGAACACAAAAATATGAGTGATAAATGTTGCTGTCATCTGTGAAATAGTAGATATGATTGTAAGTGAGAAGAAGAAAGTCGTTAAGAAATATTAGAAATAGAGTGGGAGAAAGGACAGAGCCTTGCGTAAAGAAGTACGGTCCACATGAAGCCGCCTTTATAGAAACCGCACCAAACAGAGCTTCTTTCAGGGTGTGTTGCCTCTGGCTGCTCGTCACATAAAATTCTTCAATTCTGTTTGTTGACGTATCAACTGGGTCAAAATGAGCTAAGTCGCTGAAGATAGTTTTTCATAGAAACATCGATCTTCATTCAACTTTCTTAAGGTCCATTCACCAAACAAATGATGTTATGGTACGATACACCAGCAATATTCTCCTAGGTATGCACTTTTCGCATATGGTGGTGGAGAATAAAGTGAAACTGGTGCGAAAAGCTTTAATAGCCCCGATTATGGCAAACAAAAAATGGACGTAATTTACAAAACATATTTCTCACACAGCACGAATTTTGATAATAAAATTCAACAATTTGCAGCCGTTGTTTGTTTGTTGGTCTATTCATGGTGAAATGGCAAACCTTACTGTGCAATATTGGCGTTGCCACATGTCACAAATCTTTTTTTCACACTGAAAAAAATTTTCACCGAAAAACGAGACAGCAAAAAACACCCGTTATTTTTGGCCTTAATAAATTAAGGTTGTTTTGAGTAGATCTATATATAGGTCTTTGGTTAACATTTTACTTTCAAGTTCTTAAAAAGGAGATATTTGTTGCGGTTAGCTCGAAATTAGAGACTAAATTATCATCTTATTAAATTAGGCTAAGATTAGTTCATTTTTTTCTGTAACTCAACTTGGAAGCGTATGGTTTCCACAAAGCAATTTTGCCCTGTTTCAGTTTCTTTGTAATTTTTTTTCCTCCAGCCAGGCAGGTGATCGGTCTACCGTAGTAAATTTTTAGGATAAATGTTGGCTTTGTATATTTGTGGTAATGATGGTTTGGAGTTTTACTGCTCATAGACTACTACTCTTTTTTCTTGGATCATCTAGAGTGGTACTGTAACCTCAAAATTATTTAAAAAACAAAATCGTAATGAAAACTTTTCTTGTCCTCGCTAAGAAATGAACCAGAGCTGCTTGTATTGCCTGCGAATACTTTAACAGCTACACCACGCTATGGTCAAAATTAAATTTTTATGTAACTGTTAAGTGGTGTTTATTTATATGGCGCTAATTTTGATATCTAACTTTATCTTCATTTTGGTTAAAACTATCTATTTTTGGCATTTTAATTTGACACAAATTAGTTAACTTTTACTGCACCATACAGAATTTAATAAAAGCCAGTCAATATTTCAGTCCAGCAAGCATTTGATAGTTTCGTAAGATTTACACCGACTATCGTAAAGAATTTTTTGTGTCACAACTGGAAAATCTACTTTATTGTTAACTTATCAATTTCGAGATTTTCTTATAAATTACATTCTTTTTAACTAATATTCTTATAACGTTATCTCTCTGATTGTGTTAAATTTTAAAGAAATAGTCATTGTGTTGGCTAATAAAATTATGATATAATACTATATAGCAATAAATGTTGTGAGAAGATAAAGAATTTTTTAAAAATAATGCACAAATGATAAAAAAGGGGATTTCTTTTACTTGAGATATGATAAATTTAAGCCTATTGCTATTATAAAGTACAACAAAAGTAATATTTTTTTTATAATGATTGCTTAGTTGAGGTTAAATATAGAAAATATTCTATTCAAGTTAAGGAAATGTTTCCATAAAATGTTTCTATAAAATAGTGGTCACGTTTTTTTTTCGTTAAATATTTAACAAATGTAATGACCGTAGCTTTAATATCTATCGGGCGTCCAGGTGCGCGCATAGCTATATTTTCGGTTAGTTAAGCAGCACTGCCTCATGTAAAAGGTAGGCAAATTTGAGGTTTTAAAGTAAATTGGCTTGAGAGCACATTTTTTTGACAAATTCAGTTTTATTCATACCAATATAAAATAAAAATATGGGAATTAGCACGTCGGCAGACGTCCGCACTTTTCACAAAATTTTGAACCACATTTTGCAACAAAGCTTCGCAGAGTGTCAATTATTTGTGGTTTGTTCACGTAAACCCGGTCCCAGAAAAAATAATCCAGCGACATTAAATCACAAGAACGAGGTGGTCAATTGACATCGCTAAATTGAAATTTCTTATGCAATAACTGCATTGTTTGGCTGGCTGCGTGGCTTGTGGCGCCGTCTTATTGGAACCAAAGGTCACTGATGTCAACACTAGCCAATTGTGGTCACAAAAAATTGTTTATCATGGTTTGGCAGCGCAGAGAATTCACGGTGACAGCGTTTTCTTGCTCATTTTCGAAAAAATACGGTCCGATGATGCCGCCTAACAACAAGCCGCACTTTACGGTCACTTTTATAAATGTAATGGTTTTTCGAGGACTGTTTGTGGATTTTGTGAGCCCCATATGCGACAATTTTGTTTGTTTACATAGCCGCCTAATTGAAAATGGGCCTCATTACTAAAGATGATTTTAAATTTGTAAAAAGAAGGGTGTCCTGTTTAGTATAAATTAAGCAGACATAGTAGAAAGATGGGAGCTAAATCAAGGACATCTGGCAACCTTATGCTCCAATTCTCTAGTTACGACGCCACTGTGTTTAATTATATTTTTATATTTTTATTTTTGTAAAAAAGAAAAAAATAAAAATTTTATGTTTTCGCATTAGATTTCAAATATGTATTCAGTCATTTGTTCATTCAACAATTTGTTGAAAATTCAAAATAATTGCTTTGATTAAAATCATTTTGGCATTTGGCAATTTGATCTGTTTTCAGTGAATGTAACAATTCCTTTTTTCTTGATATTTTGGAAAACAATTCATATGCATTTTTGAAAATTAAAAAGCCAAGTGAAGAATTAATGAAACAATTTTATGTACATATGTATGTATGTATGTGTGTGCCTGCCTGTGACATACGATACATAATGAAAATGTTAAAATATTTCAAAAATGCATTTTTCGTTCTCGTAACTCATTGTAATATGAAGAATAGATTATTTTTTTTTTAATTTATGCACTACAGTATTCAGTTGCATTTTTTTCATAATAACATATTTATTTTTTCAAATTGCACTTAATTTGTAGTATCTTTGTGTAGTAGTTATTTTTTTTTTTTGTCACAAGAATTTAATTTTTTGTTGCTTTGCTGTGGTTCTAGTTGACACAATTATTAACGAAACACAATTTTTAGTAAAACTTAAAATTAAATGCATTCAAATTGTTTGTTTGAGAGCAATTGAAAAACCATACATATTTTTTATTAAAAGAAAACCGAAATAACAAGGAAAAAAAGAAAAAATCGAATAAAAATTAAATCACAGCAAATAAAACCGTTCACGTAAAATTAACTTTTTAAACTGAAATAAACAAATTCCAGTATAAATAATTTCAATTTTTATTTCGTTTTATCAGACATTTAGTCTTTCAGTCACTGGAAAACAAGAAAAATGTTCTTTCTACTCAGTTTGTCGTTTAGTTTGTGTGGGGAATGCTTGCTGTCTTTGCTGCTATTATTGTTGTTGCTCGTATTTGTATACATCTCATTCTCATTATCACTAAACTTTTGTAGATAATTAGGGTTCCCCTTTTAGTTCATTAAGTGTGAAATAATATATGAACAATATGAGTATTGCTGATAAAGCATTAATAAAAGGTATTAAAGTTTAAGATTTATTTATAGAAACGCAGAAAACAAAATTACAGTTGGCCAAATCGAACTTGTTGTAGTTCTTCCGTTACTTTTTCATAAAATACTAATTGAAACCGGGCGTACTTGGCTATATTAATTATATATTATTATTATAATTATTATCTTAACTAATGTCTTAGTTATCATTTTTACCCTCTTTCCTCATTTTATCCCCTCCCGAGATACATAACTTTGAGTTTTCAACACTGCTTTATTTGACAATTTGACAACCGATTTAACAGTTGATATTTGCTTTTTGTTTAGTTGGGTTTGGTATTTCCTTATGGTTAGACATACACTGCCTCCATTTCGGAGAATGTACTAAGGCGCGAATTGATATTGATATTGAATTTCCATTCAAAATTTGATGAAGTCCATTTTTGGTTGAATGCATACGCAAATAACCATAATTGTCGCGTTTGGAGTGAGGATAATCACAAGATTTATTCGGAACACCATTACGTCCACAGAAAGTTACTGTTTGGTGCGTTTTATGGGCTTGCGGAGTCATTGGTCCATATGTCTTCAAAAACGATGATAGTCAGAATGTTGCTGTCAATAGTGAGTGGTATAGGGAACGAGATTAGAAATTTCTTCGAGATTATAAATACCTCGTGGTTCCAACTACATGTGACATAGCGCGTGGTTTAATTGATTTACTCAGTGGTCCTATTTATTGGCCACTAACATCGTGGTTTTGAGGTTGTGCAAAGTCACTTGTCTACATCGATTAACCAGAGGCAGTTAAACACCTGAAAATTGGTATTCTAGATTGCGACGGTACGCGCCAGCCGTGGCGGCCACATGGTCGAAATCAGCAATAAAAAGTTCTATTCTTAATTACACTCTCTGTTTACAACTTTGTAAATAACAACATTTACTCAACAGATCTTTCTACCTAAATATCTTACAATCCGATGGTAGTTGCAACTTAGGTTCTATCACAACTTTTTCATCCAGAGTTTAACCACACTAAACTATCTTTATACCTATGATGTGCAAAAGTAAAAATGTAGTTGTGTTAGTGAGAACATCGAAAACAAAAAAATCAACATGAATACATGAATATGTGATTTCGAATTGAACGGAAACAATTGTTCTGCTTTACACTGAATTCAAGACAATAATTCGTTCGCTGAGTTTACAACACATAAGCTGACTGCTGTCCGCATCGAAATGCTTTTTATACTTCTTTCAGTCCTTGTTGTTGTATTTATTGCTTATCACTTGTTTTCTTTTCTGCCTATTTTTGTTGTTTCCAACCTGATTTTTGTAACTATATGAAAAATATATTTCTTTTTTATTATAATGTAACCTTGTGCACCTGTAAAAAAGCACCCGATAGATAGCTTTTACTCGGCACATCCAATCTTTCCCGCTTTTTGGCTGATGTGGTGTTTTACTCATATAAAAAATTCAATATTTACTATGAATAGAAAGTGCCACGCACACTTATCCAAATTAATGCCTGATGATGTGTATTGTCCACGACGTTGTTTGAACCAAATTTAGAAACTTCTACCATTACCGCACTCAAGGTATACATAAATTAATGTTTACTATGTATAGGTGATGTCACGCCCACTTATCCAATTATGCCCATTTTGACTGATAATTTATAATGATTACGAAGTCATTTAGATAGAATTTAGTAGCTTTAGCTTTAACTGTTCTCAAGTTTTATAAAAATCGGTAATTAGTTTGTATGTGAGGTACTATGCCTACTTGTACCATTTCGCCCACTTTTTGACTAACGATTTGCATTGACTTTGAAGTCATTCAGACCAAATTTAATAGCTTTAGCTTTAACCGTTCTAAATATGTATATATAATCATTATTTAGTTTGTATGGAAGGTAACATGTCTACTTGACCTATTCCGCCCACTTTTTGACTGATGAATTGTATTGACTATGAAATTATTTGGACAAAATTTAGACACTCTTACATATTTAAATGTCAAGAAAATCGATTCAGGTTTCTGTAGACTTCGCACAATTATACATACATACATATACATTCATACAAATACACATTCATTTTTATTTATAAGATTATTTATTTTTTGGCAAAAATCACTTAATTTCAGAGTTTTTCCAGGGTACAAAGAACTATCAAGGTTCTCAAAATAAGTGTTTGACTTAAATCTCTTACTAGCCAGCCGTTTTTTTCAATGTTGGGAATAGGAAGTTGTCGCAAGGGGTAAATATGCAAAGCATTTTTGATGAGAGTACAGTTCGTAGCTTGAACCACTACACATGTTATTTTCTTTAACGAACAGCATATTCATCTTTACTAAAAGAAATCGTTCTTTCTGGAATCAATCATTTCCTAGGTTTATCCAGCTCAAAATATGTAAATCCTTTTGAATTCCAACAAGCTCTCAATGAAACTTTTTTTGCTGCTAATCCAAACTTTAAAGTGGATTACCTGACTTTGTCCATAGTAGTAGTAGAGTAGCCATCGTTTTCAAAATAACTCCCAGCTGATATGTGGTTGATCGTTAGTGCCAACGCTATCTTCTAACAGCTTGCATGCTGGTTCGTACTTCACAAATTGCAAAATATTATGTAAAAGGAATCTTAGATATTGAAATTTCTGAAACGGAATCAGGCAAACTATTCCTGGCGTTCACTTACAACGTACGATGAGATTGTACACTTTAGAATTTTTTCCTTTTATGATAAAAAAGAATTACTTAACGTCTTTCTTCCAATATTTCATTCATTTTCAATTCAATATAACTTTTTGCATAAGTGACGTAGTAAAATAACTTTCTTCATCTAAATGCACGTTGAGTTTTGATATAATGAAATTAGTGTTACCAAATACGTACTGTATATCATTGACAGACATAGAGCTGCTCTTCTCTTTTTTTCACATGTACGCACTCACACGTGTAGGCAAAAAATAAAAAAGAGAAATAAACAGAAAACAAGTGGAAAACTAAAGTGCAGATTGACCTGAGTGAGAGACTCTCAAATTACTAACACAATTGTAAAATGCATTAGTATTAGTTTGCTGCTGTATATGCAAAAAAAAACCGCGGATAATTCTAAATATCGAGAGTCAGAAAACGTGGCATTTATTGCGCGGATTACTTTTTTATACCCAAAGACATTTCGGTTAAGATGTTCACGAGCTCACGTGCTCTCATGCTCTTATCGTTTAACATTATTCCATGTATGCAATTTAAAAGTTTAAATTTGAACCAGCGGTTATTTCAAATCTGGCAATACTTATACCATTATATTTTGTCACAGTATATTAGCTCTACTGAACGAAATGAATCGGTTTACGCTTGAGCAACGTTGGTGGGTACGTTATAAGTAAAATTGATCAGAAAACCCAAACGTGGTCTTACAGAAGCTAATGCATCCATTACGAGTGACTGTTTGGTGCGGCTTGTGGAGCGTAGGCATCACTGGCTCATATTTCATATTTCGCAGCAATAACAATCAATGGAAACACCTATCGCACCATGATAACCGATTTTTTTGTACCCGCTCTTCATGGTAGTGGTGTGAACGTAGTTTGGTTTCAACAGGATGGTGAAAGTTGCCACAATCGATTTATTGCGTAAATCGTTTGATGGCCATTTAATTATCCGAAATGGTGATGTCAGTTGGCCTCCAAGAAGCTGCGATTTGACACCGTTGGACTATCTTCTATGGGACGCAGTTAAAGGCAAGTGTTATGCCGACAAACCAGAGACAATTGAGAATTTGAAGGCCAACATTCGTGATGCCATTGACGAGATACGACCCCATACACTCGAAAAAGTTTTCGAAAATTGGTCCGATCGAATGGGGTATTGTGAGGCCAGCCGCAGCAGCCATATGAATGAAGTTTCTAACCGGAACAATTGTACCTGACAACTAAAACATAAATTTAACAAAATTTCAAACCGTGTTAGTTTTATTGCATTTTTAAATTTAAAATTTTAAATTGCTCACCCTATACTTTATTGACTGTTTTTAACGTGACGAACTCTTTTAGACGATCTAAATGCTTGGCTTCATTTATGCTGCTATTGAGTTTTTCAATTTTAGACAAAAATTCTAATATGATCTCGGGTTATAATAGATAATAGTTGAAAATCACTATTTTTTTGTATTAACCTTTATATTTCATGTACCTGAACTCGTGAAGCTCGAAATCGAAATTTCATACATTTGTTCCGAAAAAAGTTCGTAGGAAATCTAGCTTAAGCCGGGTATACCTATGTAAGCAAAAATAAAATGATTTCGTACTTGGGTCACAAGAATTTATCTTGCCATCAAATTATCTTGTTAATTGCAAATCGATATATAACCAAATTAGAAAAATAAAAACACAATTTATATCTCCGACCCTTCAGAAGTCTTTATTCTATAAAAACTAAAATTTTCAGACTACTGTAGGGTATTTTACTATCCTACTCCCACATTGTTAAGTATGAGTATAGTATCGTATTGTTATTGTTGTTTTTGTCGAGAGAAAAAAGCACGACGAGTACATACTTGCTTAAAATATATACAAAAATTATATGTTTTAAGAGCATTTTTTTATATATATTTTTTTAAACAACAACATCAACAACAAAAGTGTTATACTTGTTTACACTATATTTAACATGTGTCATTGCATTGTATGCATGAATGTATATGTACGCGTAATGTAAATAATGATTTAGCAGTGTATGAATGAATGTATGTTAATTATACTCATATTGTATACATTTCGTAGAGTATTATTCCCTTAATATTGCATTTATTCTCTTAAACTTTAAGTAGATTTTTTTGCAATTGTTTTTTGAGGGCTCTCATCATTATTATTCAATTTTTTTTTTACATATTTGTGTTGTTGCTGTTGCTGTTCTTAATGCTATTTAAATTTACAATTTTTATTACATTAAATAATGGTTAAATAAGCAGAAATTATTAAAATTAACAAGAAAGAAAAAATGTGCAGAAATAAAAAAATCTCTTTTTAATTTATATGCTTGGGCTGTGAAAAGTATTTTAAGTTCATTGAAGAGCGACTTACTTCTTTATGTACTTTGTAGTAAAAGTCAGTGGTAAGGAAAGAGGGTTGTTTTTCTATATGATGGGAATTAAAATTACCAATTAAATTTTGTTAAATTTAAAGTATTTTTTATGATTATTTTATTTTGAATGGAAAGTTAATTATAAAAATTTCTAGTTGACTTCATGTAGTTACTTAAATAAGCCATTAAAATTGTTTAAATAAGATTAGGAAAAATAAAAATATAATAGTTATGGAAGGTATTTTAACATGTTGAGCGCGGTGCCGAATTTGCTGTCCTTTCCGTTCAGCCGGCAGCCGGCGAGCGATACAATGTTGTATGCTATCGCCAAGAAATTACTTTAGTACTAATTAGATAAGGAATTCTTGTTTGTCGCGCAATTTTGAACGTCTTTTAGGTGTATGTGTGATTCTATTCCATATTTTAATTTAATTAATTAATTTTATTTTTAATTAGTTTAAATCAATTTTATTTTTTAACTTTAATAATGTCGGTCCCATGGACCGACGCCAGCCTAAAGAAAATTCTAGTGCCGGTTCTCAGGGACCTGCGCCAGCCATACGGAAAGTTCCAACTTGTTAAATAATAGCAAACTTTTTTTACAGAGAGACTTTGATGCAACCGTAAATAAGTAGGTTACATGGGTCGCCCTCAGCTAGCGAGTACACTCGAAAGCCCTATGGCCCATTGTGATGCCATCAAGATAGTACCTAAGATCCCATTAGGTACCCAAAGTCAGAGACAGGATAAAATTGACCTCTGACAAAATGAACCAGATGCGTCAGTAATATATCCTTAAGACAGTTCAGATCATGAAAAAGGCGTAAACCGAAATGCCTTAGCCTTAGCTCCCGTAGAGCGGCACTTCATACCTCGTGTCATACAATACACAGTAATTATACTCACAAAAATTGTAATCGACTTCATCCCAAAAGTCAGCAGAGTTCTGGCCCTACCCTGCGAGTAATAATATTAGACTACCGGCGTTTCCCTAAAGCAGGGCTTGTTAAACACATACATTGTCTTTTTTTTGTGTGTGAGTTCTCTCTTACTCAATGCACTTAGAGAAAATTACAGTAATAAAGAAGTATAAACAGAAATATATTATTACAGTATTGAAATATATTTTTTATATATAATTTCTTTCTACACCATATGTGGTGCATCATAACAACGTGCTTTGGCAAAACACACATTTGGCTTTAACAAAAACATTTAATTAAAAATTTCTCTGAGTGTTTTTTTGAGAGACTGATAGTTTGTTGTTATTTTTCTTCAATGTGTGAGCGCATGTAGGTGTACGAAAAAAAAAAAATTAATTTACTCCGCGTAGCACTTTTGACACGCGCTGCCTTATTATTATTATTATCATTGAGGTACAAAACTACTGTGACCTTCGTTCAGCCCTCCATATATAGACTTTTACTATAATATCTCCCCCAATCTCCTCAACTTGACGAAATTCAGGATGTCGGTTAGTACCAACTCTATTATCTGATAGACACTTAGATACTTCCTCCTAGGGTGCATCAATGCTTCACATGTACCCAGTATGTGCTCTGGTGAATCGATTTCATTATCATAGAATTTATACATCGGGATTGAGATTAATACCATTTTACCGGTCAAAAGCGTGGTCAGTATCCACAGGTTGTTTCTGGACATTCTTATGCAGAATTCAAATCTTCTCCTGTTATAGTTACACAACCGTCTCTCATTATCCTCATTTCTGTTGAGTATGCTCTTTCAAACCCCCTTTGGAGTACACAAAAGGGTTTTGGCTCCACTAGTGAAGTGGAAGCTCCCTTTCTGGCAAGTTCATCGGCCCTTTCATTCGCCGGAATTCTCACATAACCCGGGACCCAGCATAAGCTGATCCTATTGTCCTTGTTCAGCTGGTTCAGTTTACCAAGGTATTCTCAATCACATACGAGCGAAGTGCTCGAATGGTGGCCTGCCCATCAGATAATATGATATGTTCCGTCCTATATGTTTCCTATCAAAGTAAAATTGAGCGCATCTCTCAATTTCATAAACTGCCGACTGGAATATGCTGGCGATTTTTCCCATAGATTCCGAATATATCCTCCTTGAGCCAAACACTCCCGAGCATGTACCAATTTCAGTCTTTGACCATTCAGTGTACCATAGAATGGTAAGCCCTGCCATAAAGGGATAGGAACCATATGTCTCCCTTAAGATTGCCAGGCTTAGCATTGCAAAATTTTTAACATTTATAGAAAAAAAACTTGATTTTGAATAAAAAAGCTGACTTTCGTGAAACTCGGTTACAAGTTATAGGTAGATGACTCTAAAATTTTCATTGCTTCACTGTAGCTTGTTTGATACGCCCGAATGATTGCGAACGATAAACAGTGGATTGTGCACGACAATAAAGAGCTAAAAAGATAATGAACGAAAAGGGGTGAAGATTCACAGGCGGTGGCAAAACCAAAATTGACACCAAGAAAGTTAATGCTGTGTGTTTGGTGGGACTGAAAGTGAATTGTTCATTATGAACTTCTACAAGCTGATCAAACGATTGATTCTGGTTTCAGCTGTCAACAATGAAAGTGGATTATAGCGAGCAATTCAATTAAATCGGCCAGAATTGATCAACAGAATAGGTGTTGAGTTTTATAATGACAACGCCAGACAACACACATTTTTGATGCCCGCCAGAAATTGAGAGAGCTTGGCTGGGAAGTCTTAACGCTTGCACCATATAGCCCGGACCTTGCACCTTCAAATTATTATTTGCTTCGATCTCTGCAGAACTCTCTGAATGGCTTAAATTTCAATTCCATTGAGGGCTGCAAAACGCAATCTGATCTGTTTTTAACTCTAAAGTTCTATACTGATGGAAAAATCGCTTTACCGCTAAAGTAGCAAGATGTTGTCTATCAAATCGGATCGTAGATATTTGGTTTAAAAAAGTTCGTTTTAAATATAAGAAAACCTTTAATTTGGAACAAATTTGTAAACGAACTTTTTCGAATACCTATTTTAAAAATTTCATTATAAATATTTTCAATAAACTAGAAAATAAATACACTCTATGTTATTAATTCACTAAAGAAGACTAAAAAGCATTGTAGTTTAAAAATCTTGACAAACTATAATTTTTCTTGATTCTTGACAAGATGTAAAAATTCTTGTAAATCAATCGAAATCAAGGCCATCTGGCAACCCTAGTTTCCCTGTGCAAGAGTTAACTCATAGATGATCCCTTAGTTGCGCATTCATCACCAAAAAGATTCTTTCAATGCTTCCGTGACTCGGAACTCATATTAGTATGACACGGTGTCACACACATTGGGCCAGTGAGTGACATAACTAAGTTGAATCTGAAAGCATCCCTCGAATAAGACTTAATTTCCGAAAACGCTTAGCAGTCCTATCGCTTGCATTAACCTTGGCATAAAAGACAATGAAGTCATCCAGCCGTCTGAGAGAGCCCGAGAGGCTAAATTCATCAGAGTAAAATCTGATTGAGATCATGTCGTCCCGTAGAATAAATACCGCAGCCAAATCGTCCCTAGTAAGTATTCTAGATGGTGCTATGACCAATGAGAACGTGCCGCAGTCTGCTTAGCGGATTTTGCAGACACAGGTTGATAAAGATGTCAAGGGATGTTATACCCAACATAGCCTGAGGAAGGGAGCTTCCTTACCTTCCTCCATTCTCTAGGAATATAGACCATTTTTACGATGTTTTTTTTTTTAAATAACTTCATTTTGTGCAATTTGTTTAAATAAACATTTTCATCAGCAAAATCATGCAATTCTTAAGGCCATTAAATACTATATGATTGACCCTTTAATTCATGTTAATAAAATAACACAATTAAAAACAAAAATTGTACAATATCGATCTATCGTTAAGTATTAAAAATGGGAAAAAAAGTTTATTTACTCTTTACGTATTGCTCCAAATTAAAATGGTAAATACACACACCTGAGACTCCACAAACTGCCTTAAGAAATATTAAAAATAAATTTTGAAAAATAAAAGAAACTAAGAAAATCAATGCGCTTTAAAAGGTTATATAATATTAAAGGCTATAGAATTGTTTGTTAAAATTGTTTAAGTATTTTGGTCTCTGGTAAACATTTCACACTAAGCCAACATCAAAAAAGTTCTTGGTGTATGTCATTTAACACACACCGTTAATGGTGAATACATTGTGATTAATTAACATTGATTTGCGAAAAAATATATAAAAATAAACACAATCAAATAATAAAATAATCTTTATATATAAAAATCAATGTGTGTTTGTTTGTATGTATGTACGTATATACATATGTGTGATTGATCACATTAACATCGCCTTCGAAAGTTTGGCAAATATTTCTCTGATAAAACATTCGAAAACGACTATTGGAAGCGAAACGAAAAAGAACACATAAAGTTCACACGTCGTTCAGTTTATGGTAGCAATTCTTTCGATGTCGAACGCTTGGCTGTAATAAATATCAACTGCAAACCTTTAGCGAACCTTTATCTGAAGCGAATTACTTTGCTTTACTCTCTTCTTTTTTTGCCATTACCATTTCCTATGCATTTCTTTCGCCGCTCAATGCTCAAAATGAGAGAAGTTTAAAATGAAACAAGAAAACAAAAACAAAAATATAAAAATATCAGCATACACTCGCTATGCGTGTTCATTCGTCGCTGTTTCAGTGACGACTAAAAGCAAACGCATAAGAATATATGTGAATTGAGAAGGAACAAAAATCTTAGGAAATGAATAGCAATGTTCTATGCTCTTTTAAGCATTTTTGTTCGGCGAGAGCAAATATTTTTGTTTCGTGGGTCAATCGGGTAGTCTATAGATTGAAGTCTATCGGCTGAACCGATTTTCTAGAAATTTTTACTGTATCATCCTATATGCCTGAAAGGAGACATAAGCTACATTTTTTTCGATAGAGTCAGGGGGAAAGGTAACCCCCATACTAACCAAATATTAATAATCGCATATCTAAAGAACTATATCAGCCAGAGTCATAAAACTTTGCTCTAATTAATTTCGTATGTAACTGATTTATTGGAAAAGATATAGGGCGGATATAATTAGGGGGAGAGGTATACCCCATACAAAGGAAATTTTAATTATCGCATATCTAAAAAACTAGTATAGCGACAGTTTTCAAATTTTGTTCCAATCACTTTTCTAAATAAATGTAGGGCAGGTATAAAGCAAATATTAATTTTCGAATACCATTACACTGACTGCGATACACTTTTATCCCAACCCCTTCCAAAAAAACCAATAGAAAAAATCTGAGCGGAGTAGGATTAGGGGAAAAATTAACCCAATGGAAAGCAAACATTAATTGTAGAATATTTTCAGAACTGTTACAGCGAGAATCCCAGAGTTTTATCCCAAAGGCAGTGATGCTTGCTCTCCATACCAAGCAAATATTAATTATTGAATATTTGAAGAACTATTCCATGCGATTCATTTCCTGAATTTTTTTGTTTAAGGCAAATTTTGACATGTACAAAAATATGTTAACTAATATTTAAAAACTTATAAATTTTGCGTACATTCAAGTCAAAAATGATAACTCAGATAATAGTAAAGATAATAATTAATATAGGGGTAGAGAAGCACGCCGGGTTTAATCTAGTGTTTTATATAGACGATATAACAACAACTACTTTTAACCAAAGCAAATTTTTGAATAACGATTTATGTTAATAATTTCACTCTCATTCTTACTTGTTATAGAATATTTTGCTCTTAAAAAAATATTTTTATTTTTAATTATGCATTCGAGTTTAAATTTATAAAAAAATAAAGCGAAAAAAGAATAAATTAAATAGAGAATAATAATTAATTTAAAACACAATTGTTGGGAACTACGAGTATAATTATTCTTATGGTACAGGATGCCAATATTGTATAAATAAAAAATCTGAGTTTAATCAATAAATTATTCATTGTACATAATAAAAATAACTGACATACATACAGATAGTAACACAAAATTTAGATACTTTTTCTCAAACTCTTAGATAGCAGTGTTGTTATTTCTTAATAATTTAGAAATAATTGTTCAAAATATAGCGATTTCCCTGAATTAAGATAAAAAAATTTATTTTTTGTCAAAAAATATTTTTTTTTTTTTATACTAAAAATAGTGGCTACAATAACATTGCAATTCTGGGAAATCATATAAAATTTATGATTGGCGAATGTAATTTTTCTGAAATTTCTAGGTTTATTTTATCAATAACCTCTCATAAATTTTAGACAATACACATGGACTTAATGCACCAAAATAAGCAAGATCCTCCAAAGAACAAAATATTAGGGGGCCAAAAACAATAACCATTTCAAGTTCATAGAATAACATTATCAGCAAAATTACGTTTTAATAATTCAATGATTATGTGAGATGTATGATATGTAGTACTATACTATATTTAAACTAAAAATTATTGATGTTTGATATCATTGGTAATTGAAAACAAAATTTCAGTGTAACAACAGCTTCTACTTACTTGAATCAGTTTTATGCTTAGGAGCAGGATTATCAGTTCGTCTCTTGATGTAAAGAAGTCCACTGTGATCGCATCAAAGGGGTGCCCACAGGGTGGGGTACTTTCTCCATTGTTATGAACAATAGTAGCTCATGGCTTGGCACATACAGCCGCTCACATTGAAAATCAGACAACTCATTACAAAAACTTTAGATGCACGTTAGAGAAACAAAAGTAAACATTTTCAATTTTTTTAATTACATTTAATAAAGCACTAGTTAAGCAATAAAAACAAACAAAAAAGAAATTTCTACCTGTAACATAAAATTTTATAAAACAAACTGAATTGAGAAACTCCAAATTTGCGCTATGATTAAAAGTCGGGCAGACTCTTACATATGTATACCTACTTTTAAAATGAAAATTATTATTTTCTTGATTATCCTTTTTTATTTTTCACAGTCTACACTCTCCTTAAGAAGGATTAAACTATTTTTTTTCACACATCAGAACTTATCTGACTCCATTCTTTCTGAAATGTGACTTTTAGTTGTTCTTTGTTGGTACACGAACGATTTTGCATTCGACATTCAAGCTCATCCCAGAAATACTCAATAATATTTAAATCGTGATTTTGGGGAGGCGTTTTTAAGACCTTTGGGAAGTTGTACAATAGCTAATTTTTCGCTATCAGTGATGTATTCTTAGGGTCATTGGCCTAATTAAATTTAAAACTATCAACAATACCCTTTACATTATTCTTCAAAATGTCAGGATAAATAGCTTTATCCTTTTTGCCTTCTATAAAGTGAAAGTTTCCAACACCTAAAGCGGCTTTATAAGTCCATTTTATCACTGGATAAGTCTCAATGATTAACCGTTTGTTTAGTGTTTCTAGCGCAAAATTGTTCATTTTACAGGGAAGAAAAGTATCTAGGTATCGTTATGTAAGGACCTTTTGGGCCTACGCTATTATTCAGCCTATTATCACTTATGCGGCGATAGCTTGTTGAAGAAAGGCTGAGAAAGCCACCATCATGAACAAATTAAGCAGAATACAGAGACTTGCCAGCCTTGCTATAATGTTAGAACATGTCCAACAGCGCCATGGAGGCCTTGATTGTCTTGACACCGCTTCACATCTTTGTGATGAGGGTGGCGGCATATTCGGCGGCATAGTTTTGCGCCAAAGGATTCTGAAATGTGTCGAGAAGTCTCTCCATTCTACGCAGGGTGGTCAGAGAACCATCTTAGATCCTGGATGTTATAGCTTTCGATCTCTGCTGTGAAAGGAGATTCAGGGTTGGAGTTCTAGACCGGAATTGCTGGTTAGTTCAGAGCAAGCTTGATCTAAACTGGTATACCAGTGGCTCCAAATTGAATGAATGTGCCGCATGCTGGTATTTATGGACCCAACCGAGACTTGTCGATACTACTGTGAAGGTCACTAATTGTCTTCCAAGCTGAGCTTATGACCGTTGGTATATGTGCAGAGTTCAACTTGGACAGTGAGATCTCGGACAGCCAAGCTGCCTTAAAGGCACTTTGCTTGAATCGAGTGACATTAAAACTGATCAAATATTGCTACGAAATAAGGTCCAGTTGTTTTGGGTACCTGGCCGATGAACGGGCTAGAAAAGGTTCATTGACACCCTATATTGTTCCTAAACTATTTACCACCATTTACTATCATATTCAATCCTCAATCTAGTCAAGAATTGGGAAATTGCCAGATGATTGGAATACTGTTGTGCTCCAAGGGGGAACTTCGTCATTCTAAGGCAGCGATTATTCCACAATTTTGACGTCACTTTGAAGTTGTAAAGTATGGCAGGCAGGACTTGAAACTCATAGCGGGGTTTCATATGGACTACTGTAGACAAAAAGCACATCTGAAGAGGATAGCTGTCAAAGATGTGAATGTTTGTAGACTGTGCTTACATGCATTAGAGACAGCAGAACACATATTGTGTGAGTGTGGGGTTCTTAGTAGGTTTAGGTTTAGGGTCTAACTGAGTGACATATTCAACATTACGGTTTCAGATCTGTTGATGTCCATTATTATTATGATATTTTCATAGATGTATAATCGTCACAAAATCCGTATCAAGTGGAAATTTGTATGAAATTATCATAAATGAAAAATTTCATTAATGAATCCTCTTGACAATGACTTAAACAAAGAGAGTTATATATGACAAAATCATTGAATGTCAAAATACTAAAGACCACTGAAATTTAACGACATTGTTTGTTATGAGTCGACTACATGCTAAAATTTAATGACATTGTCTACTATGAGTCGACTACACTCAGAAATTTGGCGACATTGCCTGTGATGAGTCAACCAATTGTTTAAATTTAGCAGGATTTTGTCTGCTACACCTAGCCGTTAACGAATCACTAATAATTCTCGAGGATATTATGTGTGAGGATTTACTAATACACGGACGTCTGCAAGACAAAATCAACTTCTGTCATCTATAAAAATTTGGATAATAATTTTAAAAAGTCCTCCAAAGAAAATTTATCGTCAATTATCTATGATTTACCATTGTCAGCGCCATATACGAGTACCCCACTAGTAAATTTTTATAAAACCTACAGAAATTCTTATGTGTTAAAGAGAGTATGTACATATGTAGGTATAAATATATTTACTTTATTAAAATTTATGATTCAAGACTAATGTAATTCATTAGTAAAATTTAGTAAAAATTTTGCATTAACGCTGTGTAAATGTGTGATTGAAGCATATACAAGTCTGTATATGTATGTATCTCTTTGGCTTTTACACTGAATTTAGTAGAGATTCGTTTAATAACTAAATTCAATTTTGTTTTATTTCGCACTAAAATTTTACAATGTTAATCATAATTTTGATCAAACCTCACACAACCTATTCGACACAATTAAACGGTAGTGGTTTAGTATATCAAATAGCCGGGCTTATCAATTATAATTTCCTTTCTATTCGTTTTTAAAAAAATTGTTTTTTGTTATGAAAACCACTTGTTTTATTATCCTTTTTATTAATATACAATTAAATTATAAAAAAACCTGTAATTTTACATTTTTTTGTATTCGTTTCTATTTTTTTAATTGCTACAATTAAAATATTACCAACGATATAATTGTAATTTTAATAATCATTAATTGTTTAAATAAAACAATTCCATTTATTTTTTAATAATTGCGTGTTCGTATTATTGTTGGCCTCCAAGTTAATGGTGAGCTACCGTTTGAGTTGCATAATTGTACCAGAGTTATAACATTATTATTACTGTAATTTATAAAATAAGAGGAAGGAAAATAAAGAGAAGAAAAGAGAGAGAACATATATTTGTTTTATTTTCCAGAACTATAAAGTCCTTGTATGTACGTGTACATCAGAGATCAGCAATGAATCGGTGTTTTGCTACTCATACTCATTTATGCATTCATAAGTACACATGATTCAAATTCAACTACTCATACTCATTCATACTCATAGTAACGTTGATTATTATGCAGTGCTGCCATAATTTTTTTAGGAAAATTGAAAATTTAGAAGCAAAAATACTGATTTTCAAGTAAAAAAATTGAACATACTTAAAAAAGTAAAAAATATACATATACGCCAATTATTTTAAACTTTTGATGGTCAAAGAAGTTATTTGATATGTCATTAAGTGAGTTAATAAGAAAACATATCAAAATCTCGTCTGATTTAAAAACTATAGCAATTTGAAGTTCCATTCGATTTCTATTTCACTCGATTTCGGTTTAAAGAACATACCGGTTAATTTATATCATAGTGTATATTTTATACAAGCATAACACAATAAATTAAATTTGATGTACACAGATGATGATATAACGGCACTGGAATATTGCACTTTTTACGACAAGTTTGGCAACCTGTGGGTAAACCGGTTTCAAGTACGCTGAATCCAGTGGTGCCAACCGATTTTTTGGGTTAGCTCTTGTTTTTGATATTTCAAAATGGAGAAGGTTGCACAACATATATTAAAGCTAAAACAGTTTCTTAATATTTAATATTTTAGTATTGGAGCAGATATATTACTCACATGTACGTACTTACGTAGTATATAATGTGATCCCACTGTTTTTTTACCTTTTGTATTTTTGACACGATTACACAGAAAAATGCAAATTTCTTAAACCTAAATGTGAGAATTCAATACTGTGTGAATTCTCTCTTTCTTTTTGATCAGTGGCCGAAAAATTACATTGCTGTATTAAAAGGTACGAGTAAACCTAACCACAGTAATATTAAGCAAATGGGGCGAAATTCTTACTTGAAATTGTAATTAAAATAAGAAAATTGGAAGTAAATAATTAAAATGTTAAAAATTGCAAAATCCGCACAATTTACAGAAAAACTTTTTTTTAACAAAAAACTTCAATACTGCTGAATGTATAAAAAACTTGAAAATACAGATCAGTCTGCACATTTGGCAACGCTGTTCATACGAATAAGCAGCAATGAGTATGAATTAAACATCTCATAGCATGATTCCCATTTATCATGAGTATGCATGAATATTCATAACAAAAGGAAAAACTTAAACACAAAATATTATAATGAGTATTTAAAAGTTCATATTCGAATCATACTTATTTTGCATCGTCTAACGAGTGCAGATGAGTGTGAATAAATAGCTTCATAAATGTTGATAAGTGTGAGTATAATGAGTACTTCAAGCTTTAGAGCAGTCATAAGCTTTTCATGCGCACATGTGTTTCGGATGTATATTAATTTTTTTAAAGTTTTTTAAAACATCAACTTTACTAGTAATTTCCATGTTCTCACTAACACAACTATATTTTTACTTTTGCACAAAAGTGCTTTAGAGTAGCGTTATGCAAACTAATTTTAATGCATTTTACAATTGTGGTAGTAATTGAGAATCTCCCGCCCAGGCCACTTTGCACTGTGTTTTTCCACTTGTTTTCTCTTTACTTCTCTTTGTTTATTTTTTGCCTATGCTTGTGACTACGTACGTATGAAAATAAAAGAGAAGAGCAGTTCCTTGCCTGAATCTGCTTTAGAGGCTGAGTGCCTTATACTCATACTTAGCCATTGCAATGAAAATAAGTATAAGAATTTATGAATCATGATTTGATACTCATACTCATGTTTTCAGTATTCATTGCTTATCTCTGCTGTACATATATAAAAATTATGTATGTATGTATGTGTGTGAATAAAACATAAAAAATAAAATTCATAAATAACTTAATCGAAAAGCGAAGGTAATTTTGCTATTAAAAAAAAAAAACAATATAAGTTCGTTAAAAATTAAAAACAAGCAGGAATACATATTATGAACTGTTGAGCTTAAGTTTTTTTAACTCGTTAAAGTGCAGTTATTATTAGGGGGGTGATATTGGGCGGACATTGCGAGACTGCCGCTTTTGCAAATATTAAAAATAATTGATGAAAATGGGTTCGACAGTGAACGAAGATAAAACTAAGTTGCTAGTTTCAATGAACAGAGACTGGGTCAAAAAAATTCGAGTTTTTCCTATACTTGGAAAAGATTTTCCCTACAAAAAATACCAACGCATTTTAGTCACTAAAATGTAAGAAAAACAACTGTTACAAATTTTTATGATAATTTTAATTAAATAAATTAAATATTTTGTGATGAATTTTGTAAAATGTCTATTAATGTATTAAAAATTAATGAGTCTTTCAACAGACACATGGAATGATATCTTTTTTATACATGAATAGTACCAAATCCTCAAAACTTCATAGCAGTTTATTTCGGCTTGCACTTTAACAAAATATTACAGAATTCATAGCTTGCCATCTAGTTCAAATGAATACGAAAAAGAACATTTGGCTGGAATGGGCAAACCTTAAGTAGGGAAAGTGATAGCATTTGCAAAAGATCAAACAAATATCAAACATATATTCCTCTTGGTTCTAAAGGACGAGGACTACCAAAAAACTCCTGCCACTAATGAAAACAACAATTTGGCACATTACGCAGACAGAAAGATTGGTAATCTAGTGAAATTGAAGTAGATTGCAGACTAACGCCCCACATGGATATTCTGCGCTTAAGTTGATAGCTTAAGCTATTTTCAACCAAGACTTGTTATTATTAGTTTTAAACATTGCTTTCAGATTTAAACAACTCTTTTAATAATTACTTCCGCTTTCTTCCTTTTCACAACCTAATTTTCTAGTACCAGAGCAATGTATTGAATGAATAGGAGTCATCTCCTAAGTGCTAGCCTTGGTAATATAGCTTTAAACAATTAAAAAATATTATTAAAAAATATTTTTTTGAACTTACGTACTTCATAAATAATGAAAATTAGAAAAAATTCCCACACTTTGGCATTTATCGGGTAATTTTTAAAAACTTTCTTTTTGGCGACACCGTTTTTAGCAGCTCAACTGTGTTCGTGTAACATGTTACTGTCAAACATATTAAGTTTGGTCTATAATTTAACCATGAATCAACTTACAAACGAACAACGCTTACAGATTATTGAATTTTATTATCGAAAATTATGCTTTGTTATCGGAAAATTGTGTTCAGCGACGAAGCTTATTTCTGTTTGAATGGATACGTGAACAAGCAAAATTGCTGTATTTGGTGTGAAGAGCAGCCAGAAGCATTACAAGAACTTCCAATGCATCCCGAAAAATGCACTGTTTGGTGTGTATTAAGGGACGCTGGCATCATTAGACCGCACTTTTTTAAAGACGACGAAGGCAGGAACGTTACCATGAATAGTGAGCGTTACTGTGCGATGATTACAATTTTTTTTTGCCCAAAATGGAAGAGTTAGGCTTGGCTGAAATGTGGTTTGAACAAGACGGTACCACATACCACACAGCACGAGAAACAATGGCCCAATTGAGAGGCGAGTTTGGTGAACAGTTTATTTCACGTTAGGGGCCGGTCATTTGGCCGCCTAGATCGTGCGATTTAAAGTCTTTAGACTATTTTTTGTGGGGCTATGTCAAAGCTCATACCTATAGGAACATGCCCGCAACGGTCGAATTTATTCGTGAGATACCGGCCGATATGTTGGAGAGAGTATGCCAACATTCAACCCATTTCAGGCGTAGCCGCGGTCAACATTTACATGAATATCTTTAAACATTGAATTATATATACCATTCTAACGACTCAGATAAAAAGTTCATAGATTTCTCTAATTTTTATGTGTTTTTTTAAATCATTTTCAAAGACTCTTAAAAAATCACTCGATATAAAAACTCTGTCCGATTTTCTCTACTCTCGTATTTTAATATCAAATAAACCTACATGTAGGGATTTTTTATTACTTCTGGCAACACTGGCTAACTACAACTTTTGACGAATTTAACTACTTATCTCGCTACAGCCAAAAATAAAACGAATAAAAACAAAGTTCTCTCTCGACAAACGAAAATCACACTGTACAAGACGTTTTACTATCCGTGATTATATCTGCAAGCAGATGAATCTGTTCTTGGAGTCTTCGAGAGTAAAATTCTTCATTAAATATATTGTTCCATCTGTGTTTGCGGCGAGTATAGACATCGAATTAATCATGAACTGCATGAACTTTAAAAGCAGCCAGAGGTAGTTCAAGAGCAGCCCATGAGTGCACCCTGAAATATGCACTGTTTATAGAAGTTTGCGGGCCAACGGTAGTAGCCACAAATATAATGAATTTGACCCTACTATACTATTCTTTGTGCAGATACGAGAAGTTTCTAGTGTAGAAGGACAAGCCAGCTAAAATTCAAGCCCTAGAAGGCATCGTTGCAGCTCCGATTTGTGAGGTGATAGCCGCGAAAAATATTTACGTGAAAAAGTAAATGGCAGGCATTAACTTATCGCCCCAAAAAGGTTTTCATTCACTTTTGCAAATTTTCGCATATCTTCCGATTGTCCAATATGCCGAGTACACTGCTATAAGTTTGGAAATAAATTGGCGGGAGAGCTTCAGAAGTCTCAGTGTCCTGCCACTGTTATAACGAGGTCACAGTGTATTCGAAATAGCACAGGAGGAGATGGAGCTCGACCTGTGCTGTGCCATTCTATGGAGAAAACTGCAGATTTTCTCCTTGACGACAGCCTTGCGTTGTTATGATGGAATATTACGGCTTTATGTCAGTTGATTTCAGTAGCTCACAATAGATGAAACATTTCTAATTCCATCCAATACAGAGTACTTGGGTATTCAGTTTTTGGTGTTCATTCGACTAGTTTTTCGGGCGACGCATACGAATTCTTGCTCTTCGGGTTGTTGTAATAGATCAGTTTGTTAATCACCAGAAACAAATTGATGCCGAATAATCTTGTATAGTTTTAAATACAAACCATATGTGAACATCCAATATTTTTTTCCTTCTCATCCAGACCAGGGCGTCGTCTAATGCGGTCTGACATGCGCGAAAGAAGCCCGATCGACATCCTTCCAAATCTAAGAAGAGGTTTAGTCTTTTCCATAGAAAGCGAAGGCCAAATATTCCGGATATATTCTGGTGATATTGGTCCACCTGTGTTTCATTTTGCTTAGTGTCCATCTTTCTACTAAGCTCGACAACGCACCCAGAGGAGCACGCCCCTCTGCACGAGAGCCAGAAAGGGCCCCCTAGTAGCGCACTCATTAGCAATTTTATTCCCTCGGATGCCCGCATGACTCAGAACCCATATCATTTTGAGATGATTTCATTCCAGCCGGGAGAGTGAGCAAATGCAGCTGAGAAGACACTTCTATTTAATAACGTAAGAGTTAAGAGCACTGATTGTGGCGAGATTTCATTCCAGCCGGAAGAGTGAGCAAATGCAGCTGAGAAGACACTTCTATTTAATAACGTAAGAGCACTGATTGTGGCGAGACTCTCTAGAAGGTATCCTACTGCCGTGAGCTCTACCCAAGTTCGGGTCAGTATCGGTTCGTCAACTTTCTGTAGTCTGGTACCGTGGCCAATGCGAACGTGCTTCAGACCACCCGACACCCTGAGTTTAAGTGCTGACTTTGCAGAGACGCATTTGACAAATATAGCGGAGGTAGGCAGTAGGTAGGTAGCCCAGGAAATTCAGAGAGTCAACTTATTTTATTAGCAAACCTTGTATCGGCTGTTTTTTGACAGTTATACAAATTTAAATTATAATAAATCCATGCTTTATTTTTAATATCAATAAAAAGGGCTTTGCTGGATAGAAATTTTTTTGGCATTAATGTTTAAATAGGATTTTGGTCATTTGACCGTCAATAATACAAAATAGAAATCTGGAATACCAAATTTATTGTTATTTTGCCAATAAATCTTCGAATGCTTATTTCCAAGTCTTCAATTGTATCTGGTTTATCGACGTAGACAAATGACTTTACATAACCCTGAAGAAAATAATCTAATGGGGTTAAATAGCATAATCTTAGTGGCAAATTAATAACTCTTTCATCAGAAATTTCTTTGAGTAAATCAATCGTAGCGCGTGATGTGTGGCATTTGGCTCCGTAACATACTGACCATCATCGTTTTTAAAGACATGTGGACCAATGACTCCACCAGCCCATAAGGCGTACCTAACAGTAATTTTCTGTGGGTGTAATGGTGTTTTGACAAAAGCTTCTGGATTATTATCAACAATTTCAACAATTTGCAAGCGTTACTCTGATGTAATAATGAAATGTTAAACCAAACTAAACAAAAAGTAACTATCAGCCAACCTAAATTAGAGCCCTAAGCGCTGTCTAATTGTCAAAAATTCTTATGCTCATGAAAATTGTATGAAGGAACCGTAATAGTGTGGTGTCAACGCTTTACAATTGGAAAAACAAAATTTTGCAAAGCGTTAGAAACTGAAGTGGGCTGCGAAGAAAAAAGAAAAGAAAAAAACAGTAGTGCCATTTTAGCTGTTGTCGCGTCCAATCTAGCATTTTAGTATGTTTTTAATATCAATTTCGTGATATTTTATTAAGTTACATTATTTTTCATACTCAATTTTAACGCTCTTATTTAGCTATGCCACTTCAGCGCGAACGCTAGGCAAATGTCAACCATGTACAGTGCTGTTCAAAAAAATAGATTAACCTACTCTCCAAAAAGTTTACTATTTCTAAATCTCTTATACAAAGAAGTAAAGGTAAAAAAGTAATTTTGTTTACTGATCTCTTGTGAATATAATCTCGTTACATTTATAAAATAAAAACTATTAAACATGGTGGAGGAAGTATATTAGTATGGGGATGTTTCTCCTACCATGGCACAGGTCCTCTATTTAGAATACTATATAGGGAATAATTGATGCCATTTATTATACCAATACACTAAACGATGTCATGATGCCTTATGCCGACTGAAAAATGCCGCTTCGATGGGTGTTTCAACAAGATAACGAACCGAAACATACATCGAAGCGAGCGAAATATTGCTTTCAGAATAATGAGGTCGAGGTTTTGAGCCAGCCGTCATAGTTGCCAGACTTAAATCCTATCGAAAATCTATGAAAAAATGTTAAAGCGGCTTTCCGAGGAAAAAACACTTCAAATAAAGAACAGCTGTGGGAATTACTGAAGAAGCGTGGAAAAATATTCCAACACAAACATGTCAGAGACTTGTTGACTCTATGCCAAAAAGGTGCTCAGCAGTCATTAAAAATGAGGGTTATTCTACCAAGTTTTGAGGTAAATAAACTGTAAATAAAAAGATTTATTTGGTTTAGTTACAAAAAATATTTTTTTTTGAGAACACCAAAATTAGTGAATCTTTTTTTTCAGAGTTGGGTTTATTGCATTAAATTTATAATGCATTATCGTTTCCATTATCAATAAATATAAAAATTATATACAATTAATAATAATTATATTTTATTCGATTGCTTTCTATTAAAATCATCGAGAGAGAGAGAGTCAAAGTCAAACAAGAGAATTATAAATGGTCTTTATTGGTAACCTCTCTTTCTTGTGCATTACCACTAATCATTCAGAATTAGTGCACTAAATTTCAACTACCACTAAAATCACTTCATTTAGTGCACTCAATTTTTACTAACACAAAACGTTTCATTTAATGCATTAAATTTCAACTACCACTAAAATCAATTCATTTAGTGCACTCAATTACCACTAACACTAAAATCGATTCATTTAGTGCATTAAATTTAAACTACCACTAAAATCCATTCATTTAGTGCATTAAATTTCCACTACCACTAAAGTGGCTGCATTTAGTGCACTCAATTTCCACTAACACTAAAATCGTTTCATTTAGTGCGCTCAATTTCCACTACTACTAAAATCGTTTCATTTAGTGCACTAAATTTCCACTACCACTAAAGTGGCTTCATTTAGTGCACTCAATTTCCACTACCACTAAGGTAGCTGCACTTAGTGCACTCAATTTCCACTACCACTAAAATCGTTTCATTTAGCGCACTCAATTTCCACTACCACTAAAATCAATTCATTTAGTGCATTAAATTTCCACTACCACTAAAGTGGTTGCATTTAGTGCATTCAATTTCCACTAACACTAAAATTGTTTCATTTAGCGCACTCAATTTCCATTAACACTAAAATCGTTTAATTTAGTGCATTAAATTTCCACTAAGGTGGCTGCATTTAGTGCACTCAATTTCCACTACCACTAAAATCGTTTCATTTAGTGCACTAAATTTTCACTACCACTAAGGTGGCTGTACTTAGTGCACTCAATTTCCACTAACACTAAAATCGTTTAATTTAGTGCATTAAATTTCCACTAAGGTGGCTGCATTTAGTGCACTCAATTTCCACTAACACTAAAAATCGTTTCATTTAACGCACTAAATTTCCACTACCACTAAAGTCGGTTCGTTTATTGAACTCAATTTCCATTACCACTGAATATTAGGAGCGATAATGCACTAGTTTTTCCACTACCACTAAAAGTAGTGCAAAATGAAATCCAATGCAATAAACCCAAATCTGATTTTTTTGAACAGGAAAAAATTGCTGATTTGAGCAAATATTGATGAATACATAGTGTTTTCTTTAGTTTCGATGTTTTGAAATTATATCTTTTTTATGTATAATTGTACCAAAATAAAAAAAATACAAATTAGTAATCGCGTTTTCTAATGTCTTATTGGTCTCAAAGATGTTAGATCATGGTGAATCAATTTTTTTTAACAGCACTGTATGTAAATGAAGTGAATAAATATAAAGCAGGTATTCTTTTCAATAACTTAATTAAAATTTTTTTTTAACAAAATTTAATTTTTTATTTAAGATTACACAGAATAATATTTGAGACGATTATACACAATAATAAAATTAAATACATACAGTAATAGAAGATATTATATTCTAATTTAAAAAATAAACAAATTATTAAATAATAAAATAATAAAATGTACAAGCATTATAAAAAACACGTTAACAAGTTCACAATAAATGGTTACATAAATACATACATACATATATTGCATAAAAAATGAAAAGTCAAATATTATTTATTGGTTAAGGAGAAAAACAGAGAGACGGACTAAAACAAGTTCAAACTAATAATCATAAAATTGCTTGTTGTAATTGTATTTCAAATAAACAAGAACAGAGAGGATATGTTTTTTTAAAATACAGCAAAATCTGGAAGTAAAGGCTTCCAATGCTTTTTTCTTATTAAAAAAGTTTATTCTAAATCGGCCTTCTATTCATTTTACTGTATTTCCTCTGTAACTCTTTTAAAACATACACATATCGAAAAGGTGGTGGGTGCATTGGTGGCGGTGGTCTTGAGTGTGTATTCGTTCATAAATACAAATACATATATGTTTTGTTTAAATAGACTTGTTTTGTATATTGTTATTCACTTTACTATTCATCCTTATGTTCGGGCACCTCCCAATAGAGTTCATCCTGATGATGTTCTTCCTTTTGTAATTTACGGAAACTGGTATATTTCAATACCAGACCTGTTTGTTATACCAGAATATTGTTGTTGGTTGCATTTAATAAATTTCAATGTTTAAATATATAGTTGAAGCCAAATATTATGTTGTTGTTGTTTGTTGTTTATTTTATGGCCAAATAAATGTTTGGGTTTTTAGAATGAGAGAGACAGTGAGCAAGTGAACAAGTTAGACCATTGTAAACATATTAAAAAGAATTTTACGTTTTCCCAAACAATTATTATAAACATGATATTTAAAGTTGTTTTTATTATCGCATAGATGCATAAATGGCAAGAAAAAGAAAAGAAGAAAAATAATATTTTAGTTTTTAAATAAACAATATTTTTTGGAAGTTTTCTTTTAGTCAGAACCTCACCTGCTAAAATGCCACCCACTACGGCTACCAAAATAGTAACGCCAATGCCCAATAGTTGATAGCCAGCCTGTTGGCCTGCTGCACGGTCATAGCCCTGTATAAGAAAGAAAAAAAGAAAACAAGTGTGCAGACAATAAAATGAAATATTTTATAAAATTATTAAATAAAAATTTAAGAAACTATTTATGTTGGCTTTGTAACGTTGTTTCTAAAGCAGATTTATAAAGGAATGCAATCAATGGATGACATAAAACCACAGAAGTTGAAGTCTATAGTGTTGTTGATAGTGTTTGAAACACTTACTCAATATATATTAAAAACTTTTAGTAGATCTCTTAATTATTATAACAATTTGTTTGTTTCTTGTGTAGGTAGGTTAGTTTAACTTAAATTAGTAGGTTTGTTAACCGAAAAACTTGGTAACTACAATTTGCACCTGAGTGGCGTTTTGAAATAACATGAATATTAAGCCACCCTGAAGTATCTATAAAATGGAGAAGATCGAGAAGATACAACCCACTGCCTGCTCTAAGTCATTGAAGAAAGATACTTCAAAGAACTTTAATCGTCTGCCTGCTAGACCCAGACGCTCACAAAGAAAATGTTGTCCCACTCTCAGAAGTGTCCATGTTGCATCTGCAATAAGGGCAAACCTATTTTTTCCGTGTGCGTCAATAACCCGTGTATACCGCTATGAGTTTGAAAATAGTTTGCCATACCGAGGCGAAAGTGTTCTCAAAATAGCACACTAATAGATGAAGCTCCAACGGAGAACTAAGGTCGAGTTGCTACAAGGGACACTATATGGGCTCTAATAGCTGTTTTTGTGAAGTCGTACTGAAAACAAAATTCAGCAAGAACAACACAAGAGCATTCATTTTTTTGTTTAAAATAACGATTAAATTCTAAGAGTATATATCACAATATTAAAGAAAAAAAGTACCATTTGGATCTAACGACAGACTTAATTCTAGTGTCACGGCATTAGGATGCTATTTATACGATGAGAAGCCCAACCGATATTGTTAATCAGCAGCGTGAATCAGATACTAACCCCTTAGCAAAAATGAGCACTACTCCCAGATGGTGTATCCCTTATGACAAAGGTCAACCAATTAGAATTTAGAAAAACCGTTTTTCGAAATAGTCGAATAACTGTGTTCTTACCAAATCCGTTTTAAACTATGAAAACCGATTAACCAGTTTTTCCTATTAAGATTTCGATTTCATTTAATTAATGTGGAGTATAGTTGTTGATGAACTTTTAAGAACACTAGTTATGGAACACTAGCTATGGAACACTATCTACAGAATACATTGTTCTGATAGCAAGCTATAGGTTCGAGGATACCTTGTGTGAAATCATACAGAGGGGACTTACAATAGTGAATCAGTGGTATGGACGACGGGGTTAAGCATTAACCCGAGCAAAACCATGATAGTATCATTCACTAGGAAAAGAGAAATTCCTAGGTGGAGTATAATTCAACTCCTGGGCGAGGAAATATCACCAAGGAAGGAGGTTAAATATGTAGGAATAATATTGCTGATAAATAGAGCCATAGAGACCATGATAAGGATAATGGGAGATGAGTTGCGTACGAGGTTATGCAGGGGTCATGTTAACTCGGTTAGCCGAGTGGTCGATTACCATTCTGTGGTACACGGATGGGTCAAAGACAGAAAGTGGTAAAGGCACGGGATGGTATATTCGGCACCTATGAAAAAACTCGCAAGCATATTCCAGACGGAAGTTTATGCAACTGAGAAATGTGCTCAATTTAATCGGAAGAGGTATTATAGAGGACAGGATGCTGACGGGTGCTCTTCTTTGACCGTACGGGTTGAGACAGTCAAAATTTTTGTTGAGTAACTATGACAGGAGAAGATTTGAATCCTTCATAAGGATATCCAGAGACAGTCTGAGGATACTGACCGGGCCTTTGGACGGTCGTTGCAGGCTAAATGGACATCCAAGTAAAATAGGATTAGTCTCAAATCCGATGTGCAGGTTCTGTCATGAGGAAATCGAATCACCAGAGCACAGACTGGGTGCTTTTGGGGCATTGATGCACTCTAGGAGGAAATATCTGAGTGCCTATTAGATACTAAGTAGGGAGTTATCGCGAAATCCTGAACTTTATCAGATCGATAAAATGGGGGAGATATTATAGGAAACCTTATATAGGTGGAGGTCTGTACAATATATCGGAAGGTCGCAGTACTTTTATACCTCGTTAATAATAGTAATAATAATAATAATAGATTAGGTTAGGTTACATGGGGCACCTGCTATATGCGAGTTCAATCGGATACCCTATGATTCATTGCGATACCCTTTGTGCTTAAAATTTCAAAATCGAAGTTGATCAAATTCGACAGTGACGCATGCCTGAGGCAGTCCAGATCATGGAAGTAACATGCACCTAGGTGCCTTAGACTGAGCTCCCATATAGCAAGGCAGTCACAGAGAAAGTGTTGTACCAATTCCTCTTCCTCCCTGTCCTAAAAGCTCCTACAGTACCCAAGTCCATGTCATTCCCTGCCTGGTAATTATGCCATAAGAAGCCGGAACAATCCCCTATCTATGGATCGTAGGTAAGACACCCGCCTACCTCGGTTCAATACCAGGTCAGATTATCTGAAAAATTTCAACAGCGGTATCACCGCATAACATTTCTAGTGATTAACTAATTCACCCGCCGTTTGGGGCCGTTTTTTGGAGTTTTAATTAATCTTTTTCTTCCACCAATCTGGATATTCCGCAAGTTGTGATGTTGGTCCACTTATATCATTCGCAGTGAGCACAAAACAAAATGTAAAAGAAGTTAGAAGAAAATATGCTAAAATTAACTTTCAGTGTCTAAAAATATGTATGTATCTATATCAAAAGCAGCAAGTAATGATAGAATACTGTAAGTAATCAATTGACATCATTACTTGGATGGTTTGCATTAAAAAAAAAAACTTCAAACATCGTTAAACATTTTTTTTAATCGATTACCTGAGACAGAATAACTAGTGTTTCGAAAAATTTTCAATATTTAAAGTATCCTTTTATGTTCGGTTGGGGAATCATTTAGAACAGTTCTCTCAAAGCACTTTTGAAGGGGGTCGTGAATTAGTAGTGAATTGGCTAAAAAAACGAACTATCATAACACACATATCATAAACTATCATAAAACGATTTTTAATCATATTCATACAATGGAATTTGGTTAACGAAAACAACAAAGAAAATCGCTATCAAATTTCTTTTCAAAATCTAGCTTGCTATCGAGCAATACACGGTTATAAGTAACGTTTCTTGTACCGAATCGTCACAGGAGATGAGAAATGGTGTCGATACTAAATATGAAGCAAAAAAGAATGGGTGGCCATAGTAAATAGCCAAAGGTGGGAGACAAGCCTGACCTTCAACCAAAGAAGACCATGATCTGCGTTTCATGGGGACTAGAAGGGCAGGGTGCACTGGAAAATACTCGAAAGATGCATTCATAGCCCAGCAAAAAGAACGCATTTCAGTTTCAAAAATTTTATTTTTAAAACTTCGAGCCTTGCATCGCTTTTATTCCATTGACGTTTTTTGGAATTGCAGTTCGATGTTTTCTTCCATTGATCACACAAGCTTGGCTAACATTGCAATTTTGAAAGAAACTCTGATAAGGTGTATCGAATAAAATATTTTTGTAGATGTGCTAATAAATGGTATCCTTTACTTAATCTTATAAAGATTTGACATGTGCCCAAAATTAATGCAAGTTTTGAATTTGTCGCCGTTTGTGCAGTAAAGTGTTGGCAACCCTAAAAAAATATTCGACAGCTGACAGTTTAAAATTTGTAAGAATGAGCGTTATCCTATGTACTTCATGATTCAATAAAAAGAACACACTATTAAAATCCTGAGTTAATTTTGGGACACCCTTAACTTGGTCAAATAATTGGTGTATATTATTTGCTATTATACTAGCCTTTTAAGCTCTGTTCCGATAAGTGTATGATCTAACAATATTGTCAGGTCTGGTAATTCGCTGACAACGATCAGATAATGAATAATTATCATCACAATGTTGATTGCCAGATCACACGATTCCAAGAAATTTGTGAGACATATAAGAGATAACATATGTATCTTCTGATAATAATGACGTTGTCAGATGTTAAAGACTCGAGCATCCTACAATGATCTGACAATGTTTTCTCTGACAATGTTGAAAAACATAAATTATAAGTCAACACAGCTTTAAGACATTTCCTGTACATTTTTCTGGCAGTATTGTTAGATCTGGCAACCGTCTAAATAGAGCTTTAGTCAAAAATTGGTTTGACTTATATGTATAAGTAGACTAAAAATATTGTTAATGATTCTTCGTAAAAATTTCTTTAAAAATATTTATGGTGTTAATTTTCTAAAATTAATTTGTTTTATTGTCCTCACTATTTATACAACATTTTGTTCCTTTACTATTCGTTCTTCTGCGAATATAAAATTATTTTTTGCTATCCATTGTCGTATTATTGCTTAGACAATGTCTACAAATGGCTACAAGTTTTTTTTTTTAAAACTTTTTTTATTTTTAGTTCTGTAATCGTATACTTACGCCCAAAATTATAGTTGTTTCGTTATTTGGTTGACTTAACATTGCCGGAAAGATATCGCCCAAATCGGATTTGTATTGTTCTGGTTTTGCTAAGGATGCATAAATGACAGAGGCAATGGCTGAGATTATGGCTGGCATACCATGAAGATTGTGTACACCACAGGTGTCGTGGATACGTAATTTGGCTGTTAAGAAGGGCTATAAAGAAAGAAAAAAATATATAAAAAAACAGTTAATACATTTTTAAAGTTTAACTAAATAAAATAAAAGAGGAATTTTTGGAACAAGACTGTGATAAGAAACAAACAAAAATAAATAGTTTGACTGTTGCACTTGTCTATGTTCTCTTAAATTCTTTTTACATTTATTTTTATTTTAAGAAAATATTTGTATCGCAATAGAAGCCTAAAATATTAGAAAATGGAAAAATTTTCAGTATATAAATAGTATTCTGAGTTGTGGGCTTATCAATATTATTTTAATTACTTAAATCTTGGTATATACAATAGAAATAAGCCTCTTTTTATTCATAAAATTTCTTGATAATCTATTTCTAATTTTTGCATGTACCCGTAGTTCAGTAAATAGGCCTCTAATTGCAATTTTCACTGCATTAAAAGATTATAAAAAATTGCGTAAACTATTCGTACGCATTTAATTAATCTTCTATTAGATATTTTTTAGTACTAATGTACCAGTAAATAGGCCTCTTATATTTATGAAAAAGTAAGCCACACGGACTTAAATCGGAAGGCAATTTGATCGTTTTATGGCTCCTCGAACTAATATAATTGACAACAGAGCTTAATAATCTTCAAGCAAAGTATTTTGGCATTATGAGTGAAAAATGATAAGTACGAGGTATAAGTTATAGTAGTTAGTTATAGTATAAAGCATTAAAGCAAGCAGCAAGTTGTTGTTGGCAGCATTTGCTGCTATGCTGTCGACTTCATAAATATTTTGAAAGCAGCAGCAGCAGTAAAATTAGGTTTCGTTGTCATCTGTTTTCTTTGTCATAAAAATACATATTTGTTATAGAAAAATATTTTTCAGTAGTGACACTCAAGCTTTTTAAATCAACAAAATAGAATCCCTTTTATAAAATATTACTAATATGGAAAATTAATGGAGTTATGTGTTTACAAGTTTTTAATTATCAACATATATGTTGTTTAATACAATATTTTAATTTTATACAGTTGTTTTCGGATAAATAAAAAAAAACTGTCTTTACGTCTTTTTATTTAAAATTTTATATTGTATTGGTATCACTAATTTTTGTTTTGCTGCCTAAAAAAATAAAAAATATTTTATGTTTAGCAGCAGCAGCAATGGTTGTTTACATATAATTTTGACATTTTGCTGTCTGCTGCTTGCTGTTGGTTACGTGTTTAATGATTAAGGTTTTTAAAACAAAAAACAAAACAAAAATGAATTGAATGATCGATCGGCTTCAAATCAATGTGCATTAGTTACACCTTGTAAAGAATAAAAGCCAAATTCTACGAAATTGCCATGTGATCATGGCTGACGGCTCTCAGCTGTGATGTTTTTACTTGAACAACTCGTCGGAACACGAGCTGGAATTGACACATTATATAGCGAGCCATTCGACACCAATCAACTAAATTCTTAATAGCGACGGTAAAATGAGGATTTTTTTCTTCGTTATTCCTCTAGTGAGCATATTGGCTTTCCACAAAGTATCCATTCCTTTGTTTCAGTGTCAGTAACTCAGTTCATTTTTAAGCAAATTAGATTATTAATCTATTGTAGCTCGCCTCCATAAGACTGCGTGTGAAGGTGAAGATCCTTTCTAAGTGGTGGTGGTGGTAATCTTTACTTAGCATTGTAATTTTTTTCCAGTAGGTGGCGTTTTCTCCTGATCATTCATCATCATCGCCAGAGGTAAGCTGAAAGGTCAGGGGGCTTCTTTTAGATAGATTGGTCTGGAGAAAGGTTGAAGTCTTTTTATTAAACACTCTAAACTACAATTACATTTTTTTCATCATGTCCTTTGCCGCGATTCGAATCTGGACCGTTTGTGTTGTATGCCTGTGCTCTAACTATTACAGTATGTTACCCCCAAAGAAAGAGAATTGTATCAAGAATTTAGGAAATTTACCTCTTACAGACCGAACATTTTTAATGTGGATTTAGGATTTTAAAGCGATTACAGTGCGGAACTACTAATATATATGCTAACAGGTAAAAAGTCAAAACTGTTACTCGTATGTTATTCCAATATGTCACTGTCGGAATCAAGTTTTTTATTAATGTTTACAAATGATCTGTACAGATCACATATGTTGGTTATTCTCACACTTTAGGCTTGACCCATCGGATTAAGCTCTGTGCGCGCTGGGAATTGTAAGAATTTCAGTTTCTGCCAAGTGACTACTTGTGGTCTTTCGAGAAGTATAAGCGGTTAATATAGCGGATGATTTTTTAACCGTTTGGTTTTTGAAAATTAAAAAAATACAGGAGAAATGAATGCTTCTAATTTACTTCTTAAAGATTATTTCAATGAAATATTGGCTGTGGCTATGGCGCAAGTGGTCCAACCGTAAGCTAGAATTTTGGCATACTTTTTCTAGCATTTCGGCAGGCATCGCACCAATGTTAGCTGTAATGTAGTCATCCATAGCTGGAATTGTGGCTTGTTCCTGTATACGAGATATTTCACGTGATAGTGAGATCAAATCACAAAATCTTGTCGGGCTATGGAGTGCTCCAAAACGTGAGATAATTGCTCACTTAACTCGCCTCTCAACAGGTTCATGAAAGGTATCGAGGGCCGTTTGGCTTTTTGAAACCACATGTTAACCAAGTCCACATCTTTTATTTTGGGTAAAAAGGCCAGTAATAATCGCACGGCACATTTCTCCATTGATTGCCTGTATCATTGCGATTTTCATTGTGCTTGAAGAGGTACAACCCAATGATACAACCGACTCATTAACCGCACAAGACAGTGGATTTTTGTGTATACATTGACGGCCCTTGAATTGCAGCTGGCTGCTCTTCACACCAAGATCGGCGATTCTGTTTGTTGATGTACCTATTGAGTCAAAATAAACTTCTTCTCTGAATAGAATTTTTCGATAGACACACTTTTCTCACACAATACGAATTTTGATAATAAAATTCAAGCGTTCGTTTGCAAGCGTTGTTCGTTTGTTAGTCTATTCATAGTGATATGTATTTGCTTCTTACACTTTCAAAATGTACGCTGAAAAATCAAATAGCAAAGAAATCACCTTTCAGCTTTAAGCAAAATTATAAAGTAATAGCGTAAAGAGACGATAGCGTTAATCTGCATTAACAGCCTTAATGCAAATTAATTTCTGAATTATTAACACGCATTAAGTTGATGTAAATGCACAAAACCAAACTGCATTTAAACTGCATTTAGCTTTTCCAATATGGCAATACTGCGGATAATCAACCAAATTGTTTACTATTGTAAATGAATGTTGAAATGGATTATGGAGCAGTTTCTGCAGAAGTCATTTCAGCTTTTTCTTAAAATAAATAGTGATTTTTCACCAACAGCTTATCTGATGCAAAACAAAAAAAAACAGTTGACAAACAAACATATGTTTACTTAATGCAAAAACTCCCGTTTCTCAGGATAACATTTAAATTCGAATTAGTGAGTTTTTAATGCACATTAACGCTGTCGTCTGTTTACAGTATAAACTATCTTACGCCACATAACCGATTGCATTTTAAACGATGCTGCTAATGGTACAGTAGAGTTCTAGGTTAGTCCTCAATCATAAATATGAGGGTAATGTTGTGTAGCGCTTAAATGCAAACTGTCGCCTGTAGTTAGAGGCGTAGGTATAACTTGATTAAACAAAAATGGTCGACATATGCCTAACAATGTTAACTGAACATACCGGTATAGAACGGGTATTGTTCCTTCTGATTACTACTACACACCCATCACTCAATTAAGAATAGTTCTTATTTATGAATAAAAAAATGTAAATGGATAAAAAAACATTCAAAATGCCTAAGACATCGTTATTGTTAAAATGTTTTTATTTGGCTTAAATTTGCAAAATTATTGGTTAGGTGTCAGAACCTCTCAGAAGGATGGATACCAAAAGCACATCAACTAACCCGAGAATCAAACAGTCTCCATAGGTAACTATTTCGACATCAAAATAATCTTAAATAATATTGTAAGAACTGCTTAATCCTTTCGCGGACAGTTCATTTTCACTTTGTCCATTTGTGGAACAGATATACTGAATGTGCATTTGTCTATTTACTGAAACGACGGTATTTGTATCCCGTCCCTACATTTTCCAATAAATTTCAATATAATTCACAATAAAGTTTTTAACGACAGAATTCCCTTTTTACTTCGTGTAGATATATGTATACATGGGTGTTGCCACACGTATGTCTGCACTTTGGTTATGAAATAAATCTCTTGATTTACATTGCGATTGATACGATGAATGGGTATGTAAAGCGAAACAATGTAAAGTAATTTTAAAATTTCTAATAATGTATTGCTTAGAAGGTTGTTTTTATTAAAATATTAAAAATTACGAATAATTTGGTTTTATGGTACGTACATAGTAATAAAAAAAAAATTTTAATTTAATAATTCAATATCAAGAAAAGTCAGAAATTTCCCGGTTTTTGATAAAATCTATGGCGGCGTAAATAGAATGGAAACTACAATGCAAATCGGAACAAAGTAAATTTGAGCGACGTGGATGGGGTATTACTGTATGTATAGTATACATATAAGATTTTTTTTTATGAATAAATTCAATCTAATAAATAGAGGTATTTTCTATATATCTCAATTTACACGAAACAAAAAAGAAAAAAAAAGAAAAAAAAAGAAAAAAATAAAATAATCGTATAATAGAAGTGTCGTGCTAATCGACACTTTTCGCGTTCCTTTTTTTTGTACCTTACACAGTTAATACAAGCTTCACTCTTAAAGAAAGTGTTTTAAATTAACATGATTCCTAGTTGGCCAAGAAATAAGTTGATTTTACTTGGTATTTGGTAACACAGGCCGGCAAAAAAAATTTGTTTTCTTGTTTTTCTGTTTTAATGCATACATTTTGATAGTGGATATCAATAAGCACTAAAATATATATTTTTAGCTTTTAACTTTGATTGTGTCTGTCTTAAACTAATAAGAAGTTTTGAAGAACTTAACCGACTCTGCCTGGAGCAGAATAGAGGGTCAAGCGGTGCCACAACTCACTTACCCGCGCTCATCCGACCGCGGAGGGCTCGTCTCCATGGCGCAAAGACACGTACACACTCCAGTCCGAACTATAGGAAATAAGTTATGGCAACGAGGACACGAACAGAACTTAATCACAAGCTGAACATAGAAACATACATGAATTTATTATTAAAATACACAAAAAATTGAAAAATTAATGACAGCAAATTACATTTATTACTAAAGTCACAGTTAAAATCAATAAACTCGTAATGTAAATTGTAATCATTGCACAATCTACGAAACGGAAATGAATTCACATAATACCAGTCCAGTACAAGAGGGCGATAATGGCGGGAATATCTAACAGGAATTTTAAAATTCAGGTTCAGAAGTAAAAACTCTGAATCAATATCACCCGCAATAAGGTTGTAAGCAAAACAGATATACAGGAATGTAGAAAGTTCAATCAGGCCCAACCTAGCCTCATACGAAAGGAATCCATCAACATAATTCCATCGAAAGCCACGTAAACAGAATAACAGAAACTGCGTCCGCACTGACTCAATTGAATCAATTTGACACTGATAATAAGGATTTCAAACAACCGAGGCATACTCCAAAATTGGTCAAACCAGTGATATGTATAACTGTCTAGTAATATAAGGATCTGAAAACTCCTTGGCCTATCTCTCTTCACAAGACCAAGAACAGCCCGAGATTATCAGTCATCATGCTAATATGATCAAAAAATGACAGTTTCCCGTCCAATAACACACCTAGATCAAGGTAGGTAGTAATGGTCTCTAACTGGTAAGAATCAATTGTATACCTGAAAGGAATATTACTCCTGCATGAAAAAACTATATGTTTACATTTCCCCAGGTTAAGATTAATCAAATGAATCCTGCACTAATCAACAAAAACATTAATACTTCGTTGCAGAAAAGTCTGCCATAAATATCATTAGAAGTACAAAATAATTTAACTTTTGCAGCATACATAAGAACACTACAGTCAGAAAATAAATCAGGAAGGTGATTAAGGAATAACAAGAACAAAAGCGGACCCAAATGGAATTCCGGTAGAAACATACACGGTCTTAGATAACATATTTCGAAACAAAACTCTCTGAGTCCTAAAGGAGAAGCAAGAGCCTCTCCAGACTAGACTCTGAAGACTATCAGGAATACCAATACCAAGTTTGTAAAGCAAAATTGTATGAATAACTCTATCATCAGTTTGAGCACCCGCAACAAAACCCCTAAAGGCCTTCGTAGTAAATTCAAGAAGTTTAGTTGAATAATTATCTTTAGCTACAAACTTGAAGCTTTGTAAACGTATTGAGCATATATTAATCTGCTGATTCGAAACCAAGATAAAAAGCCTTTATTATCTGCAAACTTACTTAAGGTTGCTTGAAGGTTGCTCAAATATTTTTTTCTTTGTTAGTAATAGAACAGAAACCAAAAATTGATATTTAGAAGTCAGACACAAACATCGTGTCGTTCATAGGTTGACATTAAGGCATATTTTCAAAAAATATTTCTTAATAAACCTGAACGCCGTATCTTAAGAAATAGGTCGCCAATTGAAAAAGTAAATAAATTTTAATAAACGTTTCAGTTTGTGTTAATATTATTTGTGCAAAAAGATTATATAAAAAGTCTTTTTATTTAAATAGTTAGCAAATTTACTTTTAGCTAAGCAAGCCTTAGAAATTAGTTGCCAATTCCGTAAATATGTACTGTGTTTCAGTAAATAAGCCTTTAATCGCATACCTGAAGCCTGTACTAATACATATTTTCAATTGTTTTTATTGGGCACTGTTGTAAAATGCATTTAATAGAACTTCCATTAAGAAAACCCATCTTAATCTATTACATTATTTTCAATTGCATTTTGAGCAATATTCCCTTAAAATGTTCCTAATTTCCCTTTAAGGATGTCCATAAATAGCCTGCTCTTTTAAAACATCCGTTTTTATCATCTGTCTCTTTTCTCTTTCTCATAAATAATCTCTAAAATGCATAAAATACTCGTACTCCTTAGGACATCATACGGTCCAACATATAAAATAATTGTATCCTGTTTCTTTTGCTCTTCCTCTCTTTTGTACATAAAATGATCATAATATTGAAATACCTGAGGAACTAGTACAGTAGAGTAGAGTAGAGCAGAGAGAAAAACAATTACCACAAAATGATTTTTTTTATTTTAAATGGAAATCTTCAATTGTCTACCTCCTATTGAATGTTTATGCCCATACAAATTGGTACCCCATATGGAAACAATAAAGTGCCATTAATAATACCTTTTAGTCATAAAAATCTGTCTGTCTAAACAATATTTCTAAATACTGATACATAGTAAAAAGCAAAGAAAAAGTTTGAAAATAGAAATAAGAAATTAAGGAACAAAGTATTGTCACAAATAAACTATAAAAAAATTGAAAATAAAACAATAAAATCAGATTTTCGAAATGATTTTAAAATTGATGTACGGCCATAAAAATTTATAACTACAATATAAAATGTGTGACAGAGTTTCAAAGGAGTAGAATGGTCTTGCTAAAGTATAAATCTTACAAATAAGAACCGTTGTTTGTTTTTATTTTCTCTTCTCCGTCACTCTTCCATAGTGGCTTTTCACAAAGCATTTATTGTTTTTTTCAGTTTCATTAATAAAGTTGATTTTCATTTTCATGATGATTAATGTACACTGTAGCCCCATGCATATCGATTGTGTAGTGGTGGTGAATATCCTTGCTAATTGGTGGTGATCTTTAATTTAGCACTGTAATTTTTTCACAGTGGTTGGCATTATTTCCTGATCAATCGTTCTGCGTGCGCTCTAATCACGTCACCCATCGTTGTTTGTATAAAACCACTTAATTTTTTAAAAGTAATAATACTTAAAATTCTTTTCTGTATTGTTTTGTATTAGTATTTTATTTCAAAACAATTCATTCTTTTTAATATATGCTTGCAAAATTGAATACCGGTAATATATAGAAAGGGGCTCAGCATGAAACAATTTTGTGGTTTTTCAGTGCGTTTTTCTTTTTTTTTTTGAAAAATAGGGAGTTGCATATGGTATTGCATTGGTGAAAAGAATTTTATGCAATTTAAAAAAATTTAATTATTTATTTTAAATAATTTCTCATATTTATTTTGTTTAGGAAATACACTTAGAAAAATATAATATAAATTTTGACTTCGGACTTCCCAGTCATAAAGCGTAAGAAATTAATATGAGTGATTGTATATAAGTGCTCTTAGCAGAGATGTTTCATATTGGGTGTTTTTTTTAGAGGTTCTTAACTTTGAGATGGCAAAACTGCTTTATTTGTAAATCGGCAGCTGATAGTTTTTTTTTTTTTTGTTTGGTTTAGTTTGACGTGTCATTCTGAATAGACTTACATGAGAGTAACGCTTGCAAATTGTAATTTTTTTTTTAAATCAAAATAATAGTTCTGCTTTCTATCTCAAATTTTCTCCGATGAAGTATATTTTTGGTTGAATAGGTACATAAAATTGTAGTATTGTCGCTTTTGGAGTGAAAATAATCCACAAGTTTTTGTCGCCCATTACAACCACACTTTATGAGCTGGCGGAGTCGTTGGTCCATACATATGTTTTCAAAAACGAAGTGGTCAGAGAGTTACTTTAAATGTTACCACATTTAGCTGGCATTAATTCGCTGAAATTTTGCAAAGTTTGTGAAAAATGGTGTTTCAGATTGCGGCTTCGCACAATAATAAAATTGTCTAAAAAGAAAACACATCACATCAGGGTTTATATAGTGAGATTTTAGCTATAAACTTTATTGGTTTGTGTAAACGCTCTACCAACACAATTGTGCTATTAAGAGTGTTACCACTTTTAATGTTTGACTGTGCTGCAAGTTCGATTCCTTTTTAAGTATTATAATTTTACAACATTTGATTTTAACGTAGATAAAGAGAAATTTGTAGTAACTACAAGAATATTCGGAATTGATAATGAATTGCTATAAACGGTGGCACATTGCGTTTTGTGTAAGTTTAGCTATAGTTTTGCAGTCATAAAATAAATTCGTGTTAAAAGTGTTGTGTAAACGAATATTAAGTGCAAGATAAACTGTATAAAGATAAAATGAGGAAACAAAAACTGTAAAACAACAACAACGTGGTGTTTGTTTTATTTTTACGCAATTAAAAAGAGTTCAAACGTTTTAAAAAGGTTAAAACATAACACTATTTAAACATTAATGTCATAAAATTGTCCATCCAACAAAGCCCGTTTCATTGACATTGTGTAACAGTAACAAAACACCAGCATTAGTCTGCCAGCGCCCCCAAACCCAATTGACATCCTTGTTGCAATTTTGTGTTACATTGTTTGGTTATAATACTAACTTCTTAGTCAGAGCTTGAGAAGTTTTTGAAACTCCGCTGCACTCTTGGAAGCATTGGTTGCATTGAAAATCCATATCAAATCATTTATGTTTAAACTATGTTTACTCCCTGAAGGGGTAGCATCCAATAACTGAACAGTGGCCTTCATTCTCGTTATCAGAGGGAAGCTAGACCTCCAAGGTACTTTTGATGAGGCTTGGAAATATTGATGTTAATATAATAACTAAAACTAAAGCCACCACATCTAATTCACGAAAGTCTGCACCCAATTACTAGCAAGATTTTGACTTTCCGGAGCTACCGATGCACGGCCAACGATTACACCTTGAAGGTTGTTTTCTTTCATTTGCACTACAAACTAGCCACTATTAGGTGGCTACAATTTTTACCGAAAGATGAAACTTAAGTTGTGTTCGGGATAAGCACCAAATAGAAAGTCTTTATGTAAGACCAATTACTGCACTGTATTCCAGGCAGAGGTTTATGCCAGCGATAGGGCTGCTAGGTGTTTTCGGGAATTAGATCTCGAACCTTTAAATATTCATTTATGTGGACAGCCTTGTGTCGATAAATGCTCTCAGTCTAACGTAGTTAGGTTGCTGTATTCGCTCAGTGGCCCAACTTGGGCGACAATGTGTCATACCGTGTCGAGTCGTGCATTTGAGAAAATGATCTTGCTAATTAAGGTGCAACTAGGGGATCATCTATGAGTTAGACTTTAGCAGAGGGGAACATTCCCTTAGGAGCGTTTTCAAAACTGATAGATGAGAGCGCGTTGAGCATTGTGTATCGCAGGTGGTCTAATATTATCACTTGAAAGATATACAGGATGCTCCGGTCTTCTCTGTCAGTGTCTGACTCTCTTAACTGTTGGAAAGGAGCCGATTTGGTTTCTTGCAGGTATGTGGGCACTGTTATATATGTTTGGATATATGTCAGAGCACATAGGTTACCCATGTTACAGTGTAGGATACTAAATAGTTAGAAGAATTTAGATTGCAACTCCTTCCACACTACAAAAGCAAAGTGAATAGTCGGCTGGATTTGAATCATGCTTCAGTTGCAACTTCTAAGACTTAAAAGCGGAGTCCTTACACAGAATTAGTCATGTGAGCATCCTTCAGCTTATATCTGCGATATTTTCATCAATGTTCTTATAAACGGTGGACAAATTTGAGGTTAGGAAGTAAATTGGATTAAAAACACATTTTTTTGACAAATTAAGTTCTATTCATACCAATATAAAATAGAAACATGGAAATTAATAATGGAATATGATGTCGGGCAAATGTCCACCTCCAGCACGTCGGGAGGCGTCGACTCCTTTCACAAAATTTTGAACCACATTTCGCGACAAAGCTTCGCTTATCTCGTCAATGCAGTGCCGAATTTCATCTCTCAGAGAATATAATCCAATTATGGCCACAATAAATTGATTATCATGGTTTGGTAGCTCATAGAATTCACGGTGGCAGCGTTTCCTTGGTCACTTTCGAGGACTGTTTGTGGATTTTGTCAGCCCCATATGCCTCAATTTTATTTGTTTACATAACCGCCTAATTGAAAATGGGCTTCATCACTAAAGATGATTTTGTAGTAAAAAAAGTGTTTTTAAGCTCCGATATTGTGGTATTGGATATTATATTAGTAGACTGATTATATTTTTCAGTTTGCTTTTATTTAAAAGTTTTGTTTGTTAAGAAATCATCATAAGTTCTTATTCGTAAAATTTTTGTTTCGTGTTAATTATTTCTCTCAGTGTACGCCTTTAGGTTTTATAGCAGTATACCTTTGCAAAAAAAAAAAAACCGATTTTATTTGCTTAAAAGAAATTGATTGAATAAATATATTCAAAACTTAATTTATAAAAAATTTTTGTTCTGTATTGTTTTATATTGTATTTCAACAACATTATTATTGCATTAGTAAAAATTTCTTTATTTCCGATATTTTGATGTGTGTTTAGCCTCTCTCATAATGGTTTCTTTTTAACATTTAATAGAAACAGATATCTTTCTATAGAAATGCACACAAGTAAATATTTGTATCATTTACTGGCCTTTAAAAATATAATTTAATTGAATTTTCTAAAAAGTAAATTCAACTTAATTCCGTACATTTAAAACTTAAAATATTTATAGATCAGTTTTTATTTTTGTTACTGTTCATTTGGAAAGGATTTTATTTTATCTACCAAATATAAAATAATGCCTTAAAACAGTTTGAAATAAAATAAATGAATGATCAATTGAATGATTGTATGAAAAGTGCTTAAATGTTCCGTTGTTGCATTTTGTTGTTGTTCAATATTTTGACTTGAATAAATTTGATTTTAATTAAAAAAATATTTACCAAGTAGTATTGAAATATTGTTATAGTATGAGTATGAGTATTAATTCAATATTAAATAAATGTATGTAAGTATGTATGTATGTATCTATATACAATACTTGTATGCATATTTAAATATTTCTCTAATATTTTTATCTCTTAAAATGTCTGTATAGATGTATGTTAATTGTTATGTATGTAGATATTGTATGTTGTGTAGTCTTATAAAATTTATATAATTTAAATTGATATGCAAAAGTTGGAAATTCAAAATTAATACCAATAATAATGGCTTTGAAAGGATACAAATAACATTTTTGGAAGGCTAAATTAAATTGGGTCATTTACAATTATTTCTAATTGTACAAATATTTTTACAGCCTGCACCAGTGTAGGTGGTTGAGATATAATGGTGTAATAGGTGTTAAGATGGTTGTTTTACACCAAAGTAAGAGTTTAACCTTCATTTTCACATATGCCAGTTAACTTAAAATCACTTTTTAAACCAAGAGAATTCTGGTTATCCTTCAGTGAGGCCATGTAAACCTTACAATCAAACTATTCTGCAAATTTAATAACATGGTTGGCAACCCGGGTGGGTTTAATTGGGTATTATATATGAAGTATTTTATTGGGTTTTAAATTTAAGGGTTTTCGTAGTTTATAAACAACAAAATAAGTATAATTTACATATTGCGACCACGAATTAATTCATTGTTTTTTTTTAGTTCAAAAAAGAAAATGAATTAGCAAATTTGTCAAAATAATAAGTTATCGATTCACTGCTTACACCTTTCCCCGCCTCTGAGCCATTATCTCAGAAAAACTTCTTGTCTTTTAAGGCTCTCCAAATTCGAAGCCGATTTTTATATTTCTTCATAGGAAGTGAATTGGTGACTTGCTTGCAGGCGAATGTGTTCCGTAATTGAAACAGACCGTTACACACTGGCCGAAATCACTGATCTAGCGGCAGTTAATAAACATTTTGAAACTTTTAAATCGATATATGTTTTACATTGTATCGATTACTGGTATTCCACTGAGCAAATTAAGGTTTTTACTTTTATCTTGCGTTCATGCAGCAGGTGCATTGAAGGAATTTGGCGCCAAATTATATTATAAGTTAATTAATAATTTTTTAATTCAAAGTTTTTTGTTAAGTTAAAAATATGAATTTGTTAAAAAATAAATGTTGACCGTATTGTGACCCGTATTTTTCTAGTTTAATAGAAATAGATTGTAGCATATTTGAAGTACTATAAGCTATACTTTCGTGGAGTGCCACTTGTAAGATCCAATCGGATTCGGTCTAATTCTTGCTCTGTGTATAATTTTGTATTATTGGGGTTGTGAAATGACCAAAATGATCTGCCCGTTCCTGCCCGTTTATTGGTTGTTGCATTTTTTAGCTACAGTGAATGTTTTCAAGCGCACAATGAACGGATACTGCTGCTTAACGGATACGAAAATAGAAGATTGTCGATATTTCCTACGCTTTCTAAACTGTAGGCAATTAGGTATATAAGGAGACTGCATTGCCTACGGAGCTTAGTTATCGTTTGGCTGTCGTAAGATACAGACGTGTTAAAGCAGAAATAAAAGTGTTGTATTAAGACAAAAAAGTATAAAAGTTATTGTGTAGTAAAATAAAAACTGTAAAATAACAACAAACATGGAATTTATTTTATTTTAACGCAATTCAAACAAACTCAGACGCTTTAAAAAGTTTAAAACGTAACAATATAATACTTGAAACAAAATATAATAAGGAAGAGTGCCGCGAAAAAAAATTGAGAAGCTTAATAAGATAATTAGCAGAAAAGGGGAAAAATTGCAATAGAACGTTGTCGACTTTTGAAAGACGTTATAAAGATTGGTTGGACAGTGATATTCTATTAGTTGGGCTCACAAGTTATAACAGTTTTGGACGACCAGCAAAGGATTTCAGAGAACGTACCTCAAAAACACAAGTTAACAAAGTTTTACAGATTGTAAATAAAGCTTCTTGTGATGAACTTGTGGTCGCAACGCGCATGAGCTTACACAAGGTAGGAAAGAGAAACGCATCACAAGTGGTATCCGTGATTCCTTCTAATTCCGAGATTGCAGTAAAGTTAAAAAATACTATTGCTTCTGAAGCCAATATTTAATTGTATAATCCCTAGAAGAAGCTTTGGCTCTTTACGTGGACGTAGATTTTACAAAACACTGGTATAAATAGATGTAATCTGGTGCAAAAATAAGAAATACAAACATATATCTATCATTTGTTGCATTATTTTTAGCCAAAAAGAAGTGCTATCCGGTCGAAATTTAAGTAACCGATATGTGTGCTGAAATGTCACTACACAGCTTGGTGGTCATACAGCAACTAGAATCATTGCATCGCAGAGGGAAGTTTTCGTAAACCAAAATGAAGATACCGTTACCGCGATATGTAAATGAGGATGTGATGGCAGTAGTGGACATTCGACTTATCGGAAAAGTTTTTCTGTCCTTGAATTGAACAAGATCGATGAACTCTTATTGGCTGTGTGCACTGTGCGATTGCAAGTGAAAATGGGAATCGTTATTCTGTGGGAGAATTCTAGGCCATCTTCAACGCGGTTTTGCAGATTGATTTACGAAAAAAACTTCTAAATTGGTTAGTGCTGAAGTTGAAAAAGTGAAAAAGGAAATATTTGAAATTATTCCAACACAGTTTGAGACTTTCCAAATGCATTACCAATTTTATATGATAATGATCGATGGCAATGTTTTCAGTGTGGGTGCAGAATCATCGTTCCAAACATATGGTATTTGTGGAGCCACACCAAAAATTATGAATGACTTAAATGCTATTCAAAATTTACCACCCAATACAAATATGCGTGAGTATGGCTTGTCAAGACTACACGCTTGGATAATATGTTTTGAAAGCATTTTACATATTGCGTACAGATTTCCAATTAAAGAGTAACAAATTCGTAGCACAGATAAATCTGTAGAAATGAGTTTATAAGTTGACGTTCCTAAGCCTGAGTCGGCAAATACTAATAACGAAAATACAACCAAAATTGGCTTTCCTTTTAACTGAAGTCAATGAGGAAATAATCAAGAGATTCAGCGTTATATTACGAACTATGGCTTGTGGGTATAGAGTTAATACACATAATTTCAAAATACTTTGCTGGCAAATAGCGAAAATCTTTGTTGAAAATTATTCATGGTATATCATCTTCCGTGCGCAAGATATTAATTCACGGTGCCGACATCATATGTGTCTCTCCCAATTGGTATGATGTCAGAAGAAACCCCGGAACCGCGAAATAAGGACTTAAGGAATTTTTGAGAGCATCATACGCGCAAAAATTCAAGACAAAACACAATGGAATATATAATGCACTCTCTTCTGTTCTCTTCTGATCCTTTCATATCTTCACTCTCCAAAGGATCTTCTAGGTTCTCCCGGAACAATTTTAAAATAGATACGGATGTATTGAACTTGCCTTTAGAGCCAATTATTCCAGAAGATGCTGTTGATTCTAATATTTCTGACTCTAATTAGAAAAAAATATATTTGCCAGAAGCCGTATTAATTACTATTTATATTAAAGCACTATATAGAGTATGTATTTATATTTAAAGCTCTGAAACAAATAAATTTTTTTTAAGTCTAGTTATTTACGCATTTCACAGTCGTAAATAATTATTAAGCTTTGTTTTTATACATTTGCGAATTTAATGGCGCAAAATTAGTTATTTTGGCCACAGTGCGTTATAGCACAATTCCATATAAAGAAAGGCCGCATAAAGATATATGAGTATATTATATCCATCACAATAGCCAATAGTCAGACGGAGCAATGTTCGGAAAATATGGCGTAAGCGGTATTTGATCGTTTCAGGCTATGTCATGCATATAATGCTTGATTCAAACGAATTTATTGCAGTATTCTCTGATTAGCGAGGTTTAGCAGCTCATAGCTCCCACCAAGAGTGCAAAATTCCATTATAAATAGTACAACAACGTAATTGAATTAACAAACAAAAAATATTGTCGACTTGAACGAAATTTGGAAGCAGTTATAAATTCAAACAAAACCAAAAAAAAAACCATAAAAATGCCAATAAAACCCGGTGGGTTGGGTTTTTTAAAAAAACTCGGGTTTTTGCCAACCCTATTTAATGACAGTTGGTATAATTTGAGTTGGCAATATACTGCTGCAAAGAGGCTGGAGGCAGAATAGACTATACTTTTGTGAAAATGAGGGTGGTCAATCAGTGACTGGTGCTCGATATCGCGACATAATTTCAACAAGACGGTGCCATATATCATTCAGCTCGTAAAGCCATTCAATTACTGCATGGGACATTTCCTGGTCGTGTACACTTTCATTTCGGTGATTAGAATTGGCCCCCTAGATCGAGTGATTTAATACCATTAGATTTCTTTTTATGGGGTTTTTTGAAATAACGAGTCTGTGCCGACAAGCCCACAACCATCCATGCATTAAAGAAGGAGATTCAACGCTACTTCAACGTAACTCAGTCACTTTTGTGCAAAATGGTTATGCAAAAGACTGACAAACTAGTGCGTGTCTGCATGCAAAGCCATGGAGAACATTTGCTCGATGTGTTATTCCATAAATACCACTATTCTATGTATAGGGTAGGCAATTTAAATGTCTAAAATTAAGAATGCAATAAAACAAAAACTGTTCGAAATTTTGCCAAATTTATTTTCTTGGTTGTGAAGTACAATTGTTACGGTTAGATATGAAATATTATTGCATTCATATGGCTGCCGCGTCTGGCCTCACAGTACCTCATTCGATCGGATCAATTTTCGAGAACTTTTTCGTGCGTATGGGGTCGTATCTCTTCAATGGTATCATGAATTGACTCTAGTTTGTCGGCATAACACTTATCGTTAACGGCATCCCACAGAAAATAGTTCAACGGTGTCATATCGCAGCTTCTTGACGGCCAACTGACATCACCATTTCGGCTAATTAAACGGCCGCCAAACGTTTGATGCAATAAATCGATTGTGGCATGAGATGTGTGGCAAGCTGCAAAAACCTGTTGAAACCAAACATCGTTCACATCAATGCCATGAAGAGCGCGCAAAAAAAATAAATTATCATGGTGCGATAGGTGTCTCCATTGACCGTAATGGTTGCGTCATTCTCATTTTCAAACAAATATGGTCCAATGATGTCTCCGCTCCAAACAGACACTCGTAATGAACCCCAAATACGGCAATTTTGCTTATTAACGTACCCGCCAATATGAAAATGAGTTTTTTTGTCCTTGTCTTAGAAATAATTTCCAATAAATTCCAACGTTGCTCAACCGTAAATCTATTCATTTCGTTCAGTAGAGGTAATATACTGAATTTTGTGACAGAATAGAATGACATAAGTATTGCCAGATTCGAAATAACCTCTAGTTCAAATTTAAACCGATAGATAGCCCACCCGATACTTTGGGATTCAATAAAAAAATAACAAACAAAAGGCTAGAACTGTGTTTTCTATTTGATTAAAATCTTGCCTTAATTCCGGGACACCATTTGAATAACTCATTAATTGAAATTATTCTCTTTGACGCTACTGAAGTATACTATCAGGTTTGTTTACCATCGTACTGGCCTCATTATTTATTGCTTTCTCGCCCCCTACATGGCGCATAATGCCATACAAGATTTCTTAAATTAATTACATATACTCTTTAGCAAAAATTTAGCGCTAAGTACTTAGCGCTTTGCTGTACGTCAGCTTAGGCAGGTGAGCACGTGAATTTAAAAAAAATATATATTTTCGAATTTTAACATAAGGCTTATTGCTGCTACAAGTGTTTTAAGCCAATTTACTTAAGCACTCTTTTTATTGCGCTTTTATATCCCTTTTTGACTGCCCTAAGTGCCTCTTTTTGTTTTCAAAACCATCATTCTTTATCACTTTATTCACTCTATGAAAAATTTAATAGTGCGTTTAAGATATCGCCCAATATATTTTTTGGTGTCTCTTTATATTTTCATATTTCTTTTTATGTTGTTGTAGTTTTTGCTGTATTTTTATTACTACCGTATCTGGTATTTTCTTACTTACCGTAATAAAACGATAACCCAACACCGATACTGTACCAGCAATAATACCAATTAAAATTGCACCATGAGCACCAATCAGTAGATTACAAACAGTACCAACAGCAACACCTCCTGCCAGTGTCGAGTTCTGTACATGAACCATGTCCAATTTATTCTCGTGGCTGACAAGTGCCGATAAAACAAATGTTGTAACTGGTTATAAATGACAAAAAATACAAAAAAAAAAAAAAAAAAAAAATCATGAAAAAAAAGATGGAAAAGAGAAATGAACATCGTTAAAAAATTAAGTTAAAAGAGACAAATTTTTAAAGGAAAAATGTTATATGAGTTGCGAAAAAACTGGAGATATATACGAGTAGGAACATCCAAGTGGAACAGGGAATAAAATTTGTTAAAAAAACATGTTTTTATTTTATTATTTTGCGCTAAAGGAAGGTCAACTAAAGTAGTGGCAATAAATTTTAATATATTTGTTTGAAACAGGGGTTACGTTAATTAAAAAAATGGTGTCGTACGGGATTGTTTTCAAATTCGCTATAAAAAATAATTTAAAATTTTTTATATTAAATATTTTTCTTTTTTAATATTTTTTATATTTTTTATTTTACTATCTTTGCAGTATTGTGTGCTGGTATAGAATATAGCGGCTATTTGTGGGTGAGTAAACCTTAAAACAATATCGTAAATCTGTGACCAACTGCACCTTCCGTCACTCAAACTATCCTATTACAATTTTCCTATTGATTTCTTTTTTGTAGTTAAAATCATATAAGGACCAACCATAGGTTACTTTTTAAAGTGCTAAAATACTCTTTTCTAAATCAAACATATTTGGTATCGGATGTTTTTTTTACAGTTACACAAGTGTAAATCATAATAAAACAAAGAAATATATTTTAAATATCAATAAAACAGCTTGTTTGAATAAATAATTTTATGACATAATGTCCCTATTACGCTTTTAGTTGAATTTTTACAACCGCTATTGATCAGTTTTCATTTTATGTGTTTTTAAAAGGTTAAGTTGTTATCGATAATACTAAATTGTAAACTTTCAACTGAAATTTCAATTCAACTGAGTCGATTTGTAAGCCGTAAGAGGGGACGTTTAACCGCCACGGCTATTGAACACTAATTTCGAGGCGTAATCTGAACACTAATTTTCACAAACTATACACATGCGGCCGTATTTCGCCTAAAACTCTTTGAATGTAGATTGTCAGGGGTTCAATTGTCTCTGGTTTATGGTAAAGAAAATACTCCAATGGGATTAAATTACAACATCTTGGTAGCCAATTAATTGGAGCATTACGTAAAATTACTCTTTCTCTAAAAGTTTTTTGTGTAAATCAATTATAGCGCGCGCTATGTGTCATGTGGCCCCGTTCTGTTGGAATCACATGACAGCAACATTAATGCCATCTTATTGAGGTATGAAAACATTTCTAATAATGTCCCTATACCGTTCGCCATTAACAGTAACATTCTGATCATCGTTTTTGAAGACATATTAACCAGTCCACAAAGCGTACCAAACAGTAATTTGGTGTGGTTCTAATGATGTTTCGACAAAAGCTTATGGACTATTCTTACTCCAAATGTAACAATTCCGCTTATTTAAGTATCCATTTAACCAAAAATGGGCTTCATCGAAGAATAATATTTCGAAATTTGAGAAACAGAACCATTATCTATGTATGTACTTATACATATATATCTATGTTTATATACATATACATATATATCTCTGTATATACATATCTATATATAAAAAGAAGTGTACACTTTGATGTCACTACTAACTGCAGAAACAAATCGACCAATTTCAACCAAAATTTTAGAGATGGTCTGTAGATGGCTTAAGTGCAGCTTGCACGAACTAGATCCAGTGGTTCTGGAAATATGTCATATAGGTTCTTCTATATATTTCCATACAAATATCAACAAAATGCACTCCATTTTCCATAAAATGATTTTTTATTGTCACTTGAAAAGTTATCAAGCCATGTATCGTTTAAGACATATGTACAATGACATTCGGTTTTTCTAATTGGAATGATGAACTGAATCTTTTCAGTCGTTGTTTCGATCGTCATTTTATTTGTGCGCTGCTAATTCAATATTGATTTTTGTATATCTAGTGAATGATTAGAATGAAAGGTGCTAAATTCGGTCTAAACGACCATCAGTTAAAAAGTGGGCGGAATTGGATAAATGGGCATGATACCTCCCATACAAATTAAATTTTGATTTTTGTATATCTTGAGAATGCTTAGAGTTGAAGATTTTAAATTTGGTGTAAATAAGTTGGCAGTCAATACAAACCATTATTTAAAAAAAAAAACATAGAATTTTGCATGTGCGCAGTAACAGTTAAAGCTTACTTTATGTAGTAATCAGTCAAAAATCAGGTACAACGCAAAGGGGGTTATATAAATAAGTTGTTCTATATTCATCATTTTATAACACGAGAACTAATTAACTGATTCACAAGCCAATACTTGCCTTGGAAAGGTGTACTTTTACTGATAGTTTTTGTTCAACTGGGCGGTATCACGCCCATATACAATTTGTTTATATGTCTATATCTTGAAAACGGTAATAGTAAAAGTTTCTAAATTTGGTCCAAATAACTTTATGGTCAATATAAATCATCACTAAAAAAGTGGGCAGAATTGTACAAGGGGAGAGGCACCTCTCATACATAGTAAGTAGTTTCTTCTGAATTTGGTTTAAAAAACTTCGTAGTCAATCCATATCATTACTCGAAATATGGGCGAAATTTAATAAGAGGGTGTGGCAGCTCCAATATAAGGTAAGTATTGATTTTTCTATATCAAGAGAACGGTTAGAGTTGCAGCTTCTGAACTTAGATTTTATGATTTGGTAGCCAATACAAATCATCAATTTTAATGCATTTTTTTAAATTTTTCTTATGAGGAATGCATTTTATGGCTATACAACACATAGGCTCCTAGCAACGAGGGAAGGGTTACTCTAGTTTTGATAAAAAATTTCAACAATTTGCGAGCGTTGCTCTGGTGTTAATAGTTTAATCGGTTGTCAAATAAAGCAGCATTACTTACCAATTCAAAGTTATGAAGTTGTAACAAAACACTAGATACAAGCCCTTTCAAAAACACCAAAAATAAGCCAATGCCATACCCAACTTGTAAAGCCTAAGCACACGCAGGTAATATTAGCATCTTAGTCAGCTTGAAAACGAAAGACAACAGTTTTGTTTGCTTGTTTGCGTAACTAAGTTGGAGACTGTATAGTTCTAATTGTAAATGTGAGGAAATAAAAACTGTAAAACAACAACAACGTGGAATTTATTTTATTTTGACGCAATTAAAAAGAAATCAAAATTTTAAAAAGGTTAAAACGTAACACTACGTTCAACATGAAGTTTAGTTATGATATCTTTACATTCTTTTCTGTCTTTTGTATTTTGTTGGATAAAGGCCGAGGAAGCTACCACTATGAATGAATTAGGCAGTGTACAGATACTCGCCTGGCTCGGTATAACTGGGGTAAAAAGAAGATGTCCAACAGCGATCTTGGGGACATTTATTGGCTTGAACGCGCTTCACAATTATGTGATGAGGCTGGCGACATACATAGGCTCGAAATGGCATAGGCTCGAAGTGCGTCAGGAAGTTTGTCCATTCTACGCAGGGTGGTCAGAGTACTATCTTCGGTCCTGGATGTTATGCCTTTGGATATGTGCTTTGGAAGGTGATTCAGGCTTGAATTCACGGACTGAGAATGTTGGCCTAATTCAGGCTTAGTTCGGGGAGAGTTTGATCTGAACTGGTTTACCGATAATTAAATGACTGTTTCAGTGCTGAATTCTCGCAGACTGTGCTCACAGGCATCAGAGACAGCGGAACTCATATTGGATGAATGTGGGTTTCTTGATAAGTTTAGATGGAAGTGTTTAGAGAGACATATCTGCTATTATAGTTTTAGGTCTGCTGGTGTTCATTAGAAAGGCAGCAGATCTGCTGAAGAAACTGTAGACCAGAAGGGGCAAAATAGATCCCATGGGTTGCAGTGTCCTGCAATAGAGTCTGGTCAGAATGATAATAATGATAACAATAAACGCAACAAACAAATATTTTATTCGCTTTTGTAAAACTTCTGGGTTTTTGAAGCAGTTAAAATATCACCCGTTATATATGATCAAAAACTTCGACATTTTTTTAAGGAAGATGGGAAACATTTTTAGAAAATACTACGACGTTTCCCTTTCTTAGTGTTACAAAAAACTATTTCTGGCCAGAAGTCTCATTGCAAAAAACTACGCTCTTTAAAAGGGGAAAAATAAATTCAGATTAGATAGTTAGGGTTACCTTTTTGTTTTTTGTATGTCCTTCATACTCGACTTATAGCTCTTAGCATACTTCCCCTCCAAAAATGAAGAGAAAAAGCCATGTTTTTCAATTTTTGTTTGTACGACTGAATCTATCAATTAATTTGTTTGTGGTTGTTAAAGTTGCTGGGAGCAGCACTATTGGTTCGTTTTTGATTTTTATTTCTAGTTTTTTTTTTCCTTTTCATTTTTTCGGTAGTTGTACAAAATTAGTTTTACTAAACCACAACTAATCTATCGACACAGAGTAATTTTATTAATCCAGGATAGTTCGACGTTTTTCTTTTTTATTTATTTTTCATGCGAAAACATTTAAAACTGCATGTATTTCAATGAAATTAAATTATTTTTTGAGAAAAAGTTTATAAAACCAATTGCTAATATTACTCGCTCCTGTAAAAAGAAAAGTTTTACTGGGATTTTTTTATCATTGGCTTTTTCGATGTTTCTTTTATTAAAGGTAGTTTTTTTGTAAGGAATAGAATTTAAATCTAATTTGTCATTTATTTAAACCTATATAAACAATTTTCATTAAATTTAATAGAAAATTGTTTGAAAAATAACCTAAATGATTAGAGGTTGCAAATCGATTATAATCGTAACTAAATGTAGATCAAATAATACACAACTGACCACAACAGACCAGCGTAAAGGCTCATAACAAAGAAATAATGCTTGTTTTAGATGCAAAAACACTTTAGAATTCCATAATACCAATGTTAGAAAAATTTATCATTTTGAAAGACTAGATAAGGTATAATTTGGAAGAATTATCTTTCATCACTTTATTGAAAATAATCGATTTTGTATTTCTATCTCAACTTTGTAATGTCCTATTGCCAGTTTAAGCTCTTTGCTGCTCAAATGCAATTATTATAAAGGGTCCGCCATCAAACGTTGTTTTTTCAACTAGTGCTTATTTCGTGAATGGTAACACCTAGCTCATGTCAGATTTGAGAGATAATTAGTTTTATCCTTCCGCTGAACGAATATGGTTGTGTATACGCTTGAACAATGCTTCGCTAAGTGGGCCTGCGATCGACTTACAGAAGATGCCGATTTTGCCAAAAAAATCATCTTTTCAGATGAAGCTCATTTTGATCATGGCGGGTATGTAAACAAGCAAAATTGCCGCATTTGGGGCACAGGAAACCCGCACGCATACATTGAAAAGCCGATACACCCAAGACGAGTCACTGTTTAGTGCGGATTTTGGTCCAGAGGCATAATTGGGCCATTTTTCTTCGAAAATAAGCAAGGAGTGGCCGTTACAGTAAATGGCGATCGTTATCGGGCCATGTTGAACGAATTTTTGTTTACAAAAATCGAAGAGGAGGATATTAGCAACATTTGGTTTCAACAGGACGGCGCTACGTGCCACACAGCCGAAGCTGTACTCGATGTTTTGCGCCCTGCTTTTGAAGATCGCATTATCAGCCGCAGAGCTGATATCGCTTGGCCACCTCGGAGCTGCAATTTGACACCGTTGGACTATTATTTGTGGGACGCCGTCAAAGATAAGTGTTACGCCAACAAGCCAGAGACAATTGAGGCTTTAAAGGACAATATTCGTGAAGCCATTGGTGAAATACAGCTGCACACAATCGATAATATGCTTAAAAATTGAACCGATCGTGTAGGCTACTGCATGGCCGCCGAGGAAGCCATTTGAATGAAATTATTTGCCATTATTAACCGGAAGGATTGTCCTTTGAAATAAAAAAAGAAATTTGAGAAAATATTCAGTAGTTTTTTTTATAACATTTTCAAAAAAAAAAAAATTTATTTGGCGGTCCCTATACAAGCTGAAGGGTCGCTGTCATTTTTGTATATAAATTTGAACCACAACAAAAATAAATATTGCTAAAAAGTTGTTATTAGCTATTAAGATTAGGATAGATAAAAAACAAAAACACCTCATAAGCAATATCATCGAACAAAGATTTATTTAATTACATGGATTCGAAAATTGAGCGAATTATGACCTTAGCCACTGAACTTTCAACCACTTCACTTTGCTATTTTTTGTTGGTTATATATTTTTCCAGTGATATTTGCAACTGAAAACTATCATATGCACCGATCATTAGTTGGAACATCATGACTACTTTTATGTTTCAACAACCTAGTCATCCGTTCATCAATAACTTGAGATGTGTTTAGGAAGATGTTTACACATCTGAGTTTTAACACCATCACTACTTTTGCTCTATTACTTTGTTATGTGTAAAAACGATTTTTTAGCTTCATTTGTTTTCTGGTTGATTTTACTTTTCTATTGATATATGGTACTGCAAAGAGTGTATGCAACACCAGAATAGCAGCCATCAAAAATTATAGGTTACAGCAATTTTATGCTGATGCCCTTATATAATCAACAAATAAAGGGTGTCCAAAATTGAAGTATCATTTTAATTTTGCTGCCGTTCTTTTTTCTACTTTTAATTTTTATTCCATAGTTTTATTTTCAGATTCGTTCAATATTAATCGGAATGTAGTTAACATGGAACGTTACACGAAGGAATAACGTATTTTTATTATTAAAACATTGAAAATAAAAAAAAAATAAAAATTTACATCAACAAAAAGTTACGGTTTGATGTGTTTTGTGGTCCGGAAGAATCATCAAACCATATTCTGTTAAAACGAAATGAGATTACGGTTAATGGAATTCGCTACAGGGAGATGATCCGAAGCTTTTTGTGGCGGAAAATTGATGATTTAGACCAGGGGTGCACAAACAGAGCGAAACATTTAAAATTATAAATACACTGAAGCTAAAACGCTGTAAAAAATAGGTATTCATACAAAGTATAAACATACATAAATTTATGTAGCTTATTATTAACACTTCTCGGTGTAGAAATCAAAATCTCTTAAAATTAAAAAAACACAAAAACTTGCGCTACACTCCTTCTTCGTCGACGACTAACAAGCCACTGAAAAATTTTTGTATCTCACACACATATTTTTTGTTGTAATTATGGCTGCCGTTTGGAATAATGTAAACAAAGCGTATGAATTTTTTTTATACAAGATTTTTTTAGCATTGTTAACTTATTCGAATTTCGTAAGTTTTTTAAAGAAAAATAAAACAAAAACAATTTTTTTAGGAATTATAAGAGAAATATCAATAAATACTGTATGATATTTAAATTGAAAGACTATGTAATAAAGGTTAGCGCTACAGTTGATTTGGGCACATTTCAGGAAAATTTTTGGTAGGATCTTTTTTCTTTCTAGCAACCCTAGTTGTAATATTCACGAAGAGAATAAATAAACAGCCGAAAAGCTTCGTAATCTGAACAATATGAACGAGCATTACTGATTTACACCCGATTGACACGATGAGTTTCAATGCAGGCATTTATTGCATGCATTGTTTGTTTGTAGGAGTGAGGAGTAGAGAAGAAAGAGGGGTAGAATAAGAAACACAATTTCTGTTTTTCGTGCATGTTTTAGCATTCTCCTTTGCGCTTATTTTCGTATTTGCCATTGTGCTCTGTTCTTCAATGTAAAATTATAGTTAAAAAACAACCCTACAAGAAAAAAAGGCATGTCTCACAAATTATGGTGTAAATGCAGTTGATTTTTAGAAACATATTTAAAAAAGAATTTTAAGAAAGGCATACCTTTGTATTTATCGTATAAATTGGGTGTTAGACGTAGAGAATATGTAGTTTCAACAGGATGGTGCCACTTGTGACACAGCAAGAGAAAGAAAAGTTCGAAAGTCGCATTATTTATCACAGATGAGGAGTAAGTTGGCTACCAAGATCGTGCCATTTGACACCTTTAAACGTTTTGTGTAGAGTTTTCAAATCGAAAGTGACCTACAATAGTCACACAAGAGCTCAATAGCTTTAAACCAACATTATTGAGCAGCTATCAACCATTGACAACAGTTTATTGAAAAACATGATTGATAATTTTGGTAAAAGATTGGGAGCTTGCCGACCAAGTAGGGGTGGTCACTTGACCGACATAATTTTCTATTTGTTACCGGAATCTATTTGTATTAAACTGAAATAAAAATACTTTTAATAAAAAAATTAAAATGATACTTCAATTTTGGACTCGCTTTACCATTATCCGACTATACGTTACGTTAGGATAGGAGGTAGTGGCAGCCTGGCTGAGACAAAGCACACTTGAGCACACATAGCGGCCAGTTTTGATACCACAAATGAAGCGAGATCCCTGTGCCGGCCACCAAGCCCTGATTAACCAGTCTGCACGTTACTTTACATTGCTCTTGACTTTTAAGCATCAAACATGGGTACTATTATGAATGGTCTAAGTTCACTTTAAAGATTATAAGCTACACATAGCCAAGTTTCTTTCCTCGAATTTGTTTAAAAAAAACTTGTAAGGAAATAATAATTATCCCAATTGATTTATGCCTGTATGATTATTTACAAGTGAATAACAAATTATTTCAAATAGAAGATAATATCTTTACCACAACGAATAGTACAATATTTTTATTCCCTTTATGATTTCCTTAATTAAAATTTCACTAGAAAATTTCTATGGAAATTGCACACCTGAAAACCGTATGAATTTATCGCATATTCAACAACTAATTTCATTAATTTGTAAATATTTGTTTTATTCGTAATGTACAATAAACGAAAATGACAACTTATGATCAATAAAATGCATATGAATGAAGACATGCATGCACGTACATACATTTTTAGATGCAATACACACACACACACCTAAAAATGTTTAGGTTTAATAACACACCCACACACACACACACAACTGCCACCATTTGCATTAGTATCGATTTCCGTTGCTGAGCGCATATTAAATGGCAATAAAACAATTTTTTTTTCTTATATTTTAACACCAATACACTGTAATGTAAATACAATTTTACAAATACAAATACTTTAACACACTTATAAATTTGCACATTGATATACCAATTATATACACTTTTTTTGTATGCCAAAGCGTACATATTTAGCAAATTGTTTGTAAAATGTTACCCAAAAATCATAACAGCAACTGCAAGAAAAGCCACCAATAACAGTTATATTACAATATCGGGGTTTTCGCCATATAATTTTTGTAACATTTTTACATTGAAATGCATAACGGATGTACGTACAGTATGTACGTTTGTTGCATATTTAATTATTATTTTTGATTTTTTTTTTTACAATTTGTTCCCAGTATTATTATTTTAGAGCAGTGTTGGTGCAAAAATGAAAACATATTTTTCTCAATTTATATTGTAAATACTCGTACATAACAGAAAATAATTATTTTTATTTTGTTTGTTGTCTGACTGGCTATGTGTGGCCGGTTATTTTTATAGAATAATAAAAAAATATTTGATTTGTTTTTATTTCAGGACGTTATTAAATACAGACAAAAACAACGAATAATATGTAGAAAAATACAAAAATGCTCATAATTTAAACACACAAGTCTGTTAGTGTGAATGTGTTTTGTAAAGGATATGTATTGTGACCACAGGAACCTCTAATAGCCGTTGCCACAGCAGGACAACAAACCAATTATAAAATTCAAAAGTAATGAGAAATACAAAACTAGAGAATATACGAGTAGTTTATGAGTAATGTCAAGATTATTTTACTTTTACCGTAGTTTCGAGATCGTATCCCCGTTGATCTGTATCAATTTACAATTGACTTTTTGTAATTTCGCCTTAAGATCACAATTAAAACTTTCTAAGTGAATAGAAAATTGTTTTTTCAATGTTTTTATCTTAGAGAATTGACAACCGTGAAGGAATATGCAACATCATCAGCAGAACTGAGAACGTGATGATGAGTTTCGTAACAGGAGTTGAAAACATATTTATTACAAAAGATGTAAAATTTTTTGTATTCTCTGTTTTCTGTTTTGTATTCTTAGAAAGGATAACGTATTCTTTTCACAAAAGTTATTAAGACTAAATTCACTAAGAACCTGTTTATTAATCAACAAACTGGAAAACAATTTGACACAAAATATCCGTTGAGTTCGGCTTTTCAGATGTTGTAGAGTCAAATAGGCCTGCCGATTTCAAAAATATAATTAGTTTTCTTCTATCACGCCAAGTTTTTTCTCCATATCTTATGTGATACTGTCTTACCTAAAAAGTTTTCATTCCCAAGAAACCCGGCTTGATTTTTGCCTTTTTTTAAATGTTATCTTAAACTCTATTCAAATGCACAATTATCTCTGGTTTGTCGGCATAACACTTGTCTTTAACGGCGCCCCACATAAATTAGTCCAACGGTGTCAAATCGCAGCTACTAGGCGGCCGACTGACATCACCATTTCGACTAATTAAACGTCCATCAAACGTTTGTCGCAAAAAATCGATTGTGGCATGAGATGTGTGGCAAGTTGCACCATCCTGTTGAAACCCAACATCATTCATATGAATACCCATAAAGAGTAGGCACAAAAAAATCGGTTATCATGGTGCAATAGGTGTTTTCATGGACCGCAATGGTTGCGAAACATGAAATATAAAATATAGGCCAATCATGCCACCGCTCTCTAAGCATTGGCTTCTGTAAGACCACGTTTGACTTTCTGAGCCCCAAATACGGCAATTTTGCTTATTAACGTACCCACCAAGTTGAAAATAAGTTTCATCCGAGAAGATGATTTTAAATGTTGATAAATTGCCTATAAATCCCAACATTGCAAAAGCGTAAATCGTTTCATTTCAGAATATAATGACATAAGTATTGCCGGATTTGAAATAACCACTGATTCAAATTTAAACCGATAAATTGCCCACCCTATACATTAACTACAGAAATAATGCGTGATCCAACCATAATGCCCGATGTTAATTGGGAGTCACACCTTAACGTCAAGTTTTTTGCTCAACTTAATTTGACATTTCTTTGTTTCAGTGTTTGACAACTTCAACCAGAGGTATACTATTGAGCAGCACGTAAAGATTGTTAAAGCCTTTTACATAAATGGGCGCTCGAATCAAGATGATTTTCGTGCACTTCGTGATTTTTTCGGTTAGCATAATCGACCAAACATGTTCATAATTAAGACAGTTGTGCGCAAATTTGAGCAATCCGGGTCTGCAGAAAATGTGGAAACACCTGAGATTGCTCGCACAATTCTTTCTACGGAAGACATTGCTGTTGTTCACGAAGTGTGGCAGAAGGGCCGCCGACCTTGATTCGTCGTCGTGCAAATGATAATGGAATTCTTGTGGCCAGAAATTATAGATATAGACCTGGATGATATGTGGTTTCAGCAGTATCAGATCACTTGCCACACAGCCAACGAAAAAATGGCTCTTTTGTGGTAGAAATCCAATGGCCGTGTTATCTCATGTTGTGGAGATGTTAACTGGCCTCCACGATCATGTGATTCGACTCCGTTAAACTTCTTTCTTTGGAAATATTTAAGAGAAAAATTGTACGCCAATAAGCCAAGAACAATTCAAGAATTAAAGGCTGAGATAATACGGCGCATTAACGAAATATAAAGAAAGAAATATATTCTTAATATCAATAGAATGGACTTTGTTGGATAGAAAATTTTCTGACATCAATGCTTAAATGCTAATGCTGGCTAATTGAGGTACAAAAAATTTCAAATCATGCCCTATACCGTTCACCATTGACAGACAAATTCTGCCTATCATCTTTTTTGAAGGGATATGAACCAATTACTCCGTCAGCTCATAAAGAGCATAAAACAGTAATTTTCCGTGTATGTAGTGGTGTTCCGATAAAAGCTTCAAATGACAAGATAGCGACTTTTTGTATAAATATCGGTGCCAGGCAAGGATGCACACTTTCTCCGGTACCGAAGGAATACCTGACCGTAGCATCAGCCGGCATTTGATGGCACCTGAACCACCAACTACATGACTTGGATTTTGACGACGATATATGTTTAAGGTCTCAAACGCTCCAAGGCCTACAGAATAAACTTGAAAATAAATGCCAAAGGATCGGGCTGTAGATAAACGCTTCGAAGACAAAATCTATGAGGATTGGGGAATTAACTCTGACCCCTTGGTCCTAAATGGGTCGGCAATTGAAGACGTTGTTCGCTTCACGTATCTCGGAAGCATTATTGGAACGAACGGTGGTGTCGATGCGGATATAACAAATCGAATTAATAAGGCATGAAGTGCATTTAGCTCACTTTGCCGAGTATAGGGCTCATCACAAATATCGCAACGAGTCAAATTGAGAATATTAACCTCTTGCGTAAAATCTGCGAAATCTGCGGTTGCGAAACATGGAAGGTAACTAACTCCGGTACAGCTAAAATGCTGAAGTTTATAAACAAATATCTGAGAAAGATAAATACACTTACTATCAGTTAGCAACCAGAAGCCAATTGCGAAAGAAATTCGTAATAGTTAATGGAAATAGATCGGTTATACCCTCTGTAAAAACATTGGTGACATTGCAAAAACCAGCCTGCAGTGGAACCTTAAAAACAATCGTAAAATGTAACTTTTGAGTCACCTACTATGATTTTTGTTGTTAAAAGGTCTATCTATTGGAACCGTATATCAGCAAGATTAATGTCAGCTAATTGAGGCACGAAAAAATATCTAATTATGTTCCATTGACAGTCGCATTCTGACCAACATCGCTTGTGAAGACATGTAGACCAATGACTCAGCCAGCCTATAAAGTGCATTAAACAGTAATTTTGTGTGGATGTAATGCTGTTTCGATAAAAGGTTGTGGATTATTCTCACTCTAAATGGGACAGTTTTGCTTATTTGCGTACCTATTCAACCAAAAATGGGTTTCATCGAAGAAAAAAACCATTATGACAAACAGAACCATTAGTTTGATAAAAAATTTCAAAAATTTGCAAGCGTTATTTCAATCCATAATGAAATTTCAAACCAAATTAAACAAAAAGCAAGTATCAGCTTCTAAATCAGTTGTCATATAAAGCAGTGTTGCCAACTCACAGTTATGAACTTTCTCCTTTCTTAGCCTGTCGTTTGAAAATATTTACGCTGGTGTGTTAGATGGCCCACAGATGCGGCAGCTCATTAAAGATGGACATTTAATGTTTGTTTGGTATTCAAATATATTATCAAACGCTTTCTTGGAAATATGTGAGCAACAAATTATACTGCAATTTTTCAGCAACTCTTCGAGAGGTACGCGCAAAATCTTGGAGCAGACATTGATGAATAGGGAGAACGTTTACATCCAGATTTAAAGATGATGGAGGCAGGATATTAAGGTAAATGGAATGTGCATATGGCGGTTGACTATTGTTGGATCATCCAGGGTGATAAAACACACCAGCCAAAGTTAAAAGCGAACATTTATACCTCAATATAGTAAAGTTTACCGATCGCAATTTCACTTGTAGTATATATGGTAAGCTTTCTCTTTATCTTCTTTTCTATAAACATTTTGTATGAGGGTATACTGTAGCTTAAAAAGTCGATGTGAGGTTGAACGATAAAGTAGTCAAAAGCAAGTCACAGATCTAAGACAACAAAATGGCTGTTCACAATGTGTAATTATTATCTACTAAAAGATTTCTGTGCTCTTTTGCTTCTCACTACTGTATCATTTTATCCCGTGCATGTACTTGTTTGAGTGCTATTGTTAATATATGTATATTAGGAGAGAGCAATAGAGCAACAGTTTACAATAATATTTTTATATTCCACTCACAAACTAATTAAATGTCAAATGGTTGCGTTAACACATTTCGAAAGAAAAAAGCGAGAGAAAAAATAGAAAAAAAAAATATTTTAAACACGTACGTACGTACTCATTTCATTTCATACCATTCCACTCCATTCATTCATTTATTTATTTGTTTTTGCTTGTTTTTACCTCCAAAAGCTGTTGCAACAAAGGAGGTTGCTGCGTTGGTAGAGTGTGATGCTATACATTTTTGGTTTACAAAATTACAGCAATAATTTTGCTTATAGACAGGCATACAGAGAGGCAACACATAAACACACAAATAAACATCGCGGAAACAACAACAAAAATAATGTAAACATTGTTGGTTTATTTACATTGTCACACCAAAACTAAGTTAATGTGCTACACTTACACACATAACAACAAAACGCACGCATACGATTTCGCTTAACAGTTTTACTTTCTCTCTCTGTGTGTATGTGTGAGTGTGTGTGTTATTTTACAAGAACAAACACATTTAAATTACATTATTGAGAGAGACCAGATGTTTTTAAATGTAACGTACACACACTCATACCGTGTGCGAAGAGAAAACAGGAAAAGGAAAAGCCAGACACATACAAAGTAAATAATCGAATACTTATAATGAGGGGCATAAACGATACATACCGGGATACTCATTTGCAATATCCTCCTTTTATACGCATAACAATGGCAAGAATATTTTTAATGGCAGGTGGTGTTTAAGCTTGCAATGTAAGTAAGAGTGAATGATCAAAGTTTCGGATCATATTAAACGGTCAGAAAATTTTGTGTAATTGTAAAATTAAAGAAGGCTTGACAATAGATATTTGGGTGAATGAAAAGTATAACTATTGAAAGTTAAGATATATACAAAGTAAAGTATAAAAAAAAATAAAAAAATGCATATTTAAAATTGAAATCTTTATATTGTTAAAAAATTTTAAAGTAACAAAGGTAATTGTTTACATTTGGTTCCACAGGCAGTACGTGGAATATGTTAAAATAAATTCAATATTAAGTATACACCATAGCGTAACATCAGCAATACTATTTTTATAAGAAACCACACTGTAACATGGCCAAAAATTGAACTCATACTGACACTCCAATAAATGATGTACAAGGTTTTTTCAAAATCGTAAATCGTTTCACATTTTTTTAAAATCATAATGAAATATAGTTAATAATAATAATAATAATATTTAATAATAATAATAATATCAAAAAGTTCCCGGAATAACTCCCATGTGGCGGTCTTATCGGACCGATTTGAGTTTTTTTGTTAAGTTGGTACATCTGTTGCTGATATTCCCGCTAAATCTTAGCGTAATAGCTTGACATTTGGGAAAGCTACGTAGTCAAGTGTACAAATATCTCTATGTGTGTTGGCGATTTTTTTACAACATTAGAAACGGCTGTTGAAACGCGTTCCCCTGGTGGTTTTAACTCGATTGAACAGAGAGAAGTCACAGGTAGCCAAATCAGGTGAATTCGACGGCTGTAAAAAAATTTCGCATAATGTTGGCACTGTGCGACGGTGCGTTATCATGGTGCAAGATCCACAAGTTTTCTGCTCACAATTCTGGTTTCTTTGGGCGAATTGCTTTACGCAAACGTCTCATAACGCTCAAATACTACTCTTTGTTTATTGTCTGGCCTTCTGGCAAAAATGATGCGCTACACTACTGTAATCCATGAATATCGTGAAGATTTCCTTCATTTCAGGGTTGGCAAAAACCCATCCCACCGGGTTTTATTCGGTTTTTCATGGGTTTTTTGTTCTATCCAGTCGACAATATTTTTTGGTTGTTTATACAATAATGTTGTTTTAGTATTTATAAATCAATCTTGCACAATTGGTGGGATCAAGGCGTCATTGTGTTATGTTTGAGCTGCTAACCTCATATCGCAAAAGTTTTTAAATAATTTTTAGAAACCATCTATTCACACCTCTTTATTAAGGTTTTCTTTACATGGCATTTTGCTTTATGGGCTTTCTATAACGGCCTCTTTGTATTATGGAACACATTCGCTTTAAGCGTAAATACTTCGTTCTACGGCTAAAAAAACATGTTTTTTGTTTTGTGTAAGGGAAGCAGACGCAACGCTCACTTAAAAGCATTTCGATTAAGGGCCTAGATTTTCAGAAATACAAAATCGTCTTCAAAGTTGGAGCGCCTTAAAAGATGAGACGAGATTTGAAAATTGGCTCAGAAGTGGAGAAAAGATGTAAGCAGTGATTTGATGAATTTGTTATTTCATCATCTTTTTGAGGTAAAAAACGGAACAAACAAATTTGTAGTTCCAATACGTAAATTACACCTAACTTTGTTGTACATAAACTACGAAAAACTTTAAATAAAAAACACACCCGGGTTTTTTCGGTCTCGGCTCATTTGGTGAACGCCATTCACCAGATCGGATTTAGCCTCGCAAATCATGTCTTTTACGACCTCAGCACGGTCAAAATTGTAAAAAATCGCCAACACACATAGAGATAGAACTCAAATCAGAACTATGGGGTCATTCCGGAAACTTTTTGATCAAGGTAGTATGATCATTAGTTCTATAAATAGGAATAAAATAAAAATAACAATAACAGTAAAATTTTTTTTTGCTTTTTTCACTTCTGTTACCTATAAGATCAGTTATCCTGCAACAATTCTAATGTTTACATGTGCTGTTGAGTTGCGAGCTTACGCTTAAATTTAAATATTGCTTAAAATTTAAAAACTGTGAAAACTTATTATTTGTTTTAATACATATAAAAGTGGTAATAAAAAACATTTTGTTTCTAAGAGAGTTCAATAAAATCAAAATCTATTGGCACTCGATAATTCTGAGTACCAAGACTATTACATTCTTCCTGGTTGGGTAAAAATGTATGTCAAAAGTAAAGATTCTGTTAGAAAAGTAATAGTTTTTTCATTATAAAGGGTCTTGGGCAATTAATGATTAACGTTGGCCTGAAGGCAAACGGACCTAATGAGAATTAATAACAATAGCAATCACAACTTAAAGCTCAACAACACCATAATCGAGGATGTCACCAGTTTCTTTTATCTGGTATGTACCATATCCTGTTCTGGAGGGCATACAAAATCGTATCAAAAAAAAAATGTAATGTTCGTACTGAAAGAAATCGCAGAACATGAAAACCAAAATGTTTAATACCTGTATTAATCATGTCCTGTTTGACGAATGTGCGATCCAGAGGTTGGCCGAAGCATACATGATGTTTCACAGTAATGAGGGAGCTAGCCAGTTATAGCTAAAACAAGGCAAAATGAATTGCTCCAAATATGTTTCGCTGGAAATCTTTATAACAGACCATTTGCTACCCGGTTGGAGAATACAGAAATATCATCCTTTTTGGAGAGTATGCATACTATTACGGCTATTATATGGGATCATTTTTATACCGAATGATCAGAATTGCTTTTTAGTTTTAATATCTGTTTATTTGTAGTTCAATTTCTCATTCATAATTAACCCCCAATTATGAGTCGAATTAAATAATTCCCCTTCCAAAATTTTGAGAGCGTATAATCTAAGCTGTAAGTAATTTTGTTTCAATTACCCTGTGAATTATTAAGAAATCAATATAAGCTCTTATTTTTTATCGGTTTTTCGCCAGCATTAAAAAAATATAAAATAAGCAGAGGAAAGTAAACATCCAAAACAATGACTGCATGCTGCACTAATTCTATTTGCCTACAATTTCTTGTTTTCCTCTATTTTTTTTTATATAAGACCAGCACCCAGGGGATGGCTTCTACTCATGCAGTGCATTGTGCTGGCACTAGGAAAATAGGTTTTTGGAAGGAGGACAGAGGGAGTAGTGTTTATAGACGTTAGATTTAAATTTACTAATGTCGTAAGTGGCAGGAAATACTTTCGCTGGAAGATTATTCCATAACCGAACAGTGCGATCAAAGAACGAATTCTCCCTATAATGCGTTGTGGGATTTACTGGACAATCAACTACAAAGAGCTGCGCTCTACGAGAAATACGAGTACTACGTAAAAATATATAATTTTTGCGAATTAATTCCTTAATTTCGTTAGAAAACATTCCGTTATAGTACCGATAAAACAATGAAACACACGCCACATTGCGACGGTGCTCCAATGAATCGATAGAGTTGGCTACCCTACCGTCATTGATGAGCATCTTCGATCTCTCCTGTACGCGTTCGAGAAGCTCCAAAGTAAACTTTGAAGCACCGGCCCATACATGAGAGTTATAATCCATTTTGGGTCGGATATAGGTCTTGTAAATATTAAGTAGATCAGATGGGGTGAAGTAATTCTTGCACCGTCTCAAAAACCCAAGGCACTTGAATGCTTTTTCGACACTTTAATTATGTGATCATTCCAACGAACGTCACAGTGAATTCTCATGTCCAGAACATCAAGAGCATCTGATTCCTCAATATCCACGTTACCCTTTGACACAGATGACAGCACACCACCACGCCTGTGTGGTAAAAAACAACATTGAGTCTTACGTGCATTAAAATCGACCCTGTTCGCACGACCCCACTCGGAGACCTTCACCATGTCACTTGTGAGTGTGACGCTCATATTCATCCTTCTTACCACAACCTCCAAAAGGCTCGGTCTACGATCAAAAGAATATGAGTGACAAATGCTGCTGTCATCCGCAAAAGATTAGATAGGATTAGAAGTGAGAAGAAGAAAGTCGTTAAGAAATATTGGAAAAAGAGTAGGAGAAAGAACAGAGCTTTGCGGTACCCCTGAGTTTACCCTGAACTCGTCGGATGAGACCCCATCTATAACCACTCTTATAGAGCGATCTCTGAGAAAACTCGATATAAATCGAAAGAAGTGACTACCGACACCAAAAGCATTAAGATTCGAAATGAGAGCCTCGTGCCAAACTCTATCAAACGCCTTTGAGATATCCAGAGCCACAATCTTACTCTCGCCAAAACCATGAATGGACTTGTTCCATTTCTCCGAGAGCAACGCCAGCAGGTCACCAATAGAACGGCCCTTTCGGAAACCGTACTGACGATCGCTAAGTAAATCGTTGGACTCCAGATATCCCATAAGGTGGTGATTAATCATATTCTCCATAACCTTGGGAGTGCGGAACAACCTGCTATTGGACGGTAATTTTCAGGGTTACTAGCCTCGCCCTTTTTGGGGATTGGCGTTACATTAGCAAACTTCCAGCAAGACGAAAAAATACCGGTGCGATATGACGCACTGAAAAAGTGAGCTAATGGACGCGCAAGCGTCGAGGGGCACTGTTTCTGGACCAGTGCTGGTATGCCATCCGGCCCAGAGGACTTGTTAACGTTGAGATTTTCAAGGACCCTTTTTACAGCAAGAGCTCGAACGAATATACTAGGCATAGTTACTGATACTCTTTCAAGTTCGGGCAGTGGTTGAACGTTCTCCGGCAAGTGAGAATTACTTGCAAACAATTCAGCCAAAAGGTTTGCCTTTTCAACCGGGTTCGTGAATGTGTGGTCATTCTTTATAAGAGCAGGAGCCGAAAATTTCTTTGAAATATTTTTTTATTTTTTATTTTTTTTTACCTTCCTTTCACTGACTGCACAATTTAATAAAATTAGAAGAAAAAGAAGAGAAGAAGAAGAGCTGTCAAAACCAATTACGTATAAAATTACCATGTGTACAGGTTAATTCAAATCAGTAATTTAAACAACAAATAACATGGCATAAGGTAATACAATTGTGTGTTTTCGTTAATTATTCTTTTCATTGTTAACACAAAATTTACACAATTTAATAAACAATTGTATTCTTTGGGGATTGGGGCAAGAAAGAGGAATTTGAACGACACGCTCACAGTAAGTCGTGCGAATAGTGTCAGCTTTAATGCACGCAATAACCAATGTTATATTCTGACACATAGACATGTTGGTTGTCATCTGTTGTAATGTAGATATTGAGGAATCAAATGTTCAACGATCACATCTTACGAGTGTCAAAAAAAGCATTCAAGTGCCTTAGGTTGCTAAGATGGCACAAGAAATACTTCACCCCATCTGACCTAAAATGGGATAAAACTCTCATGTATGGGCCGGTGTTTCTATTTTTGAGCTTCTTAACCGCGTACAAAAGAGAGTGAATGTGCTTATTAATGATGGTAGGGTAGCTAATTCTATTGTTTTATTTGAGCATCGTTAGAATGTTACGTGTGTTTCATTGTTTTTTCGATACTATAAAAGGAATAATTCCAAATAATAACATATTCTTACGTAGTACCCGTATTTCGCGTAGAGCGCATCCCTTTATACCGTATTATCTAGCGAATCACAATCATTATCGCACTGCTCGTTTGTTGAATAATCTTTCGGCGAAAGTCTTTTGTGCCACTTATGACATGAGTAAATCCATATTGAACGCTTTCTCTTCCCTCCTTCCCACAATCTCTTTTTTTAGTACCAGCGCAATGCACTGCATGTGTATGGGTCATCCCCTGAATACTGGTCTCAAGTTAAAAAAAAGTAAAAAAAAGAGAAGTTAAAGCGCAATTTACGCCATTTAAAAATTAACAATAAGAAGAGGAACTGTCAAAGCCAATTATGTTTAAAATAGCCATGTGAACAGGTTAATTCATGTAAGTTTTTTGAAAACACGTGACGAGCACATAAGGGATTACAGTTGTGTGTTTTTTGTTAGTCTTGTCATTAAACCAAAGTTGCTATTTTTAATAAAATTGGAGGGTTTTGCAATAAGAACTTTGTTTTTCAAACAAAACTGTGTTTTTCAAAATTGGTCAGAAGGCCAATATGTTGAGGTAATTGCCGCGCACAATCACCTTGCGCAATTAGTGAATGAACCTACACATATATCGTGTGTAGATGGGCACCAGAACAATACCCTCGACCTTTTCCTCACTACACACCCTGAAATGTATGTAGTTGAGGTTCTTACACCTCTCGGAAATTCGGATCATTGCACAGTTTCTGCCTCATTCTCGTCCACCGCTCTTCGCGAGGTTCCACCCATGGCTACGGAACGCTCTATTTTTAACTACGAGGATGCTCGTTGGGCTGAGCTGAACGATTTTTTTGGGCATTTTAATTGGAAACTTTGTTTCCTTGACTCAAACATCGATGCCATGGCAGAAATGGTGGTGAATATAATAAGACTAGGGATGGATATTTTCATCCCATCCAAAAAGCTTTCGATTAAACCCAGAAACAAATCTTGGTTTAATCTGACGTGTAAATTGTCAGTCAGATCCAGAGAGGAAGCATTCAGGAATTGGCGCAATAACAAATGTGCCCACACTGATTTGCTTCGCAAACAGGCGATATCTTCATGTGCCGCAGTACTTAGACGCGAAAAGGCTTTATACGAGCAGCGCCTTCGTGCTAAAGTTTTAACTTTTCCGCGGGGAAGTAAAAACTTTTGGTCATTCGTTAAAAGGCTGAGGAACAACGCTCCTGCTCTTATAAAGAATGACCACACATTCACGAACCCGATTGAAAACGCAAACCTTTTGGCCGAAATGTTTGCAAGTAATTCTCAGTTGCAGGAGAGCGTTCAACCACTGCCCGAACTTGAAAGAGTATCAGTAACTATGCCTAGTATATTCTTTCGAGCTCGTGCTGTAAAAAGGTTCCTTGCAAATCTCAACGTTAACAAGTCTTCTGGGCGGGATGGCATAGCAGCATTGGCCTGAAGCAGTGCTCTTCGACGCTTGCGCGTCCATTAGCTCACCTTTTCAGTGCGTCATATCGCACCGGTATTTTTTCATCTTGCTGGAAGGTTGCTAATGTAACGCCAATCCCCAAAAAGGGCGAAGCTAATATCCCTGAGAACTACCGTCCAATAGCAGTTTGTTCCACACTCTCCAAGGTTATGGAGAGTATGATTAATCACCACATTGTGGGATATCTGGAGTCGAACGATTTACTTAGCGATCGTCAGTACGGTTTCCGAAAGGGCCGGTTTCCGTGACCTGCTGGCGTTGCTTTTGGAGAAGTGGAACAAGTCCATTCATGGTTTTGGCGAGAGTAAGGTTGTGATTCTGGATATCTCAAAGCCGTTTGATAGAGTTTGGCACGAGGCTCCCATTTCGAAACTTAATGATTTTGGTGTCGGTAGTCACTTCTCTCGATTTATATCGAGCTTTCTCAAAGATTGCTCTATAAGAGTGGTTATAGATGGGGTCTCATCCGACGAGTTCAGGGTAAACTCAGGGGTACCGCAAGGCTCTGTTCTTTCTCCTACTCTTTTTCTAATATTTCTTAACGACTTTCTTCTTCTCACTTCTAATCCTATCTACTCTTTTGCGGATGACATCAACATTTGTCACTCATATTCCTTTGACCGTAGACCGAGCCTTTTGGAAGTTGGGGTAAGAAGGATGTATATGAACGTCACACTCACAAGTGACCTGGTGAAGGTCTCCGAGTGGGGTCGTGCGAACAGGGTCGATTTTAATTCACGTAAGACTCAATGTTGTTTTTTAACTCACAGGCGTAGTGGTGTGGGCATGAGAATTCACTGTGACGTTCGTTGGAATGATCACATATTTCAAGTGTCGAAAGAAGCATTCAAGTGCCTTGGTTTTTTGAGACGGTGCAAGAAATACTTCACCCCATCTGATCTCCTTAATATTTACAAGACCTATATCCGTCCCAAAATGGAATACAACTCTCATGTATGGGCCGGTGCTTCAAAGTCTATTTTGGAGGTTCTCGACCGCGTACAGGAGAGGGCGAAGATGCTCATCAATGACGGTAGGGTAGCCAACTCTATCAATTCATTGGAGCACCGTCGCAATGTGGCGTGTGTTTCATTGTTCTATCCGTACTATAACGGAATGTGTTCTAAATTAAGGAATTAATTCCCAAAAACCCTATATTTTTACGTAGTACTCGTATTTCTCCTAGAGCGCAGCTCTTTGTAGTTGATTGTCCAGTAAATCGCACAACGCAGTATAGGGAGAATTCGTTCTTTGATCGCACTGTTCGGTTGTGGAATAATCTTCCAGCGAAAGTATTTCCTGCCACTTACGACATGAGTAAATTTAAATCACTACTCCCTCTGTCCTCCTTCCAATAATCTATTTTCCTAGTACCAGCACAATGCACTGCATGAGTAGGGGCCATCCACTGGGTGCTGGTCTTATATAAAAAAAGGCGGTACTGAAGTACTCAACCCAGAGACCATAGTGGCCCATTGTGAAATAAAACAAAGCTAAGAATTTTCTTTGATTAAAAAGAGCATAATTTGACCATTATAATTGAAAAATGGGTCAATTTGTACTGGTCTCAGCTTAAATTCAAAAAACATTGTAGTGTACACTATCAATTGCTTTGACCGACAATAATATTCTTGTTTCTTTTATATGCTGTTGTAAAGCTGTTGGCATCAATGTTGTAATTAAAATTGCAAATTTTTTTCGTTTCCTTTTTGTTTTTTCTATTCAACAGCCTATTTGTTTTACGTTTTTAGGATGAATATCGTTATCGTTTATAACAACAACTACTATGTAAGCTCTAAATGCAACATTATGTAGCGTTAAAAATAGTTGTTGTTGTTAATGTATATGGTATTTTTGGATCAACAGCAAAAGTAAATGCTAAAAAAAATCTCATAACAACAATCTAGAAACAACATGAACCTTGTTAGTCTTTGGTAAACAAATATTGTAAAGTTTAACCAGATTGTTTGTATAACATTGCAAAACATAACAATAAAAACAACAACAATATATGTAAACTTTAAGACTAAAAAGAAAAAAAAAAGATTTTTTAGTGACAAAAAAAAAATTTAATTCAAAATAAATGTGGTATGAGAAACTGTGAATAGTGCTTTTTTTCTGAGAAAAATTAAAACGACACCTTTGGTGTTAATTTGAACAAACTTTTCTTATTTAGCTACAACAACAACACAAACAGGAACAACAACTGTGATATCAACAAGCATCATTAAAAATAGTTAAACCAGTGTAACGCTAAACACAAACTAGAACAGCAAACATGGTTAAGAGTCAAACTTAAGTATACGAAGAACACAAGTTTCTATCTTTTATGTTGTTTTGTTTGTGATATTCCTTATGTAGATGGTCTAAAATAATACTACGAATGTTGTTGCAAATATTGCAAGTGTTGCAACTTGTCATAGCTGCAACATGAAATGAAAACGTTAATTCTATTTTTACACTCATTGAAAGGGATCTACAGAATTTAACGTCGGTTTCGAACGGCAGTTGTCTTAGTTAGAGAAGTGTTTCATAATCAGTCACTAGCAATGTTATGTTGAAAATTGTCAAATGATCTGGGCTGGGATTGAACCCAAGATCTCTTGGTTGGTAGGCGGCTGTGCTTAACTCCAGGGAAATGTCAATGGCCTGCCGAAAGTATTCCTAGGTGGTGGCTGCTGAAACAACTGTTGCTCGCCTCAGCATCAGAAGGTCAAATTTTCCACCACCTAATGGAGTTTTGTATTCCGCCCGGACCAAATAGGTGGCTTGTTCCACTAAAACAAAAACCACTTTGGATTTGACCAAGAATAAGGTTACAGTGTGTGTGCGGCTTCGGTATGGAAGATAAGACACCCACCTACTCACCAGAAGGTCTTCGGTTCAATACCAGGCCAGACCATCTGAAAAAACAACAAGCTTTTCAACAGCGGTATCACCTCATAACATTAGCTAGTAACTGGTTATGAGTATTACTACTATTGAAAACTTCTCTAATGCATATGCCATCCGGAGTCGACGTTAAATTCTAGGTTCCTTTCAATGCAGCTCATTGACTGAGAGAAGGCCCCATGTTGCTTCATGGAATGTTATGGGAATTAATATATAATATTAATAATACAGTGCAGCATCCAAGTAATCCAGTATAGGCATCAAGTGTTGATCTGCTCCCGAGTAATATGCCGTTGATATTGAACGATCGTAAGCAAACTTCTACTGTAATTTATACCTTGGGTTCTGTAGTCGATTATACTACAAATGTATAAAGACAAAAAAATTAGAAAAATGTACTCCAAGGGGCTGAATGCAACCTCAGCCTTTAAGTACAAGTGAGGGTTCTGACTCTGCACCCTCTAATGAGCACAACGTCCTTATTATGCCTAAAACCAATGTGGGGAAGGTAAAAAATAGTGGATGGAGGTTGCAAAAGTATCACAAATCTTCCTACTACTAAAAAACGGCTGATGGGCGCACAGAAAAAAAATTTAAGAATAACGCCTAAAGGATGAATCGAATCTTCCTTCGACTAGGCGTAGACCGCACAGAGGATCAGACCTCTAGAGGAGCAGGATACTAAGAGGCCGTTCAAAAAGGAAAAAACACGTAGAAGTCGTGCACACCTCTCTAAAAAGGGTTTCTGGACAGATCTTAAAAGTGGGGAAGACACTGGATATGCTAAGATAGTGAGAACGTCTGTCAAATTAATCCTATAGGTCCGGGCGTCTGAAAAGAAGCCCCAACTAGTACAAAAGAGAATGTTGGAAGTTTAAACAGAAAAAGTGCTGACGTTTTATGGCAAAGTATATGGCGCTGGTAATTCCTCTGGTAAATTCCTAGTTGACCGATGCATTTCACTGACAGTAATTTGGCCATTTAGTGGCAAAAAATCGCATAATAACTAACTCAAAAAGCAGGGCGGCTTGATTACTTGCCATATTTTTGTATTTACAGCACAGTTCTAATGAAAAGAGAAAAAGTAATTTGTCTGCGTAAGACAATAATCTCTAAAACCAAAGAAAGGTTTTTGGTCTTGCGCCACGAGTTTCCGTTGTGATCATATCACGTAACTGACGTCAAATATTCAAGTCGACTAAAAGATGTCATCAAGTCAGAAATAACTTGAGATGGCTGAGACTGCTGGGATTTTAGCTGAGTTGGTACAGCATATCCTGCATAAATAATTAGACTATAAACGCCATTCAAATGCTGCACTTTGTGGTTTTTATTAGCAATCAATTAAAATACAACAAAATCAAATTTTTTTCATTTTTCATTTTTTTTTTTTTTTTTAAATGCACGTGGCATCATATTGATTACGTAAAAGCCCTTACAATGCTTGATAAATAGATTCAATATTGATTTAAATTAAATACGAATTCATCGAGCAAACAAAAGAACGGCTGTTAATTTGTTGTTTAATTTCATAACTTTTCTGTACATTTCTTAAACATAATTTACCAGCATATAACAAAACAGTTAATAAAAATAAACAAAAAGAAAGAAGCAGAACCACAAAAACGAATTACAAAGGTATGGTGTAAACATGGTAATATGTATCGTGTACCTTTTTACGGGTTTATAACTTTAAGTTGACAGCACTGTTTTCTTTGACAATTGACTAAACAGCTGATGGTTGCTTTTTGTTTACGTTATGCATTAAATCAAGTGATTTTATAACATTATTTATGCCAATTAATAATTGTAATTGTAATTTTGTATATGTAAAGAAAAGTATTCGTAACGAATAGTTTCCAGACAACTATTGTGAATCCAATGTTAAACCTCGAAAATCCGTACGGAAAACCTTCATGCGAAAGATTGAAGCTTGATAATATCAGATTCCTATCAACCATCTTTCAATTAAAACCATTCAAGCGCAAATCAATTATAAATTGACATTAAAGAAAATGTTTATTCTTTCTAAATAATTTTCTAAAATTATTAAAATTATTTTATTAAAATCAAACAAAAAAACCTTAAATTTAATTTATTTTTTAATCAATACATTGAAGTTAAACTTGGTTTAAATCTTTAAATTATACTTTATGAATTTAATAAACTGTCATTATAAACCTATAAGTCCTCCATATCTTATCATTGTCAATATAGACACATATACATCCAAGGTAAGCTTGCACACACATTCATGAACCCATATATACTTCATATCCTAATACACCCTCATTTTCATTTATACTCATTTTCACATTTAATTTCTCATGTCAATGAGAAATTATGTTTTTAACTATAATTGGTGTTTTTTTTTTTAATGCAGTCAACTTAAATCGCATCCTTCATCGCCGAACGGTTATATTTCATTCCCCAAATCCCAATAACACCATTCTTGTTCACTTTGGTTTACACCAAAGCAACGCTAGCAAATTGTTCGTCAAACTTATCGTGCACTTCGACCATTTTATGGCGTACATAATCGTCTTTCAGAGCGGGTAATTCGTACAACAATGATTCGTTTTCGGATCACGTTTACTCTTACTGACAATTTGTATCCCATGAGACGCCGAACATTGCGCACTGAAAAAACTTTACCCGCTGTACAGGGAAGCATCAGCATCTGGGGTTATGTTCTTTCACTTTATGGAGCATTTTACATAAGGATTTTGGCTTAAAAGCTTTCAAGATTCAATTTGTATGGGAATTAAAGGCAAGCGACTATCGTATGCGCAACCAATTCGGTAAATGGGCTGAAGTACAAATTGATATTGATATTGAATTATCATTCAAAATTTTGTTCTCCGATGAAGCCCATTTTTGGTTGAATGGGTACGTAAATAAGCAGAATTAGCGAATTCGGAATGAGGATAATCTACAAGACTTGCCGAAACACCATTACTTTATGAGCTGGCGGAGTCATTAATCCATATGCCCTTAAAAACGATGATGGTCAGAATGTTACTTTTAATGGTGAACGGTATAGGAACATGATTAGACATTTTTTCATACCTCATTTAGCTGGCATTAATCTTACTGACATATGGTTCCAACAGAACGGAGCCTCATTCTACACATCACGAGCTACAATTTATTCAAAGAAACTTTTGATGAGAAAGTAATTTCACCTAATAGTCCAAATAATTGGCCATAATTGGTCTTTGGGGCCATGTAAAGTCGCTTGTTCACGTCTATAAAACAGAGACAGTTCAACAGCTTGAAATTAACATTCGAAGAGTTATTGGCGTCGGTATATGCTGCGAAAAATCTGTGAAAATTGGTGTTACAGAATGCGACTTGTACGCGCCAGCTCTGGCGTCATCATAGCCGAAATCATATTTAGACATTGATATTAGAAATATATTTCTTTGCTTTATTATGATTTAAGCTTGTGTAACTTAAAAAAAAAAACAACCGGTATTAATTGTGAGTCACGTCAAGTTTTCTGCCCGACTTAATTTGAAAATTATTTATTTCACTGTTTGACAACTTCAACCATGGAGCAGCACGTTAAGATTTTGAAACCTTTTAGGAAAATGGACGCTCAAATCAAAATACATTTTGTGCACTTTGTGATTTGTTTGCTCAGCATAATCGACCAAATGTATTCACAATTGGAAGAATTGTGGGCAAATTTCAGCAAACTGCGCATGATCGCCCAGTTTGTTCTGCGGAAAACAAAAGTGCCGACCGTCCCGACTCGTTGTTGTGCCCGACAACTGAACATCTCATATACATCACTTATAAGAATTTTGAATAAAGATTTGAATTTACACGCTTACATGGTTCGATTGACTCAAGAGCTGAAGCTACTGACCATATCAAGCGTCGTCAATACGCCGAATGGTTAGTTGAACAGACAGAAGTAAATGGTGACTTTACAAAGTAAATCATCTTCAGCGACGATGCACACTTTCACCTCACTGGATTCGTTAACAATCAGAATTGTCGCATTTGGGCAAATGAAAATCTAGGAGTGATTGTTGAAAAGCCGGTGCATCCACAAAGAGTGACTGTTTGGTGCGATTTATGGGCTGGGGGTGTCATTGGGCCGTACATCTTCGAAAATGAGGTCCAACAAGCAGTTATCGTAAATGGTATTCCCTATCGCGAGATGATAACGGACTTCTTGTGTCGATAAATTTAGAATATGGACCTGGACGATATGTGGTCCAAAGGATTGTGCCACTTGCCACACAGCCAATGAAACAATGTTATATCTTGTCGTGGCGATGTTAATTGGACGCCACGATTATGTGATTTGATACCATTTCCAAAGAAAGGGATATTGAAAAAAATAAGTGCACGCCAATAAGCCAAAAACAATTCAGGAGCTAAAGGATGAGATGGTTCGGCACATTTGTGATATTGAACCTCAATTATATCTCAGAGTCATTGAAGATATGGACCACCGGATAGAGGTATGCCATCGAAATTGTGGAGAGCATTTAGCCGATATTTTGTTTCACACATAATGATCGTAGATCCTTCTATCATATTAAAAAATATTGAGATAATTCTTTGAAAACTTTTTGTTTTATTTACAATTTACATGGTGCGTTTTGGTTGAACCACCCTTTTTTATTTTTTTGAAATCTCAGATCGAATAGAAATTTGCAGCAAACCAATTTAAATTTGACTTAATGTACCTTTACCTTGTCCTCATAAAATTTAGTCAAGTCTTTTTAGCCTAAAAAAAATCGCCAAATTAGCCTTAAACTTATCTAAGTCTCATTTCAAAAAACAACATAACGAATTTTTACTCTCTAACTCTTGTTTAAAATCCCAATACATTTTTGAATTAGTATGGGCTGTTTCATAAGGAAAATAAATTTAGAAAATTGGTATAAATTTTTTGTATTCGAATATAAATTTTTGTAGTCGAATATAATTTTTGCATAATTTCTGTTTTGTTCAATTTCAATTAAATTTTAATTAATTTTAACTTCAAGTCATAGCATGATCCATAGAAGATTCATTTCGTGTAATTCTATTTGTGGTAACAATAATACAATTTAAAATAGTTGCAACATTTTGTTGTAAAGTTGTACGAGTATAAAACTCTTTAGTTTTTAATTGATTTTTGTACGTTTTGTTGGTGGTTTTAAATTTAAGCCTGGATATCAGTGTTACCATTGTACTCTGCTGCTCGTCGTCTAATGTTATTGTTTCAATTTTAAATACTACTCAACACAGTAATATGTTGTAGGTATGGTATATGAATATAAAAGAATTATATGATTGTATGTGTATTTTGGCTTGTATCCTTGTGTGGGTAATTAAGCTTTGAGGATATTTAACAATCATTATGAATATAATTACAACAAATCGTATTTTGCATTCACACATACAACAACAATACATTTGTAGCCATAAAAGTAGGATTGTATTGTTTTCGAACGCATATATTTTTATAATTTTTTGTTTTTATTTTTATTTTAGAACAAAATTTTAAATAAATCTCTGCAAATTTTCTTAATACGGAGTAATAATGGTTTCTATACAAAATTTAATAAAGTTTTTTTCATGGTTTCTTGCTACTGTTTTTGTGGGCGCTGTTGGTTGGCTAGGTAGTGGCATAACCAGTTTGACCGCACATTTAGACACATGTGTATGTAAAATACATATACTTTAATTCTATGAAATGAAATTAATATTTAAGGTAAGAATTTAATACTGTGTGCACTTGTTTCTGGATGTTTGTCTAAATATTTTCATATTTAAGAAAACTGTGTTGAAATTATGGCAAATGTGTTGCCTTCATGGATGTGAGCATTAAAGTTAGGCTCCTTGATTATGTCATTAGTTATTTTAAATTAAGAAATTTTATGTTCAAACCACTAAATATTTTATTAAAATTAATTTTGGAAATTTCTTGAAATGTAATGCTAAAGAAATTAAAAAATATTGGATGTATAATTTAAAAAATGTGGCATTTTTTTTACAAATTTTTAGCACTTATTCTGAAACACTGATTAATTTAATAATAATTTAAAATTTATTTTATTTAAAGAATAACAGCCATATACGAAAAAATTTACCAAAGCTTTACCTTTGTTAAGCAAAATTCCTTAATGTAGTATGTGAAAACGATTATTAGATTAAAATCCATTTGTTAAGCCTACGTTAACTTTAAAAATTTTTAAGTAGAAAGCTACCTACTTGAAGAGCACTTCGAATGACATTTATGTTATGAATATTTAATATAAAAATAAAAATAGCATGTTTTGGTGTCAAAGAATTAAAAAAATTTTTTTTTTTTCATCTTTTAATGACATGGTGATTCAATCCCGACCGCTTAAATTATCAAAGAATAGCTGTTGTAAAAGAAAATATAATTGGATTGAAAGGAAAAATATAACTGGATTTCAAGGAACATGTTGAAGTTTTGGCCAGACCATCTTAAAAAAGAAGATAGTTTTTCGACACCGGTTTCACCTTATAACATTAGCTAGTAACTGGTTATGAGTATATAAATGCATTTCCCGTTCGGAGCCTGCGTTGAACTCTGTAGGTCGCTTTCAATGAGTTAAAAAATAGAATCGGTTGCAGTTCATTGACTGAGAGAGAAGTCCCCATGTTCCTTAATGGAATGTTATGGGAATTAATATATAATATATATCATCATCGACATTATTTTCGAACCTTTTCTTTTAAAAACAATTTTTTTTCTAATAAATTTGTTCATTTTCCTTTAGTGATGTACATAAGGTCAAATCAAATACACAAAGCTTGTTGTTCGGGTATTTATTATTCCACTAATAAAATAAATTGTCGAAATTTTTTAGGATTTGAAGAATTTTTAAATTGTAAATATGTATAGTATTAAACGAAATATAAAAATGTAATGAAAACTGAAACAGATTTATTAAAAAAATATGATTTTATATTAAATTAATGAAAATAATTTTTTTTTTGGTTCGACTACTAGTATGTGTGACATTCGTTTTTTGTATCGCTGATATCTATTTTCGCAGGATAAATTGTGTTATCTTGGTACATTTCCAACAATCGTGTGATTCTATCTTTAAAGTGTGTGGTAACTAACGTGTACAAAAAGTCTACTTTACGATTTTTTTTGTATATGGCCGTAAGTCGTCTTTAGCTATGGCCTTTTACCATATTTGTAGATTTTGGTTTTCAAGGCCATTAACGAATCAAAAAAGTTTAGAATATTAACGAATCAAAAAAATGTGTAATATAGAATATAAAAATGGGAACCTCGGATCGATTACATGGTCCCTCATAATTTTCTCACAAACATGAGCTTCCTCAAAGTGACCTTGAGGTCTATGCGGACGCAAATTGAGGTATATGGTACTTAATTAATTAAAAAACCAGAAAACAGTAAAAAATTTTATATCACGTTGAAGTAAGAGTTTTGTGTGTGTGTGTGTGCATTTTTTTTTAAGAAAAGTAAAAACATTGATTTTTTACAGACCATTCATTATCTTGCCGCCATTAATATTCGACTTGTTGAAATGGCTTCACATGCGATTTTTTTCCGAATTGTCATAATGGATCATTTTTGCAGTGCCAGTAATGATTCTTGTGCGGCTTGTACCTGCTTTTTGTCGCTCGTCCGCAAGTCGTATTATACTCATTACAAATCTCTGCTTTCTATTATTATCACCAAGAGGTATTGTAGTACTGTACTGTTCCGACTTTAATAGACTTTCCTTATAATATCCATTCTACCTTCGATGCTCCGACGAATTTCAGAATAGTGCCAGTCGTGGTAGCTTCCCAATCTCTACATGGTATGCGTAGAAATGCTTTCTTCTAAAATAAATAACACATGAGCTGCAAAGTCCCAAACCTAACACATAGATGACGCTAGTTTTATTGCATTCACCTCTTTTTAAGTTAGTGCTAGGCTCTAAAAGACAGCTGTTAATGATATTCATAATGATTCGTGATATTCTAATAATTAGTCTGTGAGTTATTGTGCTAAGAGCAATGTTACTTTTGTTATTATCAAAACAATATATCAAAAACAATTTTGTGTTTTAATTCTACACTGCTTTTTGAGGGAAAAAGTACCGTTCAAGCAAAGTAAAAGGCTTGAATAGTGTCATGGAGACTCCGCTCCATCAGAAACAACAATAAAACCTTGGTTTGCTGACTTCGAAAGTGGTTATAGGGACACCGATGTTGCAGAACGTAGTGGACGTCTAAGTGAGGCGGTAATACCAGAAATCATCAAAAAAGAATTCACAAAATCGTTTTGAATGATCGAAAAGTGAAATTGCGTGAGTTAGCTGACATCGTAAAGATATAAAAAGAATGTATAGACTATGGGAAAGCTCTGTTTAAAGTGGGTTCCGCGTTTGCTCACTGTTGACCAAAAACAAGAATGTGTTGTTAATGAATTGAGTTTCGAATTAATCTCATACCTACCGTATTCCAAATTCGGGTTGCAGCAACTTGCTGTTACAAAATTTCAAAAAAATGTTCGCCAATAACAAATTTCGCACGAATGTAAAAGTAATCGCTGAAACTGAGGCCTATGTTGAGGCAAAAGATAAATTATTCTACAAAAGTAGTATTAAAATGAGCGGAACTGGATTGATTGAATTACTCTTGAGGGAGATTACGTTGATGAATAATGCTAGGAACACAATTGGGACGAAAGACGAATATCGTTCAGCATGATGAATTCGTCGTTAAAAGTTCGTTGCGTAAGTTCGCAGTGTGACGCACAATAAGGACGAAAAAATAACACTGTTATAATCAACAAAGTTGTCTCAAAATAAAAATAATTGCATACAGAAAATTAAACATTAACAAAAAACATTTAAAAAGCAATTTTATAGTATTAATTGTGTATATTTAATTTCAATGACACTATTGAAAATTATATCATTATTAAATTAAAATATAACTTTATTTACTAATATGTTTGAAAACTAAAAAGAAACACGGTAACTCTGTACTAATTTTTTTGTTGTTCGTCGGCGTACAAAATAGAAATAAAACTATCGCAGTGTTCGTTACCTATGACGAATTTTCATTTTCATAAGCACAAATAAGTTTTATTTTTGATGACGAATGTTTGCACTGAAAAATTCGTCGGTCGTCCCAATTGTGTTCTTAGCATAAAGCTAATTTTAAACAAAAAAGTGTTTTCTTTGTTAGGCTCGAGACTTTTCAGCCCATGTGTTAAGTGTAAAACAATCACCAAGTATGTGCTCTGTATTCCCTTTACAGATAAGATCACTCTGGATCTGTGAATAATCCTATTCTCTTAACATATTCGTTGGATCTCCAATGCCTGGTCAAGAGATCAGTTATTATTTCCGAGCTATTTTTAGATAGCCTGAAAGAAAACTGAAATGTTTCCTATCGAAGTTGCTTCGCAAAAGTCTAGACAGCCTCAAGTCTACTCTGCAAAACTCTTATTCTTCTCCCCTTCGCTGAGCAGGCTCTTCCAGATCCTCGTCCACAAAGGGCTGTAGTGGCTTCCAGCATGGCAATAACTTTCATGTAGCAATCCCCCAATTTCTCTTGCGTTACGTGCTAAACTTACTAGTTGTGAAACACGCAAGCTACCTCTACGTGAAAATCTATAGAACATGTGCAGAAAAAGCTTAAGTGAGCAAGCGATGTGCTTTAGCTGCACTTTTTTCAAGTTTAATAAGTTAAGCAAAACTTCCCGCAAATGAAAGTTTATTAGTACAAAATCGGGTATTATGACCGAGAGAGATATTTACCCTAACATAGTAAGTATATCATTGCGGTTTCGAGCGTTAATAAAGAGACTTCAACCTGCCACCAGACAAATCCATCTAAAAGAAGCCACCATGATCTTGCTTAACTCTGGTGATGATGATAAACACCAGACGAATGATCAGAAGAAGTGGTGTCTTCTTTGGGAAAACAAATTATAGTTCTAAGTAAAGATCACCACCACCACCTAGCAAGGATCTTCATCACTACGCAATCATAAGGAGGGAAACTATAATATAATAATCATCTATTTAGCTTTAAAATCAAATTGATTAATGAAACTGAGACAAAGCAATGGATGCTTTGAGAAAATCCTATATGCTCCCAGAAGAGTGACAAAGAAAAAATGCTATGCAATAATAATAATTCCCATAACATGCCAGAAATCTCTCTCACCCGATCTGCACCCGATTGTATTTGTAAGACCTATTGAAAGGGAGCTAATATACAGCTTAACGCCAGTTTCGAATGGCAAATGCATTAGTTAGCTAATGTTTGGAGGTGATACCGCTGTTGAACAATATTCTTCTTTTTCCGATGGTCTGGCTTGGGATTGAACCGAGCTCCTCTTTGTTGGTATACGGGTGTCTTACACACCACACTACAGCAGCAAAATATGCTAAGCTATTAAAAATATTAGCCATATACAAAAGATACATTATCTGTTGTGAATCCCGCAATTTTAGGTTATACGTCCAACATGATTACTATTTTTCTGCTAAAAAAATTTTTGTTTTTCAACCTATTTCATCAATTAGTAATCAGTAATAAAAGGTTTCCACAACATGTTAAAATAATTATGTTTAAGTACTTTAAATAAATTCAAATTTTATGTTCATTCAATTTCAAATTGTAAATTTATGCGATGGGCCATTCATCTTTATTCAGGCTGAAATGCAATAGGAAATTTATCCGTAGGCATACCGATAGAATTGGTGTACATATATGTGTGTTTGCTAATAAAGAAACAAATTGAACTGAATTGAACTGAACCCTAAACAAGCAAACAAGAAAGTATAGATTGCATACGTACCAGTATGTTAAGTATGATAAAGGCAAATATGAATTGACCTTTGCTTGCTATAATAACTTATAAGGCATATCAAGTTATTTGTGTCTAATCTATATCCCAATGTTGGGTCAGATAAAAAGGTGGCAAATTTTTAAAACCAAAGTTTTCATTATTGCCATTCGGTTTTAATTAATAAAAATATTTGCCATAATTATTGAATGAAGTTTTGCTATTTTCTGCATACCTTCATGATTCCATCGCTGTAGAATTGTTGTGGGTTATCAGCGAAAAACTCGGCTAAGCGGTTTACAACGGCCATTCGGTTCAGAATCTTTAAAATTGCAGTTCCTTTTACACTATTGAACCGGTATATGAGCATCAACATGAGTGATTATGAAATCCCTTATTATTTATTAATAGCTAAAACCCTGTGTGCTTCGCTACCCTCAGCTTAACTATTATCTTAAATGCTATCCTAGTTACATTTTTTAATCATTTTTCGCCATTTTGTCCCCTTCAGGTCAAAATCCAATCATTTATTCCTTCCACAAAAACACCGTATTTTCTGTTTTTAGCCATTTAAAACCAATACACATTAATTTTTATATATAAGATACGTACATATATAGACAGCTACACATTAAGTTTATATATAAGATGATTTGTGTTAAATATTAAGTCATTCAGACCAAATTCAGAAGCTTTTACTTTAACCGTTCTCAAGGTATACAAAAATCAACCTTTAGTTTATATAGGAGGTACCACGCCCACTTGTACAATTCCGCCCAGTTTCTGACAGATAATTTAAATTGACTATGAAGTCACTCAGGCTAAATGCTGAAACATTAGCTTCAACTGTTCGCAAGATAGAATGAAATCCAATATTTACTTTGTGTTGGAGGTACGAAGCCCACTTGTACAATTCCGCCCACTTTTTGCCTGATGATTTGTACTAACTACCAAGTCATTCAGACCAAATTTAGAAGTTTTTGCCTTAACATTTCTAAAGATAAATAGAAATCAACATTTAGTTTGTCCAAGAGGTACTACGCTCACTTGTCCAATTCGGTCCACTTTCTGACTGAAAATTAACATTGATTATGAAATCATTCAGGATAAATACTGAAACTTTAGCTTTAACCGTTCTCAAGATATACTGAAATTAATATTTACTTTGCATGGGAGGTACCTCGCCTACTTGTCTCATACCACCCAATTTTTGACTGTTGATTTGCCTTGACCATGAATCTGCTTGGGCCAAATTTCGAGAATATATCTGTTACCATCTTGATGATATAGATAAATAAGTATACACTTTGTATAGGCGTGGCACCGTTCATAAGTGCAAACAAACATACAAACACACAAAGCTTGATTGCGCTTTTAACAAAACACTGCCTTGAAGTGTTCACATGTTTGAGCTACTGATCAAGTGTGAAAAATAGCGGTGTTTAAGCGTTCTGTTAATGGAATTTGATTATTTTATTCGATACTTGCGCGCCCATTGACTAACCTCTTCAGTGCGTCTTATCGTGTCGGTACTATTCTATTTTGCTGGAAGGTTGAATATGTATCGCCGAGCCTTTAAAAACGTGAGGCTGGTAACTTTGTAAAGTACTGCTAAATAACAGTTTTTCGGCACTCTCCAAGGTTATGTAGAGTATGGTTAATAACCACCTTGTGAAGTATTTAAAGTCCAACAATTTCGTTAGCGATCGTTAGTACGGCTTCCAGAAGGGCCATTCGACTGGTGACCTGCTGGCGTTGTTGTCTGAGAGGTGAAACAAATTCATTCATGGTTTTAGCAAGAGCAAAGTTTTGTCTCTAGATATTTGTAAGACCTTTTATAGAGTCTGACATTTGAAACTTATTGCTTTTAGTGTCGTTAGTCACTTCTCTCGAGTTTTGTCCCGTCTATAACCATTCTCATAGAGGAATCTCATCCGTTGATTTCAGAATATATTCTGGGGTATCGCAATGCTCGAGTGTCGAAGGACGCATTCAAAAGTCTCAGAATCGGTGTAGGGTATACTTCACTTCCTCTGACCACCTTAATATTTACAAGACATATAGTATATCCAACCTAGGACCTAGGTATACTGTATACCTAGGTATACAGCGCTCATGTATTGACAATTGTGTCAAATGTCGGGTGTTTACATAAGCCAATAACTCTTCGAATGTTGATTTCCAGGTGTTCAATTGTCTCCGTTTTATCGACGTAGACAAGTGACTTTACATAACCCCAAAAAAAAAAAAAAAAAACAATTCAATGGAGCTGAATCACACAATTGGTGGGCAATTAATTGGACCATTAAGTGAAATTACAGTTTCATCAAAAGTTTCTTTGAGTAAATCAGTTGTAGTGCGTGCTGTGTGGCATGTGGCTGCGTTAGTGCCACATGTCAGCAAGAATAATGCCAGCTAATTATAGTACGTACAAAAATTTCTAATCATATCTCCGTACCGTTCACCATTGACAGTAACTTTCTGACCATCAGCGTTTTTGATAACATACGGACTAATGATTCCTCATAAAGCTCACCAAACAGTAATTTTCTATTGATATAATGGTGTTTCGATGAAAGCTTGTGGATTATCAAATGAGACAATTTTGCGTATCTACGTACCCAACGTACCCATTCAGCCAAAAATGGGCTTTATTGGAAAACAAAATTGTGAATTTTGAAGTTTGACAAACCAAACCAATATTTTGATAAAAAATTTCAACAATTTGCAAGCGTTGCTCTGGTGTAAGTCTATCCATAATAAAATGTCAAACCAAACTAAATAAAAAACAATTATCAGCTGTTGAATCGGTTGTGAAATAAAGCAGTGTTGCCAACTCAAAGATATGAGCCTCTAAAAAATACTCGATACTATTTTGGGGCTTTTCGGCTGCATACAGGAGAGAGCGAAGGTGCTCATTCGTTAGAGTATCGTCGTAATGTGGCGTGTATTTCATTGTTCTGTCGATTTGTTGTTGATTGTCCAATGAGTCGCACAACGTATTATAGTGCGACTTCGTTTTTAGGCCGCACCATTCGTTTGTGGAAACTACTAATTCCATACTCTTTCTCTCAAGTTAAAAAAAACCTGCTCTCTGTAGTGTGCCACTTAAAAGTTCATAACCGAATAAAATATCACAAATGCATTTTGAAAATTTACCAAAAATGTCAAAAGCTCAAAAACATTTGCCCTGCAGTTGTAATATACCATTCTAATTGTAAGACGGATTACATTTCATTGAATGACAATTGTCTACAACACCTGATAAATACTTGTATGCCAAAATGTATTTCTTTTCATTCGCATGTACATATACTCAGGCAGACATTAATTTACACAGTGTTTGAATGTGGGCACATACTTTACTGTGCACACTCACTCTCACTCATTCAACATTGTAGATACAAATGATACATATGATGATAACCTATTTGTATGATACCATGAGCCATTCATGCATTTTGTCATTTGTATACCGCTTCTAAGACGTGGCTTACCTGTTGCAGATGCTAATGATAAATACGTGTTTAAAATTGCACGCTCTTGGCCAGTACCATTGGCTAATACTGAATTAAAACTAGGCCAATAGATCCATAAGAATAGTGTACCAATCATTGCCAAAATATCCGATACATAATTTGCTCCCTCATATTTGCCCGGCTCATTTTGATCCTTGCTAGGACGCAACATTAGACTTACTGCCAAACCAAAGTATGCACCAAAGGCATGTACAGTAATGGAGCCACCCACATCGCAAATCTATGAAGATAATAATAAAAAAACATGTTTTCGTATATAATACAATTCAAGGAAATGTTCATGCGAGTTTTATAGAGACATTTTGCTTCATAATTGTGTATTCAAATGTTTGTACTTACGCTGAATATATTTAAAGCCACATATTCATTGGCTGCAAATAAGGCCACTTCGAATAAAGCCATAAACAATAATTGTATGGGTGTGGTGCGACCCAATAAAGCGCCAAAGCTAATTAAGGGTACAGCTGCTGCAATATCGGCATCAATTATATTTTCCAAGGAAAGACTGCCATAAAATACAAAAAGAAAAAAAAAAAACAAGAGTTGGCATTAAAGGGGGGAAGAAAAACACTTTCGAGGCAAATAATTATACTTTAATAATATATGATAATCAGAGCGACTATAAGATACCCTATGTTTTAAAATATATTTCGAGATAAATATGTAAAAAAAAAAATCAAACAGGGCAGTAGTTGATTTTATCAGTGCAAAAGATTACGCAAAACTTAGTTGAAATCAATATTTTTTGGCACAAAACTCGTCACAATGAAAATTTCAGAAATCTTTTTCAACAGAATAATGTCATGTACTGATACGAGCCTTAAATCAATAACTTTAACTAGACCTGTTCCCTGTTTTGTTCTAATAAAATCAAGCAATCCGTATGCAGCTCAATGGAAAAAAAAGCAATAAGTCTTGATAGAATTCTTAACCTTGTAGTGAGAGATAATGCAGTATCCATCGGGTATTTTTTAGAGGTTCATAACTTTGAGTTGGCAACACTGCTTTATTTGACAACCGATTTAACAGCTGACAGCAGCTTTTTGTTTAGTTTGGTTTGACATTTCATTATGGATAGACTTACAACAGAGCAACGCTTGCAAATTGTTGATTTTTTTTTTAGCAAAATGATAGTTCTGTTCGTCAAACTTGTCGTGTACTTCGACCATTTTATGGCGTATATAATCGTTGGAATAACAGTGGATCATTTTCGGACCCGTGAGACGCTGAACAGTGCGCTCTGGAGAAGCTGTAGCCGCTGTATAGGCAAGCATTGAAGTAGATCCAAATCAATTAATTCGTCGCCGTTCTCAATAACTGGGACTGTTTCCTTCCTTTATTGAAGATTTTACGAAAGGATCTTTTAAGATTACACTTGTGCCGGAATCAAAGCCAAGCGGCCTTCATAAGCTTCGTCAATTCGGCGCAATAGTTGAAGCATAAGTTGATATCGAAATACCATTCAAAATTTTGTTCTCCTATAAAGCTCACATTTGGTTGAATGGGTTTGGTTGAATCGTCGCATTTCGAGGGAGAATAATCCAGAAGCTCTTATCAACACACCATTATATCCACAGAAAATTACTGTTAAGTGTGCTTTATGGGCTGGCGGAGTCATTGATGGTCATAATGTTACTGTCAACAGTGTATATGGACATAATTTGAAATTTTTTCGTACCTCAATTAGCTGGCAATAATCTTGCTGACATGTGGTTCCAACGGAATCGAGCCATATGCCATACAGCGCGCGCTACCATTGATTTACTCAAGGAAACTTTTAATGAATGAGTAATTTCACGTGTGATTTAACCCCAATATTTCTTTGTTGTTATGTAAAATCATAAAATTTTTAATCTTTGTTTTATTATGATTTAAATTTGTATAACTATAAAGGAAACACCATTAAAAGCAGAACCCACATGTACTCGAAATTTCCTTCAATTTAGAAGAGGTAAAACCTTGTCCTGAGATTGTGTGCAAGATTTTAACAAGCTAAGACATATTTAGTATTATTCCATTAGCAGTACTACTACCGGGAATAGAATAATGATCAAAATATTTTAACTTGTTAAAGTCTTGCATAAAGTCCTTTATTCTACATTTCATTTAAACAAAAAACTTTCTACATTCTACGTAGCCTATTGTCGAATAGGTGGAGATTTAATATTATACCACAAGCAACAGGAAGCCTTATACATACATTTTTTGCTTTCTATTAGCGTATGAATCTACGGCAAGTACACTTGTTGGCTCTGACTTAAACCTTACAGGCAGAAAGATACTATTGATTCGGTATACAGTTTCATTGCAACCATTGTAAAAAATTTTTTCTTGTTTCGGTATACTTCAATACAAAGTATACTGCAGGCGTGTTTTTCATGTGCTTTCACATTCCTATGTGATATAGTTGCTCATAATGCTGCACAGACAGTAGAAGACAATTGAGCAGAAGATATTGATTGTTAACAAGACACACGAACACGGTGTGTTGCAGACACCTGTATAACAAGCATATGCATCAATGCCTCTGCAATTTTTCTTAATGTTAACGACTTCTTTGTTCCTACAACTTTGATAGGGAAGGTATCCTTAGCTAATATGTTAGTAATTTTTTTTAAATTTCTTTTAATTTGATTGTTAGTGTTATTGCATTTTTACGCTTGTCATTCATTTCAGAGATTACAACCATCACAAAGAAAAAATCTTTCATGGAAAATTATTACAGTGCGAGGCTAAGTTTATGCGGTTTATATGAAACGTGAAAACTGTAAGAGCGTGATTTTCAATTGTCCTCTTTAATTAAGGGGTGGTGGCTTTGTAAATTCTTGGTAATAAGTCAGGTTATATTGTTTCATTTTATTTCCAAATATTTTGGAAATAAAGGGTTTTTCAACATAAGCTTTGTTTTGTAAAACAAAATTAATTTTAAGTTTTATTGTACTGGGAGTACATGTCAATCGAAAGGTGTTATCATTGCATTGCACAGTGGTACAAACAAGCAGTTGAATTTCGAAAAGTTATGCGATCGGTAAGCTTAGTTTGCTGTGAATTCATAGCTTAGCCATTTGTGACATGTGGAAACGTCTTGTGGAAACCATATGCAAATGATATTCATACCATCAAAAATGTACTACACTTTAACCAAAAATAGGGTATCATACAGTTACACTTAAAATAGTAAAGGCTTCTTAGCAATTGTTCTAAGATTTTCAGAAATCGGATACAGACAAATGAAAATAGTTTTTAGTTTCTTCCAGAATTTTCCAGAATAAGCAGCAAATTGTTTTTGAATGAAATTAGGGAATCTAAAGTAAAGTTAATGATATTCGGAACATCGAAAAGTGACACATTCGGATCTTCTTCAATACTGCTGTTCACAGCTGACATGTTTTCACTTAAACGACTCGGTCGTATACGCCCGGAGTCGGAAAATTATGTAGCCAGCCAGTCGTATTCAATTTTTACTGATATTGAGAAATTGTATTCGTTAATATTGTTACGAAAATAGAAATGCCTAAAAAGAAAATACATCACATCAGGGGCTGTATTGTGGGGATTTTAGTCTGTTGATTTTTGTAAAGTTGTGAATGTGTTACCCTGGTAATGCCGTACTGATTTGTGTATTTGATGCCATTGCCAATTCGACCATTTTTGGGTAACACAATCTAACATCTTTAAAATTAACAGTCGTAAAATGGGGGATTTGAGAGCTTTAGAGCCATTTCCAGAACTTTCCAAACTGTGGACAATTAGATATATAAGGAGGCTGCTTTGCCTACGTCGGGATAGTTATTGTTTTGCAGTCATATAGTAAAGTCGTGTTTAGGCGTAAATAAATGTGTTGTATAAACAAATATTAAGTGCAAGATAGATTGTATAAAGATAAAGTGAGGAAATAAAAACTGTAAAACAACAACAGCGTGGTGTTTATTTTATTTTGATGCAATTAAAAAGAACTCAAACGTTTTAAAAAGGTACAATATGTTAAGTAAAATTAAAAAAACCTGCTTTAACACTAGAAATACGGGGAGAGATTATTTGACGCATTTTCATATCTGACTGCCAATATGTTTTTTTTATCAATTATTTTTTTGAATTGGTATTTAGTGGCTTCTAGTAATATTGCATCAAATTCCATCGCAAATAAGTAGCACTGCCTTAAAAGACTGATAGGAGTCAATTGATCCATTTGCATATTTGGCCGCCAATATTTCTTTTATCAGTTGCATTATTGAATTTTTGTTTCCAAAAAATTAATCATATAGCGCGTTTAACAATCGACTTATTGCAAAACAAATCTGGTAAAACATTCGTTCTAGAAGGTATCCTATTCACTGGTCCCCTCGTTTGTGCGATTTAATGTCTCTGGAATTATTTTTATGAGGATAAGTTAAGTCATTCGTTTTTGCCGACAAAGCAGTAACTCTTGAAATATTAGAAGTCAATATTCAAGTCACTGTAGACGCTATACGGCCTGATTAATTGAAAAAAGTAGTTAAAAATTGGACTGACCGAATGGGCCATGTAACACTTAGCCGCGGCGAACATATGCTGGAAATCATATTTAAAAACTAAATGCCATGAAATTATCTATTTATTCCAACAATATTTCCATATGATATCGCTGCAGCCACCTGTCTTTGTTAGAAAGCTGCCAAGCTGTCAAAAAAAGTTAAACTAGTGTATTTTTATAGAACGAGTTACATAAAAAACATTTTGACGCGTTGACGGCAGAAAGTGAGTTAACTTTCAACTTTTTAACTCGTTGTGTATTTTTCATAGTTATCGGCTGACATTAAAAGAACAGATTAAACGAATATCAATAATTTCTCAATGTAATAATATAACGCGTGTTGTGTAACTTGCAATTTTTCATGCGCGTAAATTATTAAATGCACGAAAGTTGCCGACGAATTAGCGCGTGTTATGTACTTCTACCTTAAGTATATTGAATATGGGCGGAAATAATATGCATCTCTGTCGAGTTGCAGTAATCACACAGAAGCCATTACACAGTTTACTATCATATTATTATTATAGTCATTTTAACCAGGCACTCTTGCAGGACACTACGACCTATTGATTCTATTTTGCAACCCTCTGTCTACAGTTTGTTCAGAAGATCTTCTGACTTCTTAATGAACTCCAGCAGATATGAAACCATAATGTTGAATAATATGTCTCCCTAAATATTTCCATCTCAACCTATCAAGCACCCTACATTCATGCAATATGTGTTCTCCCGTTTCTGATACATGTGGGCACAGTCTACAAGCATCCACATTTCTGATCGGTATCCCCTTAAGATGCTCTCTCCGTCCACAAAGGCCAGTAAGAAATTCTGTAGGAGTATCAAGTCTAACTTATCATATCTAAGACGGATCGTTGCCTTACCGTGCCTAAGGCCTTTTTGTGCGTTTTAGTGTGCCAAGCATCTGGTAACTTCGCAATCATTAATTAAACGGAGGACATTGGTTTGCGATGCCACACATTAAGGTTGCGGACACGATTTAATTATATGATTTCCCGATTTTATCTAAAAAAAAACATGATTTACCTTTTTGCCTGATTTAAAGCGGTTTCACACGACAAAACTTTTTGTAGAAGGTGTATTTTTAACAGGGTTGGCAACATGGTTTTATTGGGTATTATATTTAAAAGTACCCGGGTGAGTTTTTTATTTAAAGGTTTTTTAGTTTGTTTACAAGGAAAATAATTATAATTTACGCATTGGAAGCATAAATTAATTCGGACTGTTTTTTAGTTCAAAAAGGATATGAATTTATTTAAAAAAAAAATTCTCAAATCACTGCTTACATCTTTTCCCTACCTCTTAGACAATTTCGAAACCCGTCTCATAAACACTTGTAGCCTTTTGAAGCCGATTTTAAATTTTTTCAATAGAAGTGGTTCGGTGGCATATCAAAAGATATTTGATCCGTAAAAACAGCCAATAGTCAGAAGGAGCAGTGTTCGGAGAATATGGCAGTTGCGGCATTTGATCGTTTCTAACAATTGCTTTGCAACTTTTGCGGCGTGATGCCGAGCGTTGCAATGCAAAAGAACAACTTAATCATGTTTGTCTTTTTTTTATGCATGGTTTAGGTTAGGTTGGTGGCAGGCTCGTTGAATCAAGGTACACTGGAGCACACATAGCGGCCCGCTGTGATAGCATAAATGAAGTGAAGCCACTGTGTTAGCCGCCAAGTTCAGATTTATCGGTCTTGACAGTCATCCAGAGGATGACGGAGCACAATCTCGTAAATCAAGACGGAAACCAGCCCGACAGTCTAATGAATCTGGCTATTAATCTGATATCAATGGTCGATAGTTCCTATAAGTTATCGAGAAAGATAAGTTGCGAGTCAAGTGTAAGTAATCTATGTCTAGCTGAAGACGTATACTGTCAAATAAAGTGGGCCACACTCTACTCTTCCTGAATCGATCTACAACCTCGGCAGAAGTCATTCACAGGTAAGCGAAGAGTCCAAAATTGCATTACAAGTACTAAAATAACGTATTTGCACTAACAAACAAAAATTACTTTCGAATTGAACAAAATTTGGGAGCAGTTATAAAACCCAATAAAACCCACCAAAAAACCCAATAAAACACGGGTTTTTTCCAGCCTCGATTTTTAATTGAATTTATTTTTAATTGTTTTTTTTTTTTATATTTTTAAGCTAAATAAACAAGTTTTTAATTCACTTAATAAATTTAAAATTTCCTGGGTTAAAGTTTTTATTTTTAAGCTAAATAAACAAGTTTTTAATTCACTTAATAAATTTAAAATTTCCTGGGTTAAAGTCTTTTGAAGTTGGCTTTCTAGCGTTAAAACACATAGTAGATCTTTTCAAAAACCTTAAACTTTTTACACAATAAATGGGTGGGTCTGAAGTTGCAAAATTGTATTCAAATTTGTTGAATTATATACTTAAACTATTATTTTGTCTTTTTTTAGGAATAAAAATTTTTAAAACTCTTCCATCTACTTACTGTATAACACCATCCTCCATATCAAAAAATCCTTTAATCAAAACCGACCACTGTACGATTAAGGCTGCTAAGAATAGCGAATAACCAGTGGCACTGTAACCATATTTGCGCAAAAATGTCATCAAAAAGCCAAAACCAACAAATATCATTACTTGGATATCTTGGAAATCTAAAATGAAATTTAAAAAATAAAAAAAATTAAATTTAAAAATTTGAAATAAAATTCTTTTAAAATTCCTTCCATTAAACTTTTGTTTGTTTACCACACAAACAAATTACTCTTACTCGTAGAGATCATTTTGTTGTTAAAAAGAAAAAGAAACAAACAACAAGAAATATTTTTATAATCCCTTTTATTACCAAAAGCTATTTTCAGTGCGGCCTCATACATTTAACATTTTATGATGTGCGATTAACGTTTTGATTGTCAGCAGTTTTAGTTCAGAGAGACAGCCGCTGTCACAATTAAAAATCTAAGCAGATAACAAAACTCACGATCTTGTTATATTGCAGTACTACTCACAGTATTTGGTAGTTGAGGGGCATATTCGTAATCAAAACTTTAAAAATAACAATGAAATAAAATACATTGCTGTGGCTTGTTGTTCTAACGGCTGATCGATTAACTAAAATACAAGACAAATACAGTCATGGGCATAAGTATAGACACAAGTTGTACAATAACCTAAAATATACATTTTTACGTATTCCAAAACAAAAAATAATTACTTTATTAACATATAATGGCTACAGAACACATACATACATTTTTGAAATATCAAGGAAACTTAAACAAATTACCTTCAGGAACAAAAAAATTACAAAAAATATTAAAAAAAAAACAGTTTTCTGTAGGACAACGCAATAGGCACATCCATTGTTATGAAAACAAAAAATTATTCAGATGCTTGAGTTAATATTTTGTTGGCAATACATTTTGTTTTATAACTGCCGTTAACAAATTAGGCATGGAATGTAGTTTTTTTTTCATATATATCTTCGCCAATTTTTTTTATTCATCGATCAGCGCCGCTTTCAGATCATCTTGGCTTGAAATCTTCCGTATTCGTAATCTTCCCCCAAATGCTCGATGGGATTTAGGTCTGGAGATTGCAAAAAATGTGGTAAAACATATGCCATATTATATACAAGTCACAACTTCACATTGCGAGCTGAGTATTTAGGGTCATAATCGCGCTGGAATGTAAATGACTTCAGTAAATTCAATTTCTCACTTTTTAATTTTTTTTTTCTAAATACTTTTCCATCTACAAAGACAAGTTCGTCAACACCTACAGCGGACATGCAGCCCCAGACCATTACTTCTGCGTCATCATACCTTACCGTTGGCTTCAAATTTATTTCGGCATCTACAGTGTTGGGTCCACTGTCCATCAAGCTGAAAAATATTAAACTTACTCTCATCTGAGAAGAGCACCGAATCTCAGGAACTTGGCTATCATAATTGAAATCTTTACCTTATCTGCAGCTGCTTTGAAGAGTGATCTTGTACTAGTGTTGAACTAATGGCGTAAGTTTTTAAGCCATATGATTGATCTTCCTTCGGTTATTAATTTGAGTAGTCCATAATGATATAAAGTGCACGTTCTTTTTGCATGAGTATTAGGATTTCGGCGCTGGTCTATTTTATTCATTGAGGCTACTGATAAAGCTCCATAAGTATAGAAAAGACGTAGCATTTGAGCATTTGTGTTCTTAGGTTTAGCAATAAATCACGTCCAGAGAGCTTTTCATTTTTGAAAAAGCGCTTCTTGTCTTCTCAATTTGAATTTTTATTTCTTTGAACTGGTTCCAGTCAGCATCTAGCTGACATCCCAAATATGTATATTTTTCAACTCTTTTCAGGGTGAATTCATTTGATTCCAGCACGGTGTTATTAACACTGTTCAAATTTTTACCAACTTATTTGTGTTCACTTCTAAGCCATATTTGTTGCACGCCCTTTAAATATTAAATAATAATGGTGAAAAAATGCACACTTGTCGTACTCCATACTAAATATCGATGTTTGCCTTCAGATGAATTTTAGCAAAACGAATTTTAGCAGTTTGATGCCAGGGCAATTGAGACATGACGCGTTAATCTTTATCACCTATCTGAGTCTGTCGTAAAATATTGAAAAGCTGTTCATGATTTACTTTGTCAAATGCTTTTTCAAAGTCAATAAATCGTAAAAAAACTCATTTGTTAAAGTCTCTACAGCATTCTATAAGTACACGTATCTCACAGAGAGCTTGTCGAGTTACGAATCACCAATATGACATTCTATAATTCTCAGGAATATTTTCAACATATCATCATTAAGCTAATAGTTCTGTAAACTCTGCATGTTTTAGGGGATTTTGATTTTGGCATCGTAATAAATGTCTGATGGAATTTTACCAGTATCATATATTTTATTATTTTAAAATCGCTCCGTATCAATAGTAACATAGATTGCCATTGCTTCGTATGTGATCAAGATATTGAAGATGCTACCTGGGTAGCACATATTGGTGATATATCCAGTCGCATAAATAAGCCGCGCAGTGCAGTTGCTCAGACAAACCCGGTTTGCAAATCTTCTAATATTTCGAAACAAACCCAAATCAAATTAATTAACTCCAACATAAAATCCACTCTGTTATATGGAAGCGAGAACTGGAACATGGCACCGCATGACGTACAACGCCTTCAGGTATTTCTCAACAAATGCCCGCGCAAAGTCTTATGGATTTTCTGGCTGTAACAATATCTAGCAACTAACTTTGGATGGAGGCAAACCAGCTGCCTATTAGAACGGAAATAAGTAAGCAGAAATAGGGTTGGATAAGTCACATCCAGCGCTGCCAAATATGCAGATTTATCTGTATTTTGCAGTTTTTTAAACAATGAAGTTTTATATTTTCTGTTAATTGTGAAGATTTTGCAGTTTTAAATATTTTATTTTTTTTCCTTCTATTAATAACTGTGGTGAGGTTTACTCATACCTTTTCATTTTTCATTTGAATTTCACTCGTTTTCGGCTTACAGAACGTACACGATACGAGTATATGAATATATATTTTTTTACTTTTTTAAGTATGTGCAGTTTTTTCAATTGAAAATCAGTTTTTTTCTTTTAAATTTTAAGTTTATCTAAGAAAAAAAATATGGCAACAGTGGTCACACCCTCCGTAAATTAGATTATGATATTGCTAAGAAATGCCTAGATTAGAACTCACAGGGTAGCAGATGAGTCGGGAGGCCAGCGCATACCTGGAAGCGGCAACAGACAACAGAACTAATGAGTTTGCATATAAAGTGGAGCGAAGTTAATCATCGAGCCGAAGACCGAGACTATTGGAATCACTTTGTTATAGCCCTATGCTCCTCGAAGAGTAAAAGGAACATATATATTATATTATATATAATATATATATATATATATATATATATATATATATATATATATATATATATATATATATATATATAAATATATACTCGTATATATATCTCTATATATACATATAAAACTGACGTGTATCTTCGTGATCGCTAAACTCAAAAACTACTGAACCGATTTTAACCAAACTTAATACACATGTTTGAAGTTCGTCCGATAGATGAGGTAATATTTAGTTCTTTTGTGCTATTGCACCGTAACTCAAGAAATACTGCACCGATTTCGACCAAACTGTACATACATGCTCTATTGGGCGTGAGGAGTGTTTCTGTGTAGTTTGAAGTTCGTTCGACAAATGGCGCAATATTTAGTTTTTTATGTTTTTGCACCGTAACTCAGGAACTACTGCACCGATTTCGTCCAAACTGTATATACATGCTATATGGGGCGTGTGGAGTGTTCTGTGTAGTTTGAAGTTCGTTCGACAGATGGCGCAATAATTAGTTTTTTATGTTTTTGCACCGTGCTGTGTTTCGTTGAAGGCGTTGGTTCTTTAATCAGCGTGCAGTGGCGTTAATTAGCCGGTTACCGACTGAAACCTAACATGTTTTTGTGAAAAAAATATATTAAAAAAAGTAAATAAATATCTATCATTCTTTTTTAAACTCTATTTGCACAATAATCCTATTTTATGTTTTGCTGAAGGCGTTAGATGCTTGATCGGCGTTTAGTAGCGTTAAGTATCCCGACACCAACTCATAGATAACCTCTTTACGTGAAAAGTTCGTGGGTGTCAAACGAAAAAAAGAACTTATTAAATTGAAAATTAATTTATTTAAATTAAATATTACATACATTTTAATAAATTAACCCAAGGTGCTAGTGAAAGTAAATTAATTGTATTATTGAAAGCTATTGAAAAAAGTAAATAAGCAACAGGTAAGACAATAAAGGGCATCACTTTTTTATATTTATTGTAAATAACTAAAAACACTGATTTGATTTTCTTCGAGAGGCAGTTCAACATAAAAGAAACTCTCTGGGCCAGCAACGCGGATCGGGCCTAGCCATCAAAAATATATAATTCCATTTGAACAATAATTGCTATGTCGATTTAGTGCACCTTTTATTCTTCTTCTAAATATCAATCAGCCATGACTTTGCATGCAAACCAGACTTACAGTGAAAATAAAATTCGAAGTCAAAACAACGTTTGCCCGGGTCTGCTAGTATATATATAGTATTGGGCAAAACATATGCACGAATGTCTGGTTAATACAAAATATCTCAATAACGAAAGCAAACTCTTTTGGATTTTAAACTATTTTACTTATATATAATGTTGGTCATTGAAATTCATTAAAAATAGAAAAACAAAGAAAATTCTCATTTAACTTAGGGAAAATCATTTTGTGCGTTGAATGCAGTTTTAGAATGCGACCAAAAATAAGCACGTCTTTAATAAATTCACTTAAAATATTAATTTCACTAGTATTTAGTTGAGTAGCCATTATTATTTTTAAAGTTCTTTACATATTTATGTTATGGACTCGATTAGGTTCGATAATGTTTCACCAGAAATTTTATTCAATGCATCTTCCACTAGTCAATAAAGTTCATTCTATTTCTACAATTATCGCGGTTTATTTTGAGATCTAAAATATCACATAGATTTTTTGCGGGATTGAGATCTGGTGACTGCGATAGATCATTCAAAACGTTGATTTGTTGGCTTACAAAGCACTCTTTCAATCATTTATCTGTGCATTTTGGATTGTTGTCCTGTTGATATCTCTTATCAAGTGGCATTTTCTTCTCTGCATGTGGTATCAGTATGTTTTCCAGGATACTAATCGATCCATTATACCCTTTCTTTTGTGTATTGGCTCAATTCGATGGCCAGAAATGCATTCCCAGACTAAAACACTCCTTCCTTATGTTTTACCGTGTCTTTGGTATACCGACGATTAATACGTTGCTCTTTTTATTCAGCTTAACATGCTAAGTTCATAAGAACGTCTCACATTAAACTTAAATTCATCAGAATAGAGTACGGTCTTTCATTAAGAGTATACCTTAGTTTACTTGCTCCTTGGTAAATTCAATTGAGATCAATCTGTTTTTGTATTTTTGCACTTCAAGATGATACTAATCCACAGTCTACAGATCGTGTTTGGATGCATCTACTATAATTGAAGCACTTAATTTTAATTGATTGATTAATTGTAAGAGGTCCTCCGTTTGCTGGTTTTCAGGGGTCTACCTCCTCTATGTATGGTTGTTAATGAGCCTGATGAACAGAAACGATTGATGTCACTGATTCATCTCTATTCTAATAATAATTTTTTTTTATAATGGCTAATTACTGTTTTCCAAATTACAAAATATTGTTAACTAGGGACAGAGTTTGATAGATTCGGTACGATTATAAAGACATTCAAATTTTCTCTAATTATTTATTTATTTATTTTATTTATTCATTTGAGATCTAACTCAACAAGATTAATATCTTATAAATTATAGTGTTAGTGAGTAAATCAAAAAAAAAATTTCTTAAATTTAAGGACATGATAGTATTTAGTAGTCTTAAAACTAAATTAAAACTAGAGACTAACAAAATTTAAGTCGAAGCATCATTAGAAACATATTAAGATATCTAATTACTCTGCAAAAATCTAGTTAATTCCATTATAAAAGCGTTGGCGTTGCCAATGTTCTGAATATGACTGGGTAAAGAGTTCCAAAGGCTTGTTGTATAAATGAAAAACTGTCGCTGCGACAAGAGGCTTCTAAACCCTTGCTGAATTATCCTTCTTCCACGATTAGACCTAGTGAATATAATTCTCTCATATAAATATGGAGGTTGATGGGATATGATAGCTCTATGTAAGAAAATGAAGCACCTAAGTCTCAATAAGTTTTCAAAGGTCATATGGTAAATTTGGTTGGTATAAAAGGATATATGTTCCCGACGACTCTTTAGAAAAACATAATAGCTATCTTGTTATATGCAACCTTAAGTTTGCGAAGGTCTTCACTATCGCAATTCGCAACAATTTCACAACCATATATAAGAGTAGGAATAAGGTAAGTTTTTGCCAGGAGCATTCGTATGACAAATGGAGTTGAATGTTTGACAACCCAAAGGTTACGAAGCATACCATAAATCCTTCCCACTGCTACGCCGATATGATTTTTCCATGCAAGTTTGTTATTAAATGTTATACCCAAATTTGAAGCCGAAGTTTCAATATCAATTAGTTTGCCATTAATCATTATCGGGTAAGAAACATTAAAAGTCTCGCTAGTTCTTGTTAAAACAATACACTTAGACTTAAATGGATTAACACATAGTCCATTAGCCATTTCCCATTTGCTGATAATATCCAAATCGTTATCAATGTTATTAATGCAACTTATGATATCAATGGCATGAGTGCATTTGTACAGTTGTACATCATCAGCGTTCATGTGAATATCACAGTTAGAAAGAATATCCGCCAAATCATTATTAAAAAGACAAATTAAAAATGGCCCAAGTATAGAGCCTTGAGGAATACCCCTGGTTGTATAAAGTGGATTAGACCTAGCATCCTTATATTATACAACCTGAGATCTACGTCTAAGATAGAAAGACAAGAGATTACATGCAGTCTCGGAAAAATCAAATAACTTCCGAAGCACAATTATATGAATCGTATGACTCACTGTGCCAAAGGCCTTACTATAGTTTAAGAAAATAAGAAACGCTATCTTTTTAGAGTCCAAATCAGATCTTAGACTCTCTATGACATCCACTAGCGCAGTTACGCAACTTCTAGCCTTCAAATACCTTCGATAAAAATGGAAGTATAGCAATTGGTCGAAACTCACCATTAGTTTTAGGAATAGGGACAATTCTCGACTTTTTCTTTTCCTCAGGAAAAGTTGATTGAGTAAAGATTGAATTAAATAGGAGGGTTATATAAGGAAGTAGCTTAGGGATTAAAGCCTTCAAAAATTTACTCAGCGCAAGCTTAAAAAATACTCTCTCGCAATATGACAAAGTTCAGCGTAAGCATTTTTCGTTGGCGATGGTATGCTCAAATTTACAAATTTATCATTCAAAGAACCACAGTCAATATTGCGATCATGAAGTGCATATTTCTGCTAACCTCTACCAATTCTACGGAACTCATTTCAGGTGGACTTGGAGTCAGATGAAAATTTTTCGTGGTAAAACAGAGATTTTGCAACCCTAATTCTATTCGTAACAGTTCTACGAGCGACCTGATAAATAATCCTGAGGTCTTCAATCTGAAACTTTTTCCATCGAGTATAGGCAGTATCTCGTTGCCTCATTACTGAACAAGGGTTTTTGGCCAGATCTTATACGCCTGGTTTTAATAGGGACACACATTCCATATAAATAATTATCATGACCCTGGATTATCTAATGTTGAAATGATCGAATTTGTTACTGAGCGATTTTTATCTTTGATAATCTAACTATCTAACTATTTCATGCTATTGTTTTAACGCATGCAAAATAGCGTTAAGATTTATTTTCCAATTGGCAATAAAATATTTATTTAGTGTTTTGTGAATACGTAGATATGTATAAATTTTATGTTAATATACAGCTTCTGTCCATGACTGTATATATTGTATGTCTGTTTGTATTTGCTTCAATTCAGTGTGTGAAATATAATTTTTTTTTTTTCAATTTTATTTATTCGAAATTTCATCACATTTTATTAAATGTGTTGATTGTAAATATCATCAAATCAATTTTGACACTTTTTGTATTTTTTATATATTAATTTTCCACCGACATACGGCGTCTATTAACATTTGAAGTGAATGACGTGCCTGGTCGGCTTACTTTTGTATTGTTTTTTTTTTTTTTTTTTTTTTTTTTTTTTTTTTTTTTTTTAACAAAAGAACGAAAACTTCAGGTAATGTTTTGAAAAATATAAAATTTTTTCATGATTTTATTGAAACTAATTATTATCTATGAGGAAAATATTACAATATGAATATTTAATAAAAACCTTTTCAATTATGACACATTAATTAGTTAACAAAACTGTTAAAGGAAACATTTATATCTGTAATTAAAGGGAATTATTAATTACAGCGAAAACTCAAGTCTATTCAAATTAGACAATTAATTTGATACGAATGCCGTCATTTATATGTGATTACATGTAAAGAGAGTTGAAACATATTGTTTGCTTGGCTTACAAAATGTTTAAAATGTATTTTGATTTTGTATGAAATAATCTTTAAAGTACCTACTGCCTATTGACTTTATTATCACGGTAATTTTTAACCAAACAGCAACAAAGCTGAATGTCGGACAAAATAATTATTTTAAAATTTGGTTTTTCAATGTAAAAAAATGCGTGACATGTGACAATGCGACAAATGGGTCAGTAAGGTTTGCCATTTATTCATGTATAGACTACAATGCTAGCAAATTATTTAATTTTATTATCAAAATTAGCAATATGTAAGAAACAGGGCTTGGCAAAAACCCGGGTTTTGCAAAAAAAAAAAAAATCACACCGGGATTTATTGGGTTTTTGATGGGCCTTATTCCTGATTCAAAATTTTCGTCATCTTGACAATATATTTGGTTTGTTAGCACAATTACGTTGTTTTAGTATTTACAATGAAATTTTGAAGTATTGGCGGTATCAAGGGGCATTTTGAACTATGAACTAAAATTCGGTGATCGGAGTAGGCTGAAATTACTTCGCTTAAACCGTGCATTATAAGAAAAGCGCTCGTCATGTAAAGACAGATAGACAGATAAAATTATCCTTTTGCATAGCAGCGCTCGGTCTCACATCGTAAAAGTTACCAAATAGTTGAAAAGCTCAAAGGCCGCATCCGCCATGTTCTCCAATCATTGCTTCTTCTGTATCTCTTGTGTATTATGTGGTGTTACCGCTGTTGAAAATTGTAAGAAGGCTTGATATTGAATCAGCGACATTGCATCAAAAGATTGATATTTAGAAAATTAAGTCTATTGTCAGAGAATAAATATATACTTTTTATTTGAAAAATAAAATTTCTACACCGTTTAATGGCCTTTTTTTGTTTTAGAAAATGACATATTGTTTCATCCTGTCCAAATGTTGCCATTTAGATTTCATTTTCCACTAAATTTCGTCTCTTCAACATTAAAAAAATGTTGTCAACATGAGATGATGAAGACGGATAAGCCAATTTATCAATTGTTTTAATCAGAACAATTTTCTTCGTTTATTATATGTGTTTTCCTTTCTGCAAAAACAAATGTTGCCACGCCACACTAAAATGTTACCCTTTTTCTTGTTCGAAAGGAACAATATAATATTATTTTCAATTAAATTTGTTTGACGACAATACTGAAAAAACTCCATCATCAGAAGAATTTGAAAGCAACTCTGACACTTCATCAACACTTTTGTTTATAAAACTTTTATTAAAAATCTTATTTGATTTTCAGCGCAATAATTTTACCCTGAGATTTTTTACAGAACTTTATAAGGGCAATATATAAATAAAAAATAACATAATACACTTTCTTAGTGTAGCAGTTTTTAAAGCAAATAAAAAGCCATTTAATTCAGAATAAAACTCAATATGTTTGCACTTTTAAAAGCAACATTTTAAAAAGGACATAATACCCTTTCTTAGTGTTTATTATGGACAAAGTGCAAAAAAGATCTTACATTATTTGAGAAAAAAAAGACCGCCTTAGGTGCTTATCTTAATTATCACTAACAAATAAAATCACTTCTTAAATCTTTTGCTATTTTAAAATTAAACAAAATATTACCATTTAGTTTCCTGTAGCATATGTGTGAATAAGATTTTAAATTCAGAGCATTTAAATGACAACATCGGGCTGGTGTATTAAAATCTTTAAATGGGCTTTGCCTTTAAAATGAAAGCAAAGAAACATTAATTCTTATTTCGAGCATTTTAATAATTATTATTCGACAATAAAATAAATTTATTTGTATAAAATTAATGGATAAATAAATTACACATTCAAATTGGCCGATATACAATTATGCCGATCAGATGCATCTGTTCAACGCGTTTTACTCGTATATACATGGTTTTATGCTTATGCATGTGTGTACTTATAACAGCATGAATATGTGTATGTATGTATATATGTGTTAATTTGTTTCTGCAATTGTAATAATAATGCAAAACAATATAAATTAATTAATATCTCTTTTTGCATATATTCACACTTCATTAGACTTAATCATTATTGAACTCTCGATTTTTGTGAATGAATTATTATGTTGGGCCTAAAATTGGTTGTTGTGATAATAGTTCATATATACACATATGTATGTATGTATGGGGTGGTATATAATTACATAAAATATGCAATGTAGAACAGTTGGCTAAAAATATTAAGTTTTATCAGAAAATCAGTGAACAATGTGTATTATTTAAAAAAAACAGGCGGCGCATAGGGAGGACTATGGTAGTAAAATTTCATAAAATTAATACATAACTGACCTCCCTATTTTACACATGTACTTTTTTAACCGTTTTTCTTATTCCTTTTTAGTAATAAGATTTCTATAGAAACCCTTGAAACGGGTAATTATTTCAATGATGATTTTTTAATAGGACCACAAAACTCTTACTAACCAGTTATTTCTCCAATTTCGGAACAATTAATCGTTGGAAAAGGCTAAACAAACACTTTTTTGACATGGTTATACGCTTGAGAAATGGCCGCCCCTATGAAATAAATAAATTTATCATATTTTCTTAATATTCAACGGTGTACCGGTATAAAATGAGCGTTTTCTTGCGAAAACGCTAATTTTTAATGGAAAAGTAAAAATCATATTGTTAAAAAAAATCATGTTTGGCACCCCTGCGTTTATTACGTTGCATGGTCAGATAAGAACTAAATAGAAAGTAAAAGAAAGAAATGGAATTTACCTGAAATATCGAGAGGTTCGATAGCTTCCGATGTGCTGTTTACTTAGCCGTATAAAAAGCACATCGATGCGAACAACAATCAGTTTTTGTGTAGTAAACTCAGCGAACAAGTTTATGTGCTGTAAAATCAGCGAACGTGGTTTGGCTTGAACTCAGTACTAAGGGAGTTTAGTATGCTTAAACTCTGGTTGAAGAGGTTGTGATCGAACCTTAATCATAACTACGATCGGGTTGGAAGATCTGTAGGTAGAAAGATTTGTCGAGTAATTGTTGTTGTTTACAAAGTTGTAAACAGACGGAGTTATTAAGAATAGAAATTGTTATTGCTTGTAAAAAGATTACAAGCAGTGGTGCACAAAAATGTGTCTAATAAAGGATTTGAATTAAAACCTAAACACAGGATTTATTTTATTTAAACTACAATCTACGAACACATAAATACACGTTTTTGTAAAGTTAAAAACGTGACAATATTATTGAAAGTATTGGCCATTGAAAGCTACTCATTTTCCCATCTTTCAGTTTATAGATTCCACGCCAAATAAAACTGTTCGTCTTTTGAAGCAATCCAATTAGTCACCAAATTTTCGACTTCCACGTAAGAATCGAAGTGCTGCTCAGCCAATATGTGTCTCATCTTTGGAAACAAATAGTGGTCGGAAAGAGCCAATACTGGTGAATACGACGGGTGTGGTAGCAGCTCCCAGCCCAATGCTTTGCTTGTATCCTGAAGTGGTATTTCTTAGTGTGCAGATACATTGTCATGTTGTAAAATTACCCTGCCGTCTGTTGTGGCCTATTCTGGTCGTTTTTCAATCAATGCCTATTTCAAATTGATTATTTGTTGTCGGTAGCGATCTGTATTAACGATTTCACCAGGTTGCATAGAGTATTTCTTTAGATATTTCACTCATTATCAAATCAATATAACACTAGAGACAAATTAAAGAATTATCCCTACCAAAAATGTATTATATGTGTTGATATGTCACCTTTAAAACATGGTTTTATCTGACACCGAATTAGTTTTGCTCGATATGTGTACGCGGACTAGCCAGTTAGTAATGCTTATAGCCTCCGCTACTTCACTAACTTCCCTCTCGTATTTCCATGTATTTCCAGCTACGTTTTTAAGACCTAAATGCCTAGCATCGCTTGTGCTAGCAAGACCACAAAGTAACTCACTAAATTACTATTTGAGCATTGAAATGATGCGTTGTCTTTATAGTATTAATTAAGGCTTTCTTTGGTTTTGTCGATGACACATAATGGTAGAAAAATTTAAGCCTAAAATCGAAAAAGTCAAACATTTGTTGAGTAAGGGCTGATCCATAACTATAATTCTAGTTGCCAGATAAAACGAAGTACTTTTTCAGATTAAGCTTTGAAGCAATTAAGTATTTTCTCTAAACGACTATTATAGCATATGCTATGGCATATAAAAGAAAGAAACAGTCTTTCACTTTATCCGTGAATACCCGCCCCTAGCTGTTAAGAGAAACAGATTCTTTTACATCTATATACGAGTACTATCCAACCTTGGAAAGCTATCTAGGTCTAGAATTAATGACTTACTAAATTAAAAAAAAAAAATATCTAACGGCTACAGGCTGGATGTAAGACCACATTGCTATACATTTTATCTGACATGGTCTTGTCAAAACAGAGTTTTTTAGACTCTGATTGACAGTGTGAGTGCAGTGAACTACCAAAGCAAACCAAACCTGCTAAATGACTATTTTGGCTGTTTTTCTCGTGATGTAGAATCCGTTAAAGGCTTCTTAGCTAGTATTACTTTGACGACCTGAGGAATATGATTTGATTTTTGACGTTACTTATGAACTCTCTTCTTCTGTTTTTCTTATTCCTTTTCCTCTTCTGTTTTTTAAGAGACTTTAAATCTCATACCTAAGGGATATTAATTTTTCTCTTTAATTATTTTTCCAGCTTCTTTTGCTTTTCTATTCAGGTACTATCAATCTTCTCTAACTAACTCAAGCTACGGTCACATGTAGCAAATATTTGACATAAAAATATTATACAAATATTCCGACGCTAAACCGTATGTCCCTGCCACTGAGTCTAAAAATATAGTCGGATGCAGCTTATTAATTGAGAGAAGTTGCTATTGTTCCACTAGCAAGTTCACTGGAACTATGTATGTTTAAAAAGAATCTTTGGCGATATATTTTTTAACTTATTTTTAAAATTGTAAACTTGTAAGAATTTCTTTGTTAAGCACTGTAATTTCATCTACTATATAAGCCAATGAGTTTTTATTGTGCATTTAATATGTGCAATTATTTAAACTCATTTTGTATTTCATTGCAAGAAAGATAAACTAAAACTGTATCATTAATCTATTTTATCTATTGGCATACAAATCGATAATTTAATTCGACTATATACGTATGTACATATGTATTTCGTATACATACGTATATACATAAATGTACATATGGAGTCTAACAACACCCTATTGAAAAAAACACTATTCCATGGAATACTAATGCGTGCATAAATTAGTTTTTATTTTTTTTGTGAAAAGTTAAATATTCACACATTTATTAGTAATATTTTTGTTATATATTATCTTCTGAGAAATCTGAGGAAACACTATATATTTTTCTTTCTAAAAAAGAAAACTCTTTAATTAGACGTGCGTTTAGTGTTGTAGGGTATTATTAAGGCACATAGTTTTGAATCATTTATAATATTTTTCTCTCGCTAATTATTCGTTATTATTTACTATTCTAATAATCTATGGTTTTAGGGCGTTCAAGTGTTTCATTTTAAATTGCTGGCAATTAAGCTTAATTATTTTCTTTTTTCTCGAAATTATTTTTACAAAAACGTGTCACATGTGAAAATTTATGCTTTTTAATGTTTTTTTTTAATTTTTGAAATATTCTCATAACAACATGTCGTATTTAAATGTTTATTAATTTGTTATAAATTATTTGTTTATTCGTTGTAAACATAAATACTTAAAAAGTAATAACTGAAATATTTAGTATTTTTTTTAAATTTTATTTTTAAAAATAAAAAAGGCTTTAAGTGCTGTTCATGATCTCATTTGTTGTGTATTATTTATTAATTATACTTTATACCCTACATCACCTTTGGCAGGCGGAGTAATTTATGTTTCACAAATGTATGTTTTATTTAAAAATCCGTTTTCTATGCAAATTGTACCGAAAATAGTTTTTTTGTCTGCAACCATCCAACCATCTGTCATATACAAATCGTAGAACTTTAATAAAAAATTGTTTTCTCAGTTCTTGTTTTCTGTGTTCTTGATCTTGTGATAACTTATTTCTAGTGTAAGCATAAGGTAAGATAACGTGCAAGTTTTAATTCGAATTTAAAAATAAAGAAATTTCCAGATAAAGCACATAGGAACAAAGGTATCTTTCTAACTAAACAGCTGAAAAAACTTTGTATAAAAATCAATTTGATATATTGTACATATATGTTTTGATTTTATATATTCTATATAAAGGGTGGTCTAACTAAAACCCACGATGTTGATTGTAAATAAAACAAAAAGTTTTCAGAGATTTATCTAAATATTTTTTATATGATAGAGTGATCTATGACAATTATGTGAGAGCAAAATGTTGACTAAATGCTTGCCACGGCTTCGGTCCACATTTGTAATAACTCTGAGACATAAGAAGTCCGTTATCATCTCGCGATAGCGAACACTATTCATGGTAAGTGCTTAAGCTACCCAATTTAATTTTCAAAGAAGTACTGCCAGATGATGACGCCAGCTTATAAACCGCACCAAACAGTCACTCTCTGTAGATGCATCGGCTTTTCAACAATCACTTGTGGCCTATCATTGGCCCAAATGCGGCAATTCTACTTGTTAGCAAATCGACTGAGTGAAAGTGCGCCTCGTCGCTGAAATTGAATTTCTTTGCAAAGTCACCATTCACTTTTGTCTGTTCAAATAACCATTCGGCGTATTGACGGCGCTTGAAATAATTAGTAGGCTTCATCTCTTGAGTCAATTGAACCTAGTATATATTATAATCTTTATTCAAAATTCGCATCAGTGATATTTGTGAGATGTTCATTTGTCGAGGTTGACGGCTCTTCTGCTACACTATCGCGAACAACAGCAATGTTTTCCGCAGAACAAACTGGTCGAGCATGCACAGATGTTTCCATAGTTCCTGTAGACTCGATTTGTTGAAATTTCCGCACAACTCTCCCGATTATGGACACATTTGGTCGATTATGCTGACCATAAAAATCACGAAGCGCATGAAATGCATTCTGATTTGAACGCCTATTTTCATTTAGAGCTTCAACAATCTTAACGCGCTGCTCAATTGCGTACCTCTCCATGTTTGAATTTGTCAAACACTGAAACAAAGCAATGCCAAATTAAGTAGGGCAAAAAACTTAAAGTGACTCACAATTGACATCGTCATTATGGTTGGACCACTCTTTAGATTTTACTTGCTTGTCTGTTCCGCAAACTTAAGGAACAAAGCTTCAAACACGCAGTGTAGAATAATAAGTTAACAAACGTTTCCAAGGCTTTATTCATGAGAAACACCAGAGTTGCAATTGTGGCCAACATTGTCCGAATGGTGTACCTACTCTTTGCTTTGGTATCAATGACTTTATAAGACTACTGATTCACCATTTATAGTAAAAGTAAGATCCTGAAAGTAAGGTCTCGCGTTAAGCCTTATTATTTTCCAGAGTCTTACAGACAGATCGGGGATAAGTTGTCTTAGTTTCAGCAAAAACGTACACTTAATAATTATTAGTTTTTGAGTTATCATCTTCAGAGCAGTAATGAAATATTGCAAATAGTTAATGGTAGTCAAGCTTTAAACTGAACGATAAATTTTGGTCAACATAATCATACTTCTAAGACCACTATACTAGAATCGATAACTTTGTATCGACTGGATTACTTAATAATGTGCCAGGAACATTCAATTCAATAATGTGCCAAGAAAAACTTAAGAGTTGAAAGATGAGATAATACGGCACATTAACGACATTGAACCTCAATAGTAGCTCAGAGTCATTGAAAAGATGGACCGGCGGATAGAGGTATTCTACCGCAGCCGAGGCGAGCATTTAACCTATATTTCGTAATGAAATGTATTTAGATAATTCTCTGTTTTATTTACAGTTAACATCGTGCGTTTTGGTTGAAATGAATTGAATTCATTTTTAAATCGTACCGCCATATCACGTACTATTAAAAGATGTTCAATATTGATGTCGGGTAAGGCTAATATTAACTATAATCTATAATCGTGTATTAACTCATGGCTAAAAAAATTGTTGCAGTAATGAGAGATAACATGCGTTAATTATCATTTTTTATCTGGTTCTGCTTTGACACTAGGGTAAGGTTATCAAGTGGCGGAGCTGGTCCACAGATAGTTTCTTTACTTGTAGTGTTTCCTTTTTGAATTGTTTTTCCATTTTTGTTGTTGTTAATTTTTTTGTTAAACAGCAACCTTATAAATTTATTGTTTATAATAATTATTTACAACCCAGTTAGTTATTTTTTATGGGATAAATTGTTTTTCTTTCTTTTTGTCGATATTTTTTTTTAACAATTTTAAATTTATTTTGTTTTTAATTTTTTTCTTCAAATAAAGAATAAATGCAAACAATAATACTAAATTGTAGTAACAAACCTTCCACTTTTTATATAAAATTAGTAAACAACACATGTTTGTCATAAAAAAGAGGAAAAAATCTTTAATGTTTTTAATAAGAATTAAAATTATTTTGTCTAGCGTTGAACTATTAAATAAAATATTTTGAATAAAATGAAAATGTTTTTCTCATCAATAAAAATAAATAACTTTTAGTGGAAAATTTTGGAAAAACACCATGATTTTAGACAGTTCAACGCGTAACATAAATATTAACTTAGCATCGCAATATATACTTTGAAATAATTAAAATTTTTGACGCCTAGTAGATGGCGATAACATTTGCTAAGCTTTTAGAAAATTGTGCTAAATTAAAAAGTAAATTTAAATGGGGGGTGCGTATTTTAACAAATTTTTGGGCAATCTTTGTTGTATTGGTCTTGAAAAAAGAACAAATTTAGTTCTGAATTTCCCGAGCAATTTATCTAATAATTATTAGAAATTACAATTATAAATTATAATATATGAATTTTTTGAAATTATTAGTTTACCTATGTAAACAAATTACTGAAATTTAACAACTTTTGTAAAAACTAGAGCAAACCTTCATTCATTGCTGGAAGCCTTTTTGAAGCCTACCTGTAAAATGTGTTCCTCATAAGAAAAAGTTAAAGGAATTCATTCAAACTAATGGTTTGTATTGAATACTAAAGTCATTTAGATCAAGTTCAGAAACTGGCATTCTATGCGTTCTCTAGATATACAACAATCAATATTTGCTTTGTATTGGAGTGTCACTCCCACATATTCAATTTCGCTCATATGTCGACTGATGATGTGTATTGACTACGAAGTTATTTAGACCGAATTTAGAACCTTTCACTATTACCGTTCTAAAAATATAAAAAAATCACTATTTACTTTTTATGTGAGGTGCCACTCCCACTTATCTTTTTAACTGATGATTTGTATTGACTATAAAATAATTTGAGCCAAATTTAGAAACTCTGACTATTACCGCCGCTTTAAAGATATATACGTACAAATAAAAATTGTATATGGACGTGTAACTGCTCAGGGAAACAAAATCCATCAGTGGAAGTACGCCTTTCCAATGCATGTATTGGTTTGTTAATTGGCTTAGTAGTTCTCGAGTTATAAAATGATGAACATTGGATAACTTATTTTTATATATGGTATTTCGTTTTCAAGTAAAATTGGCGTGGTGGCGTATTTATTTACAATGCTAAAGTAAAGATCATCACCAACTAGCAAGGATCTTCACCACTACGCAAAAATTATGTGGAGGACGCTACAGCAGATTAAAGACATGGATGCTTTGTGGAAAGGCGTGACAGAGAAAAAGAAGTGGTCTCATTAATTGATCGTGTGTTTGTGATTATTTTCTTTGGGATTATGTATTGAATACTTGGAAATCAAAATGCGAAGAGTTATTGCTGTGAAAAGTTTTTGAAAATTGGTGACCGAAATCATATTTAAACATTAATGTCATAAAATTTTCTATCCAGCAAAGACAGTTTCATTGATATTAAACATATATTTCTTTGTTTTATTATGATTAAGCTGTTATAACTATAAAAAAACACTCAATAGCTTTCATATAAGTTTCATGAGTGATTAATAGAAAGTGGACGTAAAAGAGGCTCTATTCGACTGAAAAGACCCCATCGAAATTATCAAGTCGTCAAAGGCGCACTCCAAGGGTTCTAATAAGAGGTACTTCAGTATCCGCTGTATTCTCTCAACCCAATAGATAATAATTTTTATGTAATTATTCCACGAAAAGGGTGATTTTTTCGATTTGTGGCTCAAAGGGTACGTCAACAAAGAGAATTGCTGAATTCGACGTAAAGAGCAGCCAATGGCAGTTCAAAACGTGCCAATCGAACCTGACAGATGCACTGTTTGATGCGTTCATTGGAACCGTACATCTTCAAGAATGATGAAAATCGCAACGTTAGAGTCAATATATGATTACGGACTTTGTTTCTGCCCACAATGAAAGAATTGGACTTGGTTGCAAGGCGGTTTCAACAAAACGTTCTCACAAGGCACGCGATACCATGTACTTATTGAGAGGCGAGTTTGTTAAGCAGTCATTTATCGCCACAAATAAATATTTTATTATCTTTTGAAAATTTTCTGTGATTTTTTTCCATTTTCATAACACAAACGGTTAAAAAATCATCTGTTATAACTTAAACAAGCGGGATTTTTGAATGCTTAATGTGAAACATTTGTACAATATTAACGTTGTTATTATGGAAGTTATTCTATTTTTGGTTATTGGTCACCTAACCAAGATTGTATCTATTAGTATCAATTCAATTGTGAGTATACAATTTTTACGTTTGAATTAACGGCAACTGAATAGTAGGTTGTGAAATGTACTAGAACATTAAAAACTGATGACAATGAACTGCATAAACCGCGAGTTTAGCTTAATAAGTGTTGTTAAATTTGTGTATTACGTGGCAGTCAAATAAGTTAGGCATTGTCTATAAAGAGAATTAGGAAATAATGACTCTATAAAATAACAAATTCGACCTTATTTATTTTAACGCAATTTAAAAGAGCTGAAACGTAACAACATATTACAAGTATTGGTCTAGTGATGACCAGATCTTTAAGATCTTTTCCAATCTTTTTGGCAAAAGTATTGTTACGAAAATGCTAAAGACAAAATTCACTACGTTAGAGCTTATTATGAGCTTTTAGCTAAAAAATTTATTGACTTGTGCTAAGGCTTGAGAACTTCAAAAATTACCAGCACGAATTAAGAGTAAGGATCAGGATAAAATACTATAAAAGTCGGCGAATTGTGGCTGGTGAGTTAGTTAGTTATCAATTGGCTGTCAAGAAGTAAAGTCTATTTAAGACGCAAACAAAAAGTGTTGTAAAAGCGAATTTGGTGTATAAGACATAGTGTATTAAAGTACAGTGGAATTAATAAAAAAGAGACAGATTGTAAAATAACTGCTAATTTTTTGAGGTTAAGAACAAATCAAGTAAATTTCGACTACCCTGTTCTCACTGAAATTCCAGCAAGAGCATTCTGCACCGATCGGAACGAATTATGATAGTTAGTCATGAATGGCTGATTAGGTGAAACTTCTCCACCACAACTATTTCTAAATAGCCTTTAACTGATCTTACAACAAGTGAGAATATTACGGTCATACATCTTCTTGTTTGATCTGTAAGGGTTTTGTCTTCTACTTTGAAATCACCACGTTTGCGAAAAGCTTACCATGAAGCTTTGGTGAACAATCAATGCGCTTTAGCTATTTCAATAAGTAAAGCAAAACAAACGCATATGCTTGAAAAATTTCTTTAACTATGAAAAGAAAATTATTTTTTCGTTCCATTACTAAATCGGAATAAATAACAGATATTTACCCTATAATATGCCACATGAGTTATTAAAAAAATACGCCATTTGCTGTGAATCCCGAATTTTTAAGTTATACACTCATATAAACTGAGTCAGAGTAGCTTTTCTAACGAATATTTTTGATAAACTCTTATTTTGGTTTCTTTAAGTGTATTGTTTCATTATTCATATTTGTAGTGTATTGAAAAACTTCGCGATTAGATTGATTAACAATTATATTAAGGCAATATCATTAATTTCTATTAATTAATGAGGCAAAAATCGAAAGTAATTAAGAAGTGCAAATACTAATAAAGGCTATCTATGTGAAGAGATATTTATAATTACACATTAAATAATTATGCTAGAAATTCAAGGAGGAATTTCGTAACCAACAATTTATGTTTCATTTATTATTTTCGTAAATTTGGTGCAATAGGTAAATACTTTTCATAACTAAAGGTCATGAAAACGTTGCTTTATTTTTTATTTTAAGTCTTATTCACTGAATTTCAGATAAAAAAATGAGTGAAATATTTTGGAAACCTAATATATAGCACACTGATTTTCTACCCAAACAAAATTATTTTATGAAAGGTTAATTGGCACCGACAGAATTTTACTAGTGCATTTTTTTGAAGTCGCAAACTTATGGTTTAAATCTGCAACTTAGCAGCACCCAATACGAAAAATTTTGCTTTGGACTAGCATCGAGAGTTTAAAAATATTAATATCAGTTGTTTTTATCAAGCTCTATAAAACGAAAATTTAATTCTGTTCTATTCTAGATCACAGTGGTTGCGTCATTTGAAAAAAGTCAAGATAATATTATGAAGTTCATCAAATTGTTTTTTTTTAAGTCTCTCAAACAGCCCTGTTAGTGGTCAGAATCATGTAGTGATTACAGATAACCTTCAGAAAAAATTGTAATTTTTGCAAAAGCCAATCGATATAGAAAAAGCTTCCGGATCATAAGCTCTTTTTCACAATACTCCTTGGCATACATAAGATTAAGCAACAAGTTTTGTCAGCAGATGTTAATATTGTACCCAAATCAATGGATATAATTATTTTATGATTAGCATATGGTTGATATATGGAAAAAATCTTTAATAATATATCCAAGAAGCCACCCGCTTCACACCACCCTTCCTACAGAAGGAAAAGGATCATCAAAAAGGTAGGAGTCTTTATTGAGCAGCATCAGTAAGGCTACAAACCACAACTACACTAAATATACAGAAACCGTTGTTTCTAGGCGCCAAAAAAAAAAAAAAAAAAAAAAAAAAAACGGAAGCCATATACTTCCAAGAGGAGTAACACAAATGATGATATTTTAGATTCTGTATACAATTTGTCGTAAACATTTCTGGTGAGAAATATTATTTGCCTTAGCAAACGGAACAGACTATTGTGACACTTTTAGACGATAGAGTTCAAAATTTGAGTACCAATCAATCAACAGAGAATCTTGGAGAATCTGAAAATTTTTCAAGGATTCAAAGTCAGAGACAACGAGGCAGGCCCCCCCTAGCCCCGTCTTTAGTAGTCTTGCGATAGCCATGGATACCAGCCTGACAAAATTGACAAGATTTGTCAGTGATATCTCTTTCACACAGTCAAAATTATCGAAGAGACGTGCATCGAAGTGCTGTAATCTAAGCTCTCGTAGAGCGGTACAGTCAGAAATAAGATGTTGCATTGATTCCTCCTACTTCTCATCCAGAGCTCTTACTGTATACATATAACAACGGTAAACTATACACTCATGCGTTCAATCATACAGTGCCTAGTAATTATACCCACCAGAAGCCTAATCGAGATCTAAGTTTAACGGCCATATTCATGGCATAAACTTCGACCTGGAAGACAGTCCAGTTATCGGGCAGTTTGAGAAAGAAAGATCGAGAGGTCAAGTTAATCCATTCCTGTGTCTTTGAGCTATATATAAGGTGTTTTTTTTTACAGCTACACAAGTTTAAATCATAATAAAAAGTATAAGTCATTATAAAATCATAAAATAAAAAATTAAGTTTTATGTTAATGAAACTGGCTTTAACGGATGGGATATTTTATGAAATTAATGTATATATAAATATGATATCGGTCATGCGCAGCATATGCGCCGCAATAACTCTTTGAATATTGATTTCCCAGTGAAAAATTGTCTGGTTTATCGACGCAGACAAGCGACTTTACATAACCTTATAAGAAAATAATTCGATGGGGTTAAGTCACGCGATCTCGATGGCCCATTATCAGAATACCTCTGAAGTACGCCATAAAATCGACAAATCCTACTATAAGATTGACGAGCAGAACCATTATTTTGATAAAAATTTTCAACAATTTACAAGCGTTACTCTGGTGTCTATCTAAGTCTAACCAAAGTGAAATGTAAAACAAAACTAAACAAAAGCAACTATCAGTTATTAAATTGGCTGTCAAATAAAGCAGTGTTGCCAACTAAAATTTACGAATCTCTAAAAGAAACACCCGGTATATAGATCACGTCGTCGATAAAAACAGATCCCGCAGCCATATCTTCCCTTGTAGATATTCTAGCCACACAAGTTCTACTGAAGGTAATAGTAAGAAATGCCCACATCTGTGACTACTTACTTACTGAACAACTACCACCAGACGAGAGCTGGGTAAGATCAGCCTACTTTTAGATTCCCGTTTTACGACTTAGCTTAGTAAGAGCATGTTGTGATCGCTCATAAAGGGTTATGGAAGAATTGTCGTTACGATTGGTCAAAATTGGAAAGCACTTACAGTTATACAGTAAGAATCTAATAAGCATTTTATTTGTATGCAACTCCTGAGTAGTGTATGCTGCATTGAGATGTAATTAGACGTTTTACACCCGGCTTAGTATCAACAACATGTCCGATTTTTACTAACTTTAAATTCTTAATTGGTTTCTAAATGACAATATATTTTGTAAAAATTTAATATTATTTTAAGGAGTTTATAATACTGCCACTTTATTGGTGCATCTTTATTGTCTTCAGTAAACCATCAAATCCCGTCTTACAGTAAGTGCTGTAAGTTTTTTTTTAATATTTTCTTTGTAAGAACACTTTAGCAAAACTTACGTGGATATTTGGATGGTTCCATTTCATGTGCTGCTTCATTATTTTCACCTTCTGGCTGCTTGTCAATTGGCAGGGCAGATTTATCGTAACGCACGAACCACCAATATAATGCCAGGAAAATGATTTGCACAACCATGATGACAACAAAGCCCGTCTGTTTAGTTACTGACGAATGCATTTTTACTTGATTTGTGAAGCACTCGATGGCAAAGGTATTGAATGTCTCTTAACGGTATTCTCGTTTTATTTCTTTTCTTCTGATTATTTATTTTTTTGTTTATTTATGTTGCAACACTTGTAACACTCTGTTGCTGTACATGAACAGCATAAACTGTGCTTTTTTATATTTTTCTTATTATTGTTTACGATCTTAAGGAAATAAAAAGAACATGTCCTTTTCGTTTTTCCGTATTTTTTTTTAATATTTGTTTTATTCTTAGTTGGTTCGAAACACTTTTCGTTAAATGAATGAACACGTTTTGGGTATTATTGACAGGATTTAAGTTTTCAATGCATTTGCTAGGATTTTGATCCTGTACAACAACAAAATTTATTTCTATAATTCCGTTTCTATTCTTTTGCGCTTTTTTAATTTTAAACGTTTTTTTTTCTTTCTACACTTTCTTTCGATGTACTTTCTGAAAAATACGTCTGTTCTTAGCAGACGTTAAAAGCCTTTTAAAATGTTTTTTTTTCACTTTAAATGTGAATCGTCGTATCGCAAGTGATGTATGTGCGATATTGTTTTTTCTTGTTGTTGTTGTTGTATATGTGAAAATTGTCTTATTGTCGATTAAAAACGTTTGAATCGAGTCTTTCTACGAGTTTGGCAGAAAATAAAAAAAGAAAATTGCGAAGTAGAAAAAAAAATTCAAATTATAAGCGTCACTCAGCCAAATCTATCACTGCGCTCCTTCCCCCATGGCTATTAAAGCTTAAACGTATATATCGGCGGTCACTTCGTCAACGATTTCATAGATTTTCAGCATATTTTTTGTTGTTTTTATTTTATATCTTCCATCTATTTATCTGTCTATCCAGCCATCTACTCGTCACTTATTCGCTCTCACTATATCTCACTTAAACTCACGTACCCTATCAAATGCTGGTGGTTCTCGTATACTATACTCTTCAAGTGACGTGTGAATATGTGGCGTTTCCATACATTTTTGATTGTATTTGACATGATACGCGAAGTGTTAATTTTTTTTTTTTGTTTGATGCGGATGTTGTTGTGCTATACGAGGTGCCACAGTCAGTATCTAAAAAGAGCAAAAAAAAGTGAATTTTCAGCTATGAAAACAATTCTCCACTAGTGGTTGTATATTATTGTGCTTTAAAATTTATTTTAGAGTTTTTTCACTCTTTTTTGATTATTTTCTTTAATTTTATTTCGTTTAGTTTAGTTTTAGTTTTTTTTTTGTTTTTGTTTTTGTAATTTTAGTAGATAATTTCATTTTAGATTTTAAAATTGCTCTGCACTATCGCAGGGTATGTTTGTAGTGGATATTCTGGCAATTTGGCGTTTATTTTATTTTTTTTTTCCCGTTTTCTATTTCAAATGCAATTTTCAAATTTCTATTAAAGGGGTAGTAAAACTGAATGAGAGAAAAAAAAAATGGAAAAAGAAAAAAATCGCTTTCTACCATGAGGGTGCACTTAAGTTTAGTCTAATTTATTTTAATTTTATTTTTATTTTTATTTTTTTCCATTTTAAATATTTTATATTTCAATTTAATTTTATTGTGCTTAAACGACAAATAGTCTGATAAAGTGAAAGAGTGAAAAAGGTCAAGTTCGTTTTGGATATTTAAAAGACTTTCAAAAAATATAAAAAGAAAACCTTTTGATTAAAGACGCACTTCAAGGAATATAAAGATGATATAGGCGATGACAAAGAATACTTTAAATAATTAAATAAGCTTCGACCACCTCTGAAAATTCATTTAAGAGGCCCCTGACTTCTAGTAAAGAAATAAACTACAACATTAAGCGCAGAAACATCTTTGGAGAGTAGAGCGACGACGCCTACTCTCGAAAAAAAGGAAGGACAAACGTAGGAGTCTATGATAAGGATTAAATCAAATATACAGAGAGTTTTGTTTCTAGACAACCACAGATAGCAGCACTATAATTTTTCCTAGACCTTGTACAGTGGACCGATCACCTGCTATGCTGGAAGACAACATTCATACTAATGATTACAAACAAACTGAAACAAGGCAAAGATGCTTTGTGAAAGCTTTCATTATTATTGTACATAAAAGCAGCGACAATGTTGTTATGCCATGGCTCGTATCGGTCAATGCTTGTGCAAATCCAACCATAGCTTCAGGCGCCTCTAGGGGTGTTCTTTCGCCCCTGTTTTGGAGTGGAAGTTGGAAAAGCTGCAGCGATGTGATTTTAAGGCCTTTGATTATACGGACGATCTGGCCATTGTAGTATCGTGGATTGTACGCGGCGATTAGTCCGCAATTTGGGCATCGCTCTGAAGCTTTCACGCATGACAGGCCGGGCTAGGAACTTTTAAAGGAATTTTTCACGGGCCATTTGAAGAGGATGGCGGCCACAGATATGGATGCTTGTAGACTCTGCTTTACAGGTATCAGAGACAATGAAACACATGTTTTATGAATGTGGGGTTCTTGATAGGTTTAGATGGAAATGTTTAAGAAGACATAAGGTTTTATGGGGAGACATATCACCTTGATAAAAAAGTTCCCGGAATTTATTCAGAAAATTAAAAATATAAACTTAATCATCTAAATCTGTATTGTCCCCTTCAAAATAATCCCCATCAACTGCATCACACTTATGCCAACGCTTGATCTAATCCTCAAGGCATTTTTTATGTTCGGTTTCCAGTATGACCATCAGTGCTTCCTGCTATTTTTCCATCATTTCCTTTCGGCTGCTTAAACGCGCTCCCCGTATTAGTCTTTTTAACTCGATTGAACAGATAGAGTCAAAGAGAGCCAAATCAGGTGAATTCGAATTCGAGTTCAAATAATGATGACACTGTGCGATGGTGCGTTATAATGGTGCAAAATCCACTAGTCTTCTGCCCACAATTATGGCCTCTTTCGGCGAATTGCTTCACGCAAACGTCTCGTAACTCCCAAATAATAATCTTTGTTTTTTGTCTGGCCTTCTGTCAAAAATTCATGATGCACTACAAGGTTGTGCAGTGGGATCGGACTCAGAGATCGGATTGTTCTTCTGTATTCTTTATACTACATCGTTTAACCTCTTGACTACCGTGCAAGGTCCATCCCAGTTAGTTTGAAGCTTTGGCGATAATCCTTTCCTTCGCTGTGGGTTGTAAAGCACAACCAGCTACCCTTAGTCTCTTTTTTGCATGAAATTGAGGTCTTTTGGCACCAACTTTGCCGCTACACGACGAAAACCTAAATAATTAACCAAAATTATTTGGACGGATCCATAGGCAATGTTCAAGTCCTCCAATTAACCAACATTTAAGCCCTGGTTTTATTGGGTTTTATATTTAAAGGTTTTTGTTATTTATTTACAACAAATACATTAAAAATTAACGAATGGGAGTACAAATTAATTCAGTCCATTTTTTTAAGCTCAAAAACAATAATGAATTAATAATTTTATGAAAATAAAAAATTATCAATTGACTGTCTTACATATTTCCCTCAGCTCTGAGCTAATGTCCGAATCCCGTTTAGAAAAACTTTTCGTTTTTCGAGGCAATCCACTTTGAAGCCGATTTTATATTTCTTTAAAAGAAGTGATTCGGTGACATGCTATTATAATAGATATTGCATCCATCGAAAGTCAATAGTCAGAAGGAGCTATGTTTGGGAAATTTTAAAAATTGTTTGGCATCTTTGCCACCAGAGACAGAGCGTTGTCATGCAAATATAAAACTTTATATGTCTGTCTGCCTGTCTGACTTTATATTCTGGCCAATTTTCCTATAATGCACGGTTCAAGCGAAGTAATTGCAATCTGCTCCGAATACCGGGCTTTGGCAACTCAAAGTACACAATGCCGCATTGATCCCACTACGAATGCAAAATGGCGTTATAATATTATTATACTAACAAACAGAAAATATTGTCGAATTAAACGAAATTTGGAAGCCGTTATAAAATCCAAAAAACCCGGTTGGCTGGGTTTTTTTTTAAACCCGGGTTTTTGCCAACCCTGCTCTTAACTGTATAATATTCAAAACAAACTTCTCTGATTGAAAGTATGTATTCACACTGCTAAATGACAAATTTTTTATACTTACGATTTTTATATTATTTTCTCATTTTTCAGAACTTTTTGTTTTATGGAGTTAATCTATTGGCAAGTAAAGCATTCACATATGTATGTATGTATGTATAAGGCAGATTTTCTTGTAATTAAATTTTAACATTACATAATTTCAATTTAAAATACTCTAATATGTCATGTCATTTAATTTGTATACATTGTTTTTTTTTTATAAAAAACTCATCTCACTAAAACTATGTTTTTAAAACTTTTTTTTTAATATTCTCTAACCCCCAAAGAATTATAAAAAAAACATTCAACCAATATCTCTACATATTCATTAAAACTGACATAATTTTAATTGTTATAATGTTGAAGAAAAGATATAAAAAAAATTAAAACTGTAATTGGTCATAGTGAGTTATGTGATACTCTACTCAACTTAGACGAGATCTTGCACAGGAATAAGTAAATCAAACAATATTCGAATTTTTAAAGAGATTGCTTATTAGTTTTTATTGTAATTTTTTTTTTGTTTGTTTGTTTTATATTACAGATGCTGTCTGCAAGTATAAGAGTTTCATCACACAAATGCTGAGGAAGGAAATCTTTTAAGGTAAGCTTAAGAGATATGAATAAGTTTTTTGTTTTGGTTTTAAAATTTTTGAAAAGAAACTCAAAATATTCAAAGCAGCAGCTGTAGCATGTGCCATCTATGTATGTATGCAGCTCTAGTTGCTGATATATAATATATAGAAAAGGATACCGATACTCAGACTCATATTCATACTCATGCCCAGGCATTTTTAAAAACTTTTTTACAAAAAGAACTTTTAACGAAACTAATCCCATTAATCCCGCAATATGAAAATAAACATTATTTTAAAATTAAAATTAAATGAAAACTGCATTACAGATTAAAACGAACAACTTTTAATTAAATTTTAAAAATAATATTTTTTGTTGTTGTTGTATTTTGCGTTGCAACATTTTTGCTGATAGTTTTTTCCAACGGCAGCAGCAAGTGAATGGTAATAAGAAAAAAAAAATAAATTAAATTTAAATTCTATGTAAAAATAAAAACTATAAAAATGACAACAGCAACAACTAGACCATCAGTGTAATATAAAATTATATATAAAATATTATGAGATTTTAAATGATAACTATCAATTACGATTAATAACAGCAACATCAACATCAATAGCAATAAAAGCAATAATAACTAATGCGGGCCCTGTATTTACATAAACATTAATATTTTATTAGCCAATAACTAAAATATTTAAAATGATGGCTAGTTGGATGGATGGATGGATGGATGGATGAATAGATGATGTTAAATAATAATTAGCACTTATTTTTAATTTTTTTTTTTTATAAATCGATTTGTATCTGAAATTTAAATTAAAGGCCAGCAAAAAAATGTGAGCGATGAGATCTATTTTATGTTATATCCTACACTACAATAGTACAGTGGCTGGAAAAAAGAAGTAGTCAAGACCAATGTTTCAATAATGGTATAATTTTAAATTAAATTTAAATTTTATTTTAGTGTTAATTTTTCTTTTATATAATTCGTAATTTTAGACTAAAATATATTTTATAACAAAACCAAATGTTGTTTCAGTTTTGAAAAAGAAACAAAACTATAGTATCGAAGTTTATGTTGAAAATGTAAGTTGCCACTGAATTAATATCCGCAATAGCCAAAGGTTTGAGTGACAACTTTGCCCAGTCTGTGTTTTACGCAGTCCACGAACTTGAAACACTTATCCCACAAAAAGTTATCGAATGTTCTAGTTTTTGAGCCCTATCCTTAAAAATTGGGATTTTTAAGCTTCCTCAAGCATTTGTTATTAGAGATTTCATATTTTCTCTTCTCAAATAATCGTTGATTATATTTGCAGTGTTGATTGCTGCTTTGTCCTGTACAGGCTGAAGTTTTTCCTCATTAGTCATCTGCCTTCTGCTATTGCAGTCTCTTCTATAATTAGGGTGACAGCTGCAATTACTCTCCCTTGCAAAAGAACTATACTACCTTTACCACTCGCCGATAAGCTTCCTCAAATCATTCGGGCACTTTCTAACGACTTAAAGGCACTTTCTAACGACCATAACGCAAGAATATTTAAATCTAATCATAGAATCATCTGTCCTAAGTACCCCATGCAATTTTTCTTTCCGTAAAAAACTTTTATGGGCTATGACAAACATTAAAAAACATTCGACAAATCGGTCGAGTTGTTCATCAATTTTAAATACATATATCAAAAAAAGTGGGCAGAAAAATTGGCGTGGACAATTTTTTTTCTTCAAACCTGAATTAGATCCAATTAGACAAATCGGTACGGCTGTTTTATTTCCGTAAAAACCGCAGTTGAGTTATGATGAACATAAAAAAAAAAAAATAGCCAAATCGGTGCAGCCGTTCTCCAGTGATAAACTACATTTGATTTTTTTTCAGCACTCCTCTAGGGAGCATATTGGCTTTTAACAAAGCATCCACTGCTTTGTTTCAGTTTCAGTAATCAAGTTGATTTTCCAACTAAGTGAATGATTAATCTACTGTAGCTCGCCTCCATATAATTGTGTGTAGTGGTAAAGATCCTTGATAAGTGGTGGTGATCTTTAGTTAGCATTGTAATTTTTTCCCAGCAATTAGCGTTTTCTCCTGATCATTCCTCTGTTGTTTGTCATCATCGCCAGAGGTAAGATGGATGGTCAGGGGGGCTCTCTATTAAACACAATTAAGCGCAATTAATTTTTAATTAATTAATTAATTTTTTCAATTAATTTTTTTTAATGTCTCTCCTGAGGTTCGAAGCTGGACCAAAACTTAAAAATAAATTTCAATCCAAAACAATTTTTATTCTAAAGATCAGTACATGGCATTAACAGGGCATTTAAAAATAATTTCGGGCGTATAGCTACCTCGGCTGTTCTTGAGAAGTTGCACTTGGACGTCAAATTTTTGATGAAACAAGGTTCAAAGATGCCACTAGCGTGTAAACCGCAGCAAACGGTGCATTTTTTTGGATAAAATGCAGACTATGGGTTTGTTTCACACAATAATTTTGCGATAAAATAGCGCCTATAAATTGCGCGAGTTGATGACTGATTTTTAAAGTAAATATGGATAATTTGGTGACGTTTCTTAAGCGACAATCTATTCGTAATGATTTTGCAGAGTATCTTTTTATTCTCAAATTGCTTTATATAAACTTTAAGATTAGTAGTCTATCTGAGAATATTGCTCCAAGCACGTCGATCTAGCATTTACTTTGGAAAGATTTTTTTCTGCTAGATCTTTCCGCCGGAGTTTTGGTTATGCGCATTATACCTAAGCAGCGAAACCGTTGTATCTTAGTACGCTTAACAGTATCAGTATCTCTATACAGCTCGTAAAATATTTTTTGTGAATTACTTTTTTTCTCAAACGCTTTAATAACAGCTCCGTCTGTTTGCGTATGGTGCTTCAGACGCATGTAAAAGCACGGGTACTATATCAACGTTTTACAAAGTGTAATTTTCGTTCGTCGAGAGACTGATCATAAATGTCAAAAAGTAAGCGCAGTATGACAGTTGTTTGACATTTAACACTTTCATAAGATCTACCGGGTTAAATAAAACACCTTTTATGTTGATTTCAAATTTCTAAGAGTTATACATCCAAAGAAAATAATCAAGAGACGTATGTCACACATTCTTGGGCATTAAGGATCAAGTCTATTTCGTGAAATAACTTTACTAACAAAATGACTTTTTAATAATTCGTTAGTGATGTTTGATCACAATTTGTTGATGTTTATCTTATTATCTCTTGGAATTAAAAATCTATTGAGCATACGTCGATAATGTACACCATTTATTGTTCCGAATAGAAGCTCTATTTTGTTCTTAAAGAGATATGTTGCCGCAGCCGACAATCCACTTTCCACCTCAGTATTTTAGGTTACTTAATACATCGAGGCTCATTCTTTATATTACGTTCGAAAGATTTCTACACTTCAGAGGAAGTCATTATGGAAATAATTGTGTATGCACGTATTTAATAGGTTAAATCTTTGCATACCAATTATATTTTTTTTACCCGGTCAACTTGATACTTTCTGGTATCATTGTAATTTAATTGTATTTTATTAATTTTTAAATTTTCTTTTTTAACAAGAATGTTCTATATTTATTTAAACAGATCCAAAACCCAATGGCTGATTATCATTCTCTAGTAGTGTTAACGGTTAATTCGATATTCGAAATATGGGCATTAAAAAATGGGCAAATTAAAGCTGTTCGAATAATAACCGTTCGATCTCCCTAACACATGCATATGCCTATCAAATATGGCATATTTTTAAAAAATTTAAAAAAAAAATTCAAATAAATACAGAAACACATATTACAGCATATAGGGTACCATATTATCAATTTTTTTCTTTTAGTTTTCATCATATTTTTTCTTCTATTAATTATCTAATCCTTTTTTAAAATAATCATTAGTTGATTTCAACCTTAACATTGTAACACTTTGAAACACAAATAATTTACATAAAAAATTAGAATCATTACTCTACTCGTACCCTTCTAATCAAACTCATTTTTAATTTAAAATCAAAAAACAATTTCCTTTGGAAAAAAGAGTAATCAATTTACAAATAATTACAATAAACGTATGTATGTATGTATGGATACCTCCTTCACCATTACCTTATTAACCTGAATAATTGTTTTTTAAAAGTAAATAATTTAATACATATTGATTTTATTTCTTTTAACCCGTGAAAACTGTCGTGTAATGTCGTTTATATGGTTGTAAGAATTTTTCAATCTCATTAGGTTTTAAACTTTTATCTTAACTGTCAGTCATTTGATTTCAGTAGTTAGTACAGGGCTTGCTCGCTTGCTTACTGAGTAACTGGCTGATATATATTTTATTTTTATGATAAATGTGTTAATTTTTTATTCAAATACTATTTTTAAATATTTAATTTTTATGGTTTTATTCTCTCTATCTATTCCGTTTTGCTATTCTAGTGTAATTTTGCGTTAATTGTGCTATTAAATCGGATATTGTGTTAAATAAATGTTATATCTTGTGATTTATTTAACAAATAAAATATGAAAAAAATTAATAATGTAGACAAACAGATTTAAGTAGTTTTAAAAGTAGCCAAGTATTAAAGATATTTAAATATTATATATGTTTGCCAAAAAATCTAAAGAAATATATTTTTTTAAAATTCATTTTAAAACAAACTTATATTAATAGTACTTTTGGAAAATAATGCAGTAATTCGCAAGCATGGCTTATTATCGCATGTTCATTATTGACAGTTCCTGAATTAGGAAGAACAAATACAGGGTAATACCATGTTCAGGCATAAATTATTCAATCAATTATTTCTTAAATTGAGCTTTCGAATTTGGTATTCCCATATAGTCAGGATTGGCAACTCACTGGGTAAGCCACCCGCGTTTTATTGGGTATTATATATTAAAAACCCAGGTGAGTTTTTTATTTAATGGTTTTTGTAGTTTATTTACAACAAAAATAATTGTAATTTACGTATTGGGGATTATGCATTTATTTGTTCCGTTTTTGAGCTTTAAAAGATAATAAAATAGTAAATTTTTGTCAAACCACTGCCTACATCTCTTCCCTAACTCTGAGTCCTTTTACAAATACCGTCTCAGAAAAACTTCTCGTTTTTTCATACCTCTTTATACGGACTAAATAGCTTATGAAAATGTAGGCCATAAATCGAAATGCCTATGTGTTGAACGAATGTTGAATATTGCGTTTGTTTCCCTTACACTTTTTGTTCAAAAACGTTTTTTAACCTTAGAACGAGGTAATTTGCGTTTAAAGCGAATGTGTTCCATATTTCAATCAGGCCGTTATAGCGAAATGTCATGTAAAGAAAGCCCATATAAAGAGGTGCGAGTATATTGTATTCGTCAGCCGACGGAACAATATTCGGAGAATACGATGGATGACGCATTTGATCATTTCTAATAATTGTTTTGAAACTTCCGTGACATGTGGTCGGCTGTTGTCACGCAAAAGAATAACTTAATCATGTCTGTCTTAATATTCCGGCCGTTTTTCTTATAATGCATGATTCAAAGAAATAAATTGCAGTCTGCTAGGCTCACCGAGCTTTAGCAGCTCATGCTGCCTTGATCCAAACAAGAGTGCAAAATTGCACCATAAATACTCAAACATCGTGATTTTATACACAAACAAAAAATATTGTCGTCTTGAACGAAATTTGGAGGTAGTAATGAAACCCAATAAAACCTAATAAAACCCAAAAAAATCTATCAAAAAACCCAAACCCGGTTTTTGTCAACCTTGCATATAGTGCAATAAGGTTTACTAAAATATTAGTTGACAGCTGAAAATGCTAAGGCTAATTTTTTTTCCTGACCACTTAAATTTGTATAAATTTTAAACAAAATAATAAAATAAATAGTAAACTTTTCAAGTGTTCAAGTGCCGTCTTCGATTTATTTTAAGACACAAAACCACTTTATTAATTATAATTAACTAATTATATTACTTTTTAATATATATTTTATTAAAAATTGCCATTTGAAAATTTCAATTTTTTCGTCAAAATTCGTCTAAGAAAAACGTAATCTACGCGAATATTTTTGAAACATTTCAGAACAGACCATGAGTCTATAATCAAATACTATGCTGCGCAAATCGACATAAAAACTTCCTGCTCTCTTTCTATAAGCTATGTAGCTCTATTAAAAAACACTATAAAACCTTTAAGAAAATAAATGATCATAAAATATTATATTTTATTTCGAATTTAATATTTTATGTCATGAATGCAAACAAAATAGTTTGCTGAATGCAACACTTAGAACATAATATAAGAAAAACTGCTAGATATGTAATTAAAATAAATGAAACAAATAAAACAGAAGTGCTCTTAGTAAACGAAAGTCGAATCTGTTTTTTAATTAATTTCTGCTCTTCATTCGCGGTAATCTGGTAATCTGGGGTCTTGAGACAGTGGAAACAGTTGGCTTCAGACCATCGACAGGCAAAGAGCTGTTCTTCTTTTCTGTTTTCACTTATTAACACGCATAGACAAAAAAATAGGCACAAAATGAACAAAGAGAAGTAAAGACAAAACAAATGGAAAACTACAGTGCAAAGCGGCCTGAGTGAGAGCATCTCAAACTACTACCACAATTCTAAAATGCATTAATGTTAGTTTGCCAGACAGTGTTTTAGTCCTATGGCTTTTTTTTGAAAAGTTTCTTAGAATTTTCCGTAGATTTTATTTTTGCTGTACGACTTTTGGGTTTCTTTTATTCATACATACATACGTACATACTTCATACAAAATTGGCACTTCTCATTCTGCATACTACTTTTTCTTCTACTTCGACTCAGTCACTTGAGCAATTTATTAATTGTGCACCTTGATTTTGAACCTATACGAACAGCTACTTGCTTCATTTTCGTCAGTTGAGGAATGATATAAAGGCTCCGCCATCTAACGTTTTTTTTCAACTAGTGCTTATTTCGTGAATGGTAACACTTAGCTTATATGCTTCGCTAAGTGGGCCTGCGATCGACTTACAGAAGATGCTGATTTTGCCAAAAAAATCATCTTTCCAGATGAAGCTCAATTTGATCTTGGCGGGTATGTAAACAAGCAAAATTGTCGCACTTGGGGCACAGAAAATTGACGATACACCCAAAACGAGTCACTGTTTGGTGCGGATTTTGGTCCAGAGGCATAATTAGGCCATTTTTCTTCGAAAATGAGTAAGGAGTGGTCGATACAGTCAATGGCGATCGTTATCGGGCTATGTTGAATGAATTTTTATTCACAAAAATTGAAGAGAAGGATATTAGCAACAATTGGTTTCAACAGGACGGCATTACGTGCCATACAGCCGAAGCTACACTCGATGTTTTGCGCCCTGTTTTTGAAGATCGCATTATTAGCCGCAGAGCTGATGTCGTTTGGCCACTTCGGAGCTGCGATTTGACACCGTTGGACTATTATTTGTGGGGTGCGGTCAAAGATAAGTGTTACGCCAACAAGCCAGAGACAATTGACGCTTTAAAGGACAATATTCGTGAAGCCGTTGGTGAAATACAGCTGCACACAATCGATAATGTGCTTGGATCGATTGTGTAGGCTACTGCATGGTCAGCCGAGGCAGCCAATTGAATGAAATTGTTTTCCATTATTAACCGGAAGGATTGTACTTTCAAATAAAAAAAGAAATTTGAGAAAATATTCAGTAGTTTTTTTAGAGCATTTTCAAAAAAAAAAAAAAAAAAAAATTATTGGCGGAACCTTTACAACAAAAGTTTTTTTCTTAAAAAAAAAAAAATTTGCATAAACTCAATGTTAATAAAACTGAAATTTTTTTCAGTTTTTTAAAATTTTAATGAAATGCAGTTTATTTACAATTAAATAATAAAATTACTTTTTAATTTAAGCTTGCTGGTTGTAACCTTCATGCATGCTTTATACAAACACACTTGAGCGTTATCTCATGCTTGCGTTTACCTGATTGGTAGCAATAAATATTTAAAATATTTTTGCACCTGTATGCCCTAAAGTATGCAAAGACTTTCCTTTATATTAATAATATTTTACATTTGTTTTATGTATATTTAAGCGTATAATTGCACTGAAATTAAAATTTTTTGAAGTAATTTATGTTAAGAAACTATTATAATCAACTCATCAGAATTACTTCTATATTTTTTAGTTTGGAAAATAAAATATATTTTGTGAAATTTTTGATTTCAAATTCAAATCTATTTAATTTATCTATCTATGTAATATCTAGTCTATTGATATGTATAAACATTTTTATTGTTTTAGAAAAATTATTTATTGGTTCTTAATATATGTCCATCACGGCAAACTTATTTTGGCGTTATATTTTCGTTAATAATGTCTTGGATTTTAATGCTGTATCAATTTAACTGGCTTTGTATAAGCCAGTGATCTGCACAAAGAGAAGCTGAAACGTTTTTAAAATGTTTTGTAATGTTTTGTAATGGGTTTTTACACGAGAAAATAGAGAAATTTGTTGTTTAACTCTTTGTACCACATTTTTTAAATTAACTGATAACCTGTTTTTGACTCGCAAAAATATCGTAGCAACTTTCTTTTTTTCAACACTGTTTTTGGCAGTTCAGCTGTTTCCGTGTAACGTGTTGCTGTCAAACATGTTCAGTTTGGTCTATAATTTTAACCTGAATCGACGTACAAACGAACAACGCTTGCAATCATGCACTTTGATTTCTGGTGAAATGGTTACGTGAACAAGCAAAATTGCCATATTTAGTGTGAAGAACTGCCAATGCATCCCGAAAAAAGCTCTGCTTTATGTGAATTACGGGTCGGTGGCATTACTGGACCGCACTTTTGCAAAGACGACGAAGGCAGGAACGTTACTGTGAATGGCGAGCGCTACCGTGTGATGCTTACAATTTTTTTTGCCTAAAATAGAAGAACTGGACATTGCTGACATGTGGTTTCAACAAAATGGTTCCACAATGGCCCAATTAAGAGGCGAGTTCGGTTAACAGTGTATTTCACGTTTAGGGTCGGCCACTTTGCCGCCTAGATCATGCGATTTAACGCCTTTAGACTATTTTTTGCGGGTTATGTTAAGGCTTATGTCCATAGGGACAAGCTCGCAACGGTTGACGCACTGAAAATCAGTAGTGGAGAATTTATTCGTGAGATTTCGGTCGATATGTTGGAGAGAGTATGCCAAAATTGAATCCATCGTATAAACCATTTGAGGCGTAGCCGTGGTCAACATTTATCTTTAAACACTGAAATATATATATCGTTGTATCGAATCAAATAAAGATTTCATACATTTCACTAAATTCTATGTGTTTTTTTAAATCATATGCGAAAGCTCTTTAAAAATCAACCGATATATTATCTGAGAGCAAGAGTTTATATATTTTTGTATATTCTTTGTTATAAATTTTATTGACGTGCGTACATACAGTACGTGTGTGTAAAATGCTGAAAATGTTTGGCCCCAGGAAATCGCGTCGTGGCGACCACTGATACAAACATTATCTCTAACATAGCCATACAGACAAAAAACTAGTGGTGTTGTCTTCAGTCTGTATAATTATTCTGTTTGATGATAAGAATGGCAGAGAATTTTCGAATTCAATCCTTGAATATTTTAAAGTTACCCTAGTAGTGCTGTAAGTGGTCAATGGAAAGTGTTTGTTTTGTTAACAAAGTCTGAAAACCTGACGTAGCTTTAATTATAATGATAATCGACTGATTTTGGTAGCGAATTGACAAATAATCAACGTTAGATGTCCCACTAAACAAATATTTTCTTGGTAACTTTGACCGTTGCGTTCAGCTTTAAGCTACAGAAAATCCGTAAATGTCATTCTATACCAAAAACCAGTGGCGATAATAATGTCTTTCTCAACATTTTCAAAGAAATTAGATCAGTTAAAGTCGCAACACGGAATAGAATAAAATTTCACGAAATGGCAAGCCTAATGATGAACGAGCAAACTTGCTAAATCCTTACATACATACATACAGACATCTTTTTTACCGGCTTGCGGCCCGCTGCAGAACTTCGTTACAGGCACTTTTACTTTACGCGCGCCTTCGCCAACTGGTCACACCCATAGCGGGCAGATCTTCCTTGGCCTGATCTCGCTGGAACATCTTAATTCATTCGAACGACCATGTCTTAGCCAGCGTAGCCGCTAAATGTTAATTCGCTGAGCAACGTCCACGTTGTTATATAGCCAGTACAGCTTATGCTTAGTTCGAATATGGAAGTTATCGCCACACCGCAAACAACCAAAGATCTTACGGAGAACTTTTCTCTTGAACACACCTTAAATGTAATAAGTGTTTAGTATTTAAAAAACACAGAGAGTTTCAACACTAAATAATATTGATTTGCATGATTCTTGTTTGAAACACTAGTTTTGTTGTACTTTCGCACTGAAAAACATGCACTATTCGCCTATTTAAACTACGTACTTAACCACATTTCTACAAACAGACTCCACCGATGGCACTGCGAAGAGAATCTGCCTTTGTTGCTTTCTCTCTTAACTCTTTTTCAAAACACTCTGCGATTTCTCTGTATCGCGCAACATTCGATTTATACTGCTTATGCTTCTATTATATCTGGTAGGCTATCTATCGGTTTTAATTTAAACCAGCGGTTATTTCGAATCTGGCAATACTTATGTGATTCTATTCTGTCACAAAATTCAGTATATTATCTCCACTGAATGAAATGAATCGATATACGCTTGAGCAAAGTTGGGATTTATTGAACATTTATTTTCAAAGCAAAGAAAATTGGTCGGAAATTGCAAAAAAATGAATAAAAAAAATACAAAAATCATCTTTTCGGATCAAGCTCGTTTTCATCTTGGTGAGTACGTTAATAAGCAAAATGTCCGTATTTGGGGCTCAGGAAACCCAAACGTTATCTTACAGAAGCCAATGTACGCATTACGAGTGACTCTTTGGTGCGGCTTGTGGAGCGGAGGCATGATTAGCTAATATTTCTTTGACGGCGCAACCATTACGGTCAATGGAGACACATATTGCACAATGACAACCGATTTTTTGTGTCCGCTCTTCATGGTACTGATGTGAACGGTGTTTGAACAGGATGGCCATACATTTCATGCTACAATCGATTTATTGCGTCAAGTGTTTGATGGCCGTTTAATTAGCCGAAATGGTGTAGTCAGTTGGCCGACAAGAAGCTGCGATTTGCAACCGTTGGAATATTTAGTGTGGGGCGCCGTTAAAGATAAGTGTTATGCCGACAAGCCAGAGACAATTGAGTATTTAAGGACCAACATTCGTGATGCCATTGCCATTGCATATGACCCCATACATTCGAAAAAGTTCTCGAAAATTATTTCCATCAAATGATGTACTGTGAAGCCAGCTGCGGCATCCATATAAATGAAATAATATTTCATTTCTAATCGGAACAATTGTACTTCACAACGAAAGTAAATTCGCAAAATATCAAACCGTTTTTGTTTTATTGCATTTTTAAATTTAGACTTTTAAATATATACAATCATATTAAGCCATTTTAAATATTGAAGGTTTTCTTTAATCTCCTACTATCACGGGAATATCTCAAGTGAAGTAAAATCGACTGCCATTAAATTCCTCACTTATTTTGTGTAATTAGAAACCTAATTACCAACTTATAAGCATATAAAGCCATATACGAATACAATCCTTATATGAGTTGCAAATTCTTTAAAACCGTGAAATCTACCCGCTAGTAGTGACATTAAACTACTTTATGGACAATTTCAATGAAATATACTTCAACGTAAAAGGCGAAAGCAGAATGCAGAAAAGAAGAGTAACAAACAAATTTGTCAATACAGCAGGGCGCCATTTAAGCCGATTTAAAATCGACATAAAACAGACAAAAGCCATCGTTTAGATAAATCTAATACTTGAAGAAGGATTTTATGAGCAACAGCTACAACAGCAACATTTTGAACAATCAAAAGTAAGATGATTGCCAATTTGAATGAACCAAAGATGGATTGTCGGCAATAAAACCAAATTGCGCTTATACATATAGAAACCCACACATACGTATGCGGTCGTATTGTAAAAGTTTCGTAATAAATCCTTAAAAATTCTTCACAATAAATCACTTTCCTTACGTTCTTCAAATATACAAAGTAAACACACATACAAGCATACTCATAAGTACGTATGAAAAAAAAATCTTATTTTATATTCTAAGTATGTTGGTGTGTGTGTGTATGTGTGTGTGTGTGTGTGTATGTGCATTTGTCTATATATGGTTGACAAGAATTCATAGATATAAAGGCTTATACGTTACTATCCTAGACATTGTTGTACAAATTCTGCAAAAAAACTGCAGAGAAAATATTTTTTTTTCTTCTTTTTTGGATAAATGTGGTAAATGTTTTGACTTAGATATATGTTTCTGTTGATCCCTTTTCTTTTCGCCCACAAATACTAATGCACACATACATATGTATCTTCCATGCACACTTATTTGTAATACAAAACAATTGTTATTGAGCTCATCTTCAAAATGTTGAAGAAATGTTTCAAAATGCATACAAATATGTGTGTATGTGTATACTTAGTTTTGTGCTTGTTTGGTTTATGATATAGATTTGTGAGTGTGTGTGTGTCTGTGTATAAGTGCATATTTTCACAAAAGATTTTTTTCCACTCATACACTTATTTGCATTTTTCTTATCCTTGCCGCATCAATGTGCAGTTGGGGATAAAAATGATTGAATGACATATAGAAGCATTATATAGAGGATTTACAATAAAGTTCCGAGAATTAGTTCTAAGTTATAACATTATTTTGGACCTATAATATATAATTTAAATTATCTATCCAGCTGGAGTTTTATTAATGGCGAAATCTTAAGCTAACTTAGTGTCTACTTAATCTACAATTGCTATAATGGCGATGATATCTTTAAAAAATGACAATATCTTTAGGTTGGGTTATGTTAAATTGGCAGCCGATCCAAAGATCTGCCTACTTATGCCGCACAAGAGAACGACATTAGAAACTAAAATTAGAACCATGTGCCTACCAGCTCCAAGCCGGTTTAATACAAATACAAATACAGCCTGGCAGGGCTTGCAGTAGCAATTCAGGGTTCACAACGTGCATAACTCTAAGTCTCAGCATACTTACAGCTGAAATCCTCTCTCTTGGCAGGTCCACTAATTGCCCAGCTCACCTTCGATCTACAACCGACCACAGCTCTCTCGCCTGCTTACAAAAATAAATCTATTTCCATTTTCTGGAAGACATATTGCTGACCCAAGACTTAAAATACAGAAGACAATGAAATAGAGGCATACTAAAACCTACTTTTTCCGGAAAAAACTATGCCATCGTAAGCTTTCTAGCCAGTGGAGTTGACACATAGTTTCCCAGAATATTGTTGTATCACCGTACCTTATGAGCCCGATGTCGAAATATTCCGCCATCTGCATTAGTGATGAGTGGCGTTCCCACAATGTATGGGGGTTAGCGAGTATAGATCCCAAAGACTTGATTGCCATCTGACTATCGATATAAATGCTTACCCTTCTAAATATTAGCCAATGGGCGATATCCCCATAGGGCGTCACCTCCTTCTGAAACACTTTAATGTGTCTATGCGAAACCCTAATGTTAAGGTCAGGCGAGAAAATAGCATACCCCACTCTATTGTCTATTTTAGAATCATTAGTGAATGATCGTAAGCTCGTCAAGTCTCCTTCCAGCTAATTCTGTCTGGACTTCTTGCTGGCGATATGCGTTCTGTATTTAGCAACTCGCATTGAAGATAAGGCGTATTAATCTGTTCTGTTAGGGGTTAAGTAGACTTGTCTCAAAATACCGACATGTCCCGCACAGTGAGAGATTTTAAGGCCCGATTCTTTTACATTTAGCAAGGCAGCACAGGCTATATGTTCCGTCGTAATATCAGGCAGCCGGGAGTAGAAAAATTCTTTAAAGGCCTTGGTGGGTGTTGTCCGAAAGGTCCAGAGACCACAACCAGGACCAAAATTTTTCAGCAATTCACTCTCTTGCAACGACCTCACCCTAAAATAATTGCGAATTAAAGTATAGGTCAAACCATCGCGGCATGGATCCACATTATAAATGACGGGAAGAGCCTCCCCAGCGCTTGCCAATGATTCTTTGCTTTTTCCTTAATATTTGTTTTCCAAGAAAAAGAAAAAAACAGAATGATGCCCAGATATTTTATTTGAATACTAAATCTCGGTACGGCGTCATTTAGAGTGGTTACTCCAAATTCCACCTTACTCTGTTTTAATGGAATTCAAAGACAGCCTGTTCAGAACAGACCATTTTGACACTACTACCTGATAGTAAGTCGTAAGTTCACTAATGGTACTCAGATATTGTTTTCTCCGTCACTTCTCTGAGGAATATGCTCCTTTCCATATAACATACATTGCCTTGTTTAAGTTTCATTAATTAAGTTGATTTTCAAGTAGATGATTAGTCTACTATAGCTCGCCTGATATGATTGTGGGTAATAGTGAAGATCCGTGCTAAGTAGTAAGTCAGTGTTTAACATGGGTATTCGATGCTCTGGCATACCCTACGTTACTCGAGGCACGGGTGGATATTATGTCCACCAACGCTCCCCACCCATGAGAAGCACACGTGAGTACCAAATTCAAAGGTAAACTCCTGCGGTGATATGGGTCACGGCACCCGGTTGAGAATATGAAATACCACACCGAGATTACGCTCCGCCTGCGAAGCTCCCACAAGGGGTCTACACAAAAGTCAAGCAGGGACGGAAGTCCATGGAGATCCTGACTCCCGTGGCACTAGAATACCTCTGATCAGGCTCAGTAGCATACATGCTACCTCCAGTTTTGGTGGTGATCCTTACGAAGTATTGTAATTTTTTCCCAGTGGGTGGCGTTTTCTCCTGATCATTCGTCTAATGTTTGTTATCACCACAAGATGTAAACTGGAAGGTCAGGAAGCTTCTTTTAGACGGATTTACCTTAATTAAACACTCAAAACTGTTATTTAATTTGATCGTCATGTCCTCTGCAATATTGAAAGAGATTTTCCGGAAAACCTTTGCATTGGATATTCTTAAATTTTTTTCATAATTTTTGCTTGTCATTGTAGGATTCTTCTCTTATCCCTTTAACACTTCTACGTATTAAGTTGACATTGTATTCGAAACAATCATCAGTACTTGAGTATCCTTTTCACAGCAACAATAATTTTTATATCCTTTTCTAGTTTTCGCAATATGCACACACTCCCTTGACACTAGGGAGATCGGACGGTTATTATTCGACCGGTTTTAACCGGTTTTTTGGTTTTGTCGAATACGGTTTTTTCAAAATCTTCATTTTTCGAATACCGAATAAACCGGTTAATTTAACACGAATAACCGGTTAATTTAAATAAGTATAATTTTTATACGTTTGTATATTTTTGTATTGAAAATATGCTCATCGTTTAACTATTTGTATAAAATTAATTATATATGACAACCTTGAACGTCTCACAAAGAACGTGAAAACCAAGGTAGATCGAAAAAGATATGTACTATTGAGCAAAAATAAATTTTTCCCATCTTCTTTAAATAAATATTGATTTATATATATGGAGAATGATTAACTAGACTCATTGATAGCTCATAAACCCACAAACGCCGGTTCCGAACGGCAGTAATAGTAAATACACATAACCAGTCGCTAGTAATGGTGTGAAGTGATATCGCTGTTGAAAATTGCCAGCCGGTGTGGCCTGGGATTGAACCGACGACTTCTTGCTTGGAAGGTGGGTTCTTACCTAACATACCACACTGGCACACGCACTATTAAATACGTGGTGCAAAAATTCACATACAGTGCTGCTCGAAATATGAGAAAATTTTCTTGTCGAGGCATTTAAGGACTCGTATATTACTAATAGATTTATTCAAAGTAAAACATTTAATTTTTGTTATCTTAGGCACCAAAATTATAACTATAATAACAAACCTTTAATTCTCTACCAAGTAACACAACAAAAACGAAATTAGCACCTTGAGTAGCTGTTCGGAACTTTCTACAGTACTTTGTATAATAAATTTTGTTTTTTTTTGGTGTCCGCACACCGTTTTGGCATAGTTCTTATGAGATTTGTTAGATTTATTGTTAGGTATTAATTGCCGCTCTCCATCAGCTTCTGCATATTTTTAAGACAATGTGGTTCAGCTCTGCGCTTCAAGAACTGGGAACAACTTTATTTAAATAAAAGAACCGGTTAACCGGTTATTTGAATTATTAGTAACCGAAAACCGGTTTTTTTAAGTGCTACTTTTCAAATTATTCGGTTTTTGGAAAAAGTCGAATAGTCGATCTCCCTAGTTGACACTCAAGAAAAAGAACAACGACAAAAACAAAACTAAACAGAATAGAAAGTGTTTTGCAAAAGTGGGCCAAAATCAAAAATGTAATGTGGAGCAGTTCTTTTTTCGTTCTCGTTAAGATCATCAATCAAAAGTTGAAGTTAAAAAAAAGTACAATAAAATAATCAAAAATAATTATATATACATATATATACATACATACATACATATGTATATATATATATATATATATATATTTGTATTTTAATGCTTTTGGTCGAAATATACAATCTCTTGTTATATATCTTTAAGAATTTTGTGTTTTTATAAGTATGTTAACATTATTTTCTTGAGTGTATTTGCATATGCAAACATGGGCAATAGAAACTTAAGTATTATTGCAACTTCATTGGATTTTATTTTGTAAACGGAGATGTTTAAATTATTCATAAACATGCAGAAAATGTTATTCTTAAACTAAAACTGGTTTATCGCTTGAAACGTGTGCTTTTCCTCTTTTAGTAACTATTTTTTTTTTAATATTCCTTTAACCACAAAATGTTTAAAAGTAAAAACAATTTAAATGGTTTTAAAATCTTTTTTAAGTCAATTCATGTTTTAAAGCTAATATTTTTGTGCTAAAATATTCCATGTGAAATCCTCAAATACTATACCAAAAATGGACAAATACTATACTATAGCAAATGGACATATTATACAAGAAACTTATCGAGCAACAAAAGTAATAATGGTGGTTTTAAGTATCATCTAAGCGGCCTTAATTTTGATAGTTTGAAAAATAGAGCACCTATTATTAGAGAAAAGGAAACAATCTTCAAATTGGTCAACTATTAAACTTACCACTGACGTCTTGCTGTCGAATAACTTAAAACGATTTTTTATTTCGGAATACCTAAGGTAGCGTAAGTACTATAAAAGTTATAAAAAAATATTATCGAAACCCCAGATAAATTTTTTACACATTACAGTAAAGAAATAAAAATCATCTTCTCGAATGATCACGGTCCAGAAAAATTCTTCTAAGCATTAATTTTTTATGGCGCAGTGTATATGATAGTGTCTAGAGTTTGACAACATCGGTCAAAATCTTATGAATAGTTGTCGGACTTGTACGGTGACTAAAAACACATTTACTTATAATCTTATTCTCCGTATATATACAAATTAATTTGCATTTGTGTGAAGTCTATAGACAGTTAAACATTTGAATTGATTTTCTTGAAATTTTTGCAGTATCTCTTCGTAAATCTGGAAAGAACTATATATTTTAACTAAGCTGTGCCACGCCCATGCAAAGTAAATATTTATTTGTCTATATCTTCAAAATGATGACAGGAAGATTCTCTAAATTTGAACCAAATAGATTCACGGTCAATGCAAATCATCAGTCAAAAAGTGGGCGAAATTGGACACGTGGGCGTGGCACCTTCAACACAAACTAAGTATCAATTTTTGTAAATCTTGAGAATGACTAAAGCTAAAGCCTATGAATTTGGTCAGAATTACTTCATAATCAATGCAAATCATCATCCAAAAATTGGGCGGCTTTGGATAAGTGGGCATGGTACCTCCCATACAAACTAAATATTGAATCAAATAGAACGATTCAAAAATAGACGAAATTGGATTAATTGGCGTGACACCTTTCTTTCATTCTAAAAAAGGTTTTTTTTTAAATGTGGAAAACAACACTTAAAACTTTGTTATCTCTCCACATTAGCCAAAATGCGGGAAAGATTGGATAAACGGGTATTGAACAGTACACCGGGTAAAAGCTATGTATCTATATACATATATATATACTAATGGCAAATTAATGAGTGATTATTTGAAGACATTATACAGGTAAATAACAGCTTCATTAGAGTCTTTTTGCAAGGAACTAAGGGCTATCTTAAATGTTTGGATTGGAATCGGAAGGAAATAAACTGGGGAAAAAGGATAAATAATGATTTTTTATTTCTATAACAGTCCCACCTCCCACTAACCCGCCAACAGCCGATCGTGGAGGCATCCCCATGGCGTAGAGACACGTACACACTGCAATCCGAACTAAAGCGAATACAAGCAAATAAGTTATGGCAACGAGAACACGAATCAGCTACAGAACTTAATTACCAGCTGAACATAAAAATTATTGATATATAGGGTGTGCAATATAAATTTTAAGTTTAAAAATGCAATAAAACAAAAACGGTTTGAAATTTTGCAAAATTTATTTTGTTGTTGTGAAGTATAATTGTTCCGGTTAAAAATGAAATATTATTTCATTCATATGTCTGCCGCGGCTGGCCTCACAGTACTCCAATCAATCGAAACAATTTTCAAGAACTTTTTCTAGTATATTGGATCGTATCTCGGCAATGGCATCACAAATGTTGGCCTTCAAATGTTCAATTATTTTTGGTTTGTTGGCATATCATTTCGTTCAGTGGAAATAATACACTGAATTTTATGACAGAAGAGAATGACATTTGCCTCATTCTAAATAACCGCTGCTTCATATTTTAACCGATAGATGGCCCACCCTATACATATATGTATATGTACTTAAAGCCAATTAAAATACACATACATAGATGGATGAGTTACAAAAATATATACATATTAAAAAATTTATGTTGATTTATTTGATTGATTTTGACACCGTCAAAATCAATAAATTCGTAATGTAGGTTGTATTCATTGCATAATTACGGGAAAATTTAACAGGGATGCTAAAATTTATGTTTAGAAGTAAAAGTCCAAATTCAATATCACCCGAAATGAGGTTGCAAACAACTCAAAATTGCCTTTTTACTCTCTAATGTTGGAATTTTTATTAGGCCCAATCTAGCCTTATACGAAAGAAATCTACCAGTTTCATTGTAGGGCACGTAAACAGACTCAACTGAATTGGTTTTGCTTTTGCACAGACTCAACTGAATCAATATGGCACTGATACTAAGGATTCCAAACAACAAAGACATACTCCAGAATTGTCCTCAGGTCAGCTCGGTTATTAGCCTATAAGTGCACGAAGGTCAAAAAAACCGATTTTTTTCCAGTAACTCGAGATTTTGGAGGTGTTTCGAAAATTTCGTAAACAGATCCTTGTTCTGCTCGGCAGCGCCTATCAGAAAAATGTTAACATTTGCCAGGTATTTTTTTATCACACTGTGTAATTCTTTATTAACACAGTTTTGTGGTCCACTGCTCGTAACTTTTTCACCAGCAATAAGAATTTGTATTTTTAATTACTCTTTCTTTTACCACTTTGTAAATAGCAACAATAACTCAACAGATCTTTCTTACAAAGATGTTCTAACCCAATCGTTGCTACAACTCTTAGTAACTCCTTCTACTGAGTTAGCGTCAACTCAACTGGATTTTACTTCACGACTCATTTCACGAGTTTACTCCTTATAAACTCTCTCCACGCTGAGTTTACTCATAATCTGTTCGCTGAGTTTACAACACATAAATCAACTGTTGTCCACATCGATGTTCTTTTCATATGGCTGAGTATACAATACCTCGAAAGCTCTCAAACATCTCGATATTTCAGGTAGATTTCATTTTTTCCCCTATTTTTTTTTAGTTCTTATGTAGCCATGCGATTGTAAACATCTGCTTCTTTCAGTTCTTGTTTGTTATTGTCTGTTACTTGTTTACTTTTCTGCCTATTTTTGCTGTTGCCGTTTATTTTTATTTACTACGTTACTGCTTATGTTGTTGTTACCGATTTCGTTATGCGCTTTCAGGACTTATAGTTGTTTTTGCGGATTTTGTTTATTTTTTTAGCAATGTTTTAAACGACAGGGTTGCCCAGCCTCATTTTCGTAACGATATTAACATTTTTTGCATTAATTTCATATTCAATTAGAGTTATAGAGACAAGTAATATGATAAACTAGATTAGAAAAATTTCAGAACAAGAACTCGATATAACCATGCGCTGGTTGAATTACATATAAATTTTATTATTAAAAGTAAAAAAAAAAACACATTTTTGTTCATGTGTTGCTTAAAAATCAATATGGACCAAAATGGTTCTTTACCTAATATTTTTTTTTTTTGTCTAACAGCTGTGTTAAAATAATAATAATTAATATCATTGGTCTGCAAATTTGGAGAAAACAATTGACTGCAGAAACGATGCATGTTTTTTAACTAATCTGGTTGTGCTGTGTTCGAATCTGGCATACAAATTGGGCTATCACGTCTTTTCCATTTTTTATTCCATGCTGGTAATACTGTAAAATAGTCAATACTGACAATTCAAATTCACAGTTATTAATTTGGCAGAAGCCCTCATTCATTCTAACTCTTAATAATAGTAGCATTTAAGCATGGTAGGGAGATCGTGTGTTACTAATTCAAGCTACTTCTGCTTTGTGTGGAGATAATATTTGGTTGAAAAAAAAATACGCAATATCAGAATCATTAAAATATGCATACTTACATTATTTTGGTTTTGCGGTCAGAAACTTGGACAAACCGTGGACACCTATAAAGATGCAGAACTGTTTTATACAAGTGGTCAAATGGCAAGAAGATCTATTACTTTTTTTCAATTTCAGTACATTACAAATAACCATCAAACCGATTGTTATTTCTTGTTAACGAAAGTTGCTGGATTCAATATGAAAAATCAAAAAAATATTACTTACGAAAATGTCCCAGCGGTCACCAAACCAGTTCAATGTCCACCAAATGATTCATTACTTGTTATTTTCAGTGCTTAAGCTGAGTGGAAATATCTTACTGACAAAAGTAACAACGTATAGAGATAGAAGCTTGGAAACGACTGCATATTTTGAAAAAAAAAGACACTTTATTCTATATTGTTGATGTCTTATTTCAAAAAATGAGCCAGCCATGTGACAAAACTGTAAGGAGATTATTTATTGATGGCTCTAAGTACAGCTTAAAGGCTCTTCGTTTGCATAATGGGAATGGAAAACCATCCATACCAATTGCTCATGCCATTAATACAAAGGAAAATTACGAATCAATGACTGAAATTTTGACATTACTCAAATACAACGATAATAAATGGAAGATTAGTGGTGACTTTAAGGTGTGTGATTTAAATTTATTTTGTATATATAGTATAAACCATCGTAAATAACTGTAAATTAATCTGTTTCAGGTCATTGGTTTGTTGACTGGTATGCAGGTAGGTTTCACAAAATATTGTTGTTTCCTTTGTCTATGGGATAGTCGCGCTATATCTTATCATTACGTCAGAACCGAGTATTCACCAGAAAAACAAAACATTTCAAATAAACCATTCATTGATCCAAATGACGTTCTTCTTCGCCGCTGCACATAAAATTGGACCTTTTTAAGAACTTTGTCAAGGCTCTGGACAAAGATGGTGCAGTATTTAAATATATATTAGCGGTTTTACTTAAAATGTCTATTGAATTTTTTACAATGTTTATTAGAGAAAGAATGTGCAGCCTGGAAATCTTTCAAGAGCATCATGAACAGTTTTCTTCGAAATAATAAGAGTGAAAACTACAGACAAACTGTTGCTGAATTATTGAAAAGTTATCGCGAATTAGTTGCAAGAATGTCACTCAAGCGTGCTCACCAAAATTTAATGAAAATTGAAAGATATTATCAAGGATTTTTAAACAAAAGCATGCTGAGAGTATATTTCTGGACTCTAATACGTGAAACCGAACCAAAAAAATACACACAAAGTTCAAATAACGCTAATCACTTCTGAAAATTCATTGACTTTTAAATAGACCAATGATGGTTTATGTAAAAAACTAATAAAAACATTTTTTGGTATCTCGAAAAGCTGACGTGATAGAGAATAAGCAATTACAGATTCGAATTCAGCCCACCAAATTACCGTAGAAAAGATATATGATTGCTCCAGCCCAAAACCTTGTTGGTTAGTGTATAGGGGTAGCGTAGTAAGCCGGGTTTCAACTATTTACAAATAAAATGTTTTTTAATATTTCTGTTCATACTCAGCTTTTATAGAGTTAAACAAATTTGATTAAGTACTTTTTTGATTGCAAAATTTCTACGATTTCTCTTTTATTTTGATGATTACTTTTGTGCCCTTCATCTAAACACAAGGCAATTATGTACGTTTGGATGTACGTTTTATTTGTAAATAATTATATTTTTTTAAAAAACTTGTTTTTAAAAATAGTTTTTTAATTTCATTTTATAAAAGAACTCATATAAACACTTTGGCGAAGATCAACTTTTGAACAGTTGAATATCAAATGTGGGTATAATTAAACAAAATGAAAATTGAATATAAAATAAATATAATTTTAGTTGCAATAAAAAACATCCCAATTTTAAATCTGCTTGCGTATCTTGCAGACTAAACTATTCTATCATTTACCTCACTGCTAATCCATATTCTACCGTATTGTACTAAAAAATAAAATAATAAAGAATAGTTTGTTTTGTACTTTATACCAATAGCTGAATCTTCCTCTCCTATCCACTCCTCCTTCCACCACCCATAACATACAGCTATCTATGTGTATGTTAAAAACAAAATACACATTCCTTAATATTCTATTGTTTTGAACCCCATAAGGTTAAGGGTTTCTTAATTAAACATTTACAAAGTAAAAAGTTTTGAGGGTAAAAAGAATATGAAAAACAAATTTTAACAGAATTGCAACAAAATAAAAAAACAACAACAAAAAGGAGATATACATAGATAGTAAAAAAACAACAACATGAAATTAATTTCTTTGTTTGGTTGTTGTTTTTCCTTTTCAAGGGAAAAGAGTTAAAAAATTTTTGTTTGTTCTAAATTAAAAAAAAAAAAAAAACATAAATGGAGAAAAACTAAAATACTTAGTTTACCAACATTTCTTTAAAAATGAAACCTAAAAAAGAATAATAATTTAAAAAAATTTTAAGGATCCAAGGGAGCAGAGTAAATGGTAAAAACTGAAGTGTAATTAAATAACAAAGGAATTTCCCTATAAGAAAAAACAAGTACTAAATGGCTGTCTAACTAAAATTCACGATGTTAATTGTAAATAAAACAAAACGTTTTCAGTGAATATCTTAATACTTTTTATTATGATAGAAGGATCTATGACAATTATGTGTACCAAATATCGCCCAAATGCTCGCCGCGGCTTCGGTAACATACCTCTATCCGTCAGTTTATATTTTCAATGACTCTGAGACATAATCAATATCCTTAATGTGCCGAATTATCACATCATTTAGCTATTGAATTGTTCTTGGGTTATTGACATACACTTTTTCTGTTAAATATTCCCAAAGAAAGAACATAAACGGTGTCAAATTACATGATCGTGTCGGTCAATTAACGTCGCCACGACATGAGATAACACGACCGTTAAATTTCTCGCGCAATAGGGCCATTATTTCGTTGGCTGTGACATATACTCAATTTTTGGCCACAAGAACTCCGTTATCATCTCGCGATAGCGAGCACCATTATAACGGTAACTGCTTGGCCGACCTTATTTTCGAAGAAGTACGGCCCGAGAACGCCGACAGCCCATAAAACAGTCACACTCTTTAGATGCATCGGGTATTCAACAATTACTCGTGGATTCTCATTTGCCCAAAAAGTGACTATTCGGCTTGTTAACGAATCCACTGAGGTGGAAGTGTGCCTCCTAGCCGAAGATAATTTTCTCTGTAAAGTCGCCATTCACTTCTGTCTGTTCAACTAAGCATGCGGCGTATTGACAAAGCTCTAAATGGTCAGGAGGCTTCAACACTGTGGTCAATTGAACTTGGTAAGCGTGTAAATTCAAATCTTTATTCAAAATTCACACAATGATGTTCTTGAGATGTTAAATTCTCGGGCAAGATGACGAGTCGACGGCTTTTCTGCCACTCTATGGCGAATAATAGCAATGTTTTCTGGGCGAGCATGCACAGGTGTTTCTGCATTCCCTACAGACCCGGTTTACTAAAATTTCCGCACTATTCTTCAGATTTTGGACACAATTGGTTCATTATATTGACCAAAAAAATTACGAAATGCATTATGATTTTAACTCCCATTTTTTAAAAGGCTTTAACAATCTTAATGCTCTGCTCAAGTGTGCACCACTCCATGTTTGAAATGTTTAAACAAAGAAATGTTAGGTGTACCTCTCCATGGTTGAAGTTGTCAAACTCTGAAACAAAGAAATGTCAAATTAAGTTGGAAAACAAACTTGACGTCAAGGTGTAACTTACATTTAACATCGTGGATTATGAATAGTCCAAACCCCTTTACTTCATACTTTTGCCACTCATATTTTCTTTTTATAAGATATCAATAATTTCATTAAAAAATATATCCTGGCTTACCTTGACCAGAGCCAGCCCCTGTATGTAATTGTGGCGATTACTTTTCTCAAATATTAGATTATACTCCTTTTTACGCCAGTTTTTATTAGAGATTTTATTTCAGCTGCTCCACTTTTATGCAGTATTAGTAGGCAAAATGCTTTACATATTTTAATATTTTCAGTTTGAAAACTTTTATTATATATGAAAAAATTCCCGGATTTCTCACATAAAAATTCCGGGAAAGCTGTAAATGGATTAGTTGAAATACTTCTTATATGTATATAAAATTGTATGTATGTTTGTGTTAAGTCTATAGAAAGCTAAACGGTTGAACAGATTTTGTTGAAATATTTACAGTATCACTCTATATATCTGGAAAGAACTACATACTCGTATATTAACAGAAAATCCAACTTGGCAGTGACACGCTCATATACAATAAGTATTTATTTCTGTATATATTCAAAATCATAACAGTAAGAATCTCTAAATATGAACCAAATAGCTTCATAGTCAAGTCGGATAAGAGGGCATACAAACTAAATACTAATTTTTATATATTTTTTTAAAACGATTAAAGCAAGAGTTTTTGAATTTTGTCTGCATGACTTCAAGGTCAACACAAATCTTCAGTCAAAACTTGGGCGGTATTGGCTAAGTGGGCATGGCGTCAAGCATACATAAGTATATAGTAAACATTAATTTTTGTATATCTTGAGAACAGTTATAATAGAAGTTTCTAAATTTGGTTCAAACAACATCGTGGACAATGCATATCATCAGCCAATAACTGGGCGAGATAAGTGGGCTTGGCGCCTACCTTTCATAGTAACTACGGATTTTTTTATATAAAGAACAACAATTAAAGCTTCGTTATCCTCCATATGAGCCAAAAAGCAAGAAAGATTGGAGAAGCGGATATTGCACAAACTACGCCGGGTAAAAGCTATCTATATACACATCTTCTTATCTTCCTATACATCGGGTGGGCCATCTATCGGCTTAAATTTGAACCAGCGGTTATTTCGAATCTGGCAATGCTTACGCCATCCTATTCTGTCACAAAATTCAGTACATTATCTCCACTGAACGAAATAAACGATAACCGATTTTCTTGTGCCCGCTCTTCATGGTATTAATGTGAACGATGTTTGGTTTCAACAGGATGGTGTGCAACTTGCCACATATCTCATGCCACAATCGCTTTATTGCATCAAACGTGAAACCGATACATGCATTAAACAGGACTATAAAATGCATTGTAATTGATGTTCTCTGAAATGCGCCAACTGATTTGATGTTGTATGCCCGAAAGATGAAGTCAATAGTAAGGTTTTTATAAATATATATTAGGGAGATTGATTATTCGACTTTTTCAAAAACCGGTTTTCGAATATTTAAAATAGTAGCAATTTAAAATAACCGATTTTCGGTTAATAAAAATTCAAATAACCGGTTAACCGATTCTTTTATTTAAATAAAATTGTTCTTAATTCTTGAACCGCAAAGCTGGACCACGTCGTTTTTAAAAAAAGCAGAAGCTGACGCAGAGCTTAAAATTAAAGTGCCGATCAATACTAATAATAATTCTAACAAATTTCATTAAAACTATGCCAAAACGGTGTGCGGAGGCCATAAAAAACAAAGGTTATTACACAAAGTACTGAAAGTTGTTTAAGTTTCGAACAGCTTCTCACGGAGCTAATATCGTTTTTGTTGTTGTATTACTTGGTAGAAATGGAATTTAAAGGTTTGTTATTAGAGTTATAGTTTAGGTGCCTAAGAAGAATTAAGTGTTTTACTTTGAGTAAATTTATTAGTAATATACGAGTATTTGATTGCCTCGACAATAACAGTAGTTTGTTTGGGCTTCGAACAGCACTGTTTGTAAATTCATGCACCACGTATTTAAAAGTGTGTCACTGTGGTATGTTAGGTAAGACTAACAAGAAGTCGTCGGCTCAATCCCACGCCACACCATCTGACAATTTCCAACAGCGATATCACCTCAGAACATTACTAGCGACTGGATATGTGTATTTACGCTGTGAAAAACTTCACTAACTAATGTATCTGCGGTTCAGAGATGGCGTTTGTGCGTCGCTTTCAATGAGTCTAGTTGATCATTCTCCATATATAAAAATCAATATTTATTTATCAAAAAAGATAAGAAAAACTTATTGTTGCTTAAGTTTTTGAAACATAACTTAGGGCTTTTTGGATTGCATATAGCGATATGTACTTTTTTTCCATATCATCAGAATTTCTGAATACACATATAATCATATAAATCAGTCATGGCCTAACTGCAAAGGGTCCATTCAGCGAACATACATACGTACTGTATAGCTATATAATTTATATAATTTTTATTATGAACCCCCAGCATGCTTCATTGTGGGTAGCTAATACCTGGCAAAAATCTCTTAATTAGTGTCCCGTGAATATTATTTATGCCATCGGAGCCGAATAAATTAAATTTGCTTTACCGCTACAAAGCACTTTAGCCATATCCTCTGTTGTCCAGTTTAAGTGACGCTCTGCAAAGTCAAAACGCCTTAATTTATTAATAGAGAAGTCAAATAAGTTGACTCCATTTATCTGCCTCTAGCAGTATGTACGCTATCTAAGACGCTCATTTGTGTTTTTGCGTAATTAACAACATCTACTGCCGTTTTTCGTGGATATATTTTTATTAGCCTTAGCATTTCTCGGTCCTGACGAGTAATATGGCTATGACTTCCTGGATTTCTGTCTACGCTTTCAGAAGAGTGAAATTTTGAGTAATTTCGACTAACAGTTGATTTGTGTGCTCCGAATAGGACTCCAACTTCGCTCATCGCCATTTTTTTCTCAAAAGCTTTTATTATTGCCACATCGCTTGATAACTGTTTCTTGAAAAATACAAAAAATTTTCACAATTAAACTATTTTTTTAAACAAATGATACGATTTACTTTAACAGCGCGTTGAATTTTTATTTTTTGTTTGCACAATATGTTCACTTTTTATAATTAATAAAATATTGTGATCAAATTAAAAAGGTTAATCAACTGATAATATTAAATGTGCTTCTCCTTCTTAGAAAGAATAAAAATATAAAAGAGAATTTGAATTGGATACCGTTGTTAGTAATAGAATGCAATTTCAAATTACGAAACGCAGAGTTGCATTTTCGATGCTCGTATACAGTTTTGTTGTATATGATCGTTTACCTTTAGCTCCTGGGTCAGTTGAATTTTTCGCGGGTACAGAACTATGTCGTAACCGCCAAGTTGTGTGGAAAACCAAGTTTTTGTAACCAATGCGAGTCGACTGCTTCTGATTCTCTTGCACAGATCTTTGCCAGATCTTGTGTTTCGTATTCGTATAGGTGTTGATTTATTGCTTAATGAACCAGTGGACTCAAATTTAACCACTACGAAACATTTTCTTCGTAAGATCAAGTGAAACGCCGACCGAATTGAACACATATGTACGTATTTTCAAAAGGAAATTCTATTATTTGCACCTGTTGATGTAAGCAAAGCAAACTGAAAAAATGTCAGCCAATTCGACAGGTGTAACTTTAACAATATGAACGCTAGTAGGTATCAAAGTTCGAAGGTTCCTACTATAAGACACGTTGTATTCATAATTTACTTACCTTTTCTGAAAAGTTAGCTTAACTACGAACATTATTTCTCGAGTCTATTTAATATTATTGTTTTAACTTACCCGACAATGACAAAAGGAAAAAAATTCCAGTTTTTTTTTATTTAAAGATTTCATATGGAAAATAATTCTTTAGGAAAAAAAACACAATAAAAGAAAGAATTTTTTTTAAAACTTTCTAAAAAAACAAGAATATTAAAAATATAGAATAAAAACTTATAAAAATAGAAGAGAAAAAATTTGATAAAAATGTTGACAAAGTTTTACTTTTACTTCTACTCTGGTCTAATAATTGTTGTTATTGTTCTCGTTATATTTGTTGTTTTTGTATTATAAAATTTGTTGTTGTTGTCTCTGTTATTCTAGTGCACTTGTTGGTTGTCATAGCAGAGATAAAAGGCAGTATGAAATACAGAGAGAAGGAGTGAGAGAGTGAAAAACGGAGTAATAAGTTTTATTTGTTGTTCTTCTTATCATCAACGGCTTTGTTATAATCTTCACTCTCATGTAACTGTTGGTTACATGTCTTTTTTGTTGGTAAATAGTGTTGTTGTGTTGTTTAGATTTCTATTTTTATAGTTCTCAATTATTGTCGTTGTTGCTGTTGTAATTTTTAGTTTGTTTAGTTACTAAAGCGACAACAACAACTTTAGCATATTTTGGGAATTTTTTTTTTATATTTTATACGAGCAGCTGTCTTCGTTATTGCTATTGTGTGTCTGTGTGCTCTTGGTGTCCTTTTTCCGCTTACTCTCTTATTTTTTTTAGTGTTGTTTTTAATAATAATTTTTGTTTCCTCTTTCTCCAGCATCTCATTTTCATTCCCCTCTCAACAGTTACATTTGCTTTTACTCCTTAAACTTCATGTGATGTTGCCGTTGTAACAGCAGGTGGTGTATATGTAGTAGCTGTTGGTGTATATGTTCCGACTGGCTGTGGGGTATGTGGTGTATTGGTGGCTGGTGCTGTGTTATATGGTACATTAGTTGATGGTGTATATGGTGCTGCCGATGCTGGAGCATATCCAGTACTAGCCGGTGCATATGTATTGGTTGTTGCATTCGTATCCTTTGCTATTATAAATTTATACATGACGGCATACAGGATGCCACCGAGCAAGAGTTCACTTAAAGCAATTACTAAAACAAGTGCCCAGCCGGGTATTGCCAAGCCCTCTACAAGACAGAAAAATTAAAAGGGAGATGGAGATGAAAAGAAAGAGAAAAACAAATTAATTTCGAATATAGTTTGAATGTTTTCAAGTAAAATTAAACAATAATTGTCATAGGAAAGTAATTTTTCTTAATGTAATTAAAAAAAGGGTTTTATGTTTTTCCTTTCAGTAAAAGGAAAGTTACAAACAAGCTACATTTGAATGCATTTTCGCCAAAATAAGTGAATTCTAGTTTCGTAAATATACCTCCAAGTAGCCAAATATTCCATGACGATCTTAAGCAATTGGCTTGTTTTGTTGAATATAGAGGATTGATTTCTACCCTGCCATTTAGAAGTACGAATCAGGTGGCAGAGTAATTAGGTGGCAACTAACGCAGGACACTGTAGGTTTGAAAATCATGCAGAGACGATAAATCTGCTTTAAACAGTTGTAATCGTAACTGTTTTCGAGAAAAAATTTAGAAAATACTGTCTTCGCTTTCTGGATGTGATAAGCTTTAATGGCCTTTCATGGCCATCTATTAAATAACTGGGAGATATAGATTCTTTTATTAGGGCAAACTTCTGATTTGGCGTGTTTCCTACCAGCAATTTTTTGATGTACTCATTTACTGCATTTACTGTCTTTTGTCTATCTATTGAGACTGTTCAACGTATTTCGGTTTAATCCTCCTCTCGTCCTACCTTTTTAATTTCTTTACAGACGTCAATATTTAGAAAATAATTCATTGGACTCAAGTATTCACTTATTTACTTTGCTGCCCATAACAACTCGTTTATCAGGTTTCGGCCTGCCTTAGCACTTCTTCCCCGGTGGCACTGCTTCGAGTTCGCCTTCGCCAATTGGTCATATCAACCCATTAAGAGCATCCCCGACTTGATTCCTCCAATGCGAACAATGTCGACCTCTACGTCGACGGTCACTGGCTCCACATCAAACACTCGTTTTGCTAGAGTAGCCTCCTTATCCGAACAACATGGCCTAATCAGCATAGCCGCTGAATGTTGATGTGCTTAGCAATGTCCACGACGTCGAGAAGCTCGTACAGCTTATGGTTGGTTCGGATGCGGAATTCGTCGACAACTCTTACATAAGTGAAGATCTTGCAAAGATCTTTTTTATCGAATACTCATAAGACAGCTGTTTCGGTACTGAACAGCGTCGATGCTTCTATGCCATAAAGAAGACCAGACCGTCGAGTGCAGCGGCTTTGTTGGCCTTAAGTCGCCGCATCGCAATCCTGATCTCATTATGGCTGAGCGGTGGACTATCGATGTCGCCATTAAGGATTAGGGTCGTTGCAACATCTTCTCTAATGGCGGAGTTTGCAATAGATTATAGAAGTGCTGCTTCCATAATCTCAATATCCCTTTCTCCACTGCAGGATGCTGCTTGCCTGAAACAGTCGGTCTTTTTACCCTTCTGTAACATTTTCGAATGTCATTTCTACTTCTGTACATCTCAAAATCTTCACGCTCTCTTCTTTCATGCTCCCTCTTCTTGCGTCTGTAAAGGCGTCACCCTTCCCTACTCCTCTCTATGTAGTCCACCAAACGCAATAGCTCGTATAACGGCGAACTGCAGCGTTCTTTTGTCGGCGACGTTCTACGCCAAATTAGACTCGCGACACTCCTTATTGTTCCATTGGTTTCTCTCGTGTGGGCGCTTTTAACAATATGCTCTTACCGCAGTATGTGAAGATGTACCCAGAGGACGGGAAGATCTACTCAAGTAAGCCATGCTTTATTTTTCTCTACAATTTTTATGCGGTCAGTAGTTTGTCAACCTGATGCTGGCATACCAGGCAATCTGATTATAGTGAGAAACGTATAGGGTATGCCAAGGACTGATATAATTTAGTTTGCAAAGAAATTTCTTTGATATTTTGTTAAAATACAGGGTATGAGGTTTGTTGCAAAGGCAAAAACCAGGTACATCTTCTGAATGTTAGATGCGCAAGAAAAAAGTGTGACAAATACAGCTCCCATCATCATTTATCAAAAATATGGTAAAATTTGTGAACACCACTGTATATTGGATTAACCTGAATTATATATTTACTTGTAAATAATTTTATTTTATTTAAAGCCAATTAAAAATGATTACACTGCTAAAATGTTTCTACTTAGGCTTTTTATATATCTGCATAATTTTTGTTCATTTAATTAATTAGCGAAAAGGGATATAATTTTTAAAAGAAAAACAAAATAAAATTTAGTGTTTTTTAGCCCTCTTATTCATATAATTTTATTAAAAATGATATGTAAAAAAGGATAATGAATAACGCATCCTTTACATATCAATCACGTTGTTAAGGGAGATATAAAATAAGAAAAAAAGACAAAATTTTATAATTAACTGCGTTGTTATACATACATATGTATATATGTACTCGTACTTACCAAAATAACTGCGCGTTAGAGTTCTACGACCACGCAATACACGACGTAATGCTTCCGTTTCCTGGGTACAGCAGGCAAATAAAACTAAAAATTAAAAACAAATAAAAATGAAAGAAGAAAGATTTATTAATAAAACATGTGAACAACAACAAAAAAAAAACGAATTTTGTGATTTTTTTGTTGTTTTAGTTTTTCGCTTTGGCTTCTTTTTTGTTGTTGTTAGCGAAAGCATTAAGAAAAAGTTTTTTAATGATATTTAAATATAAGGTGCATGAATATGCTACGAACACAAGAGTACAATAGGTGCACCACAGTATCACTGGCATTACTATCGCCATCATCAACTTCATCGTTTTATGCGTATAATGGCGTCCATATGGGATTTTATGTAAACATAGAAACAAAAACATATTTTTCATTTAAAAACCCATAAGTTAAGAGTAAAAAAAAAGAAAATTTACTTTTGTTATGTACATACATACCATGTGTACATATGTGTGTAGATAAATAGAAATGTAAAAGAGTGAAATTTTGAATTTGGTAAAATTAAAATTTAACGTTTATCTTATGTATAAAAATGAATGTGTATTTGTATGTATGTATGTATGTATGTATGGATGTATATATGTATGTATGCATGTATGTCTATATGTATGTATGTATGTATGCATGTATGTATGTATGCATGTATGTATGAATGTATGTTTGTACGTTTGTTTCAAGACTATAAAGTGTGGAAGGAACATATTTCAAAAAATCCAACTGAGCGGTGCCTCGCCTATACAAAGGTAATATTTATTTGTCTATATCTTCAAAAAGGTAACAGTAAAAGTCTCTTAATTTGGTCCAAATGGGCATGGTACCTCCTATACAAAGTATATATTTTTTCTGTATGTATCTCGAAAACTTACCGTTTCCAAACTTTTTGAATTTAGTCTGAATGAATTTGTAATCAATACAAATAATCAGTCAAAAAGTGGGCTGAACGGGATAAGTGGGCGTGGCATATACATTGCAAAGTAAATATTTACATTTGTATATCTTGAGAACAGTAATAGTAGAAATTTAGTAATTTAGTACAAACGACTTCGCTGACAATTAGGATTGGCAAATACCAGGGCTTAAAAAACCCAACCAACAGAGTCTTATTGGGTTTTTTTTTTGGTTGTATTGGGTTTTATAACTACTTCTGAATTTCGTTCAAGTCGCCAATATTTATTGTTTATTTTTACAATCACGTTATTTTAGTATTTATAATGCAATTTTGCGCTATTGGCGGTATCAAGACGTCATTGTGTACTATTAACTGCTAAAACTCGGTTATCGGAGCAATCTGCTATTACTTCGTTTGAATCATGCATTATGAGAAAAACGGCCACAATATACAGACAGACATAATTAAGTTATCCTCTTGCAAGACAATATCCGAGCGCATATTACCTCGAACAAATTACCTCGTTCTACAACTAAAAAACCGTGGATTCTCCGTTTTTTAACAAAGAGTGAAAGGGAAGCATGTCACCAAATTACTTCTTTTGAAGAAATACAAAATCGGTTTTTTTGCGACGGGATTTGGAAATTGGCTCAGAGGCGGGAAAAAGATGTGAGCAGCGATTTGATACATTTATTTTAATATCTTTTTAAGCTGAAAAACGGAAAAAATATATCGATTGGCCCATCTATTGGTTTAAATTTGAACCAGCAGTTATTTCGAATCTGGCAACAATTATGTCATTCTATTCTGTCATAAAATTCAGTATTTTATCTCCACTGAACGAAATGAATCGATTAACGCTTGAGCAACGTTGCGAATTATTGGAAATTTATTTCCACAACAAAGACAATTGGTTGGAAGTTGCAACAAAAAAAAAAAAAAAATCATCTTTTCGGATGAAGTTCATTTTCATCTTGGTGGCTACGTTAATAAGCAAAATTGCTGTATTTGGGACTCCAAAAACCAAAACGTGATCTTACAGAAACCAATGCATCCATTATGAGGGACTGTTTGGTGCGGCTTGTTGAGCGGAGGCATCATTGTCCCATATAAATGAGGACGGCGCAACCATTATGGTCAATGGAGACACCTATCGTACTATGATAACTGATTTTTTGTGTCCGCTCTTCATGGTTTTGATGTAAACGATGTTTGGTTTCAACAGGATGGTGCAACTTTCCACACATCTCATGCCACAATCGATTTATTGCGTCAAACGCTTGATGAACATTTAATTAACCGAAATGGTGATGTCAGTTGGCCGTCAAGAAGCTGCGATTTGGCACCGTTGGACTACTTTCTGTGGGGCGCCGTTAAAAGCAAGTATTACGCCGACTAACCAGAGACAGCTGAGCATTTGAGGGCCAGAATTCATGAAGCCACTGCGGAGATACGACCCCATACACTCGAAAAAGTTCTCGAAAATTGATCCGATCGAATGAGGTAATGTGAGGCCAGCCGCGCCAGCAATATGAATGAAATAATATTTCATTCCTAGCCGGAATAATTGTACTTCACAACAAAAAAATAAATTTGGCAAAATTTCAAACCGTTTGTTTAGTTGCATTTTAAAATGTAAACTTTTAAGTGGCCCACCCTATATTTGTACTCCCAATACGTAAATTACACTTAGTTTTGTTGTAAATAAACTACGAAAACCTTTAAATAAAAACGCAACGGGCTTAATTGGATAATACAGTAGGTTGCCAACATTGCTGACAATACACATCATCAGTCGCTGGTTGGGAAAGATTGGATAAGTAAAGCCGTGGTATAATGCTTGAGACATTTCCTTTTCGTGTACACTCTTGTTAACGAGATTAAGTGATTAATTATCATTATATTTTTTCATATGGGGTTATTTATGCTGTAGGTCAGGTCGTAAGAATGATATAGTTACGCTGTCTCAAGTCCAACAAAAGACCTGCATCTAAACCAAAATGGGCTTATGATGCGCTCAACTAAAAACTTACATTAAGCGATAAAATAGTGACTCTATATCACATATCATTGAGAAAATTATTACCTATAACGTAGTTCCTTAGAACCCTCCAACCAATACCATTGAGGAGGTTCATGTGCAGTACTAGGTCGGGCCCGAACTGTACCGCCCTTAGTTTTAAGTACTTGAAATAACATTTCAGGTGTAATTCAGGCGCTAGCAACTGAAATATTGGCCTTAAGTAATTGGTTGTTTAGTCGTAGACCTATAGAAATGTAAAATTATATGATTGTGTGGAATATTATTATTTTATTATTGTCAGAGTGAGAGGAGAGGCCCATTTGGTGATGGCACTGCTACCTAGGAAGATCTATTGTGGCAAACACTACATGATCAGACCCACTAATGCACAAGCCGAAACGAACTGCAATGACTCAGAACAAATCCCATTCAAGCCTCCATAAAGTCAAAAATGTATTGGCGGATGATTGTCTGCTCGGTCCAGAAACATTTCCCGGGACAGTTTACAGAAGTATACTCTCAACCTTCCCTAAAAAGACAACAATACCCTTAACTTGCAGCCGATGAAACTGTTGAAGTCGAATAAATGGCTACATAAACGTTCGCCTACGAATGTTTGCCAAAGCAACACAACAAAGAATATTCTCCGTTGATTCCTCTTCTTTTGTGCATAGACAGTACTCCGTGCCAGATACCGTATTGATATTGAAGAGGTGATACTTCAGTTAGTAGTGGCCCATTAGAAACCTAATAAGCTTCCTCAAAATTCGCTTGCCTATATGGGAACACAGTCTCGATTCGACTGCCTAAGGTCCGCACATTGTGTCCAAAACGACGAGCGGATTTCATGTTCCCACTCATGGATCATAAATAATAATGTTTTTCTTCAAAAAAAGGCAAATAAAGCATGAAAGACTACAGATGATTATAGCTTTATCGCGGTCATAATTTTGCAGATAAAACACGATTATTTGAAACTACATAGGCAAGAAGTGTAATTTTTTTATTATAATCATTAGCTTTTGCATGTGTTAATTCTTTTATAATATGCAGGTACTCCTATCCCGTAAACGTGTATTGAAAAATATGTTATTTTTTTATAGACTTGAATGTTTGTTATGGAGCTAATAATAGCACCGAACAAAGCTATTATAAGAAGCAGAAAAGTTAAAAAATAATTAAAAGATTTTCAATAATTTTTTTCCATGTTCAGGGATCTTGTTAAATTCGCTTTTAAATGTAATAAAAATGCAATATAATAGCATTAGGAAATTATGTTGAAAAAGGATTTTTCAGTATTTTTATTCGTTTTGACGTATTTTAATGAAATAATTGTTTTAAGGAAAACTAAGCTGATACTTCATAACCTTGCCAAAACAACGTCTATTAAGAATATTATCAATGTCGTGGAATTGAGAGGTTAGTTAACGCAATACCGACCCCGTTTAATGTAAAAAGAGAATTCCTTGTGCTGGATCGCACATTATTTTGTACATAAAAACCCAAAAATGCGTAATATTATGGGGATTAGGATGCTACTTATTTTTAGCAAATTCCTAATTACAATGTAGTTTCCTTCAGAAATATTCTTCGTAGCCAAAAAATCTGTTATGGAAAATTTTAGTCAAATTGCATCAGAGGAAGGTGTGCCACATTCGCCCATAATATGGTTTGCCTTATATGTATGGTCAAATTTTATTTTGTAAAGTTTGTGTTTCATGTTTCATTTCTCAACTGTTCTCTGTAGCAAAAAAATACATTGGGGAAAATTTTAGATTTCAGATTTTTTCAGGGCAAGGCGTACCGCATTCGCTCACAAGCTGTCAAAATATATTAAATTTTTATTAACAAAAGTGAATGTGACAGGGTCTTTTATCATATGGGTATGACCATAGTTTTTGAACGATATAGTTCAATTGAACTATTCACACGAGTGAACATAGGAAGCTGGTCGTAACAACAAGTTTTTTACTCTGTAGTTAGTATTTCTTTTTAGTTCACGTTTCATTTCGTTTGTTTCTTCTTCGTTCTTATTTCTTCTTCGTCCTATAATTGACACACATTTGCTAAAAAAAAAAAAACATTGGCAGTGTTACCCCACCAATAACAAATACAAGCAGTGTTTTCAAAATATAAAAGATCTGCGAACCCAATGAGCGCTTTTAGCAAAGTAGTTTGTTTTCTCATTTTGAAACAAATACGTTGGTAATGTCAACCTGCAAATAACACATATGTTACCAGCATTGTGGACATCCGCTTTAGGTAAAATCTTCAGAAAATCAATTAAAAACTGAACTACTGAATTAAAAGAACGACCTGGTTCATTAAAATCAGCTGAACTAAAAAGAACCAAGACAAGAAAGAACTAATGAACCCAACTATAATCACAACGTACTAGAGACTGAAAATAATAAAAATGTTGTTTTTGAATGGAAAGCAGCAAAGAAGTTTAAATTGGGCCTGTCAGTCATCGTTTGTAGAGATCTCAAAGCGTATATCGATAACCTTAAAAAGGATAAAACGATTATCCTTGAATATACACATTATATAGAGCTATTGAATATAGCTAGTAAGCATACACCATCAGCACAATGCACGGGTGCGAAAATATACATGAATTGGCCTACGAACTATTAAGCAGTTAAGCATATTTTCCTCATTTAGACCCTTTTGACTTATTTCTGTTATTAAATTGCAAAAAAATGACAGGCTGGTAACAAATTTGGTTTTCTTTTAAGAACTTGTTATTTAAAGGGAATAACAAAACTTTCAATTAAAAGTATCGAGCTAATTTTTTCTTCTCCGTCACTCCTCCGTGAAGCTTATTGGCTTTCCACAAACCATCCATTACTTCGTTTTTAATTACATAAATGATGATTATTTTACTGCAGCTCGTCTCCATAGGATTGTGTAGTGGTGAAGATCCTTGCTAAGTTGTGGTGATCGTTACTTAGCATTATAATATTTTACCCAGTAGGTGGCGTTTTCTTCTAATCATTCATCTGATGTTTGTCATCATCGCCAGAGGTAAGTTGGGTGGTCCGGGTGGCTTTCAAATATCGATTTGTCTGGAGAGAGGTTGAAGTCTCTTTTCGTTATATCCTCTGCTGGAATTCAAAGCTGAACTGTTTGTGTTTAATGCCTGCACTCTATTATTATTCTGATCAGGCACTATCGCAGGACACTGCGACCCATGGGATCTATTGTGCCCCTTCCGGTCTAAATACTAGCAGAATTGAAACCATAATGCTGTAATAAGATCATATGTCTCCCTAAATATTTCCATCTAAAGTTATCAAGAACCAAATCTTCGCGCAATGTATTTGGATGTTTTTGCTGCCTGTGACAACAGTCTACAAGCATCCACATCTGTGACCGCCATCCTTTTAGGATGCACTCTTAGTCTACAGTGTTTCGTAAGAAACTCCGTAAGAAGTTTCAAGTCCAGCCTACTGTACTTTAGAATTTCAGGAGACTATAGTAATAATACGTTCACCGAAAAAATACCTTCCGTTCAAAAAGACACCGAAATATTAAACTGCTTTAAATTAGTATTGCTAACAATTTGCTCGTATCTGTAAAAATATTTTGTACAATTACTGTATGATTTTTTGTTTTTGCTGCTGCTGAGTAAAAAAGACCCCTAATTAATCAAAACTTAATTAGCGGCATGTATCTGCAAGCCACAAACTCCCAGATATTCACTCTAAACGCCCACACACATACGTACATGAAGAAGCATTTGTTTAACCCGCAAAAGTTTGAGCAAAAAATTTTCTTTAAAAAAAAAAAAATAAATTCATGTTCTTATAAGCGTTAAAAATATTTTAAAAATAACAAAAAAGGAAAACGGAAAACCGAGAGATGAATTTATGAAAGTTTTAACTGGCAACTACCTAACCAATAACACAAAATACAAGGTAAAAATAAATGTCAGCGTTGTTATGTTTCTATGAAAAGTAGCATCACAAAAATGAAAAATAAAAAAAAAAAATATTGTTTTGATTGTCGTTAGAACTTTTCCTGGACTACCACATATTGTGTGGGTATCCATGTACCATATGTTGTAAATATTTTGTTATGGGAACATGTGGTTATTAAAAAAAGAAAAGCATTATTTCTGTGACTTTACTATGTTACTTATATTTATAAAAAGAAGAGATTGAGTCTTTTAAAAAAATCAACAGGGCGAGGTGGTTAACTATTGTCTAGGGTAATATTGGAGAGCATTAAGTGTACATGTTCTTTGCAATGTTGTCTCTTTGTACGATTTTCTCTGAAAGCATACAATTTTACATTTTTAATGAGCAACAACAAGCTAATGCAGAGTATTTAAATAGCCCGCCATTTTGACAGTTGTCACGAGTCAAGCTATATTTACTTGATAAATGACAAGTAAAAACTACGCTATTAATAAAAATAGATCGTTATAAGCTTTAACAACTCACTGATATTATTGAAATTCACTATGAAATTAACGAAATTTTCGCGATCACATTTCGTAATACTAAATCGCCTTCTAGACTAGCAATTGTGGAACTGGTGGACAAATTGAAGCTGTTGCAAAAGGTTAGTGGTGCGAAAAACCGAACTCATACAAGTCGCTCAAGAACAACTGAAAACAGTGCTGTATTGTAGCTCAGCATATAGGCATATCCACGCTAGAAATTGAGCATTCCACAAATGACATTATACCGTATTTTATAAAACGGCTTAGGTCCTATAGCTTTTAAAGTTCATTAAATACAAAAACTCACGCCTAACCATTATTAACAACGTTTTGTCATTGTCAAATTGAACCCGGATTTTATCGAGAAATCATTTTGACTGATGGGGCCCACTTTCACCTAGAAAGCTGAACATGCTAAATTGTCGCATTTGAGGCTGGGAAAACCCATAAACTGTTATTGATTACACGGTGCAACAAAAAAGAACGAAGTTTATATATCTGGGAAGTGATACTACATTTGTGTCAGACGCTATCGAGTACAACAAAAATCTGTTTTTGAAATTTTCGTAACACCTCTAAAATCTTGAGATACGGGTACATAGCCGGTTTTTCGTTTCCTGAGGTAGTGTAATAAAACAAAAACGGTTTGAAATTTAGCAAAATTTCTTTTTTTGTTCCGGTTAGAAATAAAATATTATTTCATTTATATGGCTGCCGCGGCTGAACCAATTTTCGAGAACTATTTCGGTGGATGGGATCGTATCTCGGCAATAGTATCATGAATGTTGACCTTCAAATGCTCAATTGTCTATAGCTCTCACTTACATTTCATTATTTTTAAATTTTGTACATTTCTTTGTTTCAGTTTTACCGGTTTTTATTTATTTTTAGTACTAATGGCAACTCGATTACATTATGGGACCAAAGAGAATGTAGTTGAAATTCATAAAAAGTGGTACAATTTTTCTTATAGGCGTTATCGAATACGACAATAATCTCACCTAAAAATCTTGAGTTATGATTAAAAACCGGTTATTCATACCATCATGCACTTACTAGATAATAACTAAGCTGAATATATTAATCTGTTTTAAGTTTCCTATGTGTAAAGAAGAGTAACACGAATATAGCCGAGCGATATGTTCTGTATTACTCAAAATTCAATAGGAGTATCTCAATATTTACATAAGAGCTCTTGAGATTGTGCATAATATGTCAAGAATTGTTTATAAATGCCGGATGTCTTTAGAAGACATTTGACGGATACCCTTATATGAAGGATACTACATGGCAAATGAACTTGCGCAGGCAGGTGCAACTTTAGATCCGAATAGATCAAATGAAAACATCGGTGCTCCTCTTAAGCAGAATAGGTGTCCGGTGTCACGGAAATTTCGCCAAATGAAATAAGCCCATGTGACCGGGTCAACAGTTGAGGCTGTCGTGAGTACATTCGAGGAACTTTATAGGGATAATTACTGGCAATAGCGCTGTCGGAAGACACGCTCAAAGGTTGGGAATCCCCTATAATGATCTTTGCAGAAGTCACAATGCTGAAGAGGAGGACGAGTTATGAAACTGAACACTGCCCAGAATTCGATGATTTGAGGCTTTCTGTGCTCGTTTGTGGGAGATTCGAAGATAAGAATTTTCTTGCAACGCACAAAAACCTGGATAAAACCCGAATTCATTAGAGCCAGTCAGGAGCTGTGGGGACTATGGTGTGATAATGGACATATGATAAGCCAACGCCACCTACAATTTGGATCCAAGTGCGTCGCTTGTACCGGCCAGATTAATCTAATCTAACCTAATTTATGTTTCATAAAGAATAAAATGCTACTTTGTTTTTGAAAATCCCTTAGAATTGACGGAGTTATAAAGTTTTTAAGTAAGACAAGTAATAAAAAATATTTTTGTTTTGTAAATTTTGTTACTCTTGTTGGCAAAAAAGTACTCTCATAAAATGTTTTCATACTGAAACGAAAATCCCATTTTCCATCACTGAATGAAATAAAAAAGCTGTGTTTTTAAATAAATTCATAATAGAGAGAACTTCATTGTATGGAGAGAAACGACTGTATAGAGAAGAACGACTATAGAGAAGAACGACTGTATGTATATATATGTTCCTTTCAAGAGCGACAATAACTTTTAAAATAACTTATTATATATCAAATTTTTCTTGTTCAACCTAAACAATAGGCCATTGTTAAAATTCTTCACTTACATTACATCGATTTCGTTATATCGAACAGCTTACAATCTTGTAACAGTAACTATTTTCATTCAACTCAGTCAATCAGTAATTCTTTAATAAAAGTTGGTTCAACAGTAATTTCTTATTGGTCTACTGTTGCTGAAGGCGAATACTCTTTGGCTGGCATTTTGTTAACAAACAAACGTCTTTTAACATATTGTTCAACTTTGACCCTAATAGGTATTTCATCTTAACAATACCAAATTGTCTTAAAAATTGCCATATTCTCCATAAAAACATTAACTAAAAACTGAAATGCAATATCAAGCAAAATTTTTTGGAAAATTTTGCATTTTGATATAAATATTAATATTACGATCATATGTGGAGTTTTGATCCCAGTAATTTTCTAGGCAGTCAAGTTAACTCATACTGAGGAAAATTTTGGTCTAATAAGTTCTTTCGTGATTTTGAAAAATTTGTTGTAATTGAACCCAAATGCTTTACAAACTTTTGCACTAAAATCGACAAAATTATAGGTTTTTTAGACCGAACATATACAAAGTAGTATATGTACCTAGTTTGTCGTAAATTAGAAGGTAGGGTACCATATAGTAGGTCTTTATTTTCTTGCCTTTTATTAATATTTTTTTCTAAGAACTTCAACTTATTTACTATTTGTATTGAATCATCACCACAACAAAAAGTATAACGTGCCCTTAATGAGTAATCTTTTGTTATCTTATCAGTCTGTGTTGTTGACAAATATTTTAAGCAGAAATGAATAATTTTTACATATTATTTTATCGATATTACAGTTCTTAGCACAAAAACCAATAAAAACAAAAAATTAGTTATATTTTGTAATAATTATTTAAATTTTTTTAATAATAAAAAATCACTTTTATTTAAATCTTACTTAAAAATATCGCCAAATATGTGTAAGAACTTTTCATTAACTTCATTTTGATGAGGGATTACTAATTTATTTTTTTAATAAAAAATAAAAATATATAAATCGTTAGTTATAAAACACTTCGGAGTTAATAAACGTTTAAAAGTCGTTCTATTACTGATTGTGTATTCAAAACAAAAGTTATAAAAGTCTTCCCATTTAGTGTTTCACATTACTTATCTCAATAACTATGCTGCAATTGTTATCTTAACACTGGAAAAGTGATAAGATAACTGATATTCAGCAGAGGTATTGTGAGAGAAAAGCCTTAAGCATTTAAAAAATAAATATCATATTATTTGTACAATATTGAAAAGTACATGTAACAAAAAGGTACTTTAGAAAGGTACTTCAGCAAAATACTTTAGAAAAATACTTTAGCAAAGTACTTCAAAACCCCCTGTTATTAAATCTACACAATTGTTTTTATTTAAAATATTAATTTTTTTTAATTCATTTATTTATTCTTTTTTAAATTCGTTTCTTACTTAAACTAAATAACTTCGTTTGTTTCAAATACCAATTGCATGAATTTTTCTAATGACGTCTAAGCTTAAGTCTACGTACGGTTTTATATTGATAACCATTATCGGCTAACACAGCAGTTTCGACTGGTTGTTCTACAGACGCAACTAAATCTATGGCTTTAACGTTGCTAGGAGGCAAATATTCATTGGCCGGCAATTCGCTAACATCACGACGATGACGGTATTTTAAGCGACGTACGGTCTTGTAACGATAACCATCTTCGGCTAGTTCTGTTTTCTCTTCGGGAACAACAGACTGCTCAACAGCAACTTCTTCTTGGACTACTTCAGTGGGTGGTAAATATTCATTGGCAGGTAATTCGCTAACATCACGACGATGACGGTATTTTAAGCGACGTACGGTCTTGTAACGATAACCGTCTTCGGCTAATTCTGTTTTCTCTTCGGGAACAACAGGCTGCTCAACAGCAACTTCTTCTTGGACTACTTCAGTGGGTGGTAAATATTCATTGGCAGGTAATTCGCTAACATCACGACGATGACGGTATTTTAAGCGACGTACGGTCTTGTAACGGTAACCATCTTCAGCCAATTCGGTTTTTTCCTCAGGAATGGCAACTTCTTCAATTGCTGGTTGCTCAACAGCTACTTCTTGGACTACTTCAGTGGGTGGCAAATATTCATTAGCAGGCAATTCATTGACATCACGACGATGACGATATTTCAAGCGGCGTACGGTCTTGTAACGGTAACCATCTTCAGCCAATTCGGTTTTCTCTTCAGGAACAAGAGGTTGCTCAACAGCAACTTCTTGGACTAATTCAGTGGGTGGTAAATATTCATTGGCGGGCAATTCGTTAACATCACGACGATGACGATATTTCAAGCGGCGTACAGTCTTGTAACGGTAACCATCTTCAGCCAATTCGGTTTTTTCCTCAGGAACGGCAACTTCTTCAATTGCTGGTTGCTCAACAGCTACTTCTTGGACTAATTCAGTGGGTGGCAAATATTCATTAGCAGGCAATTCATTGACATCACGACGATGACGATATTTCAAGCGGCGTACGGTCTTGTAACGGTAACCATCTTCAGCCAATTCAGTTTTCTCTTCAGGAACAACAGGTTGCTCAACAGCAACTTCTTCGACTACTTCAGTGGGTGGTAAATATTCATTGGCGGGCAATTCATTGACATCACGACGATGACGATATTTCAAGCGACGTACGGTCTTGTAACGGTAACCATCTTCAGCCAATTCTGTTTTTTCCTCAGGAACGGCAACTTCTTCAATCGCTGGTTGCTCAACAGCCACTTCTTTTATTACTTCAGAGGGTGGCAAATATTCATTAGCAGGCAATTCATTAACATCACGACGATGACGATATTTCAAGCGGCGTACGGTCTTGTAACGGTAACCATCTTCAGCCAATTCAGTTTTCTCTTCAGGAACAAGAGGTTCCTCAGCAGCCACTTCTTGGACTACTTCAGTGGGTGGCAAATATTCATTGGCAGGCAATTCATTGACATCACGACGTTGACGATATTTCAAACGGCGTACGGTCTTGTAACGGTAACCATCTTCAGCCAATTCAGTTTTCTCTTCAGGAACAAGAGGTTGCTCAGCAGCTACTTCTTGGACTACTTCAGTGGGTGGCAAATATTCATTGGCAGGCAATTCATTGACATCACGACGTTGACGATATTTCAAACGGCGTACGGTCTTGTAACGGTAACCATCTTCAGCCAATTCAGTTTTCTCTTCAGGAACAACAGGTTGCTCAGCAGCTACTTCTTGGACTACTTCAGTGGGTGGCAAATATTCATTGGCAGGCAATTCGCTAACATCACGACGATGTCTCAATTTCAATTTGCGTATAGTCTTATAACGGTAACCATCATCACTTAAAGTGACAGGTTCTGCAGGACTATCCGGTACTATATACTCTTGCGAGGGTAAGCTATTATCAGCTACCGGTGGTAAATATTCTATAGCAATGGAAGCTGCAGAAACAGCTGATACAACAGCAAATAAAACAACAAAAATCCTCTGCAATAAAAGGGTATTCACGTTTAAATTATTACGCTTCTGTGAAAAATCTACTACTGAACTAATCTTACCATTATTATTGGGAATTAACAATACAAGTTGTCGAATTGAATATGATTTGTGATATGATTCTGAAAATAAAAATTAGTTTAGTATTTATACTTTTATCTTAAATTTTTAATAAATACCCTTAAGAAAGAAAAAACTTGTATTTCAAATGCTATTGTAATTCAAACCGGTTGCAGAGAGTCTATATGTTTGGCTTTGTATAAAAAAAGTTAATCAAAATGTTTTATATGAATGCGTAGGTCTTTAGATTAATTGTTTCTTTTCCTGCTTTGGCATCGTTAAACAGTTTCAATTACTCTACCGGAAATAAAGCTTTTTTTAAGTACCGCTCTTCTATTGTTTTTCAAAATTCAAGTTCTTGAACGGCGTTTGCTTCTTGTAGTTTTAAATATTAAATTAGCCAACAATTGTTTGATGCTAAAAATAGCTATAAATGCGAGTTTGCGAAGAAGAGCAGAACAGCCATTTGATAACAAATATGGATTTTTTTTTTATTTTTTTTTTTTTTGATATCGATTACCCTACAGCACGTATTCAGGAAAGTCGTATGTTTCGACTTCAAAAAAGTGCTTAGTATGTTGAATTAGCTAATAAATTTACAGAGCTGGATAAAAATTAGTCTAAGTATCTGTCACTTACAGTTGCTGCTGGATATTGAGCATATTCAGAATTTTAAAGCATAGCATCATTAGACCATCGTACTAGGGATTACTCTTCTAGTAAAATAAAAATTTATTAAATTTTATTTTCTACAGAATATTGTATTATTTCTAAATCAAATAAGCAGATTCGCCGTTTCATTTAATCCGGTTTATCACCAGGTGTTACATATTTACGACATAGCCAGCTATTTTCAATTTCCATTAAAAAATATTTCTCATCTAGGCAAACAATTTATGTTTGTTAACATTTCTTTCTTCTGTAAAGTTTTTGCAAAACTTGTAGAGTGTACGTTAATAAAACTGTGAGTGAACGTTAAACTCGGGAGTGGTGTACTCGATTTTAGATAAGAAATTTTGATATCGACGGTGCATGTCATTCTTGTTGGCTAGTCACTTCAAAATTGGTTGAATTTTACAACGCACGCTAGTTGTTAGGAGATTGCTAAGTCGCTAAACATCAGCTAGATAATGTCATGTGACATCGATGCTTGGATGTCATCTTGTCACAAAAATTACGCTCACAAACTACTTTAACGCCTTAATTGACAACGAATAAAGCTTTGTCTGACTACGAATGGTATCCTCGGACACCGTTTTGATAATTGTCACAAACACTCGAAAGCAAACGATGTCTGGAGTACCTCTGAGGAGATCACGTAGTCCTGGAGATCCCGTGTAGGAACCATTCGCCGAAGAATATGCGGCGGCGGTTCATAAGAGCTGAACGTTCACATAGAAAGTGTTCAACTGTCTCTTTTTCCACCTCGTCACAGCTTTGACAGTGATCGTTACACCGTAACTCCATCTTGCGGGAATGGTTTCCAATCAGCCAGTGTGCACAGTAACCAGTCGGGACACATCCATTCTACCACTACCAATGGACGATCGAGTGTGCCCCATTACATATTTAGGCCAAGTCAACTTCGTTATCTTACAGGAACCGAGATGGAAGTGTGTTGTTATCCAAGGCCAAGAATGATTGGCTGTCCACCCAAGCACTGGCGCGTCCTTACGAGGGCGGATTGATATTGAAGCTACCTAAGTAGGAAACAATTTTTTTTTTTTCAAAAACCATTCATTTCTCAACATAGTTTCCTTAGAAAAACGATTCTCCAACTTTTTTATACCATCTGAATAATACGATTTTGAGAACTCCTGAAAATACGCATTAGTTTCGGTAATCACTTCATCGTTTGAGATGAATCTTTTTCCTGCGAGCCATTTTTTCAAGTTTGGAAACAGGAAAAAGTCACTAGGGGCTAAATCTGGACTATAAGGTGGATGATCAACCAATTCGAAGTGGATTTCTCGTAGTTTTAGGATCGTATCTAATTCTGTGTGAACCGGTGCGTTGTCTTGAAAAAAGAGCACTTTTTTCTTGTTTAAATGAAGTCGTTTTTCCTTGATTGCATCAACCAATTGATCCAATAATGATCTCCTGTGATTGTGGATCCTTTTTCAAGATAATCGATGAGAAATATTCCGTGTACATCCCAAAATACAGTGACCAACCATAACCTTGCCAGCCGATTTCGCTGTCTTCGCCTTCTTCGGAGCACTTCCACCAGCTTCCACCAATTGTTTCGATTGATTTTTGGTTTCAGGTGTGTAGTAGTGGACCCACGTTTCATCAACAGTTATTAATCTACGCCAAAAATCAGCAGGATTATGCTTTATCATGTCCAAACACCGCTGTGAAGTGATCTGCCGAACTCGTTTTTGTTCAACACTGAGCAAGCACGGCACCCATCTTGCCGATAGCTTTTTCATATGCAAATGTTCATGCAAAATGTTGAACACATGTTCATATGATATGTTTACCATTTTTACCAATATTTTACCATATAATCTGGCGGAGCAGATTCGCCGGAATGTGTATCAAGCTTTTCTTTTGTCTCTTTCGGCGTTTTGCCTTTTAAATAATAGTGTTTGTTCACTACAAGAAATTCACTTTTTTCCGTTTTCCAAGAAACACAAAAGTTGCTTACTTCAAATGACTACAACAAATAAACTAATCCATGAATTTGGCTAAAATTTTAACAGCTGACGTTTGACAGATCGTAATTTCTAAGAAAGAAAAAGTTTTTGTGTTTGTGCTGCCATCTAGCGCTAGGTAGCTTCAATGTCAATCTGCCGTCGTACACCATCTGACTATTATTTGTTTCTGTATCTTTAAAACTCTATTGATGTTAAAAGGTTGGCCAACCAAAGGCCAATATGTATTCCGATAAACCATAGAAAGTTTATAGTGAATACTGAAGCTATCCGAGGAGTATAAGTTGTAGATAATAAATGCAGTTATAATATAGGTTAAAATTAATTTTCAGCTGGTAACAAAACAGTAGCACCTTGGGTAGTCAAATGGCTTGGGTCGGGTGAAAACGAGATTCGAAAGAGAAAAATGTTACTAATTTCCTACTATAATGAAATAAGGCGTAGCTAAGTTTTTCATCCCATATTAACATGCACTATTCTGACTACGACGAAGATGTGTGTATGTACCATTGACTATAGCTATCATAAAAATGGTTATATCATTATTAAAAACCGGCAAAAGTAAAAATTGTTTGGTAATGCAATCAGCTGATTTAGTGGATCTAGCTCCCTTAGACGACATTTGCCAACAATAAAGAGGGAGAATTTGCGGCTGATGGCTATTCAAATGAGCTTGACAGTTTTTACTATAAACAGGGTATCACAGCAATTGAATATCTCTGGCAAAAGTATAGCGAGCTTAAAGGAGATTTTTCTGTAAACTAAAAAACTTTTTATCAAATTTGTTGTATTTTTTTAGGTCGGCTAATTTTGCGACCACCATTGTAATTTTGACTGTCGGTAATTACTTGAGTGGGTAAAATATTACGCTGTCATACACATTTGCTCAAAATTTAATAAATTTCAATTTATTTATTTATAAAATGACAAGTCTATTGAAACTTTTCCCATAATTGGTCAAAGCTATCAAAATAGAGACCCTCATTATAAATAATGTTGTAGTTAGGGTTCCTCGGGACGGAATTTAGAAAAAACCCTGGGCAAAGAAAGAATCTTGTTTCATTTCTGGACTTACCTAGCCTCGATTGGATAGTAAGCGTCAAAATAAACTATTTAAGCTGTACTGCTGTATCTATTCTCGCAGCTCATTGTTTTATAGGTACGAATGAAATCTGCCCAGGCTGTATGTTGATTGAAGAAGAGGAGAGCATGGCTTACTTCATTTGCCAGTGTTTGTCTCTGTCTCGTAGATTGCTCACATTTGGCTAGCCATTTTTCGATTTCGGAGCTATCGGCCATTTATATCAGGTTAATAGCCAGGCACATTAGGCTGTCAGTCTGGTTTCTGACTTAATTTAGATAATTGTGTTTCAGTGCGAAACCTCTGGCTGATTGTTCAGACTGTCTGTAATTGGTAACTGACGCAAGCTCATCACTTCATGTGTGGTATCACAACGATCCGCTATGTATGCTCAAGCATGCCTTGACTGAAAGAGTCTGCCATTCCCTCCACACCTAACATATTTTCTGAAAAAATTTAAGTTGCAATTTTTTTTTTTTGATTTTGTTTTTTCCTTCCTCAATTGTGTGGAAATTTCCTAAAAGGAACAAAAAAAGAGAGATATGAATGTGAAAATCAGGAAGAGTCCCCGTCAAAAGTAATAAAATCTGAGTCTACATTTATTTTCAGTTAAAAATGACTTATGCACTACAGATACAGATACAGATTTCTCAAGGCTACTATGGTATCATTTAGAAGGCCTATTTCTCTTCTTGCAATAACCGCTGAGAAACTAAAAACGATTAATATTCAGCCAAGTTATTGGTTTAAAAGTGCATGTAAGTCAGAAAAACCAGTTCTTTGCCAGTAATTTGGGATTTTGGAAGTGTTTCGAAAATTTCAAAAACCAATTTTTTTTTGTATCCAGTACATGAGAAAAATAGTATAACTTGCCAGGTATTTTTTATAGCACCCTATTATTTATATTATTATTAAAAATTTCAAAATTATTTTTGGCATTTTTTTTTTTTTTTATTAGACAACAAATATTTGATGAAATTGATTTATAAAAGTAATCAATCAATTTTAAACAAATCATTTTATTGAACTCTTTAAAATACTGAAATTTGCTAAAAAAAAGTACCATAAATTTGATAAAAAAAAACCATTTCAAATTTAATTTACTTCCTAATTTAATTTTGTTTACTTTTTCTTTTATTTTTTGAAAAATATTTAAAATTTAGAATCAAATTTATTTCATTAATGGAATCAGTGAACACAAACAATTTAATCGAATTGAGTGTACGGGTATATTTGATTTTTTTGTTGTTGAACAATTTGGCCTTTTAAATGAAATTGTGCTTAAACTGTTGAAGGTATGTTTCAAATTGGTTTATAGGCCTCTTTTGTTTTTCTCTATATCTTTCTCCCTCTATAGTGTAATAAACATTAAAAGTATTTTGTTGTTACAAATCTATTTGCTTAACAAATAATAACAATTTTGTTTTTATTTTTCTATTTTTTTTTTCGAATGGATGTTGATATTGGCTAAAACACATTGTTGCCATTATTGTGGCTCTGCTTTTTTTTTGTTTGTTTTGTTTTTGTTTAAGAATGTTTTGTTTAACCAATAACTGTTTATGGTTTCTGGTTTGAAGTATTAAAATATTTAAATTGATAACAAAAGGGGCGCGTATTGTTTGTGTGTTAGGCCTATTGAGAAAAATATAAAAGAAGAAAACTGAAATATTTATAAACTAAACAGTTACCATGCATGTAACAAAAAAGCATTGGTAACAAAAAAAAAAAAAAACTTGTTTTTCAAGCTTATGCACACATTGTTGGTATTTGCTTAAGACCATATTGATTGTAATAAGCAAATATTGCTTGATTGTTGTGTTGATTGCTACAATTTATTAATTTAGTTTTTTTGTTTTTGTTTCGAAAAGCATGCTGCCGAAGAGCATTTTTAAATATAAATTTTTATTTTATTATCTTTAGGTTCGTGAAGTAAATTACGGAAGTTTCTTATATATTGTTAATAATTAAAATAATTTGTTTATATATCAAATAAATTTATGATTAATAATGATGATGAATTTTGAAATGGATATTTTCTTTTGTTTTTAAATTTATATTGCTCAGCCATGAACCCATAAATAGAGGTGTTGAAAACATTCAAAAGATTAATGGGAGTGCATTTATTAAATTGACACGGTAATTGAGTAATAAAACAACGACAATAGAAACAAAAAATGATTTGCTTGCCACACTATACAACAATACAAGTAGTTGTAGGAGTATAGAAAACAAAAATATAACAATTTTTCTGAAATTTAGAACAAAACACAATTCTGGAATTTTTAGATACCTGCTGGTAATTTTTTATAAAAAATTAAATGCCCTGTTGAGGATGAGTAAGGGATTCAATGCCTACTTTGCGGTAAGGAGTGGCATAAGTAGAGTCAGGGTCTTCGCCCGAGGACGCAGAAGTGGGTTTATAACACAGTACGTTAAAACTCGGCTCGTGGGCAGATCACATTTTTTGTTCATATTTTCGGTCGACTTGTGCTTACGAGTTCTGATGTTTAACTAGTGAGCACGAAATTTATACTGCGAAGGAATTAAAAATAAACAAAAAAGAATGAAAAACAAGCAATTCATTTCAATGCATGTTGTTTGTGTAAAGTTACTTTCACATCTGGAAATATCTGAACAAATTTTGTTTTCCCTTATTTGAGTAAAGCAAGCAAAATATTGTTTTGTGGTCGCACTACGCACATTTAGTTGATATAGTCAAATTGCGTCGAATAGAAATAAGACAAAACTTGTTTTCCCTACGGTCACACTTGAGAAATATTTGACACGAAAAAAAGAAACATTTTCATAAATATTATAAAAGATCTGCATGAAGCAAGAATATTTTTTGTATTGTGTTGTGGAATTAAATGATACGATAACTATTGCATTTACTTATTTATTAAACTTTGTTAAACATTACTTATATTTTATTTTAATTTTTTAGTTTCTTAAATCGCTTATTTAAATTTTTAATCACAAATTTATCTACAAATATATTTTAAACAGCTGTTTATGTTTTGTTTATATTTTTTCAGTATAGCCAATTTCTATATTTAAAAATCGCTAAAATAATGTACATGTTTTAAAAGTGAAGTAAAGTCGAATCTTTGTTCAAAATAAATCCATTTCTTGGAATAAACATTGAAATTTAAATTTCGTAATCCATATTTAATTAAAAAACTAAGGGGGCCATTATTACAATTTGCGTTTATAGTCCGAATTAGTAAAAGGTAACTTTAACTAAAGTGTACTTTAAAGTCACATTTAAATGCTTTTCGTTATTATCTACTTGTAAAATAAAGTAAACTTTTATAAAAATATGGCAATGTATCATCCTGCATGCCTAGAAGGAGACATAGGCTACTTTTTTTTCGATAGGATCATGGGGGGAGATACAAGCCAAATATTAATAATCGACATCTAAAGAACTAGATCAGCCAGAGCCATAAAACCTTGCCCCAATTACTTTCGTATGTAACTGACTTATTTAAAAAATGTGGGTCGGATTAATTCAGGGGCAGAGGTATACCCCATACAATGCAAATTTGAATTATCGTATATCTAAATAACTATTACAGCGTCAATCATCAAATTTTGTTCCACAGGCGAATTGCATTTTCTTAAAACATATTGTAACAAGAGGCTTTTGATGTCGAAATGCAGGCGAATTTCTAGTTGCGATTTCATACATTATTTGCGAATAATTTTAAAAATTGTAACTGTAAAAAATTCTTATGTGAGTATTAGAAGTGTGGATAAACTTATCAACAAGTGTTAATTTCATTTCATATTAAGCGGTCGAAGACTCTAATTATCATCCTCAAGCTAATGGTCAGGGTGAAAGATCGAACACTTAAATCTGCAAAAATGTGTCATTCAAGGCTTCGTTGGCTAGATGTTTTACCAATTGTTATGTTAGGCTTGAGATCTCTTAACCATGATTCGAAAGTATCTTCAGCTGGATCACTATATGATATGGAATTGCCGTTTCCTGAAAAATTTTTTGAAAGTACAAATATAAAAACCTTAGTTATGAAGAAGACATGGAAAATATCAAAGCTGAAAAGGTAGCAAGATATGGTCAAGCTAAGGCTTATGTACCGAAACGACTGAGGTAAGCATCATTTGTTTTCGTTTGCGATGATACTCTTCCATGCCTTCAACCTCCTTATACAGGACCATTTCAGGTTATATCAAAAAGCAAAAAAATGTACCAGAAACACAATATCGAACTTTTCGATCTGGAAAAATAGTACAAATCAAAATTTGACCTTGTCACTGGAGGAGGAGTAACTGGTGGCACTTTACATTTTTCCACTAGAAATAAATAAGTTTTTAAAGTAATCAATTTTTAATTTTTAATATTTTTTTAATTCTCATTGCTTGAAAAAAATTTTATTTTTTAGTAAATTTTTTTGTAATAAACCCAACAATTGGTATATATAAAAATTTATAAATTTTTTTGTTTTAAAATTAAAATTTTTTAAAAATATTTTTTTTTTGTTTTAAAAATTTGTATTAGGCAAGAGTCTTTTAATAAGTGTTGGTTCAATGGTTCTTGTTTTGATCCCCTATAGTGGTATGTCTGGAAAAATCACTGGGTTTTGAGAAAATGGAATTTTACAAAACCATAATTGTGAATTTCTTAGGAAGATGAGTGTCCATTTTGGTAAAATACGGAAGTGTTCCCCTATATCACTATATACAAATATTTTTCCATACCAAACAATATATTTATAGAATCGAAAAGTAGGTTGTTAGAAATGACGTCCAAATTAAATAAATATTTTGTTGGTTTCATTTAATTTGTTGTTCCAAATTAACAAATATAATTAAACAATTTATTTATAGAATCGAGTAAAATTTTGTTAGATAATAACATCAAAATATAATACAAACAAACATTTTGTTTGTTTCCGTTCATTTTTTTGTTCGAAATTTACAAATATTATTTAACAATCTGTTTATAAGTGGGATCAAGAAAAAGTTTGCTAGATAATGACTTCCGAATTCAATAAACATTTTGTTTCTTTGTACTAATATATTTGTTTAAGATTTTAAAGAGGTTTTTAATAACTTTTTTGTTTAATAACATAATAATTTAATTGAGAAAAGAATGTAGTGAAAAAGAAATTTTTCTTTTAATTAAATTATTACAAATGGTTTGTTTGATTTTACTATATTGATGATAGGTCCCATTTTAAATAATATTTTTTTCGATTTTCTAAATTTCTTTACTGAATATTGAATATCGGTATTGTTACGAAAATAAGGTTGGGCATCACAGCGTTTATTACATCGTTAAAATAAATAAACAAAAGCTGCATGAACAACTATACGTGCTGTTTACAAATAACCAAACCGACAACGACAAACAATATTAGCAGAGATAAAATAAATAAAAATAACATAACAACAACAGCAACAACAACAACAAACTAACAGCAAAGAAAACAAGTAAGAGAATAAACAAGCAACAACAAATACTAAAAGCTGAAAGAGGTAGATGTCTTTACGTACGCATGGCCACAAAAGAACTAAAAAGAAATTAAAAGAAAGAAATGGAATCTACTCAGCGTTGCCGTTTTGGTTATTTTTAACCAAAATTGGTTATTTTTTTGTTTGATGTGTAGATGTGTACTTTTTTTCCATTTTGGTTACTTTTTTCTCGAAGTAAAAAAAATGAAGATAATGATCTCTTTTAACGTTTATTACCCAGGTTCTTGCTGAGTGTATCACTCTAAAAACGGTTTTTTTTTTTTGGTAAACTTTTCCTTATTCTTCCTTTGCCTTCATTTTTCATTTAAAAATCATTACTTCTGAACAGCATAAATAAAGTCTCGCACGTTGAGATCGGTAGAACATATTCAGCTTTGGCAAAAAATCAAAGCAAGAAAACTTCTTTGTTTATACTATTTCGCCCGGTGTCTAAATGAGAACAAATATCTGACACATTTCACTTCAATGCTATTGTTTGGTTCGCGTATTTAGCGATTCATTAAGATATCTCTTAGTAAAGGCTATTGACCTTAAGTTATCCACAAATAAATTTTAAAACCTCCAAAGTAAACATATGAGCGAACGATATTTTCAATTATGCGAACTTTGTTAAGTTACGTAGTTAAAATATTTAGAATAAATAGGAGAATATGACTCATCAATTGTTGTACCAAGTTTTTATCACCAGTATATATTCAGTCAATACTGCTATAAATTCCATATATAAAATGTTATTTAAATGTTTTCTGTATTAAAATTATGATTGAAAATTTTGGTTATTTTGTGGTTACATTTTTATTGAAATTTGGTTATAAAAAAAACGAAGTTGTAACAACGCTGAAACTACCTGAAATATCGAGAGGTTCGAGAACTTTCGATGTGTTGTTTACTTAGTCATATAAAAAGCACATCGATGCGAACAGCAATCATGTGTTGTTTACTTAGTCATATAAAAAGCACATCGATGCGAACAGCAATCAGCGTAAACTCAGCGAACGTGCTATTGGCTTGAACACAGTGTAAGAGAGTTTAGTGTGGTTAAACTCTGGTTGAAGAGGTTGTGATCGAACCTAAGTTATAACTACGATCGGGTTGGAAGATCTTTAGGTAGAAAGATCCGTCGAGTAATTGTTGTTATTTACAAACTTGTAAATAGACGGAGTAATTAAGAATAGAAAATTCTTATTGCCTATAAAAAGGTTACAAGCAGTGGTGCACAAAATTGTGTTGAATAAAGGATTTTAATTAAAAACAAACACAAAATTTATTTTATTTTAACTACAATCTACGAACTCATAAAACCACGTTTTTAAGAAGGTAAAAACGTAAGAATATCATTTCAATAAATGATCATAAGTAAAGTTAGTAAAATGCAAAACTCACTATCAAAAAATCGCTTCAGTTACAAAAGGTGTAGAATGCTGTCTATTTACCAATAAGAAATAATAAAAAAATAAAAGATATGCATTAAACAAATTATTTGTTAACTTTAAATTATATATATGTATCACTTATCTTTTTTATTTTACAGTGCAGTTTTTATTTTACTTATTTTTTGCAAAATTAAAAAAAGGAAAATATTTGGCACTGTGTTGTCACATTTCAAGCATTTTTGTTTGACGTAAAATAATTTTATTTTTCCAAAATCATCTGTTTTTTGTTTTCTTCTCAAATTTATTTTGTGGTCACATTACGGCAAAAAATTATTTTGTGTTTTTCGTGAAAAGTTTGCCAGATGTGACCGTAGCTTAAGATTAAATGCATTCGTATGTGTGTATGTATGTATATTTTGTGTGCAGCGATCAATAAGTATCACACACATGCATCTTTAATATTATACAAACAACATTTACTAAAAACAATTCCTCGTTTTCAACTCGTTTTAATGCTTTTCGACTCGGTTTGCATTCCGAGTATTATTTTTAAATTCTTTTGTTTTAATTATTCTCATGAGTTGTATTTCTAATTCGGCTTTATTTTTTAAATTAGGCTCTCAAAAAGAATCGTTCTTTATGAACGAAGTCAATTCGAGCACTCTTCCTACTTTGGTTTATAACTTTGTAGTCATGCTTGCATGGTCTGATTGAGTACTCTGGAGAATGCCAGTTAGAGGAATCTACTGGACAGAGTGGAAATATGGGGTACTCCTCAGCCACCGTCTGATTTCTGTAAAGACTAGTTGCTTTTCGAGGATCAGGGAATACAACATAAGCAGAAGCCTCTCGGCAGTATTTTCTGGAAGAGAGTGTTGGCAAGGTAAGGAAAGAAAATTGTAAGCTTCAACTGTGTGTTGCCACGTCTATGCAAAGTAAATTTCGGCCGTAATTATGAATTCGAGATCGACCTGGTACTGCAGCATTGAGTGCCAAGTTCAGAAAGCCCCGCTGGGGTCAATGCCTAATGTTGTACTCTGGTTGTACAGATTCATAATTAGACCAATACTCTCAGAGGGCTAGGAAAACCTCAAAGATCGGCATTTGTTGGTGCCACTGTGGCGATACGGCACTTAACGTGTTGTTTCATATACTGCCGATTAACTTATGTATTCGGATAACAGCCACCTGTAGCGTTTTATCGCCCTTTGGAGTGTGGAAGGCTGAGACATATGGCCATGCTAGGATTCTGGATAAACTTCCGGTCGGACTGCATTCTCCTTCCCAAGACTGCACTTTGGAGCTTAACTTTGGCATGAGATTCATGGTGAGAATCCCTTCCGGTTGTGAATAGAATCAGGGTGATCCGATCAGTGGCTTCGATCTCAAAGTCTACACGGATGGCTCAAAAATGATTTGTGGTGTTAGATCGGGAATCTTCTCGGTGCAGGCTAACCTGCATTACCACACTAGTCTTTCTGATAGCTCGAGCGTTTATCAGAATGAGATATTTACTATTATGGAAGCATGCTCACTACTATCTTGGGGGGAGACGCGGTAGCGCGTCTGATGGCAGCCGGGTGGCCATCCTTGCCTTTATATCACACACTATTACCTCTCGGTTGGTGAGAGCGTGCAGAGACTCATTGAACACTTGATCGCTCATGGGTCATGGTAGAAGGAATGGTGGCTGTACTTATCGGGCCAAAAACGATTGGAAACTATGCCCACAGTAAGGGGTTACGGTATAATGACAACTGTCGAAGCTGTGGCGATGCGAAGGAGGAAGAAACGGTTGAGTACTTTCTATGTATATGTCTGTCTATTTTAAACCGCCGTCGTAAGTCCTACGGCGGATGGTTTTCTACATGACATCTTCGCGATATACAGCATTAGAGCAGGTGATCTCCTAAGATATCTCAACCTGGGGAGTAAGTGTAAGTTATTCCCGACATCGTGCGGTTTTAAGGTGTTTGGGGTAATACTCAAAACGGTGTCCAACGACAAAACTTGATACTCGTAATAGCTACGTACGAGTGGCCACGTAAGCCAACCAACTAGGCTGCTTAAAATGAATGGAAATTGTTGGATAAACTTTTTTCTAACTTTTGTGTTTCACGTTTCACACAACTTATGATTGAAAGTGAAAACTATCATTGCGATTTTCTAAAAACTAAAAAAAAAATTATAATGAATCCCTACTTTTATCTTAATTGAACTGCCATTTATTGAAGTTCAGTTATATGCCACGTATAAATATCTATTACAATAAGATGCTTTATCCTTAAATCCGTCAGAGTTTATTTTAATGAATAGAAAATTACTTTAAATTAAATTCCCAAAAAAATTTTATCATTTAAATTATAAATCTACTTGTTTACTATTTTTAAATCCCTGCCATTTCCGTTTAAGAAAACAAACTTTTTATTTAACAAATTTTTAGTACATACAAAATTTATTTTCACTTGCTCAAAAACAACAGACACACAAAAAATATATAATTCAGTTACTAAATAGAAAAGCAGAGGAAACAGAAATAGATTTATAGTTATACAGCAAAGGAACAAAGAAAGGCAACTTTTTTCCATTTACCCCATACAACTCATTCAGTCATTCATTTAAGCAAAACTAATCATCTAATTGACACAGCGAAGCAGCACCACGATTAATCCAATGCATTTGATTACTTGTACACGGTAAATCCATGTACATTACAAAGTTTGTCGAATGGCCGGTAGTGGAAAGGACACCACGCCTTTCGCTTGTTTTATATACAGGACATTCATAGATTTGTTTATCGTCGCGAGTAACTAAAATCTTTTGCTGACCCTCAACTTTAAGAGTGGGCAGTAGGCAAAGGACAGGTATGGTGTCGAAGAGTATTTTTGAAAAAGACTCATCCACAGCTTGTAAAGAACGATTCCAGCGACAGCCTTCTAAGAAAAGGCCCTAAAAGAAATAGAGGAGAATAACAATAAAGTAGAGGATTTTGTCGTGATTTTTTTTATTTTTTTTAAATTAAAACAGTGTTTTTTCTGTAAAAGGAGTCTTACATTTATTAACTTGGTATCCTCATTTGTTTCTAAAAGCTCCTGTTGTTATGTGTGTGTGTCATACATGTGTAAGAGAGCAGCATGTGTAAAGGTGTAAGAAATTTATTTAAAAGTTTATCGAGTAGTAGTTTTTGTTTGAATTCTTTTATTTGCTATTTTATTTTATGAGAAAAGTTTTTCCTTTTCATATTACTTACTCTCACATATGCTCCCAATTCAGGTGGTTCTTCTGCTTCCATTTCAAATTTGGTAACTTCAAAGTCAATACGCACCATATCGATTTGAAAACGATTCTTTCTGGAATAGTTTTGTAATACGCCGGTCATAAACGATTGTGTAAAGTAGAAACCCGATAACCAATAAACATTTGGCTCTCCATTATCAATCCAATTTTGAAAGAACTCCAATCTAGAAAAAAAATACATATTTTTAGCTTAAAATTAAGCAATAATAGTTCATCATATAAGTGGTTGCAAGAGAAATAGAAACATAAAAAAAAACAAATCAAAAATATTAAATATCAGCAGACTGCCACGGCTTCAGAGAATTTACCGAGGGCACCTTTAGTGATCTTACAGTGCCCTCTAACGTCCAACATTTAGAGAGAAAGTTCCGCGAAACTCTAATTTTGGCAGTTGCTCGCGTAATTCCTGCGGGTTGAATGTTCATAGTGCGGCCACATTTCCCAGCAGCTAGCAGGAAAACGGGATGACATGCAAAATACCAATCTTGACGATCCACGACTTGTCCAGCTAAACTGGAAAATCATGAGGTTTGTTTATAGTTAGATCCACTTGAAAAACTGAAGCTCGAGTTCTGGCGTTAGTAAGCTGTGGTCCACAGTGAGATTTGTGTCCAGCCGACCCAAGAAGAATGACAGGGTCGCTATCAAGTTTGCAGACATAAATTTTTCCAATTCATTGAGCACCCAGAGAGAGAGAAAGAGAGAGAGAGAGAGAGAGAGAGACAAGGCAAAACGAAGTGTTGTTCGCACAACCCTACATCTCCGTTGCAAACGTCATAAACAAGATCAAACCATCTTAGGCGATAGGCCTCAACAGGATATCTAAGATCAAAATTTTAATGAGCAAGCAGGCTTGTAATTTCTAAAGCCTGAAAAAGAGTAGAGTCGTCCCAATATTAAAACTCGACAAGAACGCAACGGTGAAACTGTCACACAGTCCCTTCTATCAATATTTTTCTTCTGCCACCCTTCTGGCGGCGCTTTTCCTTTCTCAGCTCTTCTGTTACCTAAAAACAGCGCTATTTCCAGAAAATGCACAGCACCATCAAGGCATTAACTGCCATTAACACTCAGATATCACAGGGCTTGAACAAGCAGAGGCCATATGAAAAGACCCTTCTTGCACTTGTCCTCTTGAAAGACTTCGACACAATCAATCATGTGTCAAGTGGTTCATAGAGTTCAGATACAAACGCTTAAAACCACAAGATGTGCCCCAGAGCGGAGTTTTATCGTTCCCAGGTTCTCCCAGTTAAGGAAAACAACGTCATCTCGGCAACGAAGTTACTCCTGAGATGAAATCGGAGCAATCATCTTTCGATCATCTTAAAGTGATGATGATCAATCGTCTTAATGTCATAATTCTTTCTATCAAGGAAAACAATATCATGTTGACAAGGCAGTTACACCTGAGATGGCATCCGATCATTATCACATTAAGATGATCGGACGATTACACATTAAGATGATGGATAATTATTACATTAAGATGATCGATCATCATCACATTAAGATAAATGGAGGATAACTATTCGGATGACATCTCAGGAGTAACTGCCTTGTCAACATGTTGTTTTCCTTGACTGAAAAAACATTTGTTTTTTTTTCGTGTAAGTTGTGCTCAATGGTGATTTGCATGCAGCCCGCAATTATTCTTACGACAACACAATTGGATGATCTTCCGAGACATGTCAGGAAATAATTTCGTGTATACGAGGAGAACATTCGCAGGATCTGTTGGCAAACTCCTCGAATATGTCAGCTTTGAACGTCATTCACAGAGACACCAACGATATAGCGACCGTATTATATCGCATGAATGGCGCTAACCGTCTGTACCAGACACCAAATTATGCCGCGAAAAACTATTGTAAGTATGGCATAACTGAAATTGGGATGTTGTAGCCGTACTGTTTCTAACGAGTGTCCCATGTTACCCACCACATTTCCACCTGCCCAGCGAATCCCACTTTACTTTGGCCAATTGATTGATGAACGAATTCTGTTAAAGTCGCTCAATTTTTAGGCCTGTACATCGATGCAGAACCTTCGGACTAAAGTAATGAATAACCCAACCAAGAGATTTTTCTATTTTAAAATATTAGAAGTATAACTTGTATGAAATGGTATGAAATGAGCGTTTTTTGTGAAAATAAAACAATAATTTTTAATGAGAAAGCAAAAGTATAGGCCTTTTCTGCCTACACATTTTTCCCATCTTTCAGGAAATTTGAAGATTCCACGCCAATAAAACTGTTCCTATTTTGAAGCAAACCAATAGGTCACCCAATTTTCGACTTCCTCGTAGGAATCGAAGTGCTGCTCAGGCAATTCGTGTCCTATTGATGAAAACAAATTGTAGTCGGAAGGAGCCAAGACTCGTGAATACGGTGGGTGGGGTAGCACCTCCCAGTCTAAAGCTTTGATTCTATTCTGAACCGTTTTTATTTTGTGTGCAGGTGCATTGTCAAGTTGCAAACATACTTTGCCGTGTCTTGCGGCCCATTTTGGTCGCTACGGTCAATGTATATTTCATTTGTTGCCGGTTGCGATCTGTATTAACAGTGTCACCAGGTTTTAGGAGCTCCTGTACAGCACATCTTTCTAAACCCACCAGACACACAGCATTGTCTTTCTGTCGATTCGATCTGGTTTTGCAGCCGAAGTTGATGGTTGTCCCGGATTAACCCACACATTTTTTCGTTTAGAGCTTTATCACCATAAGCAAAAATTTATTTTATTATCATCTGTTTTGTGATTTTCTAGATGAATGTTTTTAAAATTTTCAAATTTATTTTTAATTTTATATCAAACAGATTGTGGGCGTTAGAGGTATATATTTAGGTGCCAATCACACCTATTTTAATGATAAATAATTTCCACAATTGTATAGTACCGGGAACAATGCTTTACGTTGATATTCTTACTGGAAGTATTATTGGTCGCCGACTCCATTGAGCACTGTAATGTAGTGTATAGTATTCAAAATTCGTTGTAATTATTTCCGAAATTCTTTTTTTTGTTTTCTTATTTTAATGAGCTCATATGCGAGTATGTGTTCTCTTGATGTTTCTCTTTAAGTGTATTATTCTTTCTTTTGATGTTGTAAATGAAATTTTCAGAAACTTTGCCGTTTGAGAATTTAACACTTGACTTTATATTGCAGAAGAGAACAAAAAAGCTGGGAAAATTTGTTTTCAGCAACAATGAAAAAGAAACTTTAATTGAAAATTAAAAACTTTTGATTTGCTGTTTTGCTTCTATTCGGAATCTGCGAACAAGATCCCACAGATTTTGTTAAAATACTGCCCAAGTAGCAACAAAAGTCACAGTATGATTTCGCTGTCCTGAATTATAAATTTACGTTTTTCCTACGTTTCCACTGAGCCCTGTGGCAGCTTGCAGAATTAACAGTAGCATATATCCGTGAAATTATATATCATCGACCTAATCTAAGTCCTCGAGTTGTTTGAACACACACCAGCTAATACCACTGTAGTACCTCCTTCCAGGCACCTATGCAACTTTTCACACCCAACGCAGACAGGGCTTCCTCGACCTGATCTCATACCAACTAACTTCCACACCGAATATTATTCTTGCTAGAGCATGTCCTAGCCAGGGTAGCCGCTGGATGTTAATTCGCTGTGCAACGTTCATGTCGTTATATAGCTTGTACAGCTCAAGGTAAGGTCGAATGTGGAATTAATCGCCAAACCGCAAAGGACCAGAGATCTTACACTGATTTTTCTCTCGAACACACCCAATGCAGCTAAATCGGTGCGTAACAACGTCCATGTTCCATAAGGAAGAACGTGGAGTTTGAGCGATAGAGATCTCTACTACACAATTGGTTATGGAGACCATAATAACAAATGCTCCCAAAAGTGATTCTACGCTTGATTTCCATACTGACATCGTTGCTGCTGCTAATGACAGTGACAAGGTAGATAAATGCATTCACCACATCGAATGTATAGATGTCAACCATCACTTGAGATCCAATACCCAGCACGTTCCTACTTATCGACAACATATACTTCGTCGTGGCTTCATTAACCGTTAAACCCTCCTTGGGAGACTTTTTTTCGATGGCACTGAAGGCAGAAGTGACATCTCGCTTGGTACGCCTAATGATGTCAATATCGTCGGCGTATGCAAGAAACTGAACACTTTTGTAAAATATGGTGCCACTGCGATGTACTTACGCCTTCCGCTGAACGCTCTCCATGACAAAATTGAAAAGGCCGCACGATAAGGTGTTGCCTTGTCTGAAATTTTGACGGAGCTGCAGGAGTTGCTCAACGTCATTCTGCACAGTCTTACCAGTTTTGCAGCTCAGACATTGCGGCATAATTGCGATCTCTTATCGGGCTGCTTTATAGTCGACAAAAAGATAGTACGTATTGATTTGATTTTCATGGGTCTTTTCCAATATTTGGCGTAGTGTAAATATGTGGTCAATGGTGAACTTACCAGGTTTGAAACCGCACTGATAAGTTCTAATCAGTGCATTGGCGAATGTCTTCAGTTGTTCAAACAATACAATCGTAAGAACTTTATATGCTAAATGGAGAAAGCATATACCCTTGTAGTTAGCACAAATTGTGTGGTCTCTCTTCTTCAGGACAGAATAGAAAGAACTGAGGTTCCAATCGTTGGGCATACTTTCTTCCAACCATATTCTACCGATAAGCTGGTGCAAGCACCTATCAGCTGTTCTTCACCTTCTGTATATAATTCAGCAAGCAGGCCATTTCGTGACACTGGCCTCGTCATGGTTAAGCGGCGGAATCTCTACGCCGTCATCATCGATAAGCCCTCATCTAATCAGATTACCGTTTTCGTCTCTATAGAAAGATGCTCCACGCTTATAACTGTTAGTCAGACGTTTGACTCTTGTAGAATTTTTGAGCATTATTCCTGCTTCTAAGCAAATTGATTTCCTCCCTGACTTTTCTGCTTCCTTTCTTGCATCTAAAAGGAGTCTCTTTTAGATTCTCTTCGCTCGATAGAAGACATTCATTAAACAAAAATCCTTTAGTGGCGTAATATCTTTTGAGCTTGTGCATGGGTTTGTTTTAAGTGAATAAAAAGATAACTTAAAGTAAAAATTGTCAGTTATTTGCCAAAGAATGTTTTTTTTTTTTTTAACAATCGCTGTTTTGCGATAAAAATTCTCCGATTTTTTTACGTCTAAATAATTCAGCATATAGCGGCCTAATCAAGATATTTAAATATTTCTTATATTTAAATTCGTTTTTTACTTACCTTGCAAGAAAATCTGACACATAACTGCCTAATGGCTTCAAAGAGGGATAACTTTTCTTAAGCCAATCATCTGGCAATTTACCTATAACCATAGAACGATGAGTTCTTTCCAACTCAGGTATCATGGCAATCTGACCTTGTATGGCTTTTTGTACGTTTATCAGACTTTTTCGTATATAATCCAATAAACGGTTAAATCTGTCAAAAGGAAAATGTTTTTAAAAGATTCTTTTTAATTTCGTTTTATATTTTACCTTATCAGCTCTTGCCTTAAGACGGTATTCATGGAATTTGTATAAACCACAGGAAATTTTTCGGTGACCTCTGCTAAATTGAAGGGGTCAGGAAGACGTTCTAATATATCTTTGCATATCTGAAAAGCTGGATCTACTTTAGCTCCACCTGCAGCGCCGCTAGATTTGACAGAAGCCATAAGGTCGGTTTGTGTTTTTAAAACGCCTTGTATAAGCTAAAAAGGTATGAAGAAGAAAAAGAAAATAAAGAAAATATTTTATTTCTTAAGATTTATTTCTCTCTCTGTTAACATCTTACACCATTTGTTTCCTTATTATTACGATTTATATCGGCATTCTCATGTAAGCCATAGACTTCAGGATGAGGACTTAAAGGAAATTCTGCAATATATTCCAAGGCATTAAGACGTGTTGGACTTAAAGGTACTCGGATTGCGCCAGATTGTGATAGAGCATAACTATAAATACGTAACACATGTAATAAGGAGAGAGAGAGAGTCAAAAAAGAAAATGAAATAAATTATAAAATAACGAGTGAAGTGGAATTCTATAAAAAGGCAAATAAATATAAAATATCAATATACAAACGAATATATGACATACAATTTAAATAAAAAAAATAAGAAAAATGCGAATTAATCTGCCCGGTTACAGAAAAAATGTTACAATTTCTTTTTGCGTTAGAAAAAGCAGGAAACTTTTAGCAATTCAATACTACAGTCTAGTTTTTTAATGGCAAGCAGTTACTAACTAACCAATCGGGATAAACCGCAGCTTAAATTTTCAGTTACATCGATTTCGCTATAAACATCGTTACGAAGGTAGTTTCATAATTTCGTAGCTCGCAATGGTAAGAATAGTATGATAACTAGACTCTTCAAATATTAATACGATACGTTGCTGAGGCTTTCGATTAGAAATAAGGTCCAGTTGTTTTGGTTACTTGGACATTGTTGGAGAGTTGGTAATTAAACAGCTGATGCATTGACTAGAAAAAGTTCCGTGATACTCTTTATTGGCCCAGAACCTTACTGTGCAGCACCCCTTAATGCCATCATCAATCTAATCAAGAATTAGGAAATTGCCAGATGCTGAGAATGCTCAATGAGGAGTTCGCAATTTGGGCGTCGTTATGAGGTTCTCAAGTATGGCCAGGCCGGATTTAAAAATCCTAGCGGAGTTTTCTATAGGCCATTGTGGACTAAGAGCATATCTGAAGAGGATGGTGGTCACAGAATAGGATGTTTGTTGAATGTATTCACCGGCATCACAGACAGTGGGACACATATTGTGTGAATGTGGCATTCTTGATAGGGTTAGATGGAAATGTTTAGGTAGAAGTAGGTTCGAACTAGAGAAATGCATTACTGCATTCATTTATTTTAGCCACAGTGAATTCAACTTAACACTGTTAAGTTATTTACTACACAGCATACACAAAATAAAGAACGTAAATAAGATAAAGAAAAACGTCATTCAAAAATGTTGCATTCACTTAAACGTGTCTACTATCCACTACACAGTACATCAGTAAAAAATAAAATGGGTACAGCAAACCAAAACGATTCATTCACTAAAAAAAAACATGCATCCACTAATAAAAATATTGCCTTTTGTACAAATTCAAATACAAATACAAATATACTGTCGATTGTGTTTTCTACTTTTACAAATTAAGAGCACAATAGTCTTGTGAGAGCGAAAAAGTTTTTACTTCATTAGAGATGAAACAGAATTGGGGCCTTACGATTTTTTCCATACAAATGAGCCATCTTTTTTTTTACAGCGTTTTTGCTTGAAGCTGCGGACGTATTCTGTTATATCACTTATTCCTCTTTCACCTCTTATCCCCAAACTCAAGACTGCTTTACTCTATGTAAAATACGATACCATATGTTAAAACTAAAACTAAAAAATAACACAATGAATGATTTACTGTGTAGTGTGAGTCATTCACTGATGTTTTTATTTAGTGTGCTCATAATTCTCTTCACAATATTTCGATAAAATCAGAGAGTAATGAGTACAGAAGTATTAAAAGCTTATCAAAGATATATACACATTTTAAGGCATTTCAAATGATGAATGAGATCACAACACTAATTATTTTGAGATTGAATGCACAATTTTGCTTTTTATTGACATTCATGCAGATCTCTAGTTCGGACTGGCCGACATATTCATCATTATGGTTTCATATCTGCTAGTGTTTATTAGGAAGTCAGCAGATCTGCTGAACAAACTGTAGACTGAAAGGGGCACAATAAATCCCATGGGTCGCATTGTCTTGCAATAGTGCCTGGTTGGTATGAAGATAATAATAATAATAATAATAATAATAATAATAATAATAATAATAATAATAATAATAATAATAATAATAATAATAATAATAATAATAATAATAATAATAATAATAATAATAATAATAATAATAATAATAATAATAATAATAATAATAATAATAATAATAATAATAATAATAATAATAATAATAATAATAATAATAATAATAATAATAATAATAATAATAATAATAATAATAATAATAATAATAATAATAATAATAATAATAATAATAATAATAATAATAATAATAATAATAATAATAATAATAATAATAATAATAATAATAATAATAATAATAATAATAATAATAATAATAATAATAATAATAATAATAATAATAATAATAATAATAATAATAATAATAATAATAATAATAATAATAATAATAATAATAATAATAATAATAATAATAATAATAATAATAATAATAATAATAATAATAATAATAATAATAATAATAATAATAATAATAATAATAATAATAATAATAATAATAATAATAATAATAATAATAATAATAATAATAATAATAATAATAATAATAATAATAATAATAATAATAATAATAATAATAATAATAATAATAATAATAATAATAATAATAATAATAATAATAATAATAATAATAATAATAATAATAATAATAATAATAATAATAATAATAATAATAATAATAATAATAATAATAATAATAATAATAATAATAATAATAATAATAATAATAATAATAATAATAATAATAATAATAATAATAATAATAATAATAATAATAATAATAATAATAATAATAATAATAATAATAATAATAATAATAATAATAATAATAATAATAATAATAATAATAATAATAATAATAATAATAATAATAATAATAATAATAATAATAATAATAATAATAATAATAATAATAATAATAATAATAATAATAATAATAATAATAATAATAATAATAATAATAATAATAATAATAATAATAATAATAATAATAATAATAATAATAATAATAATAATAATAATAATAATAATAATAATAATAATAATAATAATAATAATAATAATAATAATAATAATAATAATAATAATAATAATAATAATAATAATAATAATAATAATAATAATAATAATAATAATAATAATAATAATAATAATAATAATAATAATAATAATAATAATAATAATAATAATAATAATAATAATAATAATAATAATAATAATAATAATAATAATAATAATAATAATAATAATAATAATAATAATAATAATAATAATAATAATAATAATAATAATAATAATAATAATAATAATAATAATAATAATAATAATAATAATAATAATAATAATAATAATAATAATAATAATAATAATAATAATAATAATAATAATAATAATAATAATAATAATAATAATAATAATAATAATAATAATAATAATAATAATAATAATAATAATAATAATAATAATAATAATAATAATAATAATAATAATAATAATAATAATAATAATAATAATAATAATAATAATAATAATAATAATAATAATAATAATAATAATAATAATAATAATAATAATAATAATAATAATAATAATAATAATAATAATAATAATAATAATAATAATAATAATAATAATAATAATAATAATAATAATAATAATAATAATAATAATAATAATAATAATAATAATAATAACTCTTAATGCAATAATTTTTTTTTTAGAAAGAAATCTCTGGAACCAAAGAAATGACATGGTGGCTTTCACTATCAACTTTAATAGTAGAAAAATGAGCTACTAAGTTCCATTCAGGCCACTTAAGTCGTCACATCAGAAATTGTCTATAAAATGCGTGAAACAATATTGGACGATCTCAAATTAAAAGTGTGAAAGTAGACTTTAGACATTCTAACAGGTTCAAATACCTGAATATTTTAATACGAAAAGGCATAATCGTGTAAGCACTTCAAATAAGCTTTGAGTAGTGTTTTATAATCAAAAAGTTGTTATTGTAGCTGATTGACCTGAAAATACAAGAATATATACTATATTATTATTCATTTATCCCCTTTTCTTCTTCTTCTATTCTAAGGTCCAAGAATTGAGCAACTTCTCTTGGGGTCCACAGTTATATGGAGACCAGAGTTGTTGGTTTTACACTACAGTTTAATAGATGTTGGACATCGTAAGGGCTTGTATCACAGGCCGGACATATATCGGGAACACGTCGTTGATGCAAGCTTATTATGAGTATAGCCTTGTGTAATGACCAGATCTTACTTGCACTAAGACAACTTTGGTTTCTCTGGAAAGATCTTTTTCATTGTACGCCACGTGGGTTGGATGGCCTCCAAGAACGACATTTTCGTGAAAGTTTCTCAGCACACTTTGAACCGTATCACAATGAATGTCTTTCAGAGATGTCTTATATGCGGGTAGATCGAATGGCTCCCTCATAAATTGTTGTATTTTCCCTCCATAAGAGCAAAGATCTGTTATTACGTTTCTAGGGGGAGCATTAAGGAGTATAATCCTTTGTGAGCATGATATTATGTTCTGTGACTGTGAGGATCGTGACTTCCTTATGAAGGTGTTACGATGTTTTCTGGATGCAGCCTGCAATGGTCCTTAGTGTTGCATTTTGATATCCCTTCAGATTTCTCCACTGTGTTGAGCTCACTGGTGACCACACGGGCGCTTTGCAGTTTACCACTAACCGGCTAATTGTCTTGTATATAGCCAACAAGGTTTCCTTATTGGTGCTATAAGTACAAGGGGTCATGAAGTGGCGTAGTGTAGTGGTTATTGTGCTAGCATTCAACACCAAGCATGCAAAAATTTGAGTCCCAGCGGTGAGAAGATAAATTTCTATCATAATTTCAAGTCTTAAATAATCGAGATGCTTTAATCCCCTCCAGATGTTCAATTTTCAAAGCCCTCTGATCCCACGGAAGGAAAAAGGACAACGCTACCAAAAACGCAACGGTACCTTTAAGGAAAAAAGGAACTTGAAAAAGGTAGGAGTTTATGATGTGTAGCAGCAAGACTCCTCATAACTACACTAAATACACAGAGGACTTTGTAGTAGGCTTTGGTCTATTCCGTTCTAATTCGTGTTCGAAATGAAATTCGAATCGAAAAATATTTCGATATCCAATGATGTTACTCGATATGAAACGGATAGAATTAAAGCTTAAGTGTTGTAAAAGGTTTAAAAAATAGGTTTTAAAACACTGGAAAATATATTCAAAAAATTATGAAACTGAATGTGAACAGAAAATAAATAAATAAAATCAAAAAGTAAACAGGGGACGTGGTGTAGTTGTTATAGTACTTGAACAAGAGATAAGCAACATGGCATCGGATCTCACGAAGGTTAAAACATAAACTCGCAAACTTACGAGTACCTTCAAATTATTGTTCGATGTCGAAAGCGATCATTAGAAATTTCGATTCGTTTTATTCGTGATCAAATAAGAAAATTTCAAATAGTCAAAGACTCTTTCGTTCGAATAAGACTTCGTTCGTATACGAATGCCAGAAGTGGCCGCCTGAACCATCTGCTTAGCTAGAAGACAAAAAATCCAATAACGTAGATACTGAAACATAGGCAAAGATTCTCTGTGGAAACCATATGTTCCCAGAAATAAGAGATATATCAGAACATTATATCAAAAAAGTATTAAAGAAAATTAAAGTGGGTTTGTTAGCCAAGAAGATCATGACTATAGTTTTTTTGGTTGAGTGTGCATTCACATACATATACAGTATGTGGAAAAAATAAGTTGTCAAAGCAAACCTTGGTTTTTAAATTGATTTCAGAATCTTCCTTTGTTCTCTTTTAGTTATGTTTTTACATATTTTTGAAGTATCGTCAGTCCTGGAATACACGATGGAAGTTTTCTTGCAGAAAGTCTGAGTTTGTCGATGAGAGGGGAGAAACGAATGTAATGGCGTACACTCTTTCATGTATTTTGAAATTATCTTTTCTTATGAAATCCGTAATGTCATACAACAACAATGTTGTTTGAAAATCTTAAATTTCATTGAAATAAATATCGTAGTGTAGGCGCGATTGTAAGTTTAAAAGAGAATTGAAGAAAATTTCTACAAGAAAAGTTTCGTCGTGCGCTCCGTGACTAATGAAAAAAAAACACATGGACTTGGTGCGATTTGGTTAAAAAATCAGGATTTGGTACTACTTTCTACTGATATACATAGCTGCGGCTGTGACGTTGCAAAAATAAGTTGTCAACTAAAGTTACAATCTGTTGTTATATGAGAAACTTAAATCAATTCAAAAATATTTTATGGAGAAATTTTTTTTCAAAGTATTTTTTATAAGTAAAATTAGTCCGTTTTTTTTTATAAAAAAAAATCTTGAAATTTTTTTAAATAGCATATACAGATATGATTTTTCCTCTGATATCTTTAAATCGATTTAAAAGTGTTAATACTAATTTATATAAAAACGGTAATACGCAGGGATATATAGCAAAAAGTTTGTATACAAATCAAACAGTAAAGAACACGGAGTTTGCAGAAAACGAGACCTGTGCTCCATAAAATAGCCTCTGAAAAAATAAATATGTATACAAATTATACTAATATTCAATGCTGACCCATTCGAATCAGCGCCAAAGTTTTAGGCGCAGTTGTTAAAAAAATGGTACTTTAGATCTATACAATACGTTTTCAATTTTTTAAGCAAAGTCAAGTTACTGGTAAAATTGTTTATATAAGCAAGACAAACAAACAGAATAAATTAATGTTTTATAGAGAACTCATATCAAAGACTCAAAATATTTGGCATGAGGTGCTTGGGACAGATGATTTTATGATTACACTTAAATATTCTTGCGGTATGGTATTTGTATGTCGTAACCCTAGCGAAAAGCTTATATGCAAGTGCACTCTACCCACTTTTAAGTCGTCCGAAAGCATCCGAATGATTTGGGGATGCTTAACGGCGAGTGGTTAAGGTAATATAGTTCTTTTGGAAGGGAGAGTAATTGCAGTTGTCTCCCTCAAAAATTCTAGAGGAGACTGCAATAGCAGAAAGCAGACGACTAATAAGGAACTTCAGGACAATTCACCAATTAACACTGCAAGAACAATCAAAGATTATTTGACAGGAGAAAATATATATGCTCTAAAGTTGACTCCGCAGAGCATAGATCTGCTACCATAAAGAAATACTTGGGGAAGTTTAAAACTCCGGGTTTTTAAGGATATGGCTCAAAAACTAGAAGATATGAAAGATTGTATCTTTTGATATTCGATAATTTTTTGCGGGATAAGTGTTTTAAGTTCATGGACTCCGTAAATCACAGACTGTGCTTTACCTTTGGGTTTTGCTGACATTTATTTATTGACAAGTTACTTTTTCAACATGGATTTCGATGGTATAGTTTTGTTTCTTTTTCAAAACTGAAATAAGAATTGTTTTTGTTATAAAATATATTTTAGCTTGAAACTACGAAGTATGTTAATAACAGAAATTAAGAAAAAACAATTTTAAACACTAAAATAAAATTTAATGTGCACCATTACTGAAACTAACTTTTTCCAGCCACTGTATATGAACATATATTAAACTAAATAGAAACTGCTTTGACAAAATGTTTTTTAACAGGAATAGGGCTGATTTGTGACAAAAAAAAAAAATATATATATTTCTTGTATTCTCAAGAACATTGTCTTTTTGCAATAAAGGTCGTTGAAGGTAAAACAAGCAACAATATGGCAATTTTATTTGCTTAAAGAAACATTGTCTTAAGAAAAATATTCCAGTGTGGATACGCCTTCACTGGCAAAAGTAATAAACACAATTTACAGGGGCGTTGTATAAAGAAAAGGATGATATTAAAAATATGATTTATTTTTTCATTTTTCAGTTGTATTTCTTTTTGATTAGGATTGACGTTTACTATATCGAAAAAAAAACATTCACAATTCGCCATCAATTTTCTACGCTACTGTCAAGCTGTTAACATTTTAAAATTTTCCATTTATTACGGTATTTTAACGACCATATCTATGATACATCAAGAAATAAAGTAGAAAAACAGAATAACATCTACTTACTTGTCAACCTCAATAGTATTGGGATTATAGATCATGTTCAATAATGACAAGATTAAACGGCGATCCTTGTCATCTGTAACACGACCACCATAGTTACATTCACCCGTAAGATAAATATGTCCACGGAATGGTATACTATTGCTCTGAGCTATAAACATCTTAAGCTGCAGCAATGAAATCCTGAAATTGTAAAAAGAAAATAAATAAGAGAAAAAAAATGAAAACAAAAAAGGGTAAAAATAGTTAAAAAGAAAACAGGAAGATGAAGAAAGCAGTGATAAAATAAATCCCACCACAAAAACAAACAACACAGACAAAACAAAATGAAATATTAAACAAAAACAGAAAATGAAACGAAAACTAAAAATCGAACGAATTCTTTCTACATTTTTTAATTTCATTTTTAACCCCCTTTTAAGTTCTTCCTACTTCTGTTTATATAGACAGTACAACAGCAAACATGACATACATATAGTAACTCACACAATACACTGTTTTTTACTTACTTTAAATCCGCTTCACTAAACTCATATGGTATATTCCAGCCCAATGGTCCGAATTCGCGTCGCTCCTGTACTACAGCATGGAAGAAAACCAATGCAAATACACCGCGTAACCAACATTTGTTTGCCGATTCAGTGTAAACGAATGCATTTGTAAAGAATTTATCTCGCACCAAAGGGTCAGAATTAAATGATCTTTGCATGTTGGCCTTAAGACCCTTGGGTGGTTCATTAGTCATCTTGACGGAATTCTGTAGTACAGAGACTGGAAACACTGCACTGGGATAAGATGTACACCATAGACGATAGTCGGCATGTGCTGATTCAAGTAAAGCACCATCATTGCAAATTCGTTCCAATTCACCCATCCAACTGACGGCTACATGGCAATTTTGTAAGACAACCCAATGGCCATAGCGACAGGCTTCTAAAATCATTTTTTCAGCACGTGGTCCTTGACCTTGACCCAGTGATATAGTTTTGGTTCTGTTAAAGCCAAATGAAAGTGATAAAATTGATAAATTATTTGGAAAATTAATAAAAAAAAAAAAATTATTTTTACTCTACTGCGTCATTTGGAACAGACATTTTCAATATACAGTTCGTAAAAAAAGTCTTTTCTAAACAGATAAAAATATCGTTTTTTCTTATTTTCGCTGTAATGTGTGGGTCTATTTTAAAAGTTATGTCGTCTCGAATTCCTTAAGAGTTACAGTAACGGGATGTGTACAAAAAAAAAAAAAAAAAAAAAATTATAAGATTTTGTTGTTGGAATTCTCAAATGAAAATAGGATTTTAACATATTTTCTGCTTTGAAAAGACTTTTTGCAAACTGTAAATATATTTAACACATTCAGAAATACGTTTAACACTTTCTAAAAGCGAATGAATAATTTAGTATAGGAATTGCGTTTTAAGCGTGTTATTCCTTAACTGTAATGTATCATTTTTGTTGTTAGAATTCTCAAATGAAAATAGGATTTTAACTTTTTTCCGCTTTGAAAATACTTTTTATAAGCTGTAAATACATTTAACACATTCAGAAATACGTTTAACGCCTTCTAAAAGTGAATGGATAATTTAGTATAGAAACTGCGTTTTAAGCGTGTTATTCCTTAACTGTAATGTATCATTTGCTTGCGCTGTATTGAAATATCATTATTATTATTATCAGCCAGTAGATTGCCTAACGGCAGGCTCCCCGATCCTAGAGATCTTTTGTGTCCTACTGCAGTCACGAAGAATGACCCATATGATCATCCCACACTTTTAATAGTGCGCCCACATCTGTAAATGATGTCCAGTTAACCACAAGCGTCGATTGACAGCATCTCACTGAACTGTTCCCCATATAGAAAAGGGTGGCCGAAAGCCATGTTTAAACAGCTATTCCTCCGTCCTTTGAATGAAATCGAGTTCATCGTTCATGAAGTAAGTGCCTTTAGTGTTGCCTGCCAATATATATAATTAATAGGCAAATAAGGTTTTTGTAATACTTTTTATGCCTGTCAAATTTATTTAAATACGACTGCTAAGTACTCTAGTCCGAATAAATAGTTATTAACGCGCTCTAATACCCCTCCATAGACTTAACTCAGCGCACATTGAAATTGATCAGTCCATCCATAAAGCACTTCAGGCTTCTGGGATCAACACAAGACCCTAAAACCCATTCCTCGAGAACAAGGAGCATGATCTCGAAACTCCGGTCGAAAACTAATTTAGAATTTATATAAACTATTAACGAACATACGACAATACGATCCGGAACGCTTTATTATGGCCTAATGGTTGTAGTCGGACAGCTATCCATAACATCAAACAAGTCTGTCTCTGAATACTGCCTTATTGTTTTTTCGCGACCTTCATTTTAAATCTTAGGCCACCAAACAAAGGTTGCATATGTAATGATCGGCCTAATAATCATGGTATACGTTCAATAAATCATTCAAGAGTCTAGACCCCATGTCCTACCCAAAAGGCTAGCAGCCCTTTTAAGTATCACACTAAGATGATAGTTCCAGTTTAGTCTCGAATCTAATACAACTCGCAGATATTTTACCTCATTAGAATAATTAATTAACGTCCCCAGAACACTAATTACATAAAGGTTTAACATTAATAATATTACAAAAATCGGTTTGGGAGCCTCTGTTCTTTATTACATCGCTAAAAAAGATACAAAAACAACTACATAAGCAGAATGTAGTAAATAAAACCAAACGGAAACAACAAAGCAAACAGATAACGAAACAAACAAAAAGCAACAACAACACAGTAAGCACTGAAACAAACAATTGGATGTTTACATTCGCATGACTTTATAAGAACTAAAAGAAAAGGAAAGAGATGGAATCTACTTGAAATATATAGAGAGGTTCGAGAGCTTTCGAAGTATTTCTTACACAGCCATATAAAAAAACATTGATGCGGATAGCAGTAAGTTTATTTTGAAGATAGTTCATAAGGAGTAAACTCGTGAAGTGAGTCATCATCGTACTCAAGTTGTAAAGACCAGTTCAGTTGTATCTAATCTCGTAGTAAGCGATTGTTCGCTATTAGCGAAGAATTTTTGATACAAAGATATTTGTTTTTATCCAACAAAAATGCTTAAGTATGGAACATATCTGTTCATTTTATAAGACTTGTGCCTTCTCAATTAACATGTATTCTTATGCTCTTGCTTTTATTCGTCACAAAAACAGCGACGAATTACCACGCGTACCAGGTATATGCTGCTTTTCTCATAATTTTGTTTTTGTTTTTTGTTTCTTTAGAGAAAAGAGTAAATAATTTCTCCTTTTAGCATTGAGAGGCGAAAAAAAATAATACAAAAGCAGAAGAAACAGCAAAAGCAGAAGAAAGCAAACGTTTCGTTCTCGAACTATTGCCAAACTATTAAAAACGAATATTTAGCAATATTAAAATGAAATAATTAAAAATATTATAGGCGAATATTTAGTGATGTCATTAAAGTTCGATTTAGATATTGCTAAAGTTTCGTTGTTGATATCACAGGCAATCCTTCGATATCGAAAGATTTGCTGCCACAAATTGGGCGACGAGTGAACTCTATAAGTTCTTTTTCGTTTTACTTTCAATAGTCGTTTTCGAATCTATTATCAGAGAAATGTTTGCCATACGTTCGAAGGTGATGTTATTATCGAATGTCGTCATCAAGCGGGAACTCAGTAAAGAGAGTTAATTGTTGGTAACCACTGATTGAAAGGGTTATGATCGAACCTTAGTAATGACAACGATTTATTTGGAAGATCTTCAGGTAGAAAGGTCTGTGTAATACTTGTTGTTGTTTAAGTTTTAAAAAACAAAATAATAAAGAGTATATGTTGTTGCTTGTGAAAAGACTACAAATATTGGTACATAAAACTGTGTAAATAAAGAATTTTAATTAGAAATCAAACACAAATTTATTTTTATTTTAACTAAAGTCTACGATATAGCGTTATAATAAGCGTTGTTAAAAGGTAAAAACGTAAAAATATATTGGTAAACGAGACTAAAATCGTCCTTCTGGAATTCACAGATAATCTCTCAGTACGACATCAGTCTGATATATTAGTTAGAAACTTGTTTATAATGGCAGACAACACCCTATCGAAGCAGCTCGTAACGATAACTGCAAGATCATTGCCATACGTTAAAACCTAACTTATGCAGTTTCGTAAGAAGGTCGTCAATGACCGAAGACCACATAAGTAATGAAAACACAACAATTTGAGAACAGCTCGTCTTGACCTTTCTTGACCGAAACAGGTTCGGTTCCCAAAGATTAACATATCTGTCTTCCTCATTCAAAATTATTTCATTTTTTTTACATTTCTTGTATTTGATACAGTATAGCAATGCATTTTTTAGAGTAAAAAAATCCTAAGAGACCGAAAAATTTTATTTAAGTGTGATCACATTTGCAAGCAAAATTCCTATGGGAGTTTTTTCATTTTATGTTGCTCGTATCAAGACTAAAAATACTTTCATATGACAAATTACTATGCATATCATAAATAATAAAATTAATTACTATTAAACAATCTATATACATAAATATATATGTATATAAACAAATACATACATATACATATGTACTTGACGTCAAACTATAAATTTTTAATTTTTTTATTTTGTTATTTTTTAATTTTTATTTTTAATATTTGCAAAATAATTATATATTTTCTTGTTTAAAAAAGTGGATTAATTTATTCATGGTTCTAATAATACAGCAATTCATTTAAAACATCTATTAGAAAGTCGGTCAATTAATTTCAATTGAAGTGTGTAATGCTTTCTAAATAATAAATTGCATTTTTATTGAATATGACATGATAAACGATTGAGTGAAAAAAACAAAATTATTAAAATAGATAAAAAAGTGACACAATATTTCGTTAAATATTTATTTGTTATTGCTAAAAATATATAATAAAACAATTTATGTGGTAGATACATACCTCTCGTATGTACATACATATGTATATGACATCAAAATGTAAGGCCCATACTACATATGTACTTATTGAAATTGAAATGTGTGTTTAAAAAAATTTTACATTTTTCAAAATTTTTTTTCTGTCGAAAAAAAAAAGCAAAAAATTGTCTAGCCAGTGGCTATATTTGATCTCAATTATATTGATTAAATAAGCATCCTGTAAGTCTACTTAAATGCCTTACTCTACGGCATACACAACGTGTCATATCCAAACGAAACGAATTTTTCTGACGTATTTTCTTTACAAAGCATTGTTAAGATAAAAGAAAAATTAAACATGCTTTTACATTTAAGCAAATAAGAGAGTTACTGTTGGCGGTGATCGACTATTTGATAAGCTACACGAAAAACCGATAAAACGCATTTATGGGTTAGTGGAATTACGAGGACAATTTGACTCTTATAGTATGTTTACACAATAAAATAACTTACTTGTTTCACTAGCTCAATTACTATTATTAATACGACACATACGTAATTCGATTTGAGAACAGTGTACAGTATATACACTATTGGACAAAATAAAGTGCAAATTACCTTTCTTATATTTCATCAGATAAACAAAGAGTTAAATTCAATATTATTATTAAAAAAGTAATTTAATTTATTAATTTCGTTTACATTTCAGAGTAAAAAACAAAAAATTTAATATATTTTAACTAAGCTTTTGCAGCAAAACAACATAAATTAAAATGCTCCCTGCCAACGGTTGCACAAAATAAAGTGCAAATGCAAAATCTTGGATGACAACTGCAGAAATACGAAGGCATATTATAATAATTCTTTATTAGAAGACAGAATGGACAAACGGGACTAAGGCAATGTGTCTAAAAAGTTGGTTTAATTTTTCTGGAGCTATTGGGCAAAGCAAAGTCATCAAGCGTATTAAGGTAATTATAATTGTTGTACACTAGTGGAAATTACGGAATACTGCGATGTCTCGATCTCGGCTGTAAAATTGCTATGAGTAAAAGCCAGCGCATTATTCTTTTTTGTAAGGTGAACTACACTTGTTACAGTAAACCATAGATTGTAAAGAAGTAACAAGTTTTCTGGGCCGGATGGTATACCAGCACTGCTCCTGGTCGTCCATTAGCACACCTTTTCACTGCGTCGTACCGCTCTGGTATTTATCCATCTTTCTGGAAGGTTGCTAATGTAATGCCAATCCACAAAAAAGGCGAGGCTAGTAACCCTGAGAACTACCGTCCAATAGCAGTTTGTTCCACACTCTCCAAGGTAGTGGAGAGTATGATTAACTACCACCTTGTGAGATTTGCTTAGCGATCGTCAGTACGGCTTCCGAAAGGGCAATTCATGGTTTTGGCGAGAGTAAGGTTGTGGCTCTGGATATTTCGAAGGCGTTTGATAGAGTTTGGTGCGAGACTCTCATTTCATTTCACAACTTAATACTTTTGGTGTTGGTAGTTACTTCTCTCGATTTATATCGAGTTTTCTCAGAGATCGCTCAATAAGAGTGGTTACAGATGGGGTCTCATCCGACGATTTTAGGATAAACTCAGGGGTACCGCAAGGCTCTGTTCTTTCTCCTACTCTTTTCCTAATATTTCTTAACGACTTTCTTCTTCTCACTTCTAGTCCTATCTATTCTTTAGCGGATGACAGCAACATTTGGCACTCATATTCTTGTAATCGTAGACCGAACCTTTTGGAGATTGGGGCGAGAAGGATGAATATGATAGTCACACTCACAAGTGACCTGGTGAAGGTCTCCGAGTGGGGTCGTGCGAACAGGGTCGATTTTAACGTAAGACTCGATGTTGTTTTTTAACACACAGGCGTAGTGGTGTGCTGTCATCTGTGTCAATTGATAATGTGGATATTGAGGAATTAAATGCTCTTGATGTTCTGGGAATGAGAATTAACTATGACGTTCGTTGGAATGATCACATATTTCAAGTGTCGAAAGAAGCATTCAAGTGCCTTGGTTTTTTAAGACGGTGCAAGAAATACTTCACTCCATCTGATCTCCTTAATATTTACAAGACCTATCATGTATGGGCCTTTGCTTAAAAGCCTATTGTGCAGCTTCTCGACCGCGTATAGGAGAGGGCAAAGATGCTCATTAATGATGGTAGGGTAGCCGACTCAATAGAGCACCGTCGCAATGTGGCGTGAGTTTCGTTGTTCTATCGGTGTATAACGGAATGTGTTCTAACGAAATTAAGGAACTAATTCCTAAAAATCATATATTTTTACGTAGTATTCGTATTTCTCGTAGAGTGCATCCCTTTGTAGTTGATTGTCCAGTGAATCGCACAACGCATTATAGGGAGACTTCTTTTTTTGTCAGCACTGTTCGGTTGTGGAATAATCTTCCAGCGAAAGTATTCCCTGCCACTTACGACATGAGTAAATTTAAATCTAACGTCCATAAGCACTACTCCTTCTGTCCTCTCACAACCTATTTTACTAGTACCAACACAATGTAGTAGTGGCTATCCCCTGGGTGCTGGTCTTATACATATAAAAAAAATTAATAGTATTCCAGAGAATATAGGTTTAATTTCCGATCTCTTACTGATTGACGATCTTATACCCTAGCGTGGGAAGCATTTTCCATACAAAATAAACGGGAGCTGAAAGAGAAATAAGGATGCTTTGAGTAGAGTGTAGGAGTACTCCACGTTCTTTCTCTGAACCTTCAAATTCATCTTCAGGCACCAAGAAGAGCCCTACGGTTCATGGATCTGTATTTTTGGCGGGATGCTGATTATGGACATGCGCGTGTTTTGCAGTGTCTTGATTTGAGTCTCGGGACGAGTAGATGGACTAGTGATTAGGTACTGCCGACTACGAGTTTTAAGACTGTAGAGGTGGTGATACAAAGCAGGGATGAATGGCGGCATTGCGACCCCCCTTGGTGCTTTGGCCTTTTTACGGCCAGATCCAAGACGGTGGAAGGCACTGGTGCCGTCGTCTACTGCGAGCGACTTGACGTTAGGTACTCATATAAGTAAAACGACTACTTCAGTGTCTTTCAGGTGAAAGTCTTTGTAGTCAGGAAAGCTGTAGAGGTGATTGAAAATGAGGTTGAAAGCGTTGAGGATCCAGTGACTATTATTTTGGATAGTCAGGTGGCTCTTAAGGCACTTAAATCATCCTCGATCAAGTTCAAAGTCAACCTGGACAGCAAATTAGCCTTGGATAGGCTGAGGAAAATCATTAAACTTTGCTGGTTACTGGGTCATTGTGATATCGTTGTTAATAAAATGGCTCGTCATGGCTCTGATCAGTAATTCTGTGGACTGGGAACTTCGTTCTGCCGCCGTAGTGTCATTAAATTGGCAAACTCGAGAAGTTCTTCGTTGGGAAAGCTGGTCAAATCTGGTATAACGAACAAGGTTGTAGGGTCTCTAGCTCCATATGGCCGCTTATTTCTAGTCGTAGGATGTCTTCTCTTCTCTCAATGATTAAGGCGGAGCTGAGGCTGACTACAAATGTTATTACGGGCCATGGCGGTATACGTTCAATGAGTTGTTGATGGACGAATACTGATATAGATTACTGTAGGCTGTGCAAAGACGAGATAGAGGTGGACGCGATCGGACGGCTACTGTGTTATTGACCTAGGCTTTATAACAGAAGGCATAGCCGAGCTCTAACTTTCTTCTCGTATGCTGATCCTTCTGTTGTCCCTCGGCTTGTCAAGGGCATTAGCTGGTTGTGGCTAATGGGGATTGATTGGATCCAGATGAGTTTAATACCTTCCAGTTTTTGTTTTTGTTTTCTTCTTTCATTTCTACATTGATTACTTTTTTTTCTCTTTTCTTTTTAGATTTTTTTTCCACATAGAACGACCACAATGAACTATGTGGTGTCTCTGGGTGTTTGCAAACATTGGAGTTTTTATGACAAGATGGCTGCACGTCCTCTCACCTAACCGTACATAAATCAGGACTCTTTTTAAAATGTCAGACTAATGAAGAATTCTTAGGTTAAGATAACATCTTCCGTACGAAATAAAAAAAAAATGAAATAAAATAAAGACCGAGACTTCTGGTCTCATTTGGATGAGAACAATATGCCGCAAATTGTAAGTATGAACAAATAATAGATAGTCTGGTTGCCTCTACAAGATATGCATATGTAACCAAAGTCGATTAGATAATGGTTTACATAGAGATAAACCGCACTTCTTATACTACTTGAGCAAGAATTATTTCTATAAAATAGTGGTTTTCGTCAAATCCAATATTCATCACCATGTGACAGTCAGCACCATTAGAAAAAGTTTTATGTAAACAGTTGATAGTTTATCAAATCATCAAATGACTGATTCTCTAGGTACACGCTTATATACAAAGTTATCCAAGTTATGATTACAAATTTAACATCAATATGAAATTTCCACTTTTGCTCTTATACTCGTACGCTACAGAAAATATATAAATATATAAAAAGATTTTACTTAAATGTAAGTATGCCCTTAAAAGTATGTTCCATTACCGTATAACCCTTTATATTCTTTATGTGGGTATATACAATATGTGTGTATGTTTGTGTATATATAATTTGTTAATTGACTTACTTGTCGTTCATGTTGCGCATTTTGGCATACATGAGAAGACTGGCCATTGGATCTGAGCCTGCGGATAACAGGAATACTAAAGGTATTTTTGGCGAACTATCACCAAACGAAGCATTCAAGTCAAATGGTGGTGGCTCAACAAATGAACGATCCAGGTTACGTGTAATGAAATTCTGCTCAAAAGAAAAGAGAGAAAAAACTTATTTAAAACAAGACAAAAAATCAATGTTAAAAAGAATATTAAAAATGGAGTTACAAAAGAAAAAAAAAAAGGTAAATAATGAACTACATAAAGATTTTCTTTATAAAAATGACACTTTTTATTATTTATTTAAAATAGCGTCAAGAATATTCTATAAAGACCCACCATATGTATAAATGCATATATTGTTACGAAAATAAAAATGTCAAAATTTTTTATAATTGGTAGTTATGTGTCACCCTGTCAATGCCTAACTTATTTTCGAATTTGGCAGCACTGCCATATTCGATCATCTTTACGTTACATTGGAATTAACGAATATGAAAATAGAAGATGGTCGATATTTCCGGAATCTTCCAAGCTGTAGGAAATTAGGTATATAAAAGGGCTGCTTTACCTACAATCTAAGTTAGTTCTCGTTTGGCTCTTAATAAATAAAGTTGTGTTAAAGCGGAAATGAAAGTGTCGTATGAGCGAATATTATATGTTGTATTAATACTACACTAACCATTTAAGATTCGTACTCTTTTATAATAATTGTATATTTCTGATTTAAATTGCTTGGAATTTTACAAATGTTGCACGAATTTAATGAGGCACCACTTATTTGAAAGATAATTTTAACGTTTTTTTTTTTTTTTTTTTAATAAGTACTTTCATTAAAGTTTGAAAATTAAAGGTTCGTAAGACTTTATAAAGGGGAATTTAGTATTTAGTAACATCTCCCTTGGCTTTATTAACAGTATTCATTCTTTTATTCACTTATTAAATTAACTACTGATGGCATTGTTTTCATTTAGTATGGTTATGTAGCGTATTGCATTAACGGTGTTCTATATGAAGCATAGCTGACCTAGTCCTTTTGCAGACATACAACCCCAGATCATAACAATTGCACTGAATTTGACGGACTGCTTTAGCTTTGTGGTATGTCTCTGCTTTCGTCGAATAACTTTCGAACCTGTTTCTCCTACATACACATATGTAGCCCAAATCGTGATTTACCACTGAAAATAACTAAATCCTCTGCCTGCATGCTTGTCGCTCTTTCGACCATAGTAAACATTTTCGTTTTTGCTTCACATTTAAAACAGATTTCTCTTTCGCCTTGGATTTTCGAACCTGTTTCTCCTATGTACACATATGTAGCTCAAATCGTGATTTACCACTGAAAATAACTGAATTCAACTACCTCTGAGTCTATGCTTGCCGCTCTTTCGCCCATAGTAAACGTTCTCGTTTTTGCTCCACAATTACAAAGGATTTCTCTTTTGCCTTGGATAGTGGAATCCAGTAATTTAACTTTTTAAAATTTTTTTTTCGTCATTTCTCGCTCTACAGATTTTCCAATAAGCAGTGAACAATCTGCTGCAAAATTTCTGACTGTATTTGTTCTGTTATATTTTATTATATTTTCTAATGAACGTAAATTATGTGGCAAAATTGAATGGAATTATTATTTTTATAGAATTGCACAATATAGTGTACAGTTGACTTCGCCAAATCATAATATCACGCACTTCATTATAAATTGCTTTACCACGCGGCATTATACATTTTAAAGCTTTTTTTTACGTCTCAATTTATATTTCTTATTCTTTAACACGACAAAATTTTCGATTTCACTTCGAAGTATTATAAGAAAGTAACGTGATTAAGAAAACCGGTAGTTTTTACAAGGTACTAACCTTTTTTAACGATGCCTTTTAGATCATGGTTATTTAAAAAGGTGATTCAATTAGACAAAAATGTTAGGACTGCAGTAAATTGGTCTACCAATGACCTGCATAAAACAAAAAAAAAAAAAAAAAAAAAAAAAAAAAATAAGGTTGATATTGCAATATATAAATTTTTATTTTTATTTTTTTCCGTCACTCCTCTATGGAGTATATTGGCTTTCCACAAAGTATATATGGCTTTGGTTCAGTTTCTTTAATTAATTTGATATTTTTAAGCTAAGTAGATGATTAATCCGCTGTAGCTTCCTCCATATGATTTTTGTGTGTGTAGTGGTGAGGATTCTTGCTAATTGGTGGTGATCTTATGTCTGGTGTTTTTCCTGATCATTCGTTTGAAGTTTGTCATCATCGCCAGAGGTATGCGCGGGAAGGTCAGGGGGGCTTTTCTCTTTTTTTTTTGGATGGAGTTGTCTGGAGGGCATTTGAAGCCTTGTTTTTTTATTATTAAACATTCGAAACCACAATTAAATTTTTTCTTCGTCCTGTCCTCTGCTGGGGCTCGAGCCTGGGTCGTTTGTGATGTTCTAACCACTGCACTACGCCTCCAAATTTTTATAAGCAGATGAAAATAATATAGTAAAATTTTAACAGGGAGTACGAACCTTTGATTGTTAGGGTAGCATATATATATATATATATATATATATATATAATCATATCTGTGGCTTGGTGCTAAAATGGCCAATGTCCAAATATTGCAGTTTTCAATTAGTGGTTGTATGAGGTTCCTTCTTTTACTCAACCCAAAACAGCAACTTTAATTAGAATTTTCTCAAATGTAAATATTCTGACATTGGTCCTTTTAGCACCAAGCCGCAGATATATTCCATTTATATATAGATGATATTCCATTTATATATAGATGATATATTAAAAAGTTTTTAAGAATCTAAGCTACCATATATGTATATCAATTTCCTTCATCTCATATAGAAAATCATATCGAAATTCTAAAAACTTTTTTCTCTTGAGACTGGCACTCAGGGGATAATCTCTACTCATTCAGTGCATTGTGCTGGTACTATACAGGTTATGGGAAAGAGGATAGAGAGAATAGTGTTTAAAGGCGTCCTGATTTAGCACCCTCTAACTTCTTCTTCTTCACAAATTTGAAAAAATGCCTTGCTGGCAAACGTTTTACCTCGAATGATGATGAAATGGCAGCTTCAGAAAAATTATTTCAATCTGGGGATGGAATTGCTAGAAAAACGTTGTATTGAAGATGCAGGAGATTATATTGAAAGATAAAATAATTTTAATATTCTAGCTCTTGGTTTTCATTGTTAGGCTAAGAAAATTTCGAACTGACCCCGGATTAAGTGTGTAATAAAAAATGCTAACTATGAACCTTAACGATAAACCACATGGCTAAATGAAGCCATTTTACACCGATCCTAACCTCTTACAGGTCCAATTATTAAAAAAGGGACTTCACTTTTGTAGGCTGGATCTGGATCCATCTGTGTAGCAAATTATAACATTTGTAATTTTGAAAATATTTTAATCCCAGCAGATGTTGGTCGAAATAATGAAATAAAAATTATTTGGAAGTGTTTTTATTTATTTATACAGGACCTTAAGACGAAAAACAACGTTTTAATAACAAAAACAAAAAAAAAAATAACAATAAAACAAACAAAAAATATGTTTAAAGGACATAACCGACAGTAAAATATAAAAATTTGAATACATACGTTAATATGAAAACAATTATTTTATAGGCGGCACAGCAAAAGCCTAGACAACAACCTCTGCTGCTGTTGCTAAGCGTAAAATAATTTATATTTTTTTTAGCAGCGAAACAAGACTTAGTGATACTAATACAAATAAAATTTTAAATCAAAAAACACGTAAAAATTGTTTTTTTTTTTAAATCTATCAGAAAACAACAGTTTAAAATTAAAATATTGTATTAAACAACATTTATCTTAGAAAATAAAAGTTTTACAGCCTGGCCCACGATGTCGAACGTTATTGTTTCAAACGGCAAACAGCTGATTTGCAGCACACTAATACTTTCTAGTCGAAAGCATTTGAATGCGAACGGTAACGTAACGTGAAATTGCAGCTCACTATATCGCTTTACTTATGTTTGTGTGAACAGAGATGTCCAAATTACTCACTTGTTTTTTATTGTCGTTTGCATTATGAAATGCACACTGGAGCGCCCTGGAATGCTTATTCTTGTACCTGGCTTTATAGCTAAATATTTGGCCCCTGTAAAGGCTTCTATTTGTAGCAACCATCGCATAAATTAATTAAAATTATTTTCATAACATTTATTTATTTTTTCGTTTTATTGGTTTATTAATTTACTTACAGTATGAAATGTCAATATGCGTACACTTTATAAAAAACATTTTTATTTTATACGATTTAAAAAAATAAGAGGCATTATTTCTTAAAACGATTATAAAAGGACGTTTAAATTATATATTTTTATAACTAACGACGAAATTGAAGTTAATAAATTTTTAATGTTGTACGAATATGGGTTTTTGATACTGTATTTCAGTTTATTTACATTTTGTAGTGACCCAACAGTTACATTTTTCATAGTAAAATTTCCACATTTAAGCGCTTTTTATTCTATATTGGCGATTTATTTGTGGAATTCTACGTCTATCCAGTTATTTATTATGATTAAATTTGAAACGTAAAGCCAAACGATGGATGAATCGTAAGATAGTGGGCCGCTGTTACGAAAGAAAGTGAATGACTGCCTTTCGTTCGAATAACTTTTCTTTCGACATATTGGGTCACATAATTTTATTAATTTTTATATTTTTGAGTAATATTTCAAAGAAGCGATTTTATTTTGATGGATTTAACAAATAAAACAGATGACAATGAAACCTAATTTTACTGCTGCTTCTGCTTTCAAAATATTTCTGAAGTCGGTAGCATAGCAGCAAATGCTGCCAACAAAAACTTGCTGCCTGCTTTCATGCTGCTTGCTGTCGGTTATGTGTTTAATGCTTAAATCACAGTACCCCACCACTAAGACGTATGATTAATACATATTTGCTTATTTATTTTATTTTTCTTTTTTGATATTCAATAAAACTCATACGTCATGTTGTTTTGGACTTTTAATACAATTATCTACTACTTAATCACCAAAAATTTAATAAAAAAAGTTAATTAAGTTTATGAAAGTTATATCATTTCCCTCTGATTATTTAACAAAATTTTCTTACTAATTGTTACAAAAAGAAAAGAAGAATCAATAATCAAATTTTAATAATCATTTTACTGTTCAAGCGAGTCACACGTGCATGCACATGAGAACAGATTTCTTTAACATTGAAAAATCTATCATTAAATTAAATGAGCCATATGAAGATAGTAATAAGAAAGAAAAAGTATTTATATGTTAAACACAAATAACACATGCTTTATAATATGAAATGTATTAAGAAAAAAAGACATAAACTTACTCTAACCGCTGGCACAACTTTATCCGATCTCAAGCATTTCAGCAGTATTAAAGCCAACATCTCATCAATATTATTATATGGCGGCGGATATTCAGCTTCTTCCGGTGATGACAAATCATAATATGCCTTCCAGGCATCAATATCCTCTGCAAACTTTTTATAAAAGCCTTTTAAACTAGTTTATGTATATGTACGATATGGATGTCATGGTAGCATTGTGTATATAAAAAGTACAAAAAAAAGGAAAATTAATCATATTATTACATGATGTACATACATAGGCAGAATGTATAATAAAATTGTTTGGCATTATTTGGCATAAACTCAAAATCATTACTCCATTTCGCATGTCTCTCTATTTAGAACAGGATCTTTTATAATATGAATAAAATATTATATTTCTTTTGTGGGGCAGCAAAAGTGGCTGATTTAAGAAAAAACAAGTTATATTTGCTAATTTTTAGAGAACTTTTATGGATTGAGGTTTTTATACAATGAATACATAATACATATATATCATATGTATGTATGCATGTTATAATGATATCCTTTGATGGATTAAAAGAGTTGAGCGAAATAAATTCGTTTGTATTAGTGCTGTTCTGTATTTCGAATCAAAAAGATTTTATTCGGAATCGGAATATTCCGTATTTCTTAGCTGTTTTGTATTCTATTTTCGAATAATTTTTATCGTTTCATTTCGTGTAGGAAAATGTTAGTGGAATCAAATCGAATCAAGTTTTTTTTTGTTTTCATAAAACTTCCCTGAACTGTTGAAACATCGATTGTTATCCATAATTTTTTATATTTCATAATATTTAGACAACTCTTAAAAAAAAATTAAATTAATTATAAATTATGAAATTAAAACTTCTTTATAAAGGGTTGGCAAATTTCAGCTTAGGAAGTAAATTGGCTTAAAAACACAATTTTTTAAAACAAATTCAGTTTTATTCATACCAATATAAAATAGAAATATGGGAATTAGTAATGGAATATGATGTCGGGCAAATGTCCACCACTAGCATGTCGGCAGACGTCCGCTCCTTTTTTATAAAATTTTGAACTACATTTTTCAAATAAATCATCTTTAGTGATGAGGCCCATTTCCAATTAGGTGGTTGTGTAAGTAAACAAAATTGTCGCAAATGGGGCTCACTAAGTACACAAACAGTCCTCGAAAAACCATTACATACAAAGAAAGTGACCGTATGGTGCGGTTTGCGGTTAGGCGGCATCATCGGCCCGTCTTTTTTCGAAAATGAGCAAGGAGTCGCCGTCACCGTGAATTCTATGCGCTACCAAATGATAACCAATTTTTTGTGGCCACAATTGGCTAATGTTGATATCAGTGACCTTTGTTTTCAGCAGGACAGCGTAACAAGCCACAAAGTGAGCCAAACAATTCAGTTATTGCATGAGAAATTTCCCAGTCGCGTAATTTCTCGATTTGGTGATGACAATTGGCCACTTCGTTCTTGTGATTTAACGTCGCTGGATTATTTTCTCTGGGGCCATTTGAAAGGCCGGGTTAACGTGAACAAACCACAAACAACTGACTCTCTGAAAGATGAAATTCAACGCTGCATTGATGAAATAAGTTTTTGTTCTTGTGAAAAGAGCGGACGTCTGCCGACGTGCTAGAGGTGGACGTTTGCCCGACATCACATTCCATTATTAATTCCCATATATTTATTCTGTATTGGTACGAATAAAACTGAATTTGTAAAAAAATGTGTTTTTAATTTGTTTAAAAAATTTGTTTTTTTTTTTCATTTACATCCTAACCTCAAATTTGCCCACCCTTTAAATTGAAAAAAAAAATTGTAACTAAATTTTTAGTAAGTCGATCACAGTTAATTTTCCATCACATTCGTGACATTCCAAGGATTCTTGGATATTGTGCTGCGATCAATACATACATTTATGGGCACTACACCCTGAAATCCTGCAACAGCTAAAAAACGTATAGTTGCAGCTATTTGTATGATGCTAGGAATTGAACTACTTAAAAATGGTCCGATTTGGTCAACAATCATTGAAAAAGCTTGATTAGTTACTCGAAAAAGCCCTATAAAACTTTATATCACGAAATTTCACAATGATATAAATTCTACTTTCGATGATTCTCTTATTGTCATAGGGTTGGAAAAATCTCTCAGACTACTTCTTCTGATACTTTAATGTCGAATTTTGCGACGATTCTGTTCTAAAAAAGTCAAAATGAAAGTTCCAGGCGTTTGTTTTTTATTATTATTTTGCAATTATTTTTTGTTTATGTTTGACACAAATGATATGTTTTCTTGCAGTTTGAGACTTAAAACAAAAACTTCGAAAAACGTAAAAATATGAATGTGAAATGAAGAACAGCAAATTTCCGAACTTTTGATTACGAGTAATTTTATAATTCCGCACGGATTGATACCACTCTGAATACAGAACAGGGCGATATTTAATAGATGAAAAACGACTGTAGTTTAAGGCGACATTCTGTAAAGGACTTTATACCACATTGAACTTCCTGTTAGGGTGCATAAGAATATTTAAAGTTATATAACTTCTTTAAATATTGTAACAAGTCAAGGAGAAATAAAAACGTCTTTAAAAATTCTCGGGACAGCTGAGAGTTTGAGTGTGTAGACATGAGCATAGCGTAATTATCTGTACAACGGAAAAACCTTGCGTAATTAGATACAACTTTAGATCTTAACGTATTGGTTGCGAACATAAGAGCTACTCTTAAAAGGAGTGGTTAGATGATAGTGTCACGGGAAATTAATTTTGTGACGAATAGACCTACATACCTGTTGCGAGAATAGGAAGATTTGGTCATATTTACAGTATTGAGATCGCCTATAGGGTTTATAGGTTTGCTAGTTAGCCTTAATTTGGCTTGATTTACAAGAATTATTACAGATTGTCAAGAAAATGTTTTGTCAAGATTTTTGAAAATGTCTTTTTACACAAAGCTTTGTAAAGAGCTATTACACATTTTAGTGAATTCATAACGTGAGGCTTTTTAAGTGAATTTGTATATTATATTTTTAATTTTCTGAATAAATTCCGGGAACTTTTTAATCACACATGTATGTCTGTATTACACAAGCCACATTTACTAAAAAGATTTGCTCCTTTTGATGCTTTTCGACTCGGTTTGCATTTCGAATTTTATTTCTAAATTTTTTTGTTTTGGATTCTTCTTTCGAGTAGTATTTTAAATTTTGTTTAAATTCGACTCTCAAAAAGAATCGTTCTATACGAACGAATCCAATTCGAGCACTCTTCCTACTCTGATTATCACTCCTTTGTTGTTTTTTGGCAAATACGACCATAAAGTAGGCTCTTTTGCTAAATTTGAAATTGTAGAAAGTAATTGCCTGACTTATACGTTTGTTTTTTCTAACTATTCCATGAACTAACGTTAGCTTTTTATTTCTTTCTAAACTCTTGGGATCGTAACTTTGATATAAATTACCATTTAACACAATCCAAATATCCCGATATGCATCAGACTTGAAACGTGATGAACCAGTTTCATAATTAAATAATTCAAAGCTACAATTAATGGCAAATTAGTGTCCACACTATATGTTTTATGAATACCAGTATATATCCAAATGCCAACAATTGAATTTTGTTCATTTGATCCGAAAGTCTTAAATATGTATATTGCTTTTAAGAGCTATGTTTCTAAAAGTGTAATTTCTTAATTTTAAATTGTTATTTTTTGAACTTTTTTTGCAAAATTTTTATTTTCTATGAGGTTTGTATGAAGGTAACCAGTTACGTTTTGTGTCAAAATGTGCAGTTTCTTTTTTTTGGCAGTGAAATAAGGGTTAAAAAAGTCAACAATTTAAACATATTTTGAAAAAAATATTTTTTTGCTCTGAATCCTTTTTTCTTTTAGTACAAAATATTTTCTTAGTATTGGTCTATATTTTGTGTTTTTCTATTTTAATTTTTAATCTCTCAAAGATTTGTAAGGCCAATTTATTGTAAGTTTTCTCATTCTTAGACAAGTTTATTGTCATTGTGTAAGACATAACTTTAAAGTCAGCACTTTAATTTAAGTCGTAATATCTTTTAAAACCATTTAATTAATTAATTTCGTTTTGTTTTCATACCAAAACTAATGCTCTCTTGATAAGCATTAAATTTTTTATGCTGCAGTTGCAAATAACCCAGTACTCATATGTGATGTGTGAACAACTTTTACAAAAAAGATATATATCGGTTCCGCCATCTAACGTTTTTTTTCAACTAGTGCTTATTTGGTGAATGATAACACTAAGCTCATGTCTGATTTGACAGATAAATAGTTGAATCCTTCCGCTGAACGAAAAAGGTTGTGTATACGCTTGAGCAACGCTGGGAAATATTGCTACATTACTTTGAAAATCATGGTAATGTTGCAGAATGTGTGTGGTGTGTTCAGATGAAGCTCATTTTGATTTTGCCGGGTATGTAAACAAGCAAAATTGTCGCATTTGGGGCACAGAAAGTCCGCATGCATACATTGAAAGGCCGATACACCCAAGATGAGTCACCAAACGGATTTTGGTCCGGATAATCCATAATTGGGCCATTTTTCTTCGAAAATTAGCAAGGAGTGGCCGTTACAGACAATGGCGATCGTTATCGGGCCATGTTGAACGAATTTTTGTTCACAAAAATTGAAGAGGCGGATATTAGCAACATTTGGTTTCAACAGGACGGCGCTACTTGCCACACAGCCGAAGCTACACTCGATATTTTGCGCCCTGTTTTTTAAGATCGCGTTATCAGCCGCAGAGCTGATGCCGTTTGGCCACCTCGGAGCTGCGACTTGACACCGTTGGACTATTATTTGTGGGGTGCCGTGAAAGATAAGTGTTACGCCAACAAGCCAGAGACAGTTGACGCTTTAAAGGACAATATTCGTGAAGCCATTGGTGAAATACAGCTGCACACAATCGATAATGTGCTAAAAAATTGAACCGATCGTGTAGGCAACTGCATGGCCAGTCGAGGCAGCCATTTTCCATTATTAAACGGAAGGCTTGTACTTTCAAATAAAAAAAGAAATTTGAGAAAATATTCAGTAGTTTCTTTTTATAGCATTTTCAAAAAAAAAAAAAAAAAAAAATTATTTGGCGGACCATTTAGATAAGAATGCAGAAATGTAATGTAGCATGTTTTATGATGCTTTTGATTAGAAGTTTAAGTAACTTTTTACACAGCTTCCTCGAGTTATCGAGTATGTTGTAAAGGCATTTTAAATGATGTGACTTAAGTAGCAGCCATCCTTAACTCTTAGCGTCTGTCATTTATGTTAAGAACTGTTGTGGGTATTTATCCTTCGGGTGCGAGTACAACCTCAACTCAGTAGCGCCTGTTTTCTGTATTTAATTTGTTTGCTGCATTACACCACTTAGTTTTTGTACAATATATTTCCTTTTTAATACTCTACTCTTCTTGTATTCGTTTTGTATAAAAAATGCTAAAAAATATTTTCTATGCAATTTAAAGAAAAAATATTTTTATTTTTTGCCATTCATTCATTCCTTCATATAAATGAACAAAGAATAGCTTATAGAGTTCGTAGAAAGGAGATGAAAATGTGCGAAAATAGTAGAGATTGAATAAAGAGAACTTCTCTGTGTTATTTTTCTGCATTTTTGTGTATGAAAAACATTGTTACTTACCCATCCAAGTTGCTGGCCAGCACTATTTGAAACCAGGCCTTTTCAGGAAGCCATGCTGGTGCTGGATTAGGTGGTATACTTTGCAAACCAACACCTCCCGTTAAAAAGAACAACAAATGGGATTTATTTATTTGACCCTTGTTGTTTTTATTATAATTAAGCCAAAAAAAGCGAAAAAAATAAACGAAAAAACAAGTTAAAGTCAAGATAGTTGCAGCAACAAACCGTGGAAATTGCAGTAGTAGTATGGGCAACATATTTCCAGCCGTTAAAAAATATTTTCGTTGAATTATATGTTGTCGGTTTCCATTAATGACGACCAAACAAAAAGGGAGAAAAAAATTAAAAAAAAAATAAAAGAAATGGGTAATGAATAAATAAAAAATAAAGGGAAAATGTTAAGAAATAAATAAAAATAAAATGAATTGCAATGTAAAACAAATTTGGCAAACGGTGAGCTGCTGATGATTAATGAGAAAATATTTTATATATAAAAAAAATTCCATAAAGTCTCTTTATATCGTGCAGCAACCGCCAAAAAAGCTTAACCAATAAAAGTACAATTTTACAAGAGGTTGTGTTTTGAAATATCTTAGCGTTTTCTAAAATACTATGAAATTTAGTATATAAGTGTAAGTGTTATTTTTCCGATATACATACGAGTAATACAGCTAATATTGCTCATATTTTAGTATAGTAACGATAATTTCTATCACTTAATATTTGATAATATTTGTGTCAGTTAAGCTAAAAAAAACTTCTTTAAAGCAATATTATCTATGTTTATATATATATATAGTGGGGGACATTGGGTTAGCACATTATCTATGTGTACTTTTTAATCATTTCTATCTCGGTCCAAGGTCCAATATGTAGCATTAATTTACTTTAGTTCTGTCCGTTTCAATTAATTTATGTTGTGTTAACATACAGCAAAACCCAAGAAAATGACTGGATAATAATTTAGCACAAATTAAAAAAGAATTGTTTTCATGAAGACAAAAAGCATAAGTACTTATTTTATATAGAACTAAGTACTTGGACGGATGGGCCGCTGTGGTGTGGTAAGGCAAGATACCCGCCTACCAACCAGAAGGTTCAATACCAGGCCAAACCATCTTAAAAAAAAAGAAAAAAGTTTTTCGACAGCGGTATCACCTCATTACATTAGCTAGTAACTGGTTATGAGTATAAATACTATTGAAAACTGCTCTAAATGCATTTGCCGTCCTTTTCATTTGTAAGTCCTTTTCAATGAGTTTAGATAGAAGCAGCTCATTGACTGAGAGAAATCCCCTTGTTCCTTCATGGAATGTTATGGGAATTAATAATAATAAGTACTTAGAAGGATAACCCTTTTTCTTAAGAACATCTTTACATCTCCTTATACGTAAAGTTTCTTTCGGTATAGCTTAGAATTTCTTTCTAATTTCTGTCCTTAAGTCACTACAATTTATAGGTTTAAAATCAATAATATCTTGCTCTACATCATTCCTAGAGAGGGTCTTTTCTATCAGCCTGGTTATTGTTTCCCAGGATAGACCTAACTCATTCGGCAGCGCCGATGCAGCATTTGGAGCGCGAATTCGCACCCCATATGTTGCAGAGTGATATTTTCCATGGGTTTACTACAGGAATATGGTCTGGTGGTTAAGTCGAAAATTTTAATTGGCCATTTCGATTCTAATTTGCGCTAAGCAACATTCCGCTGTACGACATATTAATGCAATTTCCGAGCAATTGTTTTTGTTTTGAAAATATATTTCCAATAAAACCCAACGCTGCTCAAGCGTAAATCGATTCATTTCGTTCAGTGGAGATAATATACTGAATTTTATGACAGGATAGAATGACATAAGTATTGCCATATTCGAAATAACCGTTCGTTCAAACTTAAACCGATAGACGGCCCACCCGATATTTTGTTTTTGATTTATTACGCATTAGCCTTACTTCCTTTGTAGATGTTTGTATGCTAGCGATAATATTTTCTAGATATCACCTACTTCGAGCTAAAAATGCACTGTCATCGGCATAGCCGATCGTTTCCCAACCGGTTCAACTCATTTCCAAGTTCAGTGTGGTTTCTTATAGCGTAGTGCAGACACCGATTAAACAGAACTGTGGACAAACTGTCCTCTTTTCACACGCCCGTGTTGATATTAAATGGTTCACTTTGCTTTTCCTGTACTGCTACTTTTCCTTTTGCATTCTTGAGTGTCGCCATTGTTAGGCGTCTGAGTTTGTTGTTTATATCGAAAGCAGAAAAGATTCTGTGGATCATAGATCAGTTTAAACTATCAAACGCCTGTTTAAAATTAACGAACAGCATATGTACTCGTACATCATTATTAAATTCATAGGTTCTATTTAAGCACAAATACTTGATCAACTACAGACTTACCCTACCTGAATCCACACTGGTATTCTCCAAGAAACCTTTTCGCAATATTACTCAGCTGTCCTGCGAGTATTCCAGAAAAAAATTTATTACAATAATTTAGTAATGTAATCCCACGATAATTCTCCCAATCTTGCTTGTTACCTTTTTAGTGAATTGAGACGATGAGCCAGTTGTCCTCTCGCTAAGTATTTGTGCCTCCCTCCACCCACTTATTTGCAGATCATAAATTTTCCGCTTTCCATCCACATTTAAGCCTATCAAAGTTCTTCTGTGATGTCGTTACCTACTGCTTGTCATATGTCATTGTGTCAAGTATTCCAATCATTTTCTCAAATGTAGAGTCAGGCTCTATTTCAATTTTTTCACTTATTATAATGGAAATGTTTTCTTCTCTTTCTTCGTCAGCTATTGGCGTTCTATTCTACACTTCATCGAAGTGATCTTTCCATCTATCCAGAATTTTTGACTTTTTGTTATAATTTGTCCCAATTTTATCTTTGCAAGCATCTGCGCGGTTGAAAGCCGTTTACCTGTTTTTTGAATACGGTCAATTGTAATTCCAACACTAACTAAAATCAGACTTTGATGCGTATTTCTAAACGTCACATTTTTTGGAAATGTTGAGTGTCTACTCTTTTCTATAGATGCTATTGGTATTGAAAAATTATTAATGAAATTTTGGCTGTAAGGTGGCTGGCAACAAAGTATTGTATAGTCTCGGAAAGTTCACGGAGCACAGTAATTTTCTACAATCAGAGTTTAGAGTCATAAAGATTGACGCGCAGTATATCTGGTATGACCAGATTTTCAACAGGAGTAACTCCCAAGAGAAAATATACACTGCACATCGATTTTCATTGTTCAGGAATGCTCTATGTCTACTTTGAAGATATCGAGACATTCGACAGTTTTCTCTAACTAGGGACAAAGAAGGATTGGATCGAAACAGTTGGAAGCAACAGAGCCTCTGCTGAAAAGAAACAACAACTGATATCACAGAAATAGTAACTCAAAACAAATGAAGGATGAGTTTTATAATATGGTACAATGGGCATAGCACTGCTATAGACTTTGTGCATATCTGCAAGCACATGTGTTGGACATCTATATACGTCATTTGTGTCAACATCTTAAACCCATTTGTTTCGAAATAATAAAGGAAACGTGCAAGGGTTTTAATGGCTGATGATCCGATTAAATGATTTCTGCAAAACTTTCAATGTTGGAAAGGCGTAGGAGTAGTCTACTCAACATCTCTGTCGTTGTCTGGCATTTGGGGACTTAAAACTGACTTAGATTGATTAGAGAAGATTCTATGACAAGAAGAGTTTTGCAATGTTGACACGCTTTCATTTAGTCGACATATGGTAACACAACGGTAACTGCTAATTGTACACAAGTAAGCTGTGCCCCATATATAATTATGCAAATGTATTTTCTAGGGTTCATTACTGTGGCTACTATAGGAGCGACGATTAATAACAAAATTTTTGCCAAGTAATGTTCACTTTGAGTAAACCTATAAGCAAGAAGGATGACAGAATAATTGTAACTGGTGCGTAAAATTCTTGGCCAGTATCCTGCAGACGTTTCGTCTTTGTTATTTTATTTCTTTACCTGGTCAGCAAAAACTTTCTTTTTAAATGTAGTTTCGTAAAGCATTAGCAAATTAAAAAGTAAATAAGCTTAAAGATTTAAATTAAAAAAACATTTATAATTTCATTATTTTCTCTTTTATCATTAGCAATTTGTTGTAATAGAGTTTCAATATTAAAAATTAGCGAAATGCACACAACAACTACTTACCCTCGATACCAATATTCCTAAGCACATTACAAGTGATATGACCAATTTATCTTTTTCAAATAGCGAACGACAAACATTCTGATAAATTGATTTCGTAAAATAATTATTTAAATTTTCCAAACGTTCATTCAAATCAGTCGATTTCGGTGCCTTTAATATGGTATTCACAAAGAGATTAAGAAACCAACTCAACGAATATTGATACATTGGATCAATATTTGCCAATTCACTGATGCAAAAAAACAATATGGCCGAATGTTTAGCTACAGGTACATAACGTTGACGCGCTTCATCAATTTCCGTTTCCGTAGCAACGGCAACAATTTGCTTCTCTTGAATTTGTTCCGATAAGATTTTACTCGACGACAAAATGTTAATGGCATTTTCATCTTCCAATACATTGCCTTCGGACGTTGACAGGACCTGGTGAGCGTATGGGTGTCGATGTGTAATTTTTAAATCACATGAAAAAAAGAAAGAAAGAAAGAAAAAAAGATTTATGAAGAAAACGGTAAACAAAAAGGATAATAGATGGGAGAGTGTATGTATCTTATCTCAGGCATATACAAAACATATTTTACGAATGAAATTGTATATTAACTTGGTTTAAATACAAAAAATAAAAAAAATACAAAATAAAAACAGGAGAGAAAAAATATGGAAAAAATAAGAAATGAAAATCATAACGACCATTGAATAAGATGAATTGTATGTTACAGTGAGTGCAATACGAGTAAGGCTTTATGTACTAAATTTATTTAAATTTCAAAAGAATAGCGATTACAATAGAAATTACTTAAAACTAAGGCTTTCAAGATTTCGTCTATTCGAATTAAGTACTTGGAACTAAAAGGGTTTTTATTGCATTGTTTACAATACAACTCCTTAATGTATTGTTAAGTCTTAACCATTTTAAAACGTTTCAGCTCTTTTAAATTGCCCTAAAAATAAAATAAACACCACTTTGTTGTTGTTTTACAGTTTTCTTTTATTTACTATACTATAACTTTTATACGGTTTATCTTAATACGGCGACATATTAACCTTAACTTGATATGCGTTTATACAACACTTTTCTTTACGACTTTAGTTTATGACAGCAAAACGATAACTAACAGTCGTATAGGTAAAGCCGCCTCTTTATATAAATAATTGCTTACAGTTTGGAAAGTTCCGGAAATGTCTCGTGTCCTCTATTTTATATCCCTTACTTAAAATGTAACGTAAAGTAATAAATACGGCATTGACAAGGTAACACACAACAACCAAATATACCAAAATATAGGCATTTTTATTTTCGTAACAGTATTAATCGCCTGTTAAGAATTATCAGAATTTTGCAGATTTGTGTGATTGAGTTTCCTGTCTCAAACCTATAGTGTGATTATTCCCCATGTGCTTTAAAATACAGAACAAAATAATAAGATTGGCTTGACTCGTCGTGGGATCCTAAGATTAATTTAATACAAGGTTTACATTGAGAGTTTGTAAAATTTAAAAGCTGATTTTTAGTCAATTTTTTTTACATACTATTCACCAATGTATTGGATGATATAATAAGCTAAGTCTATCGACAGAGAAGAGGTAGTCTCACACGACAAGTCGATGACCTGGTTTATGCAGATGATATTTGTCTACATGATATGATATATTTTGTTGTATGTGTGGTAAGTGGCACCATCCTGTTGGAACCACATATCGTCCAGGTCAATATCCTCAATTTCTTGCTACAAGAAGTCCGTTATCATCTTGCGATAACGAACGCCATTCACGGCCTGATGCCGCCGCCAGTGAATATACCACACCAACCAGTCACTCTTTGAGAATGCTTCGGATTTTCAAAAATCACTCGTGTATTCTCACTTGCCCAAAAGTGGCAATTCTGCTGGGTAACGAATCCACTGAGGTGAAAGTATGCCAGGTGGCTAAAGATGATATTCTTTGTAAAGTCACCATTCATTTCTGTCTGTTCAACTAACCATTCGGCGTATTGAAGACGCTTGAAATGATCAGTAGGCTTCAACTCTTGAGCCAATTGAACCTTGTTAGCATGTAAATTCATATCTTTATTTAAAGTTCGCATCAGTGATGTTCGTGAGATGTTCAACTGTTAGGCACGATGACGAGTCGAGGTTGACGGTTCTTCTTCCACACTATCGCAAATAAGTGGAACGTTTTACGCAGAACGAACTGGGTGAGCATGCACAGGTGTTTCCACATTTCCTACAGACCCGGTTTGCTGAAATTTGCACGCAATTCTCCTGATTTTATACACATTTGGTTGATTATGCTGACCAAAAAAATCACGAAGTGCATGATGTATTTTGATTTGAACACCCATTTTAGTAAAAGACTTCAACAATTTTAACGCAGTGCTCAATTGTGTACGTCTTCATGGCTGAATTTGTCAAACACTGGGACAAAGAAATGTCAATGTCAAAGAATTGTAATGTCGTTGAGCAGAAAACTTGACATTAAGGTGTGACTCACAACATCGTGCATTATGGTTGGACAACCCTCTATCCAGAAAACCAAAGCCATGAGAATTAATAACAATAGCACAGAAAACATCATGCTACAGGGTCAACCATACATAGATAAGATCTGCTGTCTGGAAAGCACAATCACAACAAACGGCATGAAGAAGCAGATGTTAATAAAAGGCTCAATGAAGTAATGGCGGCCTTTTTGCGACTGCAGTCAGTATGGAGAAGCTCATACATATTCACGCATATTCACAGAATATTCAACTCATCTGTGAAGTAAATTCTGTTGCACGGCAGTGAAAGCCGGCTAGTGTCTAACATGAACACACAACAAATTGAAGGTATTCACCAACAAGCAAGATAATATGGCTTAACACTATAAGCAACATAGATCTATGGAATTTGACAAACAAAGAGCTCATACTGAAGCAGATAAGGCAAAGAAAGTGGAGATGGATCGCCCTTGTACCGGGTGGGCAAATTTGAGGTTAGGAAGTAAATAGCTTTGTCAAATGATGAAGTGTCAAGAATTGAGTTGTCAAACTTTGACGCTTATTCAGTAAATAATAAGGAAATTTTAACTATGAAACGCTACACTCTTAAATTTTCTTGCGAAAATTTACGATTAAAATGTTAAAAATTGTACAGTATCACTTCGTAAAATTCGAGCAGCTTTTCCTCGTAATCAGCCTCCTTCTGAGACCGCTGTGTGTAATTTAATCTCTAAATTCGAAGCGCACGGTACTGTTGCTGACAATAGATTAAAAGAATACCCTCGTAGTAGCCGTAGTGTTGCAAACATAACTACTGTACAGCAAAGTGTCGAGAATGAGCCCAGAACATAAACTCGTCGGCTTTCGCAACAATTGGGCATCACCAGAGGGACTTTGCGCAACAATTTGCATAAAGATCTTCATCTTCACGAACGTTTGTTAAGTGGCTGCTTAAAAAACTGAGTGTAAACAACACATTTTTCCACAAAATGATCCTTAATAATGAGGCCCATTTTCAATTAGGCGGTTATGTATGTAAACTAGCAAAATTGTCGCATATGGGGCTCACAAAATCCACAACAGTCTTTTCAAAAACGTCGTCATCGTGAATTCTCTGCGCTACCAGACCATGGTAACCAATTTTTTTATCCAAATTGGCTAGTGTTGACATCAGTGACCTTTGCTTTCAGCAGAATGGCGCCGCAAGCCACACAACCAACCATACAATTCGGTTTTTGCATGAGAAATTTCCCGGCCTCGAAATTTCTCCATTTGGCGATATCAATTGGCAGTCTCCTTCTTGTGACTTAACGCCGCAGTATTATTTTATCTTGGGCCATTTGAAAGACCGGGTTTACGTGAACAAACTACAAACAACTGGTACGAGATAGGCGAAACTTTGTTGCAAAATGTGGTTCAAAATTATGTGAAAAGAGCGGACGTTTTCCGACGTGCTAGAGGTGAACATTTGACAGACATCATATTCAATTATTAATTCCCATATTTCCACTTTACATTGGTATGAATAAAACTGAATTTGTCACAAAAAATGTGTTTTTAAGCCAATTTACTTCCCAATCTAAAATTTTCCCACGCTTTATTAAGAAAAAATTCCCATAGTTTTATAAAGATGGCAGTTGAGTTGGACCCTTAAGGATCAACGAACCGCGGTCGATCAAAAAACACCTGGCGACGCAAAATTATCCAAGAATTAAGGCAAAACAATCTTAAATGGGAAGAGGAAACAAAATCTGCAGCAAATCGTGTAAGATGAAATGCTTCATGGAAGCCCTATGCTCCCAAGAGGAGTAACGGGAACAGAAAAAAAAATAGGAAACACAATTAAACTAGAGAAATATAAGAGAGATATCTCATGATCTACTATATCTCTGTCTCTAGAAATAAGAACTTATTTTAATTTTATGAAGTATAACGGACATATTAATATGATATATTGCCTGAAACTCACTAACAACGTTTCAATATTCATTTAAAAACCTTAAAGAATAATAAAAAGTGTGTATATAGAGAAAAAAGAAAAAAATTCTTATTTTAAAATATTTCGAAGAACTAAGGAACAGAGACATGAAAGGAAAGCAAATGCATTTGGGCAGATATATTTCTGGATGCCAAATGCAATTATTCACTTCCAAAAAAATTAATTCCAGCATGTTTCGTATTTGTCTGTCATTGAAATGAATCTATAATTATAGTCTTCGTTTTAATACGTGTAGAAAGAACTGAGATAAGAGAGAGTGAAAGAGTGATAGTAGAAAAATTTAAAACTTTAACATTTTCATAAAGAGTTTAAAAAAAGTATTATTTCACACAAATAATAACAAACTATTTCGAAAATATTTGATTAAAAGAAATTTTAATCATATTTTCATTACAAACACTTTACATTCTTTTTCATGAATATGAACATCATTGGAAAAACCAAAAACAATTGGCTGCAGGAAATCGAAAAAATAATAAAAGAATAATAGAAGGGAAAGAAAAATAAAGCTTGAAATTAAAACCGTATCAATACGATTTCCAGTTAATTGAATTGTCAAGAACACATGAAAATAATAAAAATTAATATGCTTTTATAACTCAAAGCAAAAAGGTATGAATACTAAAATAGTTTTTCGTTTTTATCGAATAGAAGTGATAGTAGAAACACATACACGAGAGGGAACGATATCGAGAACAACTGAATTATTGCAATATCAAGTTTGAAAAATATTTTTTCTTTCATTTTTCATTTACAACGAAATTTATTTACACTACACTAGATTTTAGGCAGCTTTGTAGCTGTGGACGGAAGATTGTTCAATTAAACAAACTAGATTTCTTGGAATAAATATGCACCAGGGAAGACTTAGATGGGTCTATCGGTCAAAAATGTATTTTTTTTTTTTATATATTTATTTATTTATTTTTTTGAACGCACGCGGTGTTCTTTACATCGAGAACCTTGAAAAGGGCAAATTACTGACGAATGTAATTCATAGTTATTGAACAAATTCAATATTGATTTGAAAAAAAAAAATTAGCACATCTAGCAAAGGAGAAAGTGCAGTTCCACTAATACAAAACAAGGGTGCACAAAAAATTTATAAATTGATCTACGAATTACACTTTTCAATAGAACACAATTTTGAAAATTGTAGTTCTTCGCTAGTAGCGTGCTTAACCGGGACTATTTTTTTTATTATTTGTTTTTATGGGTTCCTTATATTGGGTGTTTTTGCTTTATTGCTATTTTTTAAACTTATTTATTCAGTGCTATAGTTTGTGGTTAAATAATCATAGTTATTCTGCTTAGAATTTTCTCAATTGAAAAAGTATTTAAATTGATTCTTCATCTCGAATACAGGAAATGATTAAATGTTCTCGTTTTTATTAAATGAAAGGTAAACAAACAAAACAACGAGAAACCGAAAAATCAAATACACAAAAAACATGCTGCGAATGTACATGAATTTTTTAAAACATAATATTTAAGATAAACGTAAGCAGTTTCAAAAGTTTTTCAATTTAAACTTCTTAAAGTGGTAACGTTTGTGTCATTTCTGCCAACTAATTTTCAATTTGTTACCATCTGGATACTATCGAATTATCTTGGTAGAAATCGAATTAAATGGTAGTCAGACGATGCGTGATTCGTGGCAAACAATTTTCAGCTGCATTTCAGCTGACCAAAATTAGACCAATTTTAGTTGAACACAACACTGGTTGTTCTTTTCTGATTAATGAATTTAAAGGTCGAGTTCTACGCAATATAAGCTCATATATAATTATCATCTTTTAGTCTCACCAAACGGAATGGAAGCAATAATCTACTATTGGTACAACTTTCTAAGCGTAAACTTTGCACGAGTATTGTGGCATGTTTCTCTGCGTTATATAACTTTAAATGCTAAAAAGGCTTGTACGACATTATTGATTTAATGTTTCCAATAAAGAATTGCGGATACTTTGTATAAAACCTCATATATAAAAACAAGGCTAAAACCTGTGTGACCGCTCAAAGAGCATCAAATAGTATAACCACATGACAAAGTGTCTGACACCCATTTCGTCAGCGGCTGTTAAGGATGGCTGGAAAAATGTACATAAAGTGTTTGTCTTCTGCACAGAAACTGTTCACAGCTGCAAAATGACCATTTTACCGTATTCCCATGTCCTTCTTTTCTGTGCGTCTGATATTATATCATCATAATATCATATTTGGGCCATACCTATTTGGTATTCTACAGGAATCCTGGAATTTTCCTTTCAATATCATTAGTCTAGGATGCCTCTTTTAAAAGACCCTATCGAAGAAGACACCAATGCAGGATGGCCCCTCCAACCAATCTCTTCCGCTCGTTCGTTCCCATAGTAAATCCAAATAAAGTTCTTCTGCGACAAGAAGCCTAGGGTGTTCAGTTCACTCCTGCACTAAATCACTAGCTAATAAAAAGTTACATGGGCCAGTGTTGCATAGAAAGCTTTTGTGGCCCAAAATAAATGTGGAATTAAAAAACAAAATTTGTCTGTTATCGGAATTCTCGATTACTGCTTCACTCGGTAACAAGTGGTCTATTGTGATCATCCTAGAAAGTAAAGAGACTTAAAGAATAGAAGATAGATAAGTGAAAGGATAGTGAGAGCACAGGCGACATAATACAACCAGTCGATGCCTATTCCATATTCCAAATCCAATTAAGGCCCATTGTAAAATGCAGTAGAGAAGTAGCCTCCAAGCCCGAAAGGAAGGCAAAAGTTCGAATCGTGAACCCACCCAGAAATCGATGCCTTCTGCTAAACAGACCGGGGTAGTGACACAAAATATGCTCAATCGCTTCGATTTCCCATCACATAGCCTACAAAAAACAACAATGCTATCCTCCCATTTACAGGTCATTGAAAGTATCGTTAGCCTCAGTTGCGACTTACGCATGGAGAGGAGGAAGAAGGTTCTCTGACTAGAGATGACCAGCAAGATGGACCTTGAAACCACACATCTTGGCTCATTGTACCAAAGCTGGATAGCCTTTCTATCGTAAAGTACTTTAAGAGTTCGCCCATGTAGTGACTTAATGGGGAAGAACAAATTATTCGACTTTCAGGTCCACCAACTCTAAGCGCCCGCGATATCACAACGCTGCGGGAGCATGCAAAGTTTTACAATCAATTCTGCAATCTAGTACGATTTAAGAGTCTTGAGCCGCTTAAATATCTGCGACGATAATCACTGAACCTCCAACACTTCTTGTCTCCATTTACAAAAACTTCTGCCTGGAAAACACGGCATTTGTCGTTCAACTTATGCGAGTACTTAAGGTTGAGTTGCTTGCAGTAGACGCCAGCGCCCGTACCTTCCCTTATCTTTAGTCATCCTAGCTAGACCACCAAAAGGCGGATTGCGCCGTTTCCAATCATCTCTGCTAGGTATTACTATATCGATGATCTCGAAATTCATAATTGGCAAAATATAATCACTAGTACTTTACTTGCGACATCAATCATGCCCATACGAAGCGTCCCGTCAAAGGCCGAGTTCTCTGAGCCTTATGGCACCCTTTGTTGCCTGAAATTGAACCAAGCGAGGGATTCCAAGGATAGATGTCATGACCGACTACTATACTCCTCTTCGCCTCCGTTATATAAAGTGATGTGACCCCTTGCTCACTACCCAACTTTAACAAACCTGACCTATTGACCAAGGCGTGCCTCTAAACAAGACTAACATACGTAAGGACTGGGCAGACTATGGTCTTATACAGCCAAAATATAGCGTTTGGTCTCAGTCCCCAACTCCTCCCAGTTGAGTTGTTGCTGGAACGGAGTGCCATCATTGCCTTCTCTCGATGTTACTTTTCCACCCTAGTTGACGGTCCAGAGTAACACCTAGATATATTGCCTCCGAAAAGAGATTCAATACCAACTCATTCAAAACTGACAACGTAAAGGGAGAAGAGACACCTCGACGTGTCCAACAATTGAAAATTTCACGAACATCACTAGTAAGAATTCTGAATAAAGATTTGAATTTACACACTTACAGGGTTCAAATGATTCAAGAGCTGAGGCCTACTGACCATTTAAAGCGTCGTCATGTCTTATTGAATCGAATGGTTTATTGAACAGACAAAAGTGAATAGTGACTTTACATAGAAAATCATCTGCGGTGACGAGGCACTCTTTCACCTCAGTGGATTCGTCAACAAGCATAATGGCCACATTAAAGCAAAGTAAGAATCCTTGAGTGATTGTTGAAAAGCCGATTCATCCACAAAGAGTGACTTTTTTGGTGCGGTTGACGGGCTGGTGGCGTCATCGGGTAGTATTTCTTCGAAAATGAGGTCGGCCAAGCAGTAACCGTGAATGGTGTTCGCTATCGCGAAATGATAACTTGCCACACAGCCAACGAAACAATGGCGCTTTTGCTGGAGATATTTAATGGCCGTGTTATCTCATGTCGTGGCGATGTTAATTGGCCGCCACGATCATGTTATTTGACGCAGTTGAACTTATTTTTTGGGGATATTTAAAAGGCAAAGTGTACGTCATCAATAAGCCAAGAATAGTTCAAGGACGAGATAATTCGACACATTAACGACATTGAACCTCATTTATGTCTCAGACTCATTGAAAATATGGACCAACGGATAGGAGTATGCCACCGAAGGCGTGGCGAGCATTTGGCCCATATTTTGTTCCACACATAATTGTCATAGAATCTTCTATCATAATGAAAAATATTAAGATAATTCTCTGAAAACTTTTTGTTTTATTTACAATTATTTTTTTACAATTAACGTCACACTTTACTTGGTGCGACATCAATCACACCCATAGTGAGCGTTCATCCAAAGTCCCAGTTCTCGGGGACTTATGGCAACCCTTGCCGCCTGAAAGTCAACCAAGCGACGAACCTCATCCCCGGTATATGAGGTGATGCGGCACGTTACCTACTACCCAACTTTAATACCATACGTAATAATTGGGCAGACCACGGTCTTATACAACCAATATATAGCGTCGTTTGGTTGCAATTCCCAACTCATCCCAACTGAATTCTTGAAGGAACAGAAGGGGAAGATGGTCATAAGAATACAATTTGCAGAATTTCAGAAAACCAGTACTTTCATTGCAAAATTTATAATATGGACGGAGAGAAATGGTCATACATACTTTACTGGGATTAAAAATTATTATTTTATTAATTATGATACTGTAGAACATATAAGTAAGTGTACAGTATATTAATCTAATTTAAAAAATGATCAGTGATTGATTACACCTGCCCACTTAACAATACGAATTTCGTTTAAAAATATTTCTTCAATATAAAAGTACAATACGAGAAACAATAATTGAATTTGAAATAAACTTATTAAATAAAAGATGAATTAAAAAAAAAAAAAAAAACAAATAGAAAAACAAATAAAAAATCTGAAATGTTGCTTAAAAAAAAGAGAAGTAACAATATAAAATTGTGTGAAAATAAAAAAAGGATTCAATAGAGTAAAAAATAAAAACAAAAAAATATACAAAACGTGCTTACCTCCAATATTTGTGATTCGATGTTATATAAATCATCGCGATTTTTTGCCGATTCAATAATCAATTGTTCCTTTTTCTCTTGCAAATCGGGACGTTCATGTGCCACAACAGTAGCCAACAGTTGTTCACGTAAACCCTGTTCCGTAATCATAAAATTTATTACGGTTACCTGTTTTTTGTGTTTGTGTCAGGGGAAAGAAATAGAAGAAAATTAAAGACTATAGAGTTAAAAATCAGTTTATATATGATTTTGGGTAGAGGAGGGTGTAATGCAAATGAAAATGAAACAAAAAACAATTCAAAAATTTTGTACGAATTGCTTTGTCTGAAGTGGGATGAGTATAAGTGTGGCTGAGTTGCGGTTGCCTCTGTAAAGGATGCGAGTTGAAAGGAATTTTATTTCATAAAAAAGTAAATTTTCTATTCACTTTTGTTTCAATAATATGAATATAAACCAGAAAATGAAAATGTGGAGAAAAAAATCCAAAGAAATGGCAACATCTACACAACATTTAGAAAAGAAAAAATAATTTGCACACAAAACCCATTGAAAAAGAAGTGATATTGTAATAGAGAAACCAAACTGAAAAATAAATACAAATAAAAACAAAACTTATTACATTTGGATATGAAATGTGGTCACATAAAATAAAGTGGGAAAAATGTTTTGATAGGGTTTACATATAATGTGTAGTTAAATTTGACAAATCTAATGTTTTAATCTTTTATCAGCATCCGTTTTGTACAATCTGTATAATATTTTAAGTATTCAAACCCCTGTATTCAGCCTAGAACCACAAGTATCTAGCAACGACTAAGCTAACTTGTTAAGATACTGACATATTTTCTTTTATGAACATAGTCAACGAACGCGTCAATAGGGTCACTAAAATGGACTGGTTAATCTTTGGTTTGAATGTCTCCATATGACCGCAAAAGAACTAGCTCGACAATAGTGCTAATGTCTACTGATAGATTTTCAATGACAAGCTAATGTTAAATGTCAATAGATGATTACATTAGCTGGGGTGCATCTGGTCAGTAGTACTACTGACGTTGTCACTAGTTAAGCACTAATATTTTACTATTGGCATTTTCTGCAGGGACTGAATTGTATCTTTTATGCATATATAGGCTGGTCCATTTGAAAGTTTAAATTAAAAAATGCAATAAAACAAAAACAGTTTCAAATTTTGCCAAATTTATTTTTTTGTTTTTAATTACAATTGATCCCGTTAGAAATAAAATATTTTATTCAGATGGCTGCCGCGGCTATCCTCACAGTATCCAGTTCAATCGGACCAATTTTCGAGAACTTTTTCGAGTCTATGGGGTCGTATCTTGGCAATGGCATCACGAATGTTGGCCTTTAAATGCTCAATGTCCTCTGGTTTGTCGGCATAAAACTTGTATTTATCGGCGCCACATAGAAAATAGTCCAACCGTGTCAGATCGCAGCTTCTTGGCAGTCAACTGACATCAGCGTTTCGACTAATTAAACGGCCATCAAACGTTTGAAGCAATAAATCATTTTTAGTATAAGATGTGTGGAAGTTGCACCAACCTGTTGAAACTAAACATCGTTCACATCAATAACATGAAGAGCGGGCACAAAAAATCGGTTATCGTGGTACGATAGGTGTCTCCTTGACCGTAATGTTTGCGTCGTCCTCATTTTCAAAGAGATAAGGGCCAATGATGTCTGCGCTCGATAGGCGACACCAAACAGTCACTCATAATGTCTTCTGTAAGACACCTTTGAGTTTTCTTAGCCCCAAATACGGCAATTTTGCTTACTAACGTACCCACCAAGATAAAAATAAGCTTCATTCGAAAAGATGATTTTTTTTTGCCAAATCGACATCATCGTGCAACATATAGCGAAGTGAAAATGAAGCGGTTGAGCATTGTAAAGCGTCATATAAACATCTTTTCACAAAATTCGACGTAAGCTGTAGCGAAAAATGTTCAATTTTTGAGAACGATGACGAGTTGTTGTTGATGGATTCTCACGCGCACTCACAGCCAAAGCTTCGATATTTTCTTCTGTACGCTCTGTGCTAGCACGAATGAAACCAGTTTCTCGAACTTGAACAATTAATTTGCGTATACCAGGCACTTCTTGATCTTCTCTGCGACCATATTATGTACGACATTTTCGTACAATTTTCGACCAATTGTCCTTGTTCTGGAAATAAATTTCCAATAAACCACAACGTCGCTCCAGGTTTCGTTCAGCGGAGATAATATACTGCTAACTAACTGCTGGTTCAAATTTAAACCTATAGATGGCCACCCTATATTTTCTACAATCATAAAATGTGCTCATTCCAACGCATCTCAGAAATAATGCCCATAGCATCAAGAGCACCTGTCTCCACAATATTTACATTACTTTTACTTTACTTATTGTGTTATCGTAACTCCTGGAAATGAAATTCAGAAATTTTAGCGCTGAATCTATATTTAAAGTTTACGTTGGTGATAACAGGAAACACGTTAATTTTAAAAAATGTGAAGAATAGCCTAAAGACTGTCTAAAATCGACAGTAAAGTTTCTAACAAGTGTAATGATATGGAGATGTTTTTCAGCAAAGTATGTAATGCAGCTTCCACGCAGTATTTTATAGAGGGAAATTTAAATGCATGATGAACTAGTCTTTCAGCAGGACAGAACTTCATGCCATACAGCCAAAATCACAAAAAAGCGATTTTAAGATAACGGAACGTCTTAAACTGGCATTATTCTAGTCTCGGCCTTAATTCCAATGCAAACTTTTGAGCATTAATGAAGAGACGGCTGTCTAATGTACCTCAAGCATCTTTAAAAGGCATTAAAAGAAATAATATGAATAAGCAATAAAATGCTGTTATAAATAATAAAGGAAATGCAGCGCTGTATGAACTAATAGTGGTCTTATTTGCATGCAGATACAGTTTGTAAAAAAAATCTTTTCAAAGTAGAAAAAAGTTAAAATCATATTTTATACTTTTTCAACGCGGCATATGATCTTGTCCATGAAAACAAATCAGGAAATTTTCTAGTTGACTACTCTTTAAAACAATAGATATACTCAAAATTTTTTTGACTCGTGTTCCCTAAACGTTTTCATTTAAATATATAGTCACTTGTTGCATATTTATCTATTTTTTTTATTGCTAAACACTATATGACGTCGTTTACGATAACATTCATAAAAAGTTTCAATAATTTCTTATTTTTGAAAAAAAAAAAAAAAAATACAGCAATGTAATCAGGTTAAGGTCTGTTTATGTTTTCAGTGTTGTAATGTGTACGTCTATTTTAAAAGTTATGACATCTCGAAGTCCTTAAGAGATACGGTAACGGAATTGTAGAAAAAACAAATAAACATGATTTTAACTTTTTTCCTACTTTGAAAAATTTTTTCTTTACAAACTGTAGTATATTTTAAAAGTTTGTGTGGGAGGTATCCAAAATCAAAAGGTCCTGTTCACTAAATGCTTATGAATTATCCTTGAAATTTAATACTGAACTTTTTAGATTACAAGTTTTAAATTACTACTTCGAGGGTCGTGGATGTACAATGCTAATACACAACTTTTCTGAGAAGCCTTTTCTTTGCTATAAATAAACCCCTAAACATTCATTCCTCTCTTTACATAAATTGTTTTTACAATTTCAGTCAACAATACCTATACGAATAGCTTAAGAATAATGGTTATGCTTTCTTTTGCTTATCAAAATAATTTTGTCTTTACAAAAATTTGCATATTTTGTAAAAAAAATAACAAACAAATTGCACAGATTCAGACAGTCACGGTTGGAAATTGTTATAAAAAAGAATAAAATTGAACAAGAAATAGAAAATCCATTTCATCTGCTACAAAATCTATGTAAATGCGGAATATCTTCGTTGCTTTTGCGCTTAGTGGCTCATTCTTGAGTTTTTCATTCATTTTACAAACCGTAACAAACTGTTTTATACGTTTTATTGCAATCATTGAATTGATATTACTTCATTTGAAATTCATTTGATGGTTACCATTCACTTCCAGCAACTAGCAACAGCAGCAGTAACAGTATTTCTTAACCATTAGCCAGGCCAACTTTCACCTCTGCTGACAGACACCCACATCATTATCAGTATTTCTTTCAACACTACCATCCGTCTAAGCGTCCGTCCGTTGGTTCCGTCAACATCTCAACATCTTGTCATCGATGCCACTAAAAGCAGTTGGATTTTTGTTCTTTCTGTTTTAACTGTTTTTCTTAAATTTGTATTTTTTTTTAATTTTATTCACTGGTTTCAAATTTCACTTGCATATACACAAACATACATTCAACAATATGCCGTGTTTTATGGAAAAGAAGATCAAGGATTCCCTTTTTTATAAAACAATCTTAGTGTACTGTACATGTGTAAATGTATTGGTTAAACAATATTTCAACTGTTAGTTTTGTTGTTTTTGTTTTTGAAAATTACTTACCATAACCATAATTTCAGGTGGATAATGAGGATTCCTTAGACATGTTGTGATGTATAAACGAAAATTACTGTTGTACTCAATCATTGTATCTCCACTCTTGATGAAGTAGCCACCTTTATGCTTAATTACATTCTTTTCTAAAATTGGCGTTAAATTTGAATCCAAACGTTCACCTGAATGAAGGGAGGCAGAAGACAAAATAAATAAAAAGTTAGACTTGACAGAAATAGAAATGATTTGATGCAAATGCAAAAATGCCAAAAAAAAAAACAAAAAAATAAAAGGAAAAGAAATTTTAATGAAGAAATGCTTAAGTAGGAAGGAATGTTAGGCCATTGCTGGTATTTTTCAATAAATTATGAACACAAAGAGCTTTATTTCAATCAACTTCAAGGAATTTCAATAGAAAATATAAGGAAAAAAAAAGGCAACTTGAAAGAGGAAAAAGAATGGCTTTATAATACGGCTGCGAAGGTTGCAGTTTATGTTGGTGACTCCGTTGCTTTTTTGACAAAATATTTTTTCCCTCAACATATTCTTCTCGTTAAGCAGGATACAATATATCCAGTGTATTTTCTGGATTGTTCTTTTTTAGTCCTCGAAGAAACTTAGAGGTCCAACAATATGTTTCCACTTTACTCTATTGTATGCAACTGCTTTTGTTTCTTCTCATGATGTTTTGATTGTATTCAGTTCCTATCTACAGTAGAATTAAACAAGACTTTTTCACTACTCTTCATATCAGGACTGGACTTTGCATTGCAGGGAACCAACTTCAAACTCAATAGAAAACTACATGAGCTCTCTAACGACGATGACATTGTGTTAATGCTGGAGGTCAGGGTGGATTCTTTTAGATGGACTTGTCTGGAGAGAGGTTGAAGGCTCTTTGTTAAACACTCGAAACCACAATTACATTTTTTCGTCATATCCTCAGCTGGGGACTCGAACTTGGGCCGCGTGTGTTGTATGCGTTAACATTTGCAAAGGAACCCGAGAAAATAGGTTGAAACACAAACAAGATGAAGACAAAACGCATGAGATAAATACGTGTATGGCAACATTCACAACTAATGGTATGGACATTCAAAACGTGGACGACTACGAATACCTAGGGTTTAAAATTAGTAATGATGGTGGAACAATAGCGGATATAGACAACCGACTTCTTAAAGTATTCGCATCAATGCTCGATCAATCGAAAAATATTCTGCAGGCAACAGATACGACCATTCGAAGCAGGCGTCAACTCCATCCCACTGTCTAGCAGCGAAACATAGTATGCAATGAAAGCAACAACACAAAAACTTCAAAGATTCGAGATTCTATGAATTTGGTGACACAGACAAATGGGCCGTTAGAGGTTATGGAAAATTATGAAATAAGAGCTTATTTGATATAAAAATAAGGAGACGAAAATAATGCTAGGCTAGGACATAGCCTGTATAAGATAATCGATGATGTTATTGACGCGCTAATGTGAAATCTCCAGGGAGTGAGAAAAAGAGGAAGGCCAAAGACGTCGTGGTGCAAATTCACAACCAATGGGGCTATTACCGACGACAGAACACAGCGGAAAAAACACAATACGAGCGTATATAAACTTGTCATAATAATACTAATTCAGCTTCTTTTTTATGGTTCTAAGACAAGAGTTCTTCGAACCTCTCACTTGTCTACACCCCGGTGGATTTCATTATAAAACCATTCTTTTTTCTCTTTCAATTGGTTTCCTCAATATATGCCCTATCAATTCGCTCATTCGACTCTTCGTTTGTCAAGTTCCAGAGGTCTTCGTTTCTTATGGTATTGAGCCAAAATATCTCACATATGATGCGCAGGCCTTTATTCATAAAAACTAGCAATCTTTGGTGTATCTATTCGTTATAAAGTCATATTTTACTTCCGCATAAATGATGAACGCATACTTTTCTTGGATTTTATGAATTGTGGTGCCCACCATATGCTTCCTAGATAACAAGCTGTCCACAAATTCTATTCCATTCATCGATTTTGTGAGAGTAACACAGTGGCTCTGTGTACCTCCATGGTTTTTAATAAGTTGAGCGTTTATTACTCATATCGAAGTTAACTGCTTTTGCTGTCGGTACCCGCTTGACCACGACATTCGATGATAACGTCACCTTCGAACGTTTAACAAACATTTCTCCGATAAAACATTCGAATACGACTATTGCAAGCGAAACGAAAAAGGACTCATAGAGTTCTTTCGATCTCGAAGGTTTACATATGATATCAATAGCGGAAGCTTAGCAGTATCTAAATCGAATAACTTTGCTTTACTCACGTCTGTTTTTGCTTTTTCTCTCTTCTGTTTTTGCCGTAATTTTTGCTTTTGCATTTGTTTTCGCCTCTCAATGTTAAAAATTAGATAAATTGTTTTCTTGTTGTTTATAATTAAAAAAAGACAAAAAAAAAAAAACAGCAAATACCCGCTAAGCGTATTTATTCGTCGCTGTTTCAGTGACAAATAAAAGCAAGAGCATTAGAATACATGTGAATTGCAGGAATATTCTATGCTCTTTAAGCATTTTGTCCGACAAAAACAAATATTTTTGTTTCGAAAATTCTTTACTAATAACGAACAATCGCTTATTGTCAACCTCAGGTCAAGCGGATAGTTACTTGTCTCGTTTTGTGTCGGGCTTTCTCAGAGATTTCACTATACGAATGGTTGTAGGAGGGGAAAGGGGGATTAAAACCGAAGTGTGTTTTTGGGAACAAACACTAGTTTTAGCCTTAGTGTCAATATGTTAAAGAACGAAAAATTGTTTAAAAGTCAAGCAGTACTAGGGAAAAATTGCAATGCTAAGTAACGATCAACACCACCATTAGCAATGATATTCACCATGACACAAAATCACATGGAGGCGAGCTACAGTATACTAATCATCGATTCATCGAAACTGAAAGAAGACAATGGATGATTTGTGGAAAGCCATATGCCCCCAAGAGGAGTGACGAAAACAAAAACACTACGCAGACTAAGAAACAAGCACTACGCATTTTAAGAAACCAAAATTGCTTATCAGTAATGGCTCGAAGAAAAAGTTTCGTATATTTATATTTTATCTCAGGGAATTATTTTGATGTCGATTTCTACAAAAATAATAAAATTTGCAGATAATTTTTATTAAAGTACAAGTTTTTTGTTTTGTTTTCAATCACTTAACAATTCCCAGGAAGTTAGTCGTCCAACATGCTTGAGTGAGTTTTTAATGTTATTGTTACATTTCACTTTCAAATAAATTTCATGACTTTACAAAGGGCCATAAACACAGAAATAAAAGTATACTTGAAAGTGTATGTTAATGATCCATTTCAATTACTCGAATATATAATTTTCAAGCAACATTAACACATGAAATGTTTGCTAATTACTCCTTAACATGGCAAGAAATTTTAAAAGCATTTTTTGATTCCGATGATTTTATCATGGTTCATCGCTACAATTATAGCAGAAGATGAAAGAAAATGTTGTCTTTATGTCAGGCTAATATGTAAGTATTTTTGGAATAAAATTTAATCATTTATCAGAAAGCATACTCAGTAGGGGCATAAATGATGTTACAACATTAATGTACCACCACATTATAATGGTAGAAATGAACATAACCTTTTATTATTATACCAGCTGTACCGGTATAAAGTGAGCGTCAAGATACAAATGTCTCCATAGCAATGATATCTGTCAAACATATTCAGTATACATGAAAAATCAGTAACAAACAAAATCACATTTTTTCATCGTGTTAAATATGGCGAATTTTGTTTTCATTTGCAGAAAAGTGCTGCAGAGTCGCATCGAATTCTTGTCGAGACATATGGTGATCATGCTCTATCTGAAGCAAAATGGGTTAACCATGGGTTAATCCGTGACAACCATCAACTTCGGCTGCAAAACCAGTTCGAATCGGCAGGAAGACAATGCTGTTTTTCTGATGGAATCAGAAAGGTAAGGTGTACCACGAGTTCCTAAAACCTTGTGAAACAATCAATACAGATCGCTACAGAACGCAAAACCAGTTCAGGATACAATCAAAGCATTAGGCTGGCTACCCCACGCGCCGTATTCACCAGACTCCTTCCGACTACTATTTTTTTCATCCATGGGACACGCATTGGCTGAGCAGTAGTTTGATTCCTCCGGGGAAGACGAAAATTGGTTTGCTTCAAAAGAAGAACAGTTTTATTGGCGTGAAGTTCACAAATTGCCTGAAGGATGGGAAAACTTTGTAGCCTGCAATGGCCAATACTTAAAATAAAAGGTTTTATTTTTATAAAATACCGTCACCCCAGGTAAATGATGCTGGGGTGTGATCCCTGCTAAGACCGAACTGGTACCATTCATGAGAAGATATAAGATTCCTAGATTACTTCCTCTCTTTTTGGGGAGTTTCTCTTCCACTCTCAAACAGTGCCAAATATCTTGAAGACTACTTCAAAAACCACGAAGGCAGCGGCGGCACTATATTGCTGCAAAAGGGCAATTGGCTTCAACTGTGGAATCAATCACAGAAATGCCACCTGGCTGTGCAAATGAGTCATAAAACTCGCTTTATTTTACTATTTAGTTATCTGATAGACGGAACTCTATCAACGGCTCTGTTTACTATTTTCAACTGGCTAATACCTAGCAAAAGGAAAAGCAGCACTAACGACCTTTTAATTGAAAACTATTAACTATTAGCTTTGATTTTTGACATTTAAAGCTTCTAACTCTTGAAGATTAAATCACCGACTAATCTGGTAAATTTTGAACAGAGGTAATGGTTGCAGGTCGCGAGGCTTGAATTCTTTCGTGTTTGAATTTAGGTCCTTGATGAGATTTCGAGTTCTTTTCTGAAGGTCTGATAATAGACCAAAGAACCTTCAAATGTACTCGCTAGTCACTGGCGATCTATGTAAGCTAACCTAGTCTAACTCATAAAGATTGTGTGGCTATTTCCATGCTCGACTTTTCAAGCGGGTTAGCTGGTGGAATGACATTGACTAAAACCCTACTCTGACCAGGGTTTTCTGACCGATATATTGGACATATCACGATACTATTAAGGTTAAGTCTTTTCTGAGGGGGCGTAGGTATATACACTGAAGTGGTTGAAGAGACCACATAAGAATGGTAGCTATGAAAAGCTGGGTATCAGACTATCTAATAGATTTTCATACAACAGACCGAAATTATGATCATTTATATTGCCGTACGAAAAATGAATCAAGAATTAGGGATATTTTCACATTTATTAATACAGGGTGGGCAAATTTAGGGTTAGGAAGTAAATTGGCTTTCAAATGATGAAATGTCAAGAATTGAGCTGTCAACCTTTGACACTTATTTATTAAATAATAGGAAAATTTTAACTATGGAACGCTACGCTCTTGAACAAAGAATTTTAGTTGTGAAAATTTACTATCAAAATGATGGAAATTTTACTTTATCACTTTGTTAAATTCGTGCAGCTTTTTCTCATAATCAGGCTCCTTCTAAGACAGCTGTGCGTAATTTAATCACTAAACTCGAAACTCACAATACTGTTGCTGACAATTGATCAAAACAGTACGATCGTAGTGATGCAAACATAAGCTCTTCGACTTTCGCAACAATTGGGCATCACCAGAGGAACTTTGCGCAACATTTTGCATTAAGATCTTCATCTTAACGCTTATAAAGTTCAACTCGTTCAAAAGTTAAAGCCAGCCGACTATTGTTTGCATCGAACGTTTGTGAATTGGCTGTTTGAAAAACTGCACGAAAACAACGCATTTTTCAACAAAATCATCTTTAGTGATGAAGCCCATTTTCAACTAGGCGGTTATGTAAACAAACAAAATTGTCGCATATGGGGCTTACAAAATCCACAAACAATCCTCCAAACCATGATAACCAATTTTTTGTGGTCACAATTGGCTAATGTTGACATCAGCGACCTTTGGTTTCAGCAAGACGGCGCCACAAGCCACACAGCCAGCCAATAAATTAAGTTGTTGCATAAGAAATTGCCCGGTCGCGATATTTCTCGATTTGGCGATGTCAATTGGCCGCCACGTTCTTGTGATTTAACGCCGCTGGCTTATTTTCTCTGGAGCTATTTGAAAGACCGGGCTTACGTGAACAAACAAACAAACAAAATGTGTTTCAAAATTTTGTGAAAAAAGCGGACGTTTGCCGTCGTGCTAGAGGGAGACATTCGCCAGACATCATATTCCATTATTAGTTTCCATATTTCTATTTTATATTGTTATGAATAAACCTCAAATTTGCCAACCAAAGGCGACCATAAGATCCCTCGAGGTTGTACACAACACATCGCAAATTGGCTTAAAATGTCGGTAGTCTCTAGACGAGATTTGACAGACACCCTTAGGTGGGTTCCTCGATATAGACGTATTGAAAGCTACGGCATGCCAGAGGTGTGTTTAACAAAAAGTGAACTCTTTTAGAAGACAAGATCTGCCACAAAAAGTAATTAAAAATTGATTCTCTTAAGATTGCATTGCTTCGTGCCATGGCCAACTTATAAGGTGCATGAAGCTATAGATGATGATTGGCCCGTAAGACTTAAGGCCAAACTACAAAATTGAAAATGAGGCTCAATTCTTTATCTATCAATTAAAAAAGTAAGAGAAAACATGATTTAAAAGCATTCATTATTTCTAAAATATCTTAAACAGTAGTTATGACCCTAATTTTAAATTGGTATGGGGTGTTGTTTTTATGTTTGTCTATTTGAATTTGTATTTTACGCATCATTTATGGTTCATTTCATTACGTCATTAATCTTGGAAGGTTATTTGTAAAATGGATGAAATAATTCATTAAACCATAAAGCAATGAAAACATGCTCCTCCAACGCAAAACCGACAGCACTTGAGATGGTCAACAGAAGAAAAAAAATATATTCTTATAAAAATAAAAGAGCAGAGTCAAAAAACAAAAAATAAAATTGAAAAAATAAGTAATAATCATTGGTAACGAAATATTAATTCAGCCAAACTAAACAAATGGTCAAAACTACAGAAAAATTCTTAAGACAGAACCATGAACAGAATTTCAAGCGTTTAAAGAAACAGACAGGCAGACAGTAAGGCAGACAAACAGACAAATACTGTAATGACTACTAGCGGAGTAGTGGTGTGGTGTGTGGACAGTTAAAATTTTTCAAGTACCATCATCCTAACATCATAGACAGAAAAAAAAAACAAATTCAAAACACTTGAACTCGTCATTAGAGCCATTATAAAAACAACAACAACAAGAACAACATTAACAAATAAAACGCAAATACGCTGTTTTATACATAAAAAACAAAAGCAAAAAAAAAACAATCATGCTCATCATCCCATTCATTCATCTTCAATTTGTTAACGACGATACTTGTTACGTTAAAATTTAAAAATAAAATAAAATTAAAAAAACACATTAAAACAACAACCAACTTGTCTTAACCCGCTTTTAGCCATGGTTATTTGTGTCTTTGTTATTATAGTTGTCCTTCTTTTTGCTGTTGTTGTTGTTGTGTAAGTCCATCTGGTCTAATGGATTTTAATCCTCCTCATCCATGAGCATATTTATGTGTTTTGTAGCAGAATAAGAAGGAGATTAAATGAGAGAAATTGCAAAATGATTTCAAAAAAATAATTAAAAAGAAATTTGTTGCTACACAAGAAGGAAAAATGATTTTAAATATTAGAAAATTATATTAAATGAAATATCGAGTCGTTAGGAGAGTACCCTATAACTAAATGTTGTAACTCAGCCGATAGGTTAATAAACAAAACTGCTCTTATTGGAAAGAATACTAATTAAAAGCATATTCGATCTATCATCAATGCCTCTAAACCAGCGGCGCTCATCCATATTGTTCAAATTACGACGTTTTTGGACTGTTTTGTTATTCCCTCCGTGAATATTATAACCAGTGTTGCTGAAAGCAAAAAAAAATTCTACCAAAAATTTTGTTAAAATATACCAAACTCAACTATACCGCTAACCTGTATTACATAGTTTTTAAATTACATATCACCCTGTATGTTTGGATATTGCTTTTTAATTCCTTACAAAATATTTTTGTTTTATTTTCTTATCAGAAGTCTAAGAAACTGTATTGCTAATTGTACAATGTTACAAAATCTTGTATAAAAAATGTATGTACAATAAAAAATATGTGTGTGCGCCACAATTTTAATACAGTCGCTTGCTTATTGCCAAAGAAAAAGGAATGTATCACATGTTTTTGTGTTTTTCTAATTTTACGTGATTTAGAAGAGAGTTAAAATTTTGCTTACACTGAGGAGCTCGATAATAAGCTACATAAATTTATGCATGTTTATTTACATTTTGTATGATATATATTTCTTTACAGGACTTTGAAAGAAATTATTTAATAAGTATGTGGGATGTTGAGTGTCTATTAGATTAAGTAAGTTAGTCAGAAACATAACCATAGTTTAATTGATGACTTTAATATTCAACTTGGCCTCCACAATATCGGTCGAGAGAGAATAATGGCGAAACACAGATTTGACTCATATAACACACCGATCTGTGTGCCACAAATAACCTGATAGATAGAGGAATCCTCTTTCTACACAAACACACATGTTGACGGTACCACCTCGCATTCAACCAGAATTACAATGGAATTACTGTGAGACCTCTTTCCACAACAAATTATTTCAAGGAATGATGCTGTTGATTGGCCTCCACGGTCGCCTGATTTGACTGCTCCGGACATCTTTTTGTGGGGATATCCAAAAAGCAAATTTTATACAAACAAACCAGAAACGCTGGAGCAACTCAAACAAAATATTCGTGATGAAATTAATGAAATACCGCGTGAAATGATTGAGAATGTAATGAAAAATGTGCTCAAATGTGCTATGTATTCCATACATACTTTCCGACATTAAATAAAACATTTATCAATATAAGATCCATTCTTTTTCATATAAATTATAAACAAAGTGGTATACTTTGTTGAGTGGATAACACTTTACTTTATTTTCTATCAATACATTTAATGAAGCTGAATGCCTTGTATTTAATCAAGTAATAAAAAATATGTTTACATCTTGGCTTGAGCGACATTATGATAGAATACATCCTAAATTGCATTGTGTTTCTCGAAATGATAGAAACCAGTTAGTAAAAAAAACTTAAAAAAAGACAATTTTCGACTCAAAAATCTTTATGTCCAAAGTAGACATGCGAGTAGTTCTTTAGATTGCACCACTGATAATCAAATGAAAGCTACATATATTATTAGTTTAGCTTTAGCAAAAAAAGTCGCTCTCTTGAAGACGGACATTTTTTTAAAGAACTATGCTTATCCATAATGCATTTATTTGGAGAAGTAGGGACAAAAATGGGGAAAATTATAAATGAAATGCCTTTATCTCGTGAAACAGTAGCACGCCGGATAGATGATATAGGGCTATGTATGCAATGAGAAACGACAGAACGTATAAACAATGCTAAATACTTGTTCGTGTGTTTTGATGAAAGTGTGGACATATCCGATACTAGTCAAATGATTATTTGCTTAAGAATAGTGGATAATTTTTTTAACTCATTTGAGGAGATATTAAATCTCGAGTCCTGTTATGGAAGTGTCACTGGAGCAGCTATTTATGACAGTACTTTATTAAACAGCTAATCAAATGTGTAAATCGGGCTTTGTTTGTGCAAAATATTTTAATCTATGACAGTAAGTTCTCACTTTAAAAAAATCTAGATTCGGATTTGTCCACACTTTCATATAAACACACGGAAGATGTACATATTATTTTTTAAAATGTTTTTTTTTTTTTTATTTGTAATGCAGAAAAATAGACTTTTAACAAACAATAAATGGAAAAACTTAATTTTTCTTTCAATGTGGTTCTCTCATTTTAAGTGTGGCTCTCTTTTCGAACGTCACTGTTCTAAACGATTTGTTTGTTAGATGGTGTATCCGAAGGCTCGCATAAAGGTCTCTCCGTACTGACCTGTTACTTTAAGCTTTGAGTTTCATAGGAAGATTGAGGCACCAACTTTATAAACTTTAAAAGCGTAATCAGGATCAAAGCATCAATAATTTTAGCTAATTAAGGCTGTTGCGGGTGGCTTGCATAGACCAGGGATGGCATAAAGCCGGATTTAAAAAAAAAACCAACACACCGTGTCTTATATATTTTATTATTATTATTTTTTGATGAGTTTTATTTGGTTTAATAACTGCTTCCTAATTTCGTTCAACTAGAAAATATTTTTTATTTGTTTGAAAAATTACGTTGTTTTAATATTTAGAATGCAATTTTGCACTCAAGGAGGCGTTATGTACTATTGGCTGCTAAGCAAACTGCAATTACTTCGTTTAAACCGTGCGTTATGAGAAAACGGCCGGAATACAAAGACAGACATGATCATTGTTATGCATGACAACGCTCGGCTTCATGTTGCAAACGTCCAAACGAAATGATCAAATGCCGCACCCGCTGTATTTTCCGAACATTGGTTCCTCTGACCACTGACTGTTTCGATGGCTACAATATATTTATCGGGTGTATGTCACCGAATCACTTCTTTTCAAGAAATATAAAATTGACTTCAAAGTTGGTTCGCTTCAAAAAACGAGTTTTTCTGAAACAGGCTTCGGAAATTGGCTCGGATGTGAGGAAAAGATGTAAGCAGTGATTTCATAGATTTTTATTTTGACAAATTTGTTAATTAACTACCTTTTTTGAGCTAAAAAAATGGACGAATTAATTTGTAGTCCCAATACGTAAATAATCCTATCTTTTAGACGGCTTTATAGTTTGCAAGAAACGGAGACAAGAGGTGGGAGATCTGTCAAAACGGTAGATGCTCTTAACCCTGTGTCAAACTGTAGATTACAAGATTGCATGGCGAAGGGTTTTTATCTTGCACAGATCTCGCACGATCCTGGGTATTTCCTACACCGTTGTAAGCTGATAGATTGACCGAAGAACGTCGTGCACTAGAAGAGGTTTTTGTCTGTAGACCAACCGTTAAGGATCTGATTAGCAAGATGTACTTATTGATTACCAAGTTGAGCGACGCTAAACTGTTCGCCAGACAAGTTGTGCGTAGATTCGGCATAATCGAGAGGGAACGCAAAGGGCTGCTGTAACAATAATTTTACAACCGGTCAAGTGGATGTTGCAAATGAGCGGATATCGTACAGAGACAATTGAACTGTAACTTAACGAACGTGAAATTTGAGCTCCGCGCTATGGATGGCCTCTTGACTTAATACCTAATCATTGGTTCTGACAATATCCTCCGTCAGACACCGTTGTGATGTAACTGGGTAGAGATTTTCACCTCGCATATAAAAGATCAATGTTTCTCTGGACAAGAAACGTGTACAAGCTGGTATAGCATATCATATAGTCGAATTTGGCCAACTCTAATTTTCTTTCTGGTTTCCCTTCGACATTTTGTTGCTCTTCTTTTGGGAGGATATACTCATGTAAAATTATGGCCCCATACAAACATTATATATAATGGCTATTAACTGTTTTGGAAAACTTTGAAGAAGAATAAGGGCAAGAGAACAATAAAATAATAAGAATAATCATAAATGATAATATTGAGCTAAACAGTATATTTCTTTAGATACAATTTAAGAATACTTTAAGGGCATAATGCGAATATACAAATATGTAAAGGACCATTAACTAACAAACAATGATAAACAAATATGTACTTGAATACGAGTATTTATTACAAATGTATAAGTATTTATATGGACATACAAATATTATTAGTTATCCTAACAACAGCAAAAAAGTAATTTATGTATATATTTACTTAAAATTATATACTTCGTTTTATTAAATAAGCAATAAAAATAAACTTCTGATAGCATTGATTAACAGACTGACAGATACATACATTCATAGGATATGTTAAATAGATACTTACCAACATTTTCAATCAATACCGGATTACCATAAGTAATTGCTAATTCAAGTATTTGCATATAATTGGCATCGCTTTGTTTTATAATTTTAAGGTCATTCTTCTTTTCCATATTTTTAATCCACTTGTTGGCTTGTACTTAATATTTTTTTAATCATTATTATTATTTTTTTTTTAAATTTTGTTTTATTGAACACAATGGCCCAGTTTAAATCACAAAATGAAAAAAATTTTTATTAAAAAAAAAGGTTTATTGCCAAAGTAACTCGTTTTAAGTATACAAAAAACACAATTTAATTTACCTTGAGGATCTATTAATAGCGAATAACGATTGGAATTCGTTACAATTATAGCATTTTCTATTGAAAAATTATCTGCTGGTAGACCAGCTAATGACCAGGCACGTATTTGCATAGGATTACCCAAAGTAGTGGCCAATGAATATTTTTCCGAACACGGTATTTTACGACGCCTGCAAACATCAAACCAATCTTCCAAGATATTGACTCGATACTTAAAGAAAATTATAATAAAACGTAATAGAAATGGTTAATATCGTGAATAACAACAACAAAATGTATATATATATACGTACATATATAAAAATAATAAGCTTTTTTAACTTAATTATGTATGAATGTTACTACATAAATACATATTTTTGTTGTAGATAATTTATTTAATATCTTCAAAAGATTATGACCAAAAATATTCTAGTTTATTGCAAATAAAGTGAAAAATACAACAAAGACAAATAAAACTTAATTTTTTTAGTGTCAAATAACTCTTTACACACCTATTTCTCTTTTTGTTTAATATTTATTTGAAGGTCATATGTGTTTTGCTGTTATGTTTAGATTGTTTCCTACAATTTTGTAAATAAGTTGGTGATAATTTTTTGTAATGCAAATCTCATTTAGTTTAATATTACGCAATTTCAAAGATGACACGAAAGAGGTTATCTTACAACGTCATTCAGTCATTTGTAAGAGGGTGTAACCGAGTTATCAGGAATGCGCTCAGTGGCAAGAAAAACAATTTACAATGTTCAAAATCGAGTTAAAATAAAATAAGCGGAAGATTGAAGTTAAAGAGTAGAATTGGCCCTAAGACTATAATAAGTAAACATGCATAGCGTATTATTATTACAACAACCGCACAAAACTCTCAAATTTCCACAGGAACACTTGTGAAAGAGCTTGAAAATGAGTGTAAATACTGTCATTTAAGGTTACGGTAGGCAGTCTTAAAATATAAATAATAATCAAGAGCAGCACATAATAAATCATTATTATCTGCAGCAAATATAGAACGTTGTTATTATGAACATTTAACAATCGTCTGACTATTGGGATAAAGTTATATTTTTTGTTGAAACTTAATGGTGCAGTATTACGGGCGTATGGAGAAAACCTTCAACATCGCAAGAAAAGAGCATAATCATTCCAAACATTAAAATTAAAAAAATCAGTATTGGTTTATGGGTGTGTCTCAAGGGAAATCGTAGAATACTTTGCTCTGATAGAACCAGCAATGGACGCACGACAACACTAAGACGTTTTAAAGACCCATTTGATAAGCGGCACTAGGAAATTCGAGTTTCTCAGGGACAACAAACTACAATTTAAATTTTATCGATACAACGATTCCAAGAATAATTCACATGTAGCGCGAATGTGGCTTCATTATAACTGCGAAAAAGTTATAGACACTTATGAACAAAAATTTGTGAGTATTTTGCAAAAAAAAAGTGGTTAAACACCGAACAAAGAGGATTACAGCATTTAGACTGCAATAATAGAAGAGTGACAGAAAATACCGGCAGATTATGGCTTAAGAATTGGTTAATTGGTTGAAAAAGCTACTACAATGCGTAATAAATACGAAAGAAATTCATACCTAATATTAAAAGTCTTAAAAAAGTTTTTATTATCTGCTAAATGTAATGCAAACACATTTTCCAATTTTTTTGTAAAGAGTTAGGTGACAATACTTCATGTGGACAAAATTAGTTTTTGGTAAATTTCGTATATGCTTTGAACTGAATTTGTCTTATTTTTTTACTTTAAATTTTTGGAAGATCTGTATATTATCATAACAAATCAAAAAAATTATTGTTAGGAAGCAAAAAGAGCCATTTTATTGGTCCTGAAGTTATAAATACTTAATTATTTTCAATGTGTAAACTGACAAACTGTATAAAGTATTCTTGACAAACTGTATAAAGTATTCCCATACAAATATCAACAAAATGCCCTCCATTTTCCATATTATGATTTTTTATTGTTACTAGAAAAGTTACAATAAATAATGTCTTTGTGTACAATGACATTCGGTAATATTGAATATCTTGAGAACGGTTAGAATGGAAGGTTCAGAATTTGTTCTAAATGACTTCTTAGATGATAAAAATCATAAGTTAAAGTGTAAGCGGAATTGGATAAGTGAGCATAGTGCCTCCATGCAAAGTCGATATTGATATTCGTATATCTTTAGAAATTTAGAATTGGAAGTTTCTAAATAACTTGGCGGTCAATTCAAACCATCAGTTTTAAAAAAATATGGAATTTTGCACGTGTGAAGAACTGTAACAGTTAACACCTTATTATCTATCAATATCAGTCAAAAAACAAGTACAGGCAGGCTCCCAGCAGCGCGGCAGAGGTTACTCTAGTCTATATTTATATATGTATATATAAAGCAATTGCGATTTCTTCGGATTCTTAAAACGTGAAAACGACTGGATGAAATTGATACTTCCTTCTACGAGTTATGCAGCAAATATGAACGGGATTTGACAAGTGGGCATGGTACCTGCCGTCCAAACTAAACATTGGTTTTGGTACAATATATCTTGAGAAAGGTTAGAGTGGAAGTTTCTGAATTTGGTCTAAACTACTTGGCAGTCAATACAAATCATCAGTTTTAAATTCGGCAGAATTAGATAATCGGGCGTGGTATCTCGCATACATAGTTACTATAAATTTTGGTATATCCTGAGAACGGTAATAGTAAGTTTCTAAATCTGGTTTAAATAACTTTTTGGACATGACACATCATCAGTCAATAACTGAGTAAGGTGGGATAAGAGGGCGTGGCAGCTTCCAGTCATAATAAATATGAAATTTAGAATTTTTGTGTGGAGAATGGTAACAGTAAAAGCATCGTTTTTTATTTACATCTTCCAAAAGGCAGGACAGATTAGATAAGTGGGTATTGCACAAAGCGCATATAAAAAAAGTTATCCTTTTGTGATAATGGTTTTCTCATATACAATGTGTGCATTCCTTTATATTTTTCTTATGAGAAATCTATTTTATAGGAATACAACACAAAGGCTCCCAGCAATGCGGAGTTATGAATCACTGCCATTATTTTTTACTATAGGGTCCGCCATCTAACGTTTTTTTTAACTAGTGCTTATTTCGTAAATGGTAACACTTAGCTCATGTCTGATTTGACAGATAAATAGTTTTATCCTTCCGCTGAACGAATATGGTTATGCATATGCTTTTTTCGCTTCGTTAAGAGGCCTGCGATCGACTTACAGAAGATGCCGATTTTGCCAAAAACTTCATCTTTTCAGATGAAGCTCATTTTGATCTTGGCGGGTATCTAAACAAACAAAATTTTCGCATTTGGGCAGAGAAAACCCGCACGCATACATTGAAAAGCCGATACACCCAAGACGATTCACTGTTTGGTGTGGATTTTGGACTTTTGCCATTTTCTTCGAAAAAGAGCAAGGAGTGGCCGTTACAGTCAATGGCGGTCGTTATCGGGCCATGTTGAACGAATTTTTGTTCACAAAAGCTGAAGAGGAGGATATTAGCAACATTTGGTTTCAACAGGACGGCGCTACGTGTCACACAGCCGAAGCCTACACTGGATGTTTTGCGCCCTGTTTTTGAAGATCGCATTATCAGCCGCAGAGCTGATGTCGTTTGGCCACCTCAGAGCTGCGATTTGACACCGTCAGACTATTAGTTTTGGGGTGCCGTCAAAGATAAGTGTTACGCCAACAAGCTAGAGACAACTGACACTTTAAAGGATAATATTCGTGAAGACATTGGTGAAATACAGCTGCGCACAATCGATAACGTGCTTGAAAATTTGACCGATCGTGTAGGCTACTGCATGGCCAGCCGAGGCAGCCATTTGAATGAAATTATTTTCCATTATTAACCGGAAGGATTGTACTTTCAAATAAAAAAGGAAATTTGAGAAAATATTTAGTAGTTTTTTTTATAGCATTTTCAAAAAAAAAAAAAAATTATTTGGCGGACCCTATACTTTGATAGTCGGTGGGGAAATTCTAAAATATAGTTTGATAACACTTAAGTGAACAGCATTTTGATAACTCTTTGACTTTTTGTTTTTCCAGCGCAGTAACTTTCAATACAATATTGCTCCTGTTGATTGTTATCGACATATGGTTTCGGTAGAATTTTTCGCAAATTGCCTCTATGTTTTTGATCAACACTTTAAGCAGATAACTTCATTTATGATAACGAAAATATCAGATGTTATTTTTTTTAGTTACACTAGATTAAATCACAATAAAGCAGAAAAAGTTATTTTTAATATCAATGAAACAGTCTTTGTTGCCGTGTGGCCGCAATGGCTGACGTGTACTAGGCGCAATCTGGAACACAATTTTTCATAAACTCTTCGCAGCATATGCGAAGTATTCGAATATTGACTTCCAGGCATTCAGTTGCCTCTGATTTATCAACGTAGACGAGTGACTATGTAACTCAAAAGAAAAGACTTCATTGGGGTATATTACCAGCTCTTGATGGCCAATTAATTTGACCATTACGTGAAATCACTTTTTATCAAGAGTTTCTTTGAGCAAATCAATTGTAGTGCGTGCTGTGTGACATGTGTGGTTAGATTAATGAAAGCTTATTAAGGTTGTTACAAACAAATTTCTTATCATGTTCCTAAACCGTTCACTATTGACAGTAAAATTCTGATCATCATCGTTTTTATTGACATACTATATGGACCAATGACTTCAGAAGCCCATAAAGCGCATCAATCAGTAATTTTCTGTAGATTTCGATTGCTTGTGAATTTTCCTCACTCCAAATTCAACAGTTCTGCTTATTTACGGATCCATTTAAGCAAAAATGGACTTCATCAGGGAACAAACCAATGTAAAAAATGTTTGGCGCACAGAACCATTATTTAAAAAAAACAAATATCAACAATTTGCAAGCATTGCTCTGGTCAGTCTATCCATAACGAAATGTCAAACCCAACTAAAAAACCGCAAAGCGAATTCAATAAAGTGGCCTTAATTTGCTACGTAAACGACAACTGCTAAATCGATTATGTCAAAAAAACAAAAATTTTCTACATTTTGTTGACAACAAATATTTCTGACATTACAGCTTTTGCTTACTACAGTGTTGCATTATTTCGACACTCCGAAATTTTGTTTTACAGTGTTGTATTCGTTTTAAATTTAAGATCAACTTTTAAAATTCGTTTTGACGAAAAGCAACTATCACCTGTTAAGTCGGTTGTCAAATAAAGCAGTGTTGCCGACTCCAAGTTATGTACCTTTAAAACAACAAGGGATATAAAAAAGTACATTTCGTGTGCTGATTAAACATTACTTTTTGACAAAAAGGAATCTGTCACCGTTACCATTGATAACTTCAAAAAATATAATAAAGTTACGCATCATTAAATTCAATAGTTAACGTTTCCCAAGTTGATGCAAGTACAACCAAACGCTTAGGAACACCACCTGAACATCAACTGTATTTTCAACAGTTTCGGAATTATTCTCAACTTAACTGCGACAAATAATTTTTTTTTTCGCCATAAAAAATTTTTCAGAAAATTTTAGATGTTAATCATTCAAATAAAAGCTCCAAATGTTGAGAATAAAATAAGATTTAAATCATGAAAATCAGTTGGCTATTTGCTGATTTTATTAAAAATTAAATGCAGGTACAAAATTAACGAAAAAATTTTGTTCCTAAACGTTTGGTTATACTTGCACCAAAATCGGTCAAGTCGTTTTCAAGTTATGATGATATATATTGACATAATCACCATATTTTGGGCGAAATATTTGCCACGCCTATAAACAAAATTTAAGCCCAATGGAAAAAAACTGAAAACGGATTTGAATTCAGCGCATCATAATCATTATATTCCATATAGTTTTACTTAAAAGCATTGTTTGCTGTAGACTAGTGTAATGTGTGTTTTCTTGAAGACAGTATACAGTGTCTTTCTGGAAGGTACTAAAGGCTATCTTAAATGTTTAGATTTGAATCGAAAGGAGATAAAATGGGAAAAAGAGGGTCATATATGATAACTAATAAACCAGTTAGGATAATAAGTAAAATAGGGCTAGCGAAGCACGCTGGGTTTTAGCTAGTTTAAGAATAAATTATTAAATTCATTGTTTGTCTAGTTTTGGCGACACATATTTTACTTAAAAACTTGCAATTAAATTTTAAAAGATTAATTTTTTTCTAAAAACAAGATCATATCGTAATAAAAAATATTTCAGCGTATTAACCTCTCTAAAAACAAAATTCAAAAATTATTTTTCACTATTTTTCCATTTACGTTTTTCAGAATATGCAACATAATATACGTGACAGTAATTAATTTCAAGTTGATTGACTTTTTCAAGGAACGGTGGATTAAAACCTTTTCCGCCAATAGTCGTGGTGAACATCATATCGAATAGCAAATGAAAACAAATACACAAAAAATCGCACTGACAACTACTCGTACGTATAAAAAAATGTTTCCAAACTAAAGAAAAAATCAGATAAAAGTACGTTTAGAAATAAATGATGATGCCGTTATGAAAAAAAGTATTGCTTGTTACTACTTGTTAAGGGATTTATTTCAGAGAAACCAAAAAAAAAAAAATATGGAGTTAAAAAATGGAGCTGCTAAAACATACAATGCAACAGTCACTTCAATCAGCCCCATCTATTGTTTGAAAGCGACAACTAATTGGCAATATGCAGTGAGTTGTAAGTGAGAATTTTTTGTTGTTCCTTATTTCAATATGAGATTTCTCTCAAAGCTTTTATACTTTTAGTCAAGGTTAACTATTACTGTGTTATTAAAGCAAACAATTTGAATTTTAAAAATATTTAGAAAGGCTCTCCTTTACGAAAACAAATAAAAGGTTTTAGGATTACAAGGGGTCAATAATATTCCTTTTTTACATATTTATGAGTTTTGTAAAGAAATTTTGTAATTTTTGATCTTTTTTTTTAAAACTAATTTGTAAATTTCATTTAGAATCCTTGTATCATTTTTTACTTACCTCTGTTGGGAAAAATCCCAAATATGCTGTGCAGCCACCAGCTAAAAGTACGTCACCAACAATGTTACTTATGGACTTATGAAGAGTTTCAGCTTCTATTGTCCAACGAGTCTTTTCACCACCTAAGCCGCCCAAAAGTTTTTCGGCTCTAGAAAAAAAAAAAAAAAAAAAAATTGAAGAGAAACGAACAAAAATGAAATTTTATTTAAGATGCCAAGGCAACAAAATTTCAGTTTAAAAAAGACAAAAAAAAAATTGTTGGTTATACGAATGCATCTAACTATGACAGATATTTATGATTGATATAGCAAAGAAATTAAAAATGGACCTTTATTTGACTTCTTAAAAAAAAGATCCCGTAAGAGCTATTGTTGGTACCCTCGAGACAGGGGGTCCATTAACGCTATTAGCACTTTCTGCTGCTTTGTTAATGTAAAAACTCTCATTCCTAATAAGGAATAAAGGCTGAGGTCCTAAATTTGCATAATTAAGTTCGATCTAGTTGACATGCTCGCCTACATCTAGCCAATGATATTCAGAAGCCGTGCAATCCTAGTAGGGTTTATATTCGCCACGCTGCTGAGATTTGCAAAGTTTCAATTACCCAGTATATTACCACTGTTCCTGCACAGAGCCGGACATTTTCACAACACTTAAGACATTCGATTCATAATGGTCGTCCTTGCAACTGTAGGATCTAACTTTCGTAAGATTCTTGATATGTTCGTTCAAGTAATACTTTATTCTTAGACCGCTATTATGAATTTATAAGATCGTGACCAGCCAGTAAATCCTATTTTGTGGGAGTATAAATACCCCTTTCAGAGTTAATACAGCATTTTCCGGAATCCTCATCCTCTGCCCCGAAATAGCTGGACACTGACAAAGTACGCGTTCAGATATAGGGCATAAATCGTGCAGAACCTGCAACAATCATCCTTAATATTGCCAAAAAAAATATACTGATGGTATCTAAGACCATTGAGGGGGTATAGTGGTCAGAGCGCACGCATACAACACAAGCGGCTCAGGTTCGAATTTCCAGCAGTGTTTTTCGAGTGTTTAATAAACTGACTTAAACTTATCACCAGACAAATCCATCCTAAGAAGCCCTTAATCTTCCAACTTACCTCTAGCGATGATGACAAACATCGGACGAATGATCGGGATAAAACGCCATCTTCTTGGAAAAAATTACAATGCTAAGTAAGTATCATCACCACCAGTTAGCAAGTATCCACACCACTACACAATCATTTGGAGGCGAGCTACAACAGATTAATCATCTACTTAGCTTGAAAATCAACTTGATTTACGGAACTGTAACAAAGTAATCAATGCTTTGTGTAAAGCCAATTTTAGTAGTGACGGAGAAAAAAATATAATGCCCGGTAAATAGACCCAGAGCTCAATCTTATTGTGCAGCAATAGCTTTCTTGATCTATTGGGAGAAAACAAAATAAACCTTCTCGCCTCTGTCTCATACCGAAGGCAGTCCTCCGAAACCAAGCGAAGGAGTCAATCAACCCGAAAAATAGCTTTGCCCAGCAAAAACTTGGCAAGCTCCCCTATTCGCTAAACAGTCAGCCATTTCGTTGTCAGGATAGCCCTGATGACCATAACATAGCGTTATCATGTTATGAACTTCAAGTTTATTAAGAGATGTCATGCAGTACATATCATTCATCGACCCTTGCTCACAGAATGATAAAGCCTTCAAACCTGCCTGACTATCGGACATCACAAAAATACTCAAAACAACGCAAGTGAAGATGGCGTAAACCTCCGCCTGGAAAATTGAAGGCAAAGCCACCTGTGCCAACATAAGCATATGTTAAATTGGATTGTTTAAGTGAAAACATAGCAGCCATGGGCCGAATTTGCCATTTATTCGACGTTTTTTAAAAATTGAGGCTACCCACCACAAGCACATGGTATATTTCGTATAAGGCTTTACAGTTCTTAGCTTTACACGGTATAACTGTCACACATGATTTAAAATCATTTCATCGGTTTCCTTCGCAGTGGATTTGTTGAGAAATTTTAGTTAAAAACTATTTTTGGCGTCTCCTTAACTGAGATCAATTTATAGCAGTGATGTGCAAAAATAAAAATGTAGTTGTTAGTGAGAACATGGTAATTGCTCTCTTATAGAGAGTACAGTTGATGTTCTAAAAAAAAAAAAATTAAAAACAATCAGCATGCATCCGCCATACATGTGCATTCAGTGAGAACTAAATGATGAAACAGAATACGTCCGCAACTTCAAGCAAAAACGCTGTCAAAAGAAAGATGGTCTATAATAAAAGCGATAGCCGCAACTTCAAATACTGTCAATTGCCCTTTTTGTTTTTATGTTTGCTTTGCTTTTTGTTTTTATTTTATTCGCTCCAAAACAAAAACATACATTTTTTGTTTAGAAAATGCATAAAATTCGGCGAAAGTACGGCAAGCCACATACAGATTGTGAGAGCACAATTGAGAGAGTAAGAAAAAACGCTGTCAAAACAAAATATATTCTGTCTCAAAATTATTTTTTGTGCCTAAACAAATATGCGTACATTCTTTGCACATGCGCTTTTGTCGGTTGACGACTAAAAGCAAGAGAAGGGAAAATTGTCCTATGAAATGAACATCAATGATTTATAGCTACTACGGGTTTACTGAATTGTTTCTTTCCATACGTTTGATATATCAGTGTTTGATATTTACCCAAAGAGTTTGGTAACAAACATATTTTTATGTATATGCTAAGGATCAACTTGTCAAATATGTTATGCCTTTCCTCATGCTGACTTCTCTTGAAATCAATTTCAATCAATCATCACTTATTAGAACACCGAGTAAATGTTTGCGAAATCGTAAAAATTTTGTCATCATTCGCCATTGTGGTTTACATTTTTTTGCCACAAATAAAATAGTCGTAATAATTTTATTTTTTTGCGCACCTTACCTAGCCAACTTCTTCTCACACAAGTCAATCTCATCTTCCAGGCCTTTTTTCTCGCGCGACTTCTCTGCGAAAAAATCATTGAGGTCTTGTAATTTATCCAAAAGTACTTGCAATTCAGCACGTTTTGCATTTAATTTTTCCGTTTGCGTGGCCAAATCAGTCTCAGCCTCAGCTAAGGCAGCCTTTTTTGGCATAACAATGCGTGCGACCTTATCGTAAACGTCCATGGCACGAACCCAGTGACATAAACCCTCACAGGCAGTGGAAGCGGATTTGATTTTCTCGGGTACAAAATCACGATCGGCAACATATCTATAAGAAAAACAAAAGAATTTATCTTCTCGGTATCCGATTTGAAGCAGGCATACTTCTCTCTAATTTTTTTGATTATAGGTGGTGGTATATTATCCTTATCGAATGTTTTTAGTGAATCCAAAAACTTCATATCACTGACCATACGCAAGGAAGCAGCCCAATAATCTTCTACCATACGGCCAGAGGCATCAGGTTTACGATCCGGCTTTATACCTTTCATAACACATACTGCCTCCAAAACCAACTTGACAACATACGGAGGATTTTTCATTGATTTCACCACAAATATATCGGCTGGCTTAAGAGTATTTAAAGCATCTAAGGCGGCCTCCAATGCTGGTATAGCCTCGGCCAGATCACTTTCGCAATCATCTTTAATGGCCTGGGCTGCCGCGGCAGCCTCATTGGCAGCTGCTTCATCAGCACCGACTATCTCCTTTTTCTTTTCTGCTTCAGCGGTTTCACGTTCAATATTCACCATAATCTTATCAGCTTCCTCCGAAAGAACTTTTAATTTAGGCTGCAAATCAAATAGATTTGCTTGCAATTTACCCACTTGACTGGCGGCAAAATCCAATTTTTCCAAACCTGTCGTATATCTACAGAGCAAAGCAATATTTTAATCAGTCAAGCCAATTTAAAAGATTTTGATTAAGAGTAAATACTACAATTGCAGATATTGCTGCTGGTGGTGCTGCTCTACTCTTACCTGTCTCTTTTACGTGTTATCTCATCCAATTTTCTGGCATAAAAAGTACGAAATGCTTTCAACATTTCCAAATAAGAAGAGGGTGTGACATAATTTCTTCTACTCAATTCCGTGTAACATCTAAAAGGCAAGAAATGAGAAAAAAAGTAAAGATAAAGATGTACAATTTGATCTCATCTTATGGCCTAAAAAAATTATATCGATTTTTTTCATTTTCTCTTGAACTAGTTTCCTAATGTTTGACTTACCTTTCACTTGCATCTACAACGGAACGATTAAAATGCATCACACATTCCACCAATTCCTTTTCCAAATCACTCAATACAATTTCTTGCACTTCCTCTAAACTTTTTTTACTTTCTTTCGATCCAAATGATTCAAGTGACTTATTGACATCCGTATCTTCTGGTTCTTCTCCTTGATTCAACTTCATAGAACTGATGAAATATTCCGCAACACGTTCTAAAGCGTCCATCGGCCATGGCATGTACCTTGTATTAATAAGGATGAGAGGAAATCATAAGTACAGTATATATCTATGTATGAATGTAAGCGTTTCTATATAAAACAGTGAAACAAAAAAATTTTGTGGACGATAACTTAATATGAACATTGAAAGCTTAAGAACATGTAGCAGGTTGTTACCTATAAACTATTCAAAGAGAAGAGAGTGGGTTAAACGATAAGTTATTTGGGAAAATGAATAGGAAAACATACACGGACTCATCACTAAACTAGAATTTTATTTAACTATTAGAGACAGGATCAGATAGCTACGAGTTTAAATAATGTTCGAGTTTGGTATACCTGCAAAGCTGATACGAGTATCTAGAACCACTCTATCTGATACAAGATAAACGATTAAAATTGGAAAAAGATACCTCCCCGAAATGCTTTTTACCAAAAGAGGTTTCAGATCTGTTCAACATTTTGTTGGAAAAAATCTTGCGTATTGCTGCGGTTAATAACGGGTGATTTTTTTACCATTTGGAATTTTAAAAGTGAATAAAGTAGAAAATTGGCAAAAGTGAGTGAAATATTTATTTGTGCAGAGCCGTAGGTGGCTCATCAGTCAGTGCCAATTTTGCCATACATTTTTAAGCTTTTCGGCAGGATTATCACCAATGATAAATGTAATGTTGTCTTCCAGGGCTGAATTTGTGTTTGGGTTGTCCCTATACACAGGTGACTCCAAGCTCAGAATATTCAAGGCATGTGTAAAGTCAATTCAATTCAGTCACGCAAATGCTACAGGTATTCACCAACAAGTGCAAGATATTCTGGTCTAACACCATAAGCAACATAGATCTATGGAATGTGACAAACGAAGAGCCCACACTGAAGAACATAAGGCTAAGAAAGTGGATGGGCCATACCTTAAGGCAAATCTCAGTAGTAATTCAAGGATGTCACTTGAATAAAATCCTCAAGGATCAAGAAACATCTGGCGACGAGATAAAGACAACAGCAGCAAATCGTGTAAAATGGAACTGCTTTGTGGAAGCCATATGCTCTCGAGAGGAGTAATGAAAAACCAATTATTGCACCATACCTTGTTCCATTGTTCGTTTTCATCGTCGCTTAAGTATCACAATCCAATGATTCCGTCGGCCCACAAGCCGCACCAAACAGTGCATCTTTCAATGTTTATTGGCAGCTCTTGAATTGCCTCTGGCTGAATTTCATACAGAATTCAGCAATTCTATTTGTTGACTTAAATATTGAGCTAAAAATGAGTTCGTTTCATAAAATAGGCGTAAGTTACGAAACATATTCCTCACAGCGCAAATTTTGATAAGAAAAAGTTCAATGGTACAAGTTACGTATATTTCGGGAACTGGCAATAATAATATTTTGATTTTGATCAAACGAAAGTGTTATAAGGTAAGCTTTTTAATAAATTTGGACCTGGGAGAAGTCCAAATAGGAAGAAAACGGTCAAACAGTTAATCACCCTTAAACGACTTAATCGATTTTGTTAAAATTTGAAGCAAAGATATACGCTGGGTATTATTTATATTTCGGGAACTGGCAACACTGATGTCAATAGCTTAAGTCGAGCAATTAATTATTATTTATCTCAATAAGAATATGTCGATGAATTCAGTTCTTTGGTATAGTGAATTCAATTGTCGTCGTAATTCGATCGCCGACGAATTCCGTTAAGGTCGTTCAAAATCGGTTGTTGGCCACAAAACATCGATGAAGTGCGTTAACTGATAATGCAAGATCGCCATGTTGCATATTGTGAGATAAAGGCATACTTGCACATTAATTCAACTTCAGTACATAAGATTTTGCATGAACACTTAGTTTTAAAAAAAATATTTCTTCTCGTTGGATACCCCATAATTTACCAATCGCTCCAAAAAAGGCTGGCGTAGATTGGTGTAAGGAAATGATTGAAAAGTTCGACCGTCGTGCTTCAAAAGACGTGCATAAAATCGTGACAAGTGATGAATCATAGATATACGCGTATGAACCGAAAACAAAACAGCAATCGACCGTGTGGGTATTTCAATTCGTGCTAAATCCAACAAAAGTTGTTCGTGGAAAAAGTACAGCGAAGCAAATGGGCTTCTTCGGCCGAATGGCCGAACCTTGTTTTGCCGGAAATCTTCGGAGAAATTTGTAAAACCAACCGCCGAAGACGAATCATTCTCTATCATGATAATGCGAGCTCTCGCACATATCGTCAAACAGGTGAGCAGTCATATTGAACAATCAAAACATCGAATTGATGTCTCGTCCTCCGTACAATCCTGATTTGGCAACCAATGACTCGTGGTCAACGATTTATGAGAGTCGAAGAAGCATAAAAAACCATGTTTGGAATGGAAAAACTGATTTGAGAAGTAGTTTGAAAAGTTGCAGAAATGTATTGATCAGCAAGGGGAATATTTTGAAAAATAATAAACCCATTTTCGTTTAAAAATATTTGTTGTTATTTGCTATTCGCGAAACATAAATAGTACCACTCGTATTATAATAAAAAAATATTAAGATAATTTTTTGAAAACTATTTGTTTTATATACAATTAACATCGTGCGTTTTGGTTAAGCAACTCTTTATAAACAGATTTGTATACTACCATTTGTTACGGCGTCTACATAACGCTTTTAAATTGATCGATTATGCCAATCGTGATTATGCTGCGTTTACTAATACCGCTTAGCCTTTTTTCACTAGGGATGCAAGGGTTAAAATCTACGTGCCTACGCCCTCTTTTTGAAATTTATTTTCTTTATACGGAACTAATAATCTGACAGGAATCTATGATTTTTTTTATTCAGGTATTTGTGGCATCAGAAAAAAAAATTAAACTTATCCCTCAAATTACTATTTTTTGTTTGTTTATGCACCGGTCTGTTATGTTGTAGCTGGACCCAATATTTTCACAAAATTTAAGCCCAGTATATTGATTGAGCATCGATTAGTTTACATTTGAACCAGCAGTTATTTTGAATCTGGCAAAACTCATGTCATTCTATTCTGTCACATAATTCAGTGTATTATCTCTACTGAAGGAAATAAATCGATTTACGCTTCAGCAACGTTGGGATTTATTGGAAATTAACCATCATTTAAAATAATCATTTCGGATGAAGCTCATTTTCATCTTGGTGTGTACGTTAATAAGCAAATTTACCGTATTTGGGGCTCAGAAGAGCCAATGTGGCCTTACAAAAGCCAATGCACCAATTACGAGTGACTGTTTGGTGCGGCTTGTGGAGCGGAGACATCATTGATCCATATTTCTTTGAAAATGAGGACGGTACAACCATTACTGTCAATGGAGACACCTATCGCACCGCTAAAACCGATTTTTTTGTACCCTCTCTTCATGGTATTGGTGTGAACAATGTTTTGTTTTAACTTGCCACACATCTCATACCACAATCGATTTATTGCGGCCGTTTAATTAGCCGAAATGGTGATGTCAGTTGGTCGCCAAGAAGCTGCGATTTGACACGTTGGGCTATTTTCTGTGTGGCGCCGTTAAAGGTAAATGTTATGCCGACAAACCATAGATAATTGAGCATTTAAAAGCCAACATTCGTGATGCCATTGCCGCGATACAACTTCATACACTCGAAAAGTGTTCCGATCTAATGAGGTGAGGTGAGCCGCGGCAGCCATATTAATGAAAGAATATTTCATTTCTAACCGGAACAATTGTATACCAAAAAAAAAAAAAAAAAATTTGTAAAATTTCGGTTTTTGTTTTATTGCATTTTTAAATTTAAACTTTCAAATGGCCCACCACATATATTAGATTATATAAACTTTTTTTAAAAATTCTCAACAGTTTTTTATGGTTACTTATCACTTGACTTTCTTACCCTCACTGTAAAGTAGGAACTTCTTCTTTTTCTTATTGCACATAATCAATGATGGACGGCTGTTAAATCGAAGAGAAATACTTTATTTTTTATTTTTTTGGTGATGGCATTTATGAAACTTTTCTTTCCTTATGGTTAAATTATTGATATTATAAGGAAGAGACTTTGATAGAATTTTTCGAATGTTAGTTAGTGTGTGCGAAAGGATTTACACAACATTTATTGGCCAAATTAAATCAAGATTTAGGTTGCAGTACAAAATTTGTCAACAGAACTAAATTAGGAATTAAATTTGTATGCCAGTTAGAAAATTTGATAGACACAAGTAATTCCCTTATCAATTAAACAAAGGGTACATTTATGAATAAGAATTTTACAAGCAAATCAAAAGAATATATAAAGGCTCCGTCATCTAACGTTTTTTTTTTCAACTGGTGCTTATTTCGTGAATGGTAACCCTTAGCTCATGTCTGATTTGACAGATAATTAGTTTTATCCTTCCCGCTAAAGGAATATGGTTGTGTATACGCTTGAACAACGCTGGGAAATATTGCGTGCGATCGACTTACAGAAGATGCCGATTTTGCCAAAAAAAATCATCTTTTCATATGAAGCTCATTTTGATCTTAGCGGGTATGTAAACAAGCAAAATTGTCGCATTTGGGGCACAGAAAACCCGCGCGCATACATTGAAAAGCCGATACACCCAAGACGAGTCACTGTTTGGTGCAGATTTTGGTCTAGAGGCATAATTGGGCCATTTTTTTTTCGAAAATCAGCAAGCAGTGGCCGTTACAGTCAAAGGCGTTCGTTATCGGGCCATGTTGAACAAATTTTTGTTCACAAAAATTGAAGAGGTGGGTATTAGCAACATTTGGTTTCAACAGGACGGTGCTACGTGCCACACAACCGATGTTTTGCGCCCTGTTTTTGAAGATCGCATTATCAGCCGCAGAGCTGATGTCGTTTGGCCACCTCGGAGCTACGATTTGACACCGTTGGATTATTATTTGTCGGGTGCCGTCAAAGATAAGTGTTACGCCAACAAGCTAGAGACAACTGACACTTTAAAGATAATATTCGTGAAGACATTGGTGAAATACAGCTGCACACAATCGATAACGTGCTTCAAAATTTGACCGATCGTGTAGGCTACTGCATGGCCAGCCGAGGCAGCCATTTGAATGAAATTATTTTCCATTATTAACCGGAAGGATTATACTTTCAACTAAAATAAGAAATTTGAGAAAATATTCAGTAGTTTTTTTTTAAACATTTAAAAAAAAAATTCACTTGACGGACCCTTTATATATATTTTTTTTTTTTATTTTAGTCAAGAAATATAAAAATATTTTAAATATTTTGACGAAAATAAAGTGTAATATAGTTTTTAAATTCTAAATCTTTTTATATTTTTCTCTTTCTTTTTCTTCAAGAAATTTTCTTTTATAAAAATATTAACATTCACACTCTTTGGAATCATAACATTGTGAACTCTATGTAGACTAACAGGCAGGATATGTATGGTAAAAAAAAGAGAAAACTATCAGTAAATAGAGTAGAAAGTAACAAAAAAAAAAAAAAAAAAAAAAAAAAACAGGAAGGAACTAGAATTTTCTTTCATAATATTTTCCTGATTTTTTATCAGAGCTGTCTCTCTATCTCATACCCCGTTTTGTTATTCTATTCTGCTCAGTTGTACTTCTTTTCTTTCTGTCTTGTTATTTGTGTACTTTTGTGATTTTAAAAGGAATTGTTGTAAATATTGTTAAAATGATTGTAAAAAAGGAATCATGATTTTATATCCTACTCAAAACCACTATAGGATTTAAGAGGTACCATAGGTTTGTGTGGGAGAGTGTAACTTAAAAAAAATAATATTGGGTAATATAGACTATGTCTCATTTGTACCTCAACTGTATAGATAATTCCGTGTTGTGAAACCCTGAAGGGATGATTAGGTCTCTGGCTCTATTAGTCCTGGCGATTCGGTGGAGGTCTATATGGACGGCTCTAGACTTGAGAACAAGGTAGGCTCAAACTTGGGTTTTCCCTCCGCCTCTCAGACTACTGTAGTGTCTTTCAGGCCAAAGTGATGGCCTGTAATGATGGGTGTAACCTTCAACATTAAGCTGATTAAGGACTGCCGTGATTCCCTTGGGACATTATTACGGCAGTTTTGTGTCAACCACATTCAGGGTTGGCAAAAATCCGGGTTTTAAAAAAACAACCCAACCCACCTGGTTTAATTGGGGTTTTTGATGGGTTTTTTTTTTGGGTTTTATAACTGCTTCCAAATTTCGTTTAAGTCGACAATATTTTTTGTTTCTTTATACAATTACGTTGTTTTACTATTTATAATGGAATTTTGCACCCTTGGTGGAAGCTTGAACTGCTAAAACTCGGTGATCAGAGTAAACTGCAGTTACTTCGTTTGAACCATGCATTATAAGAAAAGTGGCTGGAATATAAATACAGACATGATTAAACTATTTTTTTTGCATGACGACGCCTGACCGTATTTTCCGAACAGTGCTCCGTCTATTTACTATTGCGACGTAAACAACATACTCATGTCTCTATGCGGCCTTTCTTTATACGATCTGTTTGAATTACGGAACGCATTCGCTTTACGGCAAAAATTACCTCGCTCTACGGCTAAAAAAAACTTCGATTCACATTTTTTTTTAAAAAGGGTAAGAGAAGCAAACGCAACTCGTATTCATCTCGCTTAAAGACATTTCGATTTACGGCCTACATTTTCGGAAATTATCTAGGCCGTATAAAGAGGTATGCTTTTTGATACTCAGGTTTAGGTGGAAACGTTTGGGCAGACATACAGTCTCATTTGGTGATATCAATAGATCCCATTGGTATCGGTGTCCTGCAATAGTGCCTGGTCGATATGAGGATAATGATAATGATAATGATAATGATAATGATAATGATAATGATAATGATAATGATAATGATAATGATAATGATAATGATAATGATAATGATAATGATAATGATAATGATAATGATAATGATAATGATAATGATAATGATAATGATAATGATAATGATAATGATAATGATAATGATAATGATAATGATAATGATAATGATAATGATAATGATAATGATAATGATAATGATAATGATAATGATAATGATAATGATAATGATAATGATAATGATAATGATAATGATAATGATAATGATAATGATAATGATAATGATAATGATAATGATAATGATAATGATAATGATAATGATAATGATAATGATAATGATAATGATAATGATAATGATAATGATAATGATAATGATAATGATAATGATAATGATAATGATAATGATAATGATAATGATAATGATAATGATAATGATAATGATAATGATAATGATAATGATAATGATAATGATAATGATAATGATAATGATAATGATAATGATAATGATAATGATAATGATAATGATAATGATAATGATAATGATAATGATAATGATAATGATAATGATAATGATAATGATAATGATAATGATAATGATAATGATAATGATAATGATAATGATAATGATAATGATAATGATAATGATAATGATAATGATAATGATAATGATAATGATAATGATAATGATAATGATAATGATAATGATAATGATAATGATAATGATAATGATAATGATAATGATAATGATAATGATAATGATAATGATAATGATAATGATAATGATAATGATAATGATAATGATAATGATAATGATAATGATAATGATAATGATAATGATAATGATAATGATAATGATAATGATAATGATAATGATAATGATAATGATAATGATAATGATAATGATAATGATAATGATAATGATAATGATAATGATAATGATAATGATAATGATAATGATAATGATAATGATAATGATAATGATAATGATAATGATAATGATAATGATAATGATAATGATAATGATAATGATAATGATAGTGATAAAATTTGTCAAAATGGAACACATAAAGTACACATTCATCCGGATTAAGGAAGAAGATTTTGATTTTGCTTCAGCTCCAGGCTGATACCTTTGCTGACCTAAGGGCAGCTGAGCGATTTCGCGACTTAGTTGCTAAAGGAGTTAGCGTTGTCGTTTATCGGCGGCTATCAAAACTCTGACTAGATGCCTTGTCAGTTCAAGGCTGGTTGATTTGTGCAGAAGTAACCTCACGTCGCTCCTGGATGTGTGCAGCGTTAAGCTGTGCTGGCTTCCGTAGAACAGTGGCGTATGGGGAAATGATACTGCAGATTATCTGGCGAGAGCATGCACGGCTAAGGGTATTGAAATGGCAGATGCGTATGTAAGACCACCGCTTAGTTTCTTTGAAGTCTTGATATATAGCTGGGCCGTCATAGAATATAGGAGTTTTGAAGGAGCAGAGGAGACTGTAGGGTCTCCAAGTTGCTTTGGCCTAAACTTGGCTCTAGGACGGAGTGGGTCCCTAATCTGAGAAGGGAGTCCCGTAGGACTCTGATAGCTTTTCTGACTAGACGTTGCACTCTAAGGGCAAGAACTGGGCTATGGGAAGCAAGCACCCCAAATTTATACCGAGTTTGAGGAGATACGGAGTAGCCACAGACTGCGGAACATATTCTCTGCCATTGCACGGCTCTCCACGAGCGCAGGCTCAGGATGCCGAGCCAGGGCTTTTTCAAAGGTCTGGGTGAGGTTGTATCAGCCAGGATCTTGGACCTGGAACATTTTATATAGCGGTTATAGGCTGGCTTACTAAGTGACGTTCGGTTTTTAATTAGTGTTATTTTCTGCCTTTTCTGTCTTTTTCTTTCTTTTCTTTTAGTTTCTTTTTCCACATCTATCCTTGTATTTGCATTTAGTTTGTTTTCTTTTGGTTTTCATTACCTCTTTTACAAAGGTTTCCCCAATTGACCTCTCTAATCCCTGGGTGGATTGCGCCTTAGAACTGCACAACAATCGATAGTACTATCGATAGTATCGATAGTTTTGTTTTTGGCTGACCATCGATAGTTTTTTTCACTATCGATACTATCGAGTGGGCCGACTATCGATAGTTTTGCAGCTCTAGTGCGTCTGTACTACCGTTTCTAACCTAACCTAACCTATTAGCGAAATATGGTCGCATATGTTGCAAAAAGTTTGCAAAAATTGGTGTTCCACGTTGCGTGTTGTACGTGCCAAATTCATATTTAGACATTAATATCATAAAATATTTTATCCAACAAATCCAGTTTTAGTGACATTAAAGATATATTTCTTTGTCTTATTATGATTTAAACTTGTGTAACTGTAAAAATCACCCGATATATATATATATATATATATATATATATATATATATATATATATATATATGATATACTAAAATATAAATGCTGTTATGCAGGGTATCATTTAGTCAGTCTCGCTTGAATGTACGCTACATGTTCTTTACATATAAATAGGGTAGAAACAGACAGTAATACTATATAGAGTTGGGTTTTAAAAATAGTTGTAATTTTTAAATAAAATGGAATTTTTTAGCTGTAATTTAAGCGTTTTTAGAAGTTCAATTACAATGAAGAAATAAGTTGTTATGAGTAATGTACTTATGTATGTATATCAATATGTAAATATATTTATAAGTACATAAAAAGTATGTATACATATATATGTACATTGTTAGTACTTACCAATCGATTGTGCAACAGTTTATCAATGATGGATACATGCGTATGCGTTCTTTAAACGATTCACCAATCGGTGAAAATGCCAATGCCACATGCAATTGTTCTCGAATGCGATCAATATAAAATGCATACACCTCACTGGGCAGTGAATCAAGAGCTTTTCCCTAAAAGTTTAACAATATTTTATTAAGTGTTAAATACCAACAGTCGAAAATGATTGCAGATTTAATTGAAATAAAAGAAAATAAAATTACATAGAAAATATATACAATATTATTCACCATTACCATTTACAATGCAAATGATTTGCAATTGAATGTGCAATGATTTTAAGGATAATCATTAAATATAATTGGGGCGAATAGGTTGCGGGGGTTGTGTAAATATCAAAATCAAATCAAATTTTAGAAGTTATTATCATTGTCGTCAGCATTATTATAAGCAATAGTATCAGTGTTATCGATTATCAGCATCAACATCAACTTAAACATCATTAGCATCACGTTTATAAGTATCATCCATAAAGGACATTATAATAATGTTGCACAAAAAGGAATTGTGGGATACTGTCGTAGTGATATTGTAGTGGTAGCAGTACTAGGTTGCTATAGTCATAGTTACCATGTCATTATTAGGAAATTACAGTGCATAAGAGCATAAGCAAATAGTTCAACATGTCAATATTGTTGTAAATTTATGAAATTTTGATGTAACGGAAGCAGAATCTAAATTGAAATTTAGTTGAATTCCTGTCTTTTTTTTGTAGTAATAGTTTAAAATGTTTTTATTTTGTAGCTCTAACTTGTTTATATTTTATACGAATTTAAAAGTTTAGGTTCTCCATTAAAAGAGAATTTAAGCTTCTGAGATAAAGGATTTCTTTCTTGATAACACATATTGCTTATAATAAATATAATTATTATTTCTTTTGCCAAAAACTTTTCAGTTAATATATGTAGTTATTAACAGGTACTTACCAATTGTTTTGCAATATTTATCATATTTTCCATGATCGATGCTTTATCTTCTAATTGATAAAGATTTGGCAAATCACCACAATTAAGTATACCATTGATATCCTCCACATAGCCCTCATCGGTGGCCTAAATTTACAAAACAAAATAAAAAATTATAATAAGAAGAAAAAATAAGCTAATTATTTAAAGTATTATTTGAAAAACTTTTTAGTCAAATGCTCAACAATGTTATTAGTGACAAAATCATAATACAAAATCATCAGTTCGGTTTCCTGAAAAAGCTCTCAACTATTAAACAAATACACAGTATTACACCCTCATTCTGTAGAATTAAGTTTTTGTTTTAGTCTTTAATAGGTAATCACTCGACCGGTTTTAACCGGTTTTTTGGTTTTGTTTTTTGTTTTTATATTTTTTAGTGCAAATAGAACAAATAACGTGAAAACCATGGTAGATCAAAAAAGATATGCAAAAATGACTTTTTCTCATTTTCTGAAAATAAATATTAATTTTTTATATATGAAAAATATTGATCAACTAGACGCTTTGAAGGGACCTACAAACGCCGGCTTCGAACGTCAGATGTTAGTAAAGTTAGTAAAGTTTTTCAAACGTAAATAGTCAAAATCAGCTGCTCGCAATGTTGTGAGGCCATACCGCTGTTGAAAATCTCCAGATGGTGTGGCCTATAATTGAAATAAGGACTTCCTTTGTTGATAGGCGAGTGTCTTTCCTAACATATCACAATGGCACACATTATTGAATACATGCATCATGTATTTAATGCACATGTCCTTTGAAGTCTGAAGATATTTGGAAATTAATGGAAAGGATAAGTCAAGATATATTGATTGTCCTTAAATACTAAGCTGAAAAAGCTTTTCGATACCAGAAATTATTAACTACCTTAAATATGTTTATGAGATTGACGCTATTGTGCAGCAAGGAAAACTGGATTCTGTACCAAGTAGTCTGTAGACGCTGGCTAGTAGTACTCTTACAAAACACGTTGTAAAAAATGAACCACTGGATGACGTTGGTTAGGACGTTGCGGTGTCGTAGAAGAAATGTCCGTTAAGGCCCTAAAAAAGCCGAACGTTGTTCTACCACTCTTACTTGCTAGATACTACAACATGGTACAAAAATTTCTCAATTTTATTTGCTAATGCAACTTGATTTGAGAAAAATTTTATTCTAATAACAGAACCGGTTATCCGGTTATTTGATAAATTTATAACCAAAAACCGGTTTATTTAAATTGCAATTTTTTCCAATTATTCGATAACCGGTTTTTGAAAAAGGTCGAATCGATCTCCCTAGTCTTTAAACAGGCGGTGAATTCAAACACTTCTAATCTAAGAACTACACTAGTCTACACCAAAAAAAACCTCTAAATAAAACTATAGGGTCCGCCAAATTAATTTTTTTTTAAACAGGGCGCAAAACATCGAATGCAGCTTCGGCTGTTGAAACCAAATGTTGCTAATATATTCCTCTTCAATTTTTGTGAACAAAAATTCGTTCAACATGGCCCGATAACGATCGCCATTGACGGTAACGGCCACTCCTTGCTCATTTTCGAAGAAAAATGGCGCAATTATGCCTCTGGAGCAAAACCCGCACCAAACAGTGACTCGTCTTGGATGTATAGGCTTTTCAACGTATGCGTGCGGGTTTTCCGTGCCTCAAATGCGACAATTTTGCTTGTTTACACACCCGCCAAGACCAAAATGAGCTTCATCTGAAAATATGATTTTTTTGGCAAAATCGGCATCTTCTGTAATTCGATTGCAGGCCCACTTAGCGAAACGAAAAAAGCGTATACACCACCATATTCGTTCAGCGGAAGGATAAAACTAATTATCTGTCAAATCAGACAAGAGCTAAGTGTTACCATTCACGAAATAAGCATTAGTTGAAAAAAAAACGTTAGATGGCAGACCCGTTATATAGAATATAATGATTTTGATGCGCTGAATTCAAATCCGTTTTAATTTTTCTTCATCGGGCTCAAAACTTTGGCCCAAAATATGGAAGTTATGTCAATATATTTCATCATAATTTGAAAACAACTTGACCGTTTTTAATCCAAGTACCACCAAATGTTTAGGAATAAAATTTCCTATAAACCACCTAAATAATTTTGTTTTTGTGTTTTCAACAGTTTCAGTATTATTTCGATTAAAATCGGTCAAATCGCTATCAAAAATAAATGGTCTGTGTGAATTTGTAAACAAGGAAAAATTTGTTATCGTTAGTTATGCTATTCAATAACGATAACAATTATTTGAAAATTATATAAAAGAAATTATATAAAAGAAAAAAAATGGTCGAGCAACTGAGGTGTCTACTATGGAAACGGTTAAGAAAATTCACAAAATGGTATTGGGTGATCATCGGCTTAATGTGCATGAACTAACTAATATGATGAAAATTTCCAAAAATGCTACATATTGCATATTGATATTTCTATAGAGTGTTTGATGATATTTCACTGCAATAAACCCGAGTTTTTAAATTGATTTGTGACCTTGGATCAGAGACACTACTGCACGCACACCTTAGACCAAGAGCCAGTCAAAGTAGTCTGCTGGACCTTAGTATAATCGTGTTTTTATTAAGATTATTATGAAACTTATTATAAATTTTGCTGTAATAGCAAGAGGATAGGTCGGGACAAAATAAAGTAGAAACTTTGTGCTGTGTAACAAAGGGCTTAAGTCGCTTCCCCAAAAAATCTTTGATGTATTTTTCCAAATTTATTTTACCTGTGGTTGCTTCTTTCGCCACAAGTATATATAGCTTGCAATACCAAGAATTTTCGGAGGAATTTCGATTGCCTTTTTAACTTAAATTTGTCTATCACATTCCCTCGTATGTCTGTAATGTAAAATACCTTGAAGCTGTATTCTTTAAATCATTCCTGTCTGAAACCTTTTAGACTTTAAAAATTTGTAGAACAGCGTCTTCTGTGACATTGCGAACAAAACAAAAAAACCACCAACAATTTCATTATAATTGTTATCATAATATCGACCAGGCACTATTGTCAGGCACTGCGACCCATAGGATCTATTGTGCTCCCTTCCGGTTTATAGTTTGTTCAGCAGATCTGCTGCCTTCCTTGTGAAAGCTGGCAGATCTGGAACCATAATGATGAATATGTTACCCAGTCAGACCATATGTCCACTTAAAAATTTTCACCTAAACCTATCAAGTACCGCACAATCACACAATATGTATTCCGCTGTCTCTCATGCCTGTGAGCACAATTAACGAACATCTACATCTGTGACTGCCAATCTCTTCAGATGCGCTCTTAGTCTACAGTGACCAGTAAGAAACTTCTAATTTCGTAAGGAGTTTTAAGTTCGGCTTGCCATACTTGAGAACCTCAGAACAACGCCCAAATTGCAGACTGATCGCCGCCATAAAGTGGCCCCCTTTGGCATTTCACTGTTCCAAGCTTTAGGTAATTTAACAATCCTTGATTAGATTGAGGATGGTAGTGAGTGCTGCTGCACAGTAAAGCTCCGGGCCGATGTACGGTGTCATGGAATCCTTTCTGGCCATGCATCCGATATTCATTACTTTATATTCTACAGTGTGCAGATACCCAAAACAACTGGACCTTATTTTCAAGCCAAAGCTTTTGCAACGTATTATAGCAATATTTGACCAGTGTAGATGTGTTCCAAAGGCAGCTTGGCTGCCGGCGAATTATATTAATGATCTTGCCCTTGATCCCACTGTCTAGGTTGATATTCGCGCATATAGCAACGGCTATGATCTCAGTCTGGAAGACACTTAGTGATCTTCCCAGTGGTACCAAAAATCACAATTGGGTCCATGGACAACAGCACCGACACAGTCATTAGTTTTGGATTCATCAGTATATCAGTTTAGATCCAGAAGCATAACATCCAGGATTGAAGATGGTTTTCCAACCACTATGCGTATAATGGACAGACTTTCCGACGCATTTTAGGACCCTTTGTCGAAAAATTAGCCGAACACGCCGCAACCCTCATCGCATGGATGTGAAGCGGTGTTAAACCAATCCTAACAATTTTTCTTGAGCAATTCTTCCGCCAAAAGTATTGAGATTCTTTTTCTGGTTACAGATGCCTATTTTTCTGCCAGAAAAAAGCCTGCGTTTTAAATGATCTCCAAGTCGTCTTTATACTTCTATAAATCTCTATAAACTGTTTTCTGGCCAACTTTTAGTTAAGTACTTATTTTTTTATATGTTCATTGAGGGTAGTTCTGCAAAGATTTCCATGTTTCAATTTGAAAGAATTTTCAAAAGAATATTGCAAAAAATGTGATGGATGATTTTTTCTAACGTAAGTACTGATATCGAGGGAAAAAGCACGCATTTAGTGAAAAAGAAAGTACTGTTTCGTCAAGACAAAGCACCAATTCACACATGTAGTATTGCTATGGCCAAAATCAATGAATTAAAGTTCGAATTGCTTCATCAAGCATCGTATTCGCCGGATTAAACTTTTTCGGATTAGTTTTTGTTCTCAAAATTAACAAATTGGTTGTTGCTAAAAGAGACAACATTTAAGTGGAAGAGTCAGCGGAGGTTGGCTATTTTTAGCAGCTAGACTGTTCCTACCATAAACAGGGTATCGAAGCAATTGAATATCGCTAGAAACGTGCATCAAACTAAAATAAGATTATGTTGAGGAATAAAACAAATGTTCACCAAATTTGTTGTGTTTCTTTTGTTCAATCGGCTAAAGTGGAGACTGCCCTCGTAGTATCAGCACAAAAGAAATTAAGTTCTTAAGTCCTTACAGAAACTTTATTACTTTGTTGACCATCATCGATTGTTTATATAATAGTTTTATTTACAGTACAAATTTAACATTTTACATCAAGAATATGAAAGTTTTAGCAAAATAAAATCAAATTAATAAGTTTCTACTATTTAGCCTCCTACATCATATTGTATTTCATTTATTATGAATTCATTTACAATACAAAAGATGATGAGTAACATTCTAAATATGAAATATCTTTTGCTACCTATTAAACTTGTCTGGGATCATTTATGTACATATTCTGCATAGATTGTTTGAAAAAGAAGGCTACGAAATTGATTATAATACGATTTTAACACAAATTAAATCGAAAACAAAATCAATTTCCCTCTTCCCCTTAAGATATGTATGAACTTTCAATTTTGCATTATTAAAAGACATTCATTGTAAATTGTATTGTGCAATAGGTAGACATAGTACATACGTAATCATCATATGATTATGATGCCTAGTAATGATCAGAATTGACCAGAAATCTATTTTCTAAATTAATTATTCACAAGATGATGATTATGCGTTCGGATTTTATGGATTTCAATGGTTCAGTTTGCTTTTAATTCACCCAGAAAGAAAAATAGAAAAAAATTATTTTGTTTTCCAATGAAAAGTAAGTAATAAATCAATAATCAAATGTTAAACTGATATGAGAAGAGTACCTATGAATATGATTAAATTTGTATTCTAACCCGAAGAGAACAGAAATGATTAAATGGTGTTTAAGAAATACTGAAAGCATTTATGGTGCAGGGATTAATTAAGATGGTAATATGAGATGATGAAGAATATTTGTTTATTAATTTGTGGGAGTTGTAAACGAATATTTTGAATAATTTCTTTAAAAAGACAACTAGATATACCATAAATGATTGCTTTTTCAGTTAAATTTTCAACACTAGCAGTAACAGCCATCACTCATCGGTTTGGCACTGCGGATATGTAGGCATTTTTTAATAAATACTTTTTTAAAGAGTGATCCAACCACAACGCACGATGGTAATTGTAAATAAAACAAAATGTTTCCAGAGAACTATCTTTATATTTTTTATTATGATAGAAGGATGACAATTATTTGTAGAACAAAATAACGGCCAGATGCTCATCACGGCTTCGGTGGAATACCTCTATCCGTCGACCCATATTTTCAATGACTCGACATAATGACGAGATATAATTGAGGTTCAATGTCGTTAAAGTGCTGAACTATCTCATCTTTTAGCTCTTGAACTGTTCTTGGCTTATTGACGAACACTTTTTTCTTCAAATATCACAAACTAAGCAGTCCAACGGTGTCAAATCACATGATCGTGAGGATTATCGCAAAAGAGCCATTGTTTCGTCGGCTATATGGCAAGTGGTACTATCCTGTTGGAACCTTATATCGTTTGGCCACAGGAAGACCGTTATTATCTCGCGATAGTGAACACTAAATTTTGTAACAATTGCATGTATTTTTCGTGAGTTGCATTACTAAAAAGGTTAATAACTCCGTCAATTTCAAACGGATTTTTAAGCCGTAAGTCTCATTTTATTCATACCTTAATATAATTCCTTCATTAATTCATCAATTGTACCGTTTCTATATAAAATAGTAAGCAAAAGCGCATCTAAACTTAAAAAATGTGAAAAAATTTGATTAAAATGTGTTTGCTTGAGCAATAGACCCAGATTCTTCAAGGCTGTATAAACAAGATATGGAACTCGAAGATGGTAACTTGAGATTTTGAAGGTATTTCGAAAATTTCAAAAACGGATCCTTCATCTACTCGTCAGCGCCTATCAGAAATGTAGTAATATTTCCCAAGTATTTCAACTTCGTTCATTTTCGTCGCACCGTGTAATCAGTTTAAATACATATGTTACGTGTTGTTCCAACAAAAGTATATCAAATGTTCTCCTCAAGCTTTTGTAGATGCTAGTTAGTAGCGGTCACGGCCTTGATTAAGAATCAAAGCAATTAAATTAAGGATATTTAATGGCGCCAATCATTTGGTAAGCGTTTGACAAGTGATACGTTGCTTTACATGTATGGTGCACTGCTCTTTTTGTTAGAATTAGAGCTCTGATGAAACGATGGAGATTTGGCAATAGAAAATTAGTTAACATTGTTTTTTTACCGAATACCTTCCCAATTTAGGCTTCAGAGGTAGATAGGATTAGTTTCAGAATAGCAAAAGGAAAGGCTTTCGAGGTGTGAACAAAGACTTGATCCTTTTAATAGGTGCAACAGCTGGGTGATTTGGTGTAGCCCTTTGTATAGTACACTTGATGTCTGCGGCTTCGGAGTCACAGGAAGAAAACAGAACTAGCATTACTGCTGTAAGTCTATCATGGCAAGGAGGCATGTAAAATATATACGTAACAGTAGCCTGCTCCTTATTTAAAATAATGCAAAATGGCACTAAAACTCGGTCCAAAAATGTTCTCCGTAGCCAAAAATTACATTACGGAAAATTGTAGACAGCTTTCCTCAGGGGAAAACGTGCCGTATCCGCCCAAAAGCTGCCAAAATATGAAACTTAATTTTGACAGCTAGTCGACGAATGCTGCACGCCTCGACCTGATTGCTAAGATACTGATAGATACTCATAATGAGAAAAATCTGAAGCATCAAGCAAAAATGTACGTTAGGATAAGAAAGGCAGTATCGTGAACATGGGTATGGTTTAGTCAAGAGACGAATTTATACATGTTTTTTAGTACGCGCTTATTATATCCTTCGAAGATGTCATACCTCCTTTGTTTCAGAAAATTGCAGCACTTTTACATTTATGGTAGCAGTATTAGAAACGAGGACAACAGTCAGTTAGCGAACACAATTAATTCGTTCGAGAATTGTATGAGGAATTGCCAGAACCTTAGACGAAATACATAATGAAAATATCTGACTTACTTTGGACGATCAATAAACAAAATATTTAAAAAAGTACACAATAAGTTTTTTCCCAAACACCACTTAGCCTAGACTCACATAGTTTTAAATTTTATTTTCTTTATTCGATTCTAAAAAACCTGGTTGACTATCCTAGAAAGTCTTCTATTCTACATAAGAAAACCACAAAAAAATGTGTGATTGCATGCTTCAGAGAAAGCAACTCTGATATCTCACAGAAACTACTACTTTTGCAAAAGATTATCAAATCGGACCCGCCCGTTTATCCACGACATTCGATAGTAACATCACCTTCGAACGTTTGACAAATATTTCATTGATAAAACGGGCACTTGTCAGCGGGCACTTGTGAACAATTTTATCACACATACGCACTTTTTGACCACACCATCATACTTTCTGAACACACATACAATTTTTTACATATCGAGCGACTAAATCTGATAGTCAGTCAAGGACTTTAGAATGAACAATAGTTTGAACGAAATGCATTATTTCAAAATATACAATACAATTCAAAACATACATACATAATGTATTATAAAAAATATTATTTCTCAAGCTTATAATTGTTATTTTTTCTTGATTACATATTTCTTTATATTTAAAAATTTCTAATTCTGTTTTTTTCTATACTTACTTGTGAATCGGAGAAAAGGAAAACGGTATGATTCATGTTAAAACCAGCGTACATTAAAATCTTTTTTAGATCGTCACGCCAATCCTGTTGTGTGTAACTTTTTGTCACTTGCACTGTCATTAATCTACAATCAGCGATGTGAGCAGCTAAACGACAGGAACTACGACGACCAGAGCCACCCATACCGACCATTAAAATATTACCGCGTGGCATTTGCAAAATTCGTGAAACTCTAGAAATATGAAATGGAAATGGTTAAAAAACAATAATAACAACAACTTTTTGTATGTGAACATAAAAAGAAAAAACGAAATGCTAATACATATGTATGTAATAAAAAAAAATCCATTAAAAAACTAACAAATGCAAAAAAAAATTCTAGATGCAAATTAATTGTTATGCACATTCGAAATGAATACATATGAATGTAGGCACTAAGGATATAAAAGACAAAGAAATATTAGGAAGTCCCACGATTTATAGAAATTTTATATAAATTTCTATAGAATTCTTTACAAAATTGCCTTTATGGCACATCCTATTTACATTTTCAGACAGACTGCCAACAAGCTCCAATACTTATGTGGTGAATACTAATAAATGTTCATACACATCATATATACACTCCAGTTCAGCAGGATAGAATCACTTAATTCTTTTTTTTAACTGACGTAAATCGCGAATACGGAAACAGTAAGTGAAAATATTTTCAAACGAATAGCATGTAAAGGTTGCATAAATTTGGAGTTAGGAAATAAAGTGGCTTAATAACACATTTTTTTACAAATTCAGTTTTATTCGTACCAATATAAAATAGAAATATGGGAATTTATAATGGAATATGATGTCTGGCAAATGTTTGCATCTAGTACGTCGGAAGACGTCCGCTCTTTTCACATAATTTTATTTGGCTGGCTGTTTGGCTTGCGGCGCCGTTCTGCTGAAAGCAAAGGTCACTGATAACAACATTAGCCAATTGTGGCCAAAAAAAAAAAAAAATTGTTTATCATGGTCTGGTAACGCAGAGAATTCACGGTGACGACTTTCCTTGCTTATTTTTGAAAAAATACGAGCCGATGATGCCGCCTAACCACAAACAGCACCATATGGTAATTTTCTTTGGATGGAATGATTTATCGAGGCCTGTTGTGGATTTTGTGAGCCCACATATGCGACAATTTTGTTTGTTTACATAACCGCTGAATTGAAAATGGGCCTCATCACTAAAAATGATTTTGTTGGAAAACAATAGTTGACTGGCTTGAATTCTTGAACGAGTTGAATTTTAAAAGAAGAATATGAAGGTTTTTATGCGAAATGTTGCATAGAGTTCCTCTGGTGATCGCCAATTGTTGCGAACGTCTACGAGTTGATGTTCCAGAATCCCAACTCTTTGCTGTACAGCGGTTATGTTTGCATCACTACAGCCACTACGAGGGCATTGTTTCGATCATCTACCGTCAGCAACAGTACCATAAGCCTCGAATTTAATGATTAAATTAAGCGTAGCGGTCTCAGAAGGAGTCTAATTAGGAGGAAGAACTGCTTGAATTTTACGAAGTGATACAGTAACATTTTCGCCATTTTGATAGTAAATTTTCACAATTAAAATTCCTTGCTCAAGAGTCTAGCGTTCCATAGTTCCATAGTTAATTATTATTATTTACTAAATAAGTGTCAAAGGTTGACATCTCAATTCTTGACATATCATCATTTGACAGCCAATTTACTTCCTAGCCTCAAATTTGCTCACAATGTACTTTAAATGATAAATTAGACGCAAAAATTAAACCCAAGCTCATCGCATTGGTACTTTTTTCATCTTTCTAGTCAAGCACATAAGTTTTATTTAATTTTTTGGCTTAACAGAATAGAACCACTTTCAATATTTATTAAGATCCGACGTTCGGAGCAATGAAGTTTTATCTAAACCGAATAAAATTAAAGCTAATGTTAGTGACTACAGTTTTGTAAGCTGAAACGGGTGAAAAAAAGTACATGAAACTTCTTGGAAATGGCAAAAATTTATGTTTAGCACTTTGAAGAATACTTTCATCCGAATATCGTTAAAAAAATCGGATAGAGCAACACTGTGGTAATGAATTATATAAAAAATGGTGAAACCTATAAAAAAGTACCAACAGAGGTACCTATACGGCCTTAACGGCACAGGACAAACAAAGCAATATCTACAATTAGGAAAACTGAAGAAAAAGCCTCAGCTGAATGCAGCTCGATATATGTATCAACGTCTTCAATTTATAGAAGATCGGCATACGATGGCGGCTCTTATATTGGTCCTATTTACGAATATAATGAAAATATGAGTAAAAGATATCGTGACTATAGAAGTTAAATTGTTTTTTATTCGAATAACCAACTTTTCACCAATCCTTAACACTCAACTGTTTTTGGCAGTCCACGTCATATGATCTCTGATAAATTGACGACGATTTAAGGAATTTTTTTTTTTTTTTTAAGAAAATTAAGTGGTTCTATTCTGCTGAACCGGAGTATATGTAGTTATTGTTGTGTCATAACATTACAAAAAAATAAAAGCACTCAGCCACACATGGCTATACGAATACTCTAAGAGCTGTGTAATAAACGTACAGGTCGTACATGTAAGAAAAAAAAGAACTGTCTCATAAAGTAATAGTTTTTGTTCCCAACACTTTTTGTTCTTACTTTTGCAACCATTACTTTTATCGTCATTGACATTTCATTACTTACCTCGATATATGCTCAATGGCAAAACGAAATAGGACCAAATCCATTGGTGTACTTGAAAAGCCATTATATTCACGCAGATAATAATGCATAAGTTTTTCCAATTTATCGTAATTTTCACATTCATCGTAGACCTTAGGCTCAGCATCTGGTTCCAAATAGTTGCCAAAGAATAAATTACGCAAATCATCATCGGTTAGTTTGGCTCCGGGATTATCCATGCGTTCTGCAAAAGCTTGTTCAATAGAAAAGCGTAAATTTGTCTTACAGGCATACGCGCACATTTCCAATAGTTGATCACGATCTCTTTGATCAATTAAGCTATTTTGAAAAAAAAAACATTAATAAACAATTAAGTGTATATTTTTTATAGAAAAATTAATTACAAAATAGGCCTTTAGTAACATTTTTATCCATTGTGTCTATAGAAGAAGCGATTTTAATATTATGTCATAAAATAGCATTGTTGTTCCCCTATCCTATCCATTTTTTTCATGTTACCTGTCTGTATTTATTAAGGAAATACGATCTTTAACATCACTTGACAAAAAGAACCAGATAAAAATAATATATATACTCGTATGTATATATAAATAAATAAATTATAAAAAAAACGTTTTTTTTGTGACAAACAATACAAGATTTTTAAATTAACAACAACATGTCACCAGAAAAAAGAAACAAAACATAAATTAACTCAACAATTAATGAATATTTCATTAAAAGTGAATTGAAAAACAACAACAAAATGATCAGCCCACATAACGGAACATAAATTTGAAACATGTTTAAAAACAAATAACTCAACATCAATATTAAGACAACAACAACGAAAACCATAAAATATTAATATCAATACAAATTATAAAAGTGAAACAAACAGTAAAACACTAACATAAAAAATAAACACACACTTGTCACTAATCAATTTAAATACGGGCGAGATTAAACATCAAAAAATAAAAGACTGTTTGATCCGTAGTGGAAAATTTAATTATGTCCCCTACCATCAGTAATAGTGTTTTCCCTTCTCCTCATTATTCTTTTCCAAGCCTTTAGCTGCGAACCACTTGGAGGGGTTGCAGTTGGATTATTCAGTAGCGAAGGTATAACACTGCCTACTGAATAATCAATCAGCAGTAACCGACATCCTTGTCGTTCGCATTCAAAGGATGGTTAACTGATTTTTGTTTACTCGTAGTTAATTCATACATTTATTTTTCTTTTATTTGGCTCAATTTACGTAATGGCAGTATGCTTTCGGATTGACTTCTGCCAACGTGCGTGGGCTACGAGCAACTTTTTCTTCGTGTATTCGCACATTTGTCTCTATAGGCCGGATGTTTTCACCTTATGTGAGACCCAGGTTTCTGAAAATGCTAATCCACAGGATTTTCAGATACCTGGGTATCACCTTCTCTGCCTTTTTAATTTTTATATGGGTCTTGCTATGTACATTCGCAATGAAGTTGTGTACCAATGCCAGCAACCTTGGCATGTATGATGCGGAATTTAACTGTCTCTGGGCTAAGTTCAGAATCAGGGCACATCTTTTGCATTAGAAAAACATACATTATAATAAATAAATAAATAAATAAATAATAATAATAAATGTCTGGCTTCGACTCTTTTTCATAACTCCATATCGAGTATCCTTGCAAATTATCCGAACAGTAAAATTGTTGTTGCTAGTGATTTCAAGGTTCATAATTCGTCTTGTTTACGCCATTCAGGTCGCACAACGCGAGAAGGGCCAATACGTTGAGTTATTTGCCGCGCACAATCACCTTGCGCAATTAGTGAATGAACCTACACATATATCGTGTGTAGATGGGCACCAGAACAACACCCTTGGACTTTTTCTCACTACACACTCTGAAAAGTTTGTAATTGAGGTTCTTGCAGCTCTCGGAAATTGGGATAATTGCAGAATTTCTGTCCAAACTCGTCCTCCACCCACGGCTACGGAACGCTTTTAATTGAGAGAATGATTGTAGGGCTGAGCTCAACAATTTCTTTAGGTATTTTAATTGGAAACTTTGTTTCCTTGACTCTAAGGTCGATGCCATGGCAGAAATAGTAATGAATATATTAAGGCTAGGGATGGATATTGTTTGATATCGAAAAAGCTTTCGATTAAGCCTAGAAACAAATTTTGGTTTAATCTGACGTATAAAATGGCAGTCAGAGCCAGAGATGAAGCGATTAGGAATTGGCGTAATAATAAATGTGCCCATACTGATTTTCTTCGCAAGCAGGCGAGATCTTCATGAGCAGCAGTACTGAGACGCGAAAAGGCTTTATACGAGCAGCGCCTCATGCTAAAGTTCTTACTTTTCCGCGGGGTAGTAAAAGCTTTTGGTCATTCGTTAGAAGGCTGAGAAACAGCGTTAGTTCGGTTCCTGACCTTATAAGAAATGGCCACACAGTCACAAACCCGGTTGAAAAGGTAAACTTTTTGCTGAAATGCTAATTTTAACTTACCGGATAGCGTTCAACCACTGCCGGAACTTGAAAAAGTATCAGTAACTATGCCTTTTGAGCCCGTGCTGCAAAAAGGGTCCTTGTAAATCTCAACATTAACAAGTCTTCTGCGCCGAATGGCATACCAGCACTGGTTCTGAAGCAGTGCTCTTCGACGCTTGTGCGTCCATTAGCTCACCTTTTCAGTGCGTCATATCGTATTTTTTCATCTCGCTGGAAGGTTGCTCATGTAACGCCAATCCCCAAAAATGATGAGGCTAGTAACCCTGAGAACTACCGTCCAATAGCTGTTTGTTCCACACTCTACAAGGTAGTGGAGAGTATGATTAATTACCATCTTGTGAAATATCTGGAGTCCAACAATTTACTTAGCGATCGTCAGTACGGTTTCCGAAAGGGCCGTTCTACTGGCGACCTGCTGGCGTTGCTCTCAGAGAAGTAGAACAAGTCCACTCATGTTTTTGGCGAGAGTAAGGTTGTGGCTCTGGATATCTCAAAGGCGTTTGATAGAGCTCTCATTTCGAAACTTAAATGTTTTTAGTGTCGGTAGTCACTTTTCTTGATTTATATCGAGCTTTCGCAGAGATCGCTCTATAAGAGTGGTTATAGATGGGGTCTCATCCGATGAGTTCAGGATAAGATCAGGGGTACCACAAGGTTCTGTTCTTTCTCCTACTCTTTTCCTAATATTTCTTAACGACTTTCTTCTTCTCACTTCTAATCTTATCTACTCTCTTGCGGATAATAGCAACATTTGCCACTCATATTCTTCTCATCGTAGACCAAGCCTTTTGGAGATTGCGATGAGAAGCATGGGTATGAGCGATACACTCACAAGAGACCTGGTGAAAATCTCCGAGTGGAGTCATGCGATTAGGGTCGATTTTAATGCACGCAAGACCCAATGTTGTTTTTTAACACACAAACGTGGTGATGTGTTGTCATCTGTGTCAATGGGTGATGTGGATATTGGGGAATCAATGCTCTTGATGTTCTGGGCATGGGAATACACTATGACGTTCGTTGGAATGATCACATATTTGAAGTGTCGAAAGAAGCATTCAAGTGCCTTGGTTTTTTAAGACGGTGCAAGAAGTACTTTACTCCATCTGATCACCTTAATACTTACAAGACCTATATCCGACCCAAAATGGAATACAACTTTCATGTATGGGCCGGTGCTTCAAAGTCTATTTTAGAGCTTCTAGATCACGTTTAGGAGAGGGCGAAGGTGCTCATTAATGAGCCAACCTTATCGATTCATTAGAATTTCGTCGCAATGTGGCGTGTGTTTCATTGTGCTATCTGTACCATAACGGAATGTGTTCTGACGAAATTAGAAATTAATTCCTAAAAAGCATATATTTTTACGTAATACTCGTAGAGCGCATTCCTTTGTAGTTAATTGTGCAGTGAATCGCACACCGCATAATAGGGAGAATTCGTTCTTTGGTCGCACTGTTCGGTTGTGGAACAATCGTCCAGCGAAAGTATTCCCTGCCACTTACGACATGAGTAGATTTAAATCTAACGTCCATAAAAACTACTCTCTCTGTCATCTTTCCCACAACCTATTTTTCTAGTAACAGCACAAGCACGACATGGGTGGGTTTTAGGTAGAATAGCATATGGAAAGTTTGAAGATTCTTCCTGTTATAGTTCCCAATATATATGGTATATAACTATATGTTTCGTGGGAATGAACTATAAATCAAAAACTTTATTTGACCACTTATTTGCCCCTCAAATTGGAACTTTTGAAAATGTACTTTTGTGCAATACATGTTAGTGGATTATGAATGTTAGCAAAAAAAAAAAAGTTGCTTTAAGAAGAAAACCTGAGTTTCATCGGGTATATAAATGAGCAGAATTGTTTCATTTGGACTGAGGATAATCACACACAAGCATTTGTCGAAACACCATTGCATCCACAGAAAGTTAGTGTTTGGTGCGCTTTATATGATGGCGGATGTGGTCTATATCTCTTCAAAAAACATGGTGGTTGTAATATTACTGTCAATTGTGAACAGTATAGGGACATGATTAGAAATTTTTTCGTATCAAAAGGACGGAGCCACATGCCACACAGCGCGCGCTATAACTGATTTATTCAAAGAAACTTTTGATGAATAATTTTACATAATGGCCCAGTTTATTGGTAAACCTTAATCCGTTTTCTTCTTTGATTACCTTGTGGATTCCATTCTATGGCATTTTTTGTGATGATATTCTGTGGAGTTATGAGAGTGTGCCAAATCCGGAGCAATTTTTATTTTCCTTTCTCTGGCCTTAGGTTGCTGGTTGGAAATGAGCCTACCGTCAGAATTAACCATTGACCAAATGATTTGCAGAATTCATAGGACACATTGGTCCATGTTTCACTACCTTAGAGTATGATGGACTTCGCATTTAAAAATGGTCAACTAATATTCTTAAAATGGTCATATATGTATATCTTATATACCTAAGCAGTTCTATAGAATTTACATTAAAGTAGCTAAATATACATTGCCATTTGGATTTATGATTATTCCACATAAATTTTCTTTTTACGAGATGATAAGCGTAATTAAAGAAGAACTCTACCAACAAAAACCCTTCAGATTATAAACTCTGGGGAACAAGTTAATGACAGTTTAAAATGAAGAAAAGGTAACAACAGAATAATCATTTTAAATTCTAAAGAAAAACAACAACGAGTATGTGGATAATAAAATTTATGCACACATAAGCATCATGTAAATAAGGGATATTTTATGAAAGTGAATGTAAAGGGTGTTTCACTATGAATGCAAGATTTAAATTCGGAATAGTGCTATAACTTTGTCGACTATAAATAAATCAATTAAATTTAGTACAATTAAATAAGTTGAAGGAGCTTTACACTGTGGTCGTTTAATAACAATTCACGTACAAGTCAATAACGTAGCGCAATGCAGGAAGGTATTGGTAATTAAATAATTTGATGTTAAGATTTATACAGGGTGTCTGCCGGGAAGGTATAATACTTTATTTATAACTCTTGATTATATGAATGAGAATGGATCTTATATTGATGTTTTATTTAATGTCGGCAATTATGTATGGACTACAATATAAGATAAATGCCCGCCTCTGTTAGTGGCACAAATGCGAGCCCTTTTGAGCACATTTTTCATTACATTCTCACACATTTCACGCTGTATTTCATTAATTTCATCACGAATATCTTGTTTGAGTTGCTCTAGCGTTTCTGGTTTACTTGCATAAACCTTGCTTTTCAGATATTACCACAAAAAGAAGTCCGGAGCAGTCCAATCAGGCGACCGTGGAGGCCAATCAACATCAACATTCCTTGAAATAATTTGTTGTGGAAGGAGGTCTCGCAGTAATTCCTTTGTAATCCTGCTGTATGCGATGTTGCACTGTCTTGTTGAAACCACATGTTAGTCAAGCCCAAAGCATGCAGTTGTGGCGTTAAAAAGTTTTTAATCATATCACGATACCTCTCCCCATTGACAGTTATCGTTACGCCGTTTTCAGTTTAAATGAAGTAAGGTCCAATGACTCCTCCTGACCAAATTGCACGCCAGACTGTCACTTAAAATGGATGCAAAGATGACTGATGGGTAATTTGCGGGTTTTCCGTTACCCAGAACTGACTATTTTGTTTGTTCACACAACCATTCAAATGAAAATGTGCCTCGTCATTCATTATGATTTTTTCATGAAAATCGGGGTTGTCATGGGCGAGCTGTAACATTCTATTTGCATATACACGGCGGCGTAAATGGTCTTCTGGAAGAAGCTCTTGTGTTAACTGAATCTGAGCACGCCGTCGACTTGTGGTTGATAGATTGTTTTGAACACTTTCTTAAACAGCAGTAATATTTTCAGCCGATCTCGCACTACGTTGTGATCCATGCTTGGGCCTATCAGCTACAGTTCCTGTAGTAGTAGTTGTAGTTAAAATAAAATAAATATTGTGTTTAACTATTAATTAAAATCCTTTATTTAACACAGTTTTGTGCACCACAGCTTGTAACATTTTTACGAGCAATAACAATTTATCTTCTTAATTACTCCGACCGTTTGCCAATTTGTTAACGGCGACAATCACTCGACTACTCATTGTTTCTACAATTTAGATCGCAACCTTTACAACAATGTACGTCAGAAAATAAATAGAAAAGCAGCTCTTTGCTTAAATTTGCTTTACAACCAGAGGTTATTCGCACTAAACTTTCTTTACCGAGTTAGATCCAACTAAACTGGTTTTTTCTTCACGACTAACTTCACGAATTTACTAACCTCTCTTCACACCGAGTTCAAGCTTATTTACTCTTTGAGTTAACTATACATAAACAATCGTTCGGCAAACTATTATTAATGCGCTTAACAATTGTGGTAGTAATTTGAGAGTCTCTCACTAAGGCTACTTTGCACTGTATTTTTTAACTTATTTTCTTGTAGATTCCATTTCTTTTACTTTCTTTTTAGTTCTTATGAAGCCATGCGAATGCAAACATCTACCTCTTTTATGTCTCGTTCTTTGTTATTATTTGTTGTCTGTTCGTAAATAAGCGCGTAGTTATTTTTATAGCTTTTGTTGACTCTTTTAAGCGATGTAATAAACGCAGGCGTGTCCAACCTGATTTTTGTAACAATTATTTAGTTGAGTTTAGTGCCGTCGCTCAGTATTATACTCAGCCCAAAATTATCAATATCCGTGATGAGTAATTTTTTGTGTTTTGTTAATAGGAAATGCACTGTGCGAACACCGGTTTATTGCACCCCGTATCACCATATCAGTTCGACACTCGCGGCGTTGACTACAACCTAATTACGATGGAATTGAGAGCATCAATCTATGTGATATAATCAGCCAAAATTCAATTCCCAAATACTTTTTATCGCACCCACGATGACAGTTCGTTTAACTCATTAAAATTCCAGAACAAAAATCCATATAACAGAGTAGAACGGTAAAATGGGATGCTTTGTAGATAGCTAATAAGTTCCATAGAGTAATGACGGAGTAAGAAAGTCAGCGTAATTATGTTCAAGCAGGCTGATATCATCGGCGTTGCCAATATCCTCAATCCGTCCGTTTGTGCACCATGCAATGTCAATGTCAATCAGGCGTCGATTTCTGCATAATTTAGTCCAGTAAAATGTTAAATAACAGGGGTGATAGGATACATCCCTGTCGTACCATTCTGTTTAGACCAACAAACAAACAAGCCATGCAGTTGTCTGCCTGATAAGTTGCCATACAGATTAGTTCTGTAAGTTCTACTGCAATTCCCCCGAAATTTAGTGTGTACCAAATCGCTTGATGATGGATAGTATCGAGTAAGATATACTATCGAGTTCGCCATTCCATAGATTGATACACAATAATCCTGAGGCCGTTTATGTAGTCAGTACAAGACAGTGTGAGCTGAAACCGTCTTGTTTTTTTTCGAAGATCTTCTGTAATTGACCTTGGCAGTCTTCAATGAATTCAAAATGGATGTAAATGATTACCTGTTAGTGGTGGTGCAATAGAGCCAATAAACCAATTCAATTACTTTATCAGGCATTTTCTCTTCTTGTACTTTCACGCTTTCTTCTTCTTAAGTCCTTCAGCTCCTAGTGAAGCATAGGGCCTCAACAAAATTTCGCCATTTATTTCGGTTCTTCGCAAAGCTCTTAACCGCGTTGAAAGAATATATATACTAGTTGTTGAATGTCCTTCCCTATTGTGCGCTTCCATGTGTGTTTCGGCCTACCCCGTGCTCTGTTGCCTTTTGGGTTCTACTGGATGGCTTGCCTGCAAATCTCGATTGGTTGTTTCCGTAGAGTGTGTCCAGTCCTTCTCTTTTTGATCTCCAGATGTATCGGGAATTGCTTTGGCCCACAATTACGAGTTTGATATTGTATTTGGCCAGTAGATTTTCAAGATCTTTCTCAAACTCCTGTTGATAAAAGTTTGGTGCTTTGTACATAATGTCTTTGTCATCAGCCATGTTTCGAACTCGTACAGCAGAAAGAGTTTTATATTTGAGTTAACTAACCGAATTTTCGTACCTGTTGATATAGAGGAAAATCTCCAAATTTTCCATAGCTGTGAAAAGGCACCTTGATATGATAACGATATCGTCTATTTTCCTCTGTATGTCACAATGTCTTGATGATAACAAACCAGCGATGTTCGTTCAAATTGTTCTGGTTACGAAGATTTTCAGCTGTTTATTTATTCTCTTCGTGAATATTACAACCAGGGTTGCTAAAAGAAAAAAAATGCTACCAAAAATGTTCCTGATATGTACCAAAATCAACTGTATAGCCGACCTTTATTACATAGTCGTTCATTTAAATATTATACAGTATTTATTGATATTGCCTAGAAAATTGTTTTTGTTTTATTTTAATAAATTAACAATGTTAAGAATGTTGTATAAAAAAAATTCATACGTTTTGTTTACATTATTTCAAACGGCAACCATAATTACAACAAAAAACATGTGGTTGAGACAAAAATTTTATTCAGTAGCTTGTTGGTCGTAAACGAAGAAGGGGTGTAGCGCATTTTTTTGTGTTTTTTATTTCAATTTCAAAGAGATTTTGAAGAGAGCAAAAATTTTGCTTGGTACACCGAGAATTTTTAATAACAAGCTACATAAATTTATACTCTGTATGAATAACTATTTTTTTACAGCATTATGGGTTCAGTGTATTTATTTTAAGTGTTTCGCTCTTTGTGCGCACCCCTGTAATAGACGCTTTCACGCTTTAGTAATTCGAATTGATCACCTAAATTTTGTGATTTGACACTATTACATATCTCTTTGTTGCGTTGTTTGAAACAAAAGACCAATATCTGCAATAATGCGTAAGTAACAGGAAAAAATATAAATGATTTTCATAGTCATGAAAAGTTTTAACGTAAGATTACTTGTTTTATTTCATTAAAAAAAGTATTCTATACAATGTTACGGTTTAAAAAATCCTTAAAAACTCTACATTCTATTTTCAAAATTAAAATTTTTGTTAATTTTGTGACACCCTTTATGACAAGAGTAAATACTCCTACTACTGATTCTAATACGAGTATCATAGATGTAGCACTTATGCTAACACGGAGGACAATGCCAACATAAACTCATACTCGTACACGCTCTCTCTACTCCTAGTTTAACGGAAGCTTATGACATTTTAATGTCTCTATTATTAAACAACAATTAAAAAAGTAACAAAAAATATGTGTGTATGTATGTATGTATATGTGCTACTCTATGTACAAATATGCACTAGTTTACATACTCCTAAATATGTATATGATGTAGTGCAGAGTATGAGTATTTTCATGTTAAAAATTATCAAATGCTGCAACACAAAAGAACAATTAAATTTAACGAAAAAATAAAATAAAATGAAATAAAGGTGGACAATAGAACAAAATATTCATTTGACTATTGTATTCGTACTGACAACATAAAAACTTGTATAAACTAAAGGCCAAAAGCTTATAAATAACGGAATTCACATTGTTTCCATAATATATTTATCTATATGTATACACACGTCTACTCGTAAATAACAATTAACGAGGGTTGCAATATAATTTTTTTAGGCAACAATAATGGTTTTTAAATTTAACTTAAGAAAGATTAAAAAGTGTATTCGGAACTAAACGCAAGATTTGAATTATAAATGAAAAAGTGTAGCCTTCAGCCTTTAGTAGGGAGATCGAACGGTTATTATTCGACTGGTTTTTACCGTTTTTTTTTTTTTTTGTTTTTTTTTTTTTTTTGTTTTGGCAATAGTACAACAATATACATCATGAGTCAGTAACTGGATTTTGTATATGTGTGAACTATAACTATTAACCTTTTTGTATCCCATGGATATGTGCCCTATGATCAAATGTTTGTTAATCGTGCTTTGAAATGTGGAGGTGGAAGGAAAAAACTAAATTTTATTATTTTCTTTTAATTTTAATTTGAATCTATCCACTATAGAATAGATTCAAGTTAAACGTTCATAACTTATAATAAAAAGAAAAATTTTGCTTCTGAAAACCAAAGTTGAGTCAAATTGACCCAAGGAAGGCAGAAGGAGAAGGAGATTCGTTATCTATCCACATCAGCCAAAAAAGAGGATTTTGCACAAAGCACAATGGATAAAAGCTGTCAATATACGTATACTATATAAAAAAGCTAAAAATCAGAACCTACAGTGTCTTTCGGGAAGGAACAAATAATTGGATTTTCACAGCAAGGGGACAAAAATGTAAGATAATAATTAAGATGGGAATAGCGAAGCACATCGAGTATTAACTAGTACATATTTATATATTCCTTAATTTTCTGTCTAGTAATTAAAAAAGCTTCAGTTATATGCTCAGCTATCACTAGACCATTAAAAACTATCATAATATCATCTATATCTTCTCAAAGTCCACAATTTACTGTGTAATTGAGGCCATCATATATGACATTCCACAGCAGTGGTCCCAAAACAGAGCCTCTAGTAAAGTGGTTGTGTTTCGAGTTTACATCCGCATCGATGAGGATTTGGTGGCGGAAGTTGTCCTGGATCAAAAAATAAGAAATGCTTGATTTCTGAACGGCTTTCGGGCACTGGCAGCTGTAGGGTCGATAGCACTGGGATTTCTCCCAAACGATATAATGACGAGTCACAATGAAAACGTATTTTATTTTAAAACTTAAATAGACTTAATTGACTTAAAGGGTCCGCCAAATAATTTTTTTTTTCGATAATGCTATAAAAAAAACTACTGAATATTTTCTTAAATTTATTTTTTTATTTGAAAATACAATCCTTCCGGTTAATAATGGAAAATATTTTAATTAAATGACTGCCTCGGCTGGCTATGCAGTAGCCTACACGATCGGTCCAATTTTTAAGCACATTATCGATTGTGTGCAGCTGTATTTCACCAATTGCTTCACGAATATTGTCCTTTAAAGCGTCAATTGTCTCTGGCTTGTCGGCATACCACAAATAATAGCCTAAAGGTGTCCAATCGCAGCTCCGAGGTGGCCAAACGACATCAGCTCTACGGCTGATAATGCGATCTTCAAAAACAGGGCGCAAAACATCGAGTGTTGCTTCGGCTGTGTGGCACGTAGCGCCCTCCTGTTGAAACCAAATGTTGCTAATATCCTCCTCTTCAATTTTTGTGAACAAAAATTCGTTCAACATGGCCCGATAACGATCGCCATTGACTGTAACAATTTTTAATTATGAATTCGTTTAAAGTAAACTTAGATTAATTCCTTAAACGATTTTCAGAAGATGGATTATAGAACCATAACAAATTCTTGACAGCTAGCGTAGATCAAAATAATAATTTCGGAATCAACTTCCTCAAATATTTTATTTTAAATTTGAAAGCTTGCTGTAAAGCTATCGCCGATTTGCATAACTTTAGCTTTGGCGTTAGTTATGTGTAAATCCGATCTGTATGCCTCTGCTTATGCAGAGTCTCGTTTCCCCTGCATGTCGTAATACATATAAGCCAAAAGGAAAATATCATCGGCGCAGTCGGGGTCTTCCATCCTTATGTTAAGTACCCAGGTTGAACCTCTTAGGAAGGATAATGCTTAATTGTACACGTATGTCCAAAAGTAAACAAATTTCTTTAGAATACCGGTATAGCCCGCTGTTGCTGTTACTAAGTTTTAGGTCTTCGGTCATGAGAGGCACATCACAGAATGGTGAGATACTCGTGTAATTTGATCAACTGGGGACCAAGGTACTTATGGGTGGTAAATTCTTACCTACTTTGTCGGAATTAATGCAGGGTGTTTTGTCGTAGTGGTCTAGGCTTTAGGTCAGCTAAGACACAGCTTGCTCATTTTCGAAGAAAAATGGCCTAATTATGCCTCTGGACCAAAATCCGCACCAAACATGCGGGCTTACTGTTCGCAAATGTGACAATTTTGCTTATTTACATACCCGCCAAGATCAAAATGAGCTTCATCTGAACACATCGCACACATTCTGCAACATTACCATGATTTTCTAAGTAATGTCGCAATATTTCCCAGCGTTGTTCAAGCGTATACACAACCATATTTGTTCAGCGGGAAGGATAAAACTAATTATCTGTCAAATCAGACATGAGCTAAGTGTTACCATTCACGAAATAAGCACTAGTTGAAAAAAAAAACGTTAGAAGGCGGACCCTTTATTTTCTTCATTGTAGAACAATTTCTTAATTGATTTACATAAAAAACGGATTTTTACATGTCGTATCGAAGAAACTGAAATTCATCATTTTGGAACTTTAAATCATTTTCGTTATTTTATAATGAATTTAACAGAAAATCAGTCGAAGAACTTTAGTTTTTTTAAGGAGTAACAAAGTACGGTATCCTTTCTATTTATACAATAAAACTGTTAAAGAACTTAATAAATAATCACCTTTATCGTGGAAAGAAGGCGAATAAAATTTACAAGTAAAAATTTACCCATGAAGAAAAAAAAAAGATTCAAAAATTCTACAAAATGGTACAAAAAGGCAAAAACAATTTAAAATTCCCGATCATTGAAATTTTTTGCACGATAAGGACCAATGTTATTTTCATCAGAAGAAAATGCTATTTGAATTGAAAATTTTCAACCATAATTAAGTTAATCATTGAATAAACCGATCCTCCTATTTAAATTCATACTCAAAGACACATACATATACATAATAATTTACTCTCACACATAGATGAGTTTATATTGTTCTACTCGTGCATTGACAATCACACCGACGGCTATAAAACCAGTTATTGTCCCTGTATTTCTTTACTTTTTTTTATTAGGGGTTTTGTTATGGTATTTTTTATTTTGTTGTTGCTGTTATTTGCTTTTACTACAATATACAATCTATAATTGCCAACACATACAGGCACACATTTACAAATACTCTCATAAATACTTATCAACACATAGACACACAATTACTGACTGCAACACAACACTTGGATAAGCCAGCCGCCTACCATAAAAGAATTAAATAAATATGTGTGTGTGGGGGTGTAAGAGATGGTTGGTTTTAAAACCAACTCTCTTGCACTCACTATACATTCTACATATGAAAACATAGATAATACGTACCGGTCATAAAAAACACGATATGTTTCATGTGCCCATAGACGGCCGAGTTTTTCTGGATCAACTAAACGTTTTGCTGGCACCAGTACAATACCCTGAAAAACACGCGTTATATCACGTAACGAAAACGTATAATGGGATTTGGCTGGAGTTGGTAAAAATATTCTCATTGCTGAACGATAAACACTGACCATTGCTTCGGCCAGACCCTGGAATATTTTTTCAGTTGTGTTGTAGAGAATGATAACGTTGTTGTTAATGTTGTTGCACATTTGAAAGGAAAAAAAAAGAAAAGAAAATAAAAGTTAATAAAAAATAGAGAGAAAAATGGTTTCAAAAATAAAACAACAATAATTATTTGAAGTTTAAAATTGCCAATAACATAAACAAGTGTGCTGCATGTGAATGAATTAGTTAGAAAAAAGGATGTGGCCGGAAAAAATGTTACAAGAGGATGTCGGTTTTTTATTTTTGGAATTGTGTTGATAGTTGTAGTTTAATGCATCATAGAACAATGGCTAGTGTACATTTGTGTTTACTTTTATAAAAAGGGTTTTAAGCCACTTTAAGTTAGGCAGCTATTTGATTATTTCGTTACTTTTTGTATTTCCAATGCAGTTACTTTCACAGTTATCCCGTCAATTATTATATACTGTTGGCCTACTAATGAATATTAAGCAAAATGCTAAGTAAGGAACACCACCACTACTTAGCAAGGATACTCACCACTACACAAACATATGGCGGCAAGCTACGGTAGACTAATCATCTATTTAGCATGAAAATCAACTTAATTAATGAAACTAAAACAAAGCAGTGCTGAGTGACGGAGAAAAAAATAGCCCCATGTGACATATCTGTAGCAAACCGCAAATATCGTATTTAAATAATATTTATAAAATACAATTTTTTGATATGAATCGTTGAGACAATATGGGAACATGCTATTTAATGTGTTGTCAGCAGTGAAAACTCCAGATGACACACAGTGCGTCGATACCAAAGAGCGAATGGACAAAAATAGAAGGAGTTTTCGTAGATAATTGAAGTTTTGTGCAGACACTTATAAAGGCCAAATATATATACAAGCAAAATGGGACAACGGACACGCCCACCACCCACATATACTTAAAACAAAACGAAACTATGTTAAGGTATTTTTTTCTTTATATTTATGAATAAAAAAAGTTTTTCTGTAGCACAGAGTTGTTTTAATTACTGATATAAATAAATAAATTACATATTACAACAATTGTGTGGATTAAAAAAATAAAATGTATTGAAAACTGACAAAAATTCGATGTTGTACTGCAAAGTTTGAATTTGAATAATAAATTTAATTATTTTTGGGTTAATATATTTTACAGTCATGTGAAAAATAATAGGGACACTTATATGAAAATAGTTGGAAACCCAACTTTGTTTTAATATCCAAGAATTTATTAGAAAAAAAGATCTAATAAATTGTCTGCTGGATATTCAACGCCGTATAGAACCGCTATTTGAAAAAAAAAAATTCTGTACCGCGGTAACTACCTTTTTTTCTCTTAAGCTCTTAAGGAAAAACGCAATTTGTCACTATATATAGTGACAAGAGTTATATATATTAGTTATATATATATATATATATATATATATATATATATATATATATATATATATATATATATATATAATATATATATATATATATATATATATATATATATATATATATATAAAGTGATAATTAATTTTTTTAAGTCTTTAATTTTTTGTTTGCCTCAAGCTACTTACAATTAGTAAAATTTATGAAAAGTTCTCTGAATTACATATTTTAAAAATTTCAAAAATGCCTTGCTTACAGAATATGTATAAGGCCGGTAATGACCTACGGATGTTAAGTGTGATCAACAAAATACGCTAAAACCTACTGCAAAGAGCTGTAGATAAATCAAAATACAAACTTACGCCTGTATTCATATAAACGTTTTCAGTTAATTAGTTAAAATATATTTTAAGGCTACTAAAACCTTTTTTTAAATTCGTATTCATAATAAGTATTTTAACTAAAACATGTTTTAAGATTTTTTTTTTGAATTTGAAATTGACAATATTATATCGTTTTATTTATCATTTACAATGTGAAAAATACAAATTCATACAATCTGAAAAATATTTTTTTATGAACTTCTATACTTTTCAAAAAAAATGTGATTAAAATGCTCTCTGTCTATTTCTTCTAAGAAAGAAAAATTTTTTATCTAAAATAATGTAAAAACGATTATTTTAATATTTATTTTGTTAAAAAGATTTTAGACAACATTCTTTCTGAAAAAATGTAGACATGTGGATTTGGCATACTGTAAATTCTAATAAGGAAAAAAAATGTAACTTTTTGTCGTATTTGAGGAAAATGTCGAATTTATAAAGTAAAAGATGTATATGTATGAAGACATATCTATTATTTAAGAATTAATATGGGATAATTTTATTAAAAGTAATTAATTTATTGAACCCAACTTGATGGATTTCACATCAATAATCCATTCCACATCGCTTCAAAAGCATCGCTTTACAGTGTTTAGTTTTACAAACTGATATTGTTATATTTAGTTTCTTTCTCTTCTTGGTACCAATATAATGGAGTATATAAATTGGCGTTAGTTTATAGTCTGAATCACCAAGCAATCAGTCTCTTAACTCATTGTTTTCTTTTAGATTTATATGCGAAAATAGTGGATACTACTCTTTATTTCGGCGCTACATCTAATGTTGGGCGTTCAAACTAACTACATAACTAAACAAATAAAATGTGAATTTGCAAATAAAATCACTTCCTATTTTTATATATATTTTCATAGGTCACTTTCAATTTTCTTATTTTAAATGGAACCTACATTTGTAGATCTAGTAATACCATTAAAGTTTCTAATTGCCTTAAATAGTTTTGATTATTTTACCTCATCTTCAACAGATATTCAAACAATCTTTATTAAGTTAAGCCAAGACGAAAGCAATTTTTGAACAAATCCTGCTTACCGATCATTTGCAGAGTCTTGAAGGTCTGCAGCATCATCCACAACTACGCGTAGAATTCACAATTTTTTGTTCACAGTATTTTGATTTTTACGGTATTTTTACTTAAACTTATTATCCGGAACGGAAAAAGGATCAATTTTTTTTGCAAATTTTTCTTTTACGCTAGCTTGCAATTTGATCAATTGTTTCTATTACACTATGCAACAAATGGAAACAAATTTTCTGCTCTTGGATAATTACTATATTTTTTTGATGCGCTGTGGTCGCCTAACTTCAAAAATCATCAGCATTTCAGATTCTATGAATAAGTTTTTTTCAGAATTTTTTTCTAAAATGAAAAGTTCTTCAAGAGGCTGCTTCATGCATATTACGATAACTTTGAAATGACTCATTCGGCCGTATGTTAAAAAATTTCAAATTGTACCAGCCTTAAGTCATTTCAATATCATTTTTTAATCTAACCCGTATTTTTGGAGTTATTGAGAAAAAAAAAATCTTAAAAAAATATTTACCAGTTTCACCATTTATTCATAAAGTTGTATGTAAAAGATATAAAATAAACCAAAATTCATTAAAATCGATAGGTAAATACATATTTTTTTCCCAATAAAGTGAAATAACCTAGTTTTGAAAATAAAATTTTGTTGTTGTAATTGAAATCTGTATATAGCTTCCATAACAGATTTACACTACAGTCCAGCTACATATAAATTATAAGGATGATATATTTATCACAGTTACTAGTAAAATTACACAAAGATCCGAAGATCGAAAGAAAAATTCAGACGATGGTATAATTAGAGACTTGTAGAGTTAGAAACTTTTAAAACTTCAGCAACGAAGTTGATAAAAGAGCCAATGCTGGAATCTATTCTAACTTTTTTTTGGCAATAGGGGTTTTTGGCTATCTTTTTTACTTGATATGTAAATATGTACAGCTAGAATAGTATACCATTTATAATTTTAAAATAATTTATTTGCGGCAATACTCTATGTATGGTAATACCTCAAAAATTAATTAATTAATTTATTATCATATTTTATATTATTTTTAATTGTAATATTGATAATAATAATAAAAAAACTAACAAAATTTTTGAAGTTGTAGGACAAAGTTGGTTCTATTTTTTTTTTATTTGATAGCACATACGTATATAGCTTACAAAACCGAAATAAAACAATATCTATTTTTATATATTGTTTTTTTAATACTCCTTCAAAGTTTGGTAAATTTAAACTTTTGCTGAAAAAAGTAGGTTGTACGGAGTAAAAAAAAAAAAAAAATAACAATAAACAATATGTACAACTTTTTTCTGTTTTGTTTATAATATTTTTACGAAAATAAAAATATTTTGTGTCACCCTGTCAATTTGCCAGCACTGCCATATCGACCATCTTTACGTTACTTTTGAATTAACGGATATGGAAATAGAAGATGGCCGATATTTCCTGAACCTTCCAAACTGTGGGCAATTGGGTATATAAAGTGCTGCTTTACCTACACGTCAGTTAGTTATCGGTTGGCTGTCAATAAACAAAGTTGTGTTAAAGCGGAAATAAAAGTGTTGTATAAACGAATATTAAGTGTTGTATTAAGACAAACAGTATAAAAGTTATAGTGGTTTAGTTTTATTTTAACGCAATTTAAACGAACTCAAGCGTTTTAAAAGGTTAAAACGTAACAATATTCTAAAGTAATTACAAAAAGTGTTTATAACCATTTTTCAGAGGTAAAGGGTGTCCAAAATTGTGACATAATTTTACATGAATGAATAACGTTACATGAATGAACAACGTGTTCTTATCATTAAAACATTGTTTGAAAATGGCAAGAGTTTTCAAGATGTAATTAGGAAATTTAGACCAAATTCGGTGAAGAAAATGCTCTAACATCATGCCATTAAGCTGATGGTTGAGAAATTTTAAGAAATTGTATCCGTTCATGATAACAGACACAGAATTTATAAACGTAGTGGTCATTCAACCGCGAATACAACAGCAGTAAGCAGAAGTGTTAAAGCAGATCCCAAATCATCAATTCGTTATCGTTCGTAGCAATTAAACATCAAACGATTTACATTATCCAGCTTACCCAAGAAACAAAACCAGCTAACCACGCATTATGTCGACAATTCGTTTCTTTGGCCATTGAAAAACAAGGAGAAAATTACAATTTTTTAACAAAATAATCTTCACCGACGAAGCCTATTTCCAGCTCATTGACTACGTCAACAAGCAGAATTGACTTATTTGAAGTGAAGAGAATCCAAGAGTTAGAATCCAACCATTAGATTCACAATAAAATACTGTTTGGTGTGGTTGTGCTGCGGAGGATTCATTGGACCATATTTTTTTGAAAACGAAAATGGAAATGCTATTACAATCATTTGAAATCACTACAGGGAGATTATCCAAAGCTTTTTGTGGCGGAAAATTGGTGATTTAGACGTAGAGAATATGTTGTATCAACAGGATGGTGCCACTCGTCACACAGCTATAGAAACAATGGATCTTTTGAAAGAATAGTTCTAAAATTGCGTTATTTCTAGTAGAGGAGTATGATTTGACATCATAGTTTTTTTTACAGCAATTATTCCACAACAGTTCAAGGGCTTAAAGCCATCATTATCAAGCATATATCGACCATTGACAACAGTATATTTAAAATCGTGATTGATAATTTTGGTAAAAGAGTGGTAGATAGTAGGGAGGGTCACTTGACCGACATAATTTTTCGTTTTTATTTTATTTAATATCTGTAAAAATTATTTTTTTTATTAAAATTGTCAGTATTTTATTCAGCGGATTATTACCTTTCAAAAAATATGTACGTATTTTATCTAAATCGATGATTAGTGATTTCTTTTGATTTTTGACAATGCACTGTGCGGCGTCATTAAGAAGTTATATAACTTTGAAATGTGAAAAGCGGTTAAAGTAAAGAATATGTTTTAAGTCAAATTTTTTTTTTAAATTCATATTAAAAGTAGAACAATTTCCTACATTTTTCTGAGAATCGTTGTGAATAACTGATTCAAAAATTTTCACGCTACATATGGTGTTACCTTTTTTTTAGTGTAACAGATATCCCTTTACACCCTAAAAAGTATCGTAGAACAAATATTTCTTTGTTTACGCGGATGTATGTTTTATTGAAATACTACCTTGATCAAAAAGTTTCCGGAATAACTCCCGTGTGGAAACAATCCACATTACTGATGTCTGGATTGCGTGTCGCACTCATAAGCCCACGTCTCGTCTCCAATAATAATTATTTGATGAATGTACTATCGGACTGTGAATTGTCAGTATGCCTCTAATTGTCATCTTCATTTTAAGTGCTGGTCCAGCAGTATCTTCTGCACACAGATCTCTTCCTTCACGCAGGCGATAAGGCTGTACCCGGTGGTTGGTCGGAAGAGGTCTAGTCAGCTGGTGAACCTGCCAAGACGAAGAATTCCGGATATGCTGGGTATACTATCGGTCCATTGTCTAGTGGGCAGGAATGTGGTCTATCTGGGGCAGAGATCTACGTTGTACAGCTAATGCTGTGAGGAAAAGCTAGTAATCTCGAGGTACTTGCTTCCTAAATATCTGGCGCTAGCGAGTTAGCTAGCTTTGCAATCACCGGTGGGTTGTATCGGTCGCTTCGTAATCGAAGCCGTCTTGAACTCGGTGGTCATGTAGACCTGTTTTTTTTTCTTTCTTTCCCAGGGTCATAATGGTGTTCGGCATCACAATAGACCTGTTTGATCTAAGTGGGCTTGTTCTAGGACCGGCTTCCGGGTTTCAACCCAACCTAACCTAACCTAAAGGCGCCTATTCAGATACAAGTAAAGTTAATTTCTTAAAGGTTTTCCACACTATTTAAAACGTTGCTTTGTGCTCAGACAGATAAAGTTTTCTGGAAAAGGTGTTAGTAAGTTCGTTTTTTTTGACGTACTACCTTGATCAAGAAGTTTCCGGAATAACACCCGTGTGGCGGTCCCATCTTTCCGATTTGAGTCTTCTTTAAGTCAGTACACCTGTAGTTATATTCCCTCTAAATCTCAGCGTCATAGCTTGACATTTGCTAAAGCTACGTAGCCCAGAGTACATCTGTCTGTATGTGTGTTGGAGAATTTTTACAATTTTGACCGTGTTGAGGTCGCAAAAGACATGATTAACGAGGCTGAATCCGATACCACATTCATAAAATGGATCATTACTGAAGATGAGACGTGGGTTTATGAGTACGACACGCTTGAAATTATCAAGCTATGACGCTAAGATTTAGCTAAAATATCAACAACAGATGTACCAATTTACCAAACGATGAGACTGCCACGGGGGAGTTATTCCGGAAACTTGTGAATCAAGGTAGTATATTTCATTTGTTAGTTTATAAAAGAAAAACCAACAATCTTCAACAAAACGATTTAGTAAGCACAGGAAAGACTACAATCGATCCCATTATAAATTTCTTAATCTGCCATAAAAGTAAGGACTTTCCGAAATTAACTTGTACATTGTTCATTTGACTATAGTATGACAACCAACATCCCACATTGGTCTTGTTTAAAATTTGATAATTTTTTTTATTAGAAATACTGTTTCTTTACTTTCTTATATTTCAATCAGGCATATGTAAGTAAAAATAGGATTAAGCTTTATGAAGTCGGTTTTTGTAATATTTAAGAAAAAACTCTCTTAAGCCTTTCTAAAGTTGATTAAGACGAATCAAGTCTATTTAAAAGACTTTCTGGTACAATTTTGAAATATCTTTTTATAAACTTTAGTCAACTCGTTTCTTGTACTTCAGAAGCCAAAATTTATTTAATAGAAATTTACTAGATTTGATATCATTAATATAACATACGATAAGACCGAACTATTAATCAGTCCATAATATATCTATAATCTTATACAAATTTCATTCATTAAAAATTATTTTTCAATATTTCCTTCCTCTAAAAGTAATAATGACACAACAGCATATTTTAAGCTGCCACATATTTTATAATATTTAATTTTCCATTTATAAATGTTGGAAGCAACAGCATAAGCTCATTATACTGTTGCATTGACACAAAATGCAGTACAATGAGAAAATAAAAAACAGAAGTCCAGACATTCAGCCAGACAAGAGATTATCATATAAAATTTAGTATTTGTTATAAACATACACCACTGCTCGTTTGTTTAGTTTCAAAATTTTGCTTGAAATTCGAATTAATTTTTTTACCAAAATATCGACAAAAGTTTACAAACGATTTTTTTCAATGAAACATATACGAGTATTTTCAAGTTACACTTTGCAATTCTACGCGTTCATTGTAGATGAAACGCAATGAGAATCACATGTCCAATAGTACGAAATTAACCACTCTCATAGCTATGGAGACAACTAAAGTAACGTTTGTCTTTTCGCAAATCACGGAAAGAAGGTTTGCTGTAACAACAACTCTTATGATAGCTCTTTTATCTACTTTTGTTGTGACTCTCTGCTTACATCCTTTAATCTTTTTCCATAATCCGACTTATATTTAAAAATGAATGTGTGTTTGTAAGCACGTTTGTTTGCTTGTGCCTTATAGACAGATAAACGGCTGAAACGACTTTCTTGAAATTTTTACAGTATCTCTTTGTATGTCTGAAAGTAACTGCATACTCTAAAAATTTTAAAAATTCTAGCTTTGCGGTGCCACGCCCATTTAAAGTTAAAATTTATTTGCTTATATTTTCAAAAATTTAACAGAAAGTGAATCTAAATTTGGGCCAACATAGATTCAGAGTTAATACAAATCATCAGTCAAAAAGTGGGCTACATTCAGCAAGAGGGTGTGATGCCTCACATACAAACTAAATATTGGTTTCTCTATAACTTAAGAACTGTTAAAGATACAGTTTCAAAATTTGGTCCGATTTACTTTACAGTCAATAAAAATCATCAGTCAAAAAGTCGGCGGAAGTGGACAAGTGAGCATCATACCTCCAATACAAACTAAATATTGTTCTGTATATATCTTGAGAACGCTAATAATATAAGTTTCTAAATTAGATTTAAAGAACGTCGTGAACAATAGACATTATCAGTCCGTAACTAAGTGAGATTGGAAAAGGTGGCGTTACGACTGCGTTTGAAAAAATTGTCCATCGCATAATTCTTAAAATCTGCTAAACTAGGCGTTCAATTTTAAAAATATAACCCTTATTATAACCGTAATTTTATTCAGATTACAATAAAAATTATTCCAAATTGTTAAGCATTTTTCTGCAAAAAATTTTATAATTTTTCTGGTACCCCTTCATGGTATTATTACCTTTTGAGCAGCCAAGTACCACTTTCTGCGGACACGTTTGGCATTTTGGCGATTTTTTTTTATTGCCTTTATTTCTTTTTTGACCAAAATCTAATATCTTTCAATTGGCCTGAGTTCTAGACAATTTGGTGGATTTGCTTTCCGAGGTCCCAAAAGAGCATTATTATTTGCGTACCACTCCAATGCTTAATGCAAGAGACTAGGTTAGGCCAATAGAAAGTAGAAACTTATGCTGTCTAACTAAAGGCTTAAATAGCTTCTCCAAACATTCTTTTATATAAATTTCCTAATTTTTTGTACTTGTATTTTTTGGTCACAATAGACTTGCTTCTCTCGCTACAAGTGCAGATAGGTAACTTAAATTTGTCGTCCACATTCCCCCGTGTGTCAGCAATGTAAGATCCTGGCCTGAAAGCTGTGTCCGACTTCTTCCTGAAATATTGGTATTCTTCTTCGAAATGAAAATCATTTTTTCTGCTTTATTCTGCTCACGAATCCCTTTTCTCTGCCAGAACCTGCCTTTCGAATGATCTCCAATTCATCCTTATACTACTTTAGAACTCCAGAAACCGTTTTCTGGTCAACTTTATGTTCCCTAACAACTGGTTTTGAAAAGTTTTTACAATGTTTTTTGCACATCCAATCCGCTTGCAATTTTTAATTGAAAAAAGGACCCTAACAAAGTCAACTTAAAAGAATTTTAAATTTGAATGAATTTTATAATGTCATTCCGAAATATGTGATGGACAATTTTTTCGAAAGCCATCCTTATAAAGGGTGAGCAGATTTGAGGTTAGAAAGTAAATTGGCTTAAAAACACAAATTTTTTGTCAAATTCAGTTTTATTTATACCAATATAAAATAGAAATATGGGAATTAATAATGAAATATGATGTTGGGCAAATGTTCACCTCAATATTTCGGCAGAGTCCGCTCTTTTCACAAAATTTTTAACCATATTTTTCAACACAATCATCTTTAGCGATGTGTTGAATGTGCTCTTAAGCCAATTTACGTCCTAAACTCAAGAAAGATAATAATTAAGATGGGGGTAGCGAAGCAATCCTGGTTTTAGGTATTTTCATTTAAAACTGCTGACAATATTCTGCCATTCCATGCCAGAATTGGATCTCATTGTACGATATCATATTTGCCTAGTACCTATCCATCACCTGGTAGAAAATGGCACTGGAAAAGCCAGGAAGAATTCTATAAGTAAAAGATGTTAGACTAACCTCAAACTTTGGCGGTGGTTCCGTGAAAAGAAGTCGGTACAGTGCACAGAATAGTAGCTACGAGGATTGTGCAATTCTGCATCGAAGTTTAAAACACAAAACATCCCGCAACTGCTAAAAAATGTTGATTTGCAAGGAAAAAATTTTAATAAGTAAACAGTGCAAGTATGAATATTATTGCGCCAGTAGTTTTGTGGTCGTACTCACATTTCTTAACATTATCAAAATGGTGAGAGTCACATCAGAAAATTTTAATATAAATGCAACCTAATCAAGTGAGCGACAGTGTAATACAACATACCGAAACTATCTTCTTAGCTAAGGGATAGTAAAAACTGAATAAGAATTGTCCACTTACGAACACGTATACAAATGTACTATGTAGAAAAAAGCAGAATTTGTGAGTAGAAGTGCTCATGTTTATAGCGATAACAAATTGCAACAACTGGTTGGTTGCACAAAATAATAAAATTAAGATTATACATTTATAAGAAAATTTAATAAAAATGTCAGAGTTTTGTTTACGATCAAAAACTGAAGTACCAATGGCAATAGAAGACTAATAATGCTTTTAAACGAGTTTAAAAAAAAAAAACAAAAAATCTATGCTGGTGTTAATAATCTTCAGCCATATCAGTGTCCAGCGGCCTTTTGTCTTGTGTAGCATAACTTTATCTTTCAACTCAATGCTAGGACCGTTATGTCACTCTCTTTATATGTATTTCACATAGGCTTAGCAAGCTGTGGCAACAACATTTTTCATTTCATTCGTTATTAATTGCATTTGAAAACATTAAGCTTGTGTGTTTACACAATATGGCAGAAAAGGTAGTTGAAATTTCAGGTGTGCAGTAGTTGAATCACACACAATGGTTTGTGTGTGTTGTTGCATTGTTGTTTAAATTCATAAAAACTTGTTGACATAGCTTAGGTTAGGCGGGAATGGCAGCCTCGTTAAATCAAGCTAGACTTCAGTGTGCCCGCCCAACGAGTTCACAATTACCCGTGGACACCGTGGATTACCGTGGTGGACACAAAATTTTCGTGAGAGTATACCAAGAGAATCACAACAGGCATAGTAAAACATGGTGGAGGCTAACTGATGGTGTGGTGCTGTTTTTATACACTGGAGTTGGATCAAGTCGTCAAATAACTGCGAAAATAAATCGATTTTTTTATTAAAATGTGTTGGAAAATATAACGTTGCCTTATGAAGAAGAAAATATGTTTCTGCTTTAGGTTTTCGAACTGAATGATAATGACCCAAAATATGCTTCGAAACTTGTCAAGGAATTGTTGGGTAACTCAAAAGAAATAGGTTTCTGGTATGCAACTAATCTTGAACTCATTGGAAATCTATGGAGCATTATAGAGTTCAAGAAAAAAAAAGGATTTCTAAGATGAACAATTGCCGCTATTGATATGGTATGGTATGGTAAGACACCCGCCCACCACCCAAGAAGTCATCTGAAATATTTCAAACAGCGGTCACTTTATAACGCTGCTAAACACTAGCTATGAGAATTTAAAATACGCTATGAAAAACTTCTCAACTAATGCATCTGCCGTTTGGAGTCGGCGTTAAGCTGTAGATCTCTACCAATAAATCTAAAAGCAGAATCGGGCGCAGCCCATTGATTGAGAGAAGTTCCCCCTTATTTCACTTGGGATGTCGTGAAAATTACTATATGTAAGATGTAAGATAAAGAACCACACAATTTTTAATCCTATCCAGGACGCATGGTACACCATTTCTAAAATTCAAATTGAGGAAGCTTTAACTGAAATTATCCCAGATGTGCTATCGACTACAAATTTTTTATTAAGTTTTGTGACAGAAATACAAAAAGTTTTGTGAAGTCTTTTTTAAATTCATTTTGTTATTTTGTGGATAAAGTGTTAATAATAAAACAAAACAAAAATTTAATGTCCAAGTTTTTCTTAAGACATTATAAAAATTGCCTAACCATAATGCACGATGTTAATTGATCTCAAGCTTTTGTCCAACTTAATTTGACATTTCTTTGCTTCAGTGTTGGACAAATTCAACCATGGAGAGATACACGATTGAGCAGCGCATTAAGATTGTTGAAGCCTTTTATGTAAATGGGCATTCAAATTAAAATTCATTTCCTACACTTCGTGATATTTCTGAACAGCATAATCGACCAAATGTGAGAATTGTTCCCAAATTTCAGCAAACTGTGTCTGTAGGAAATGTTGAAACACCTATGCATGCACGCTCAGTTCGTTCTGCAGAAAACATTGCTGTTGATCACTATTATGTGGCAGATGAGCCGTCAACCTCGACTCGTTGTCGTGCCCAACAAGTGAACATCTCACGGACATTACTGATGCGAATTTTTACAAGGTTCAATTGACTCAACAGCTGAAGACTACTGACAATTCCAGAGCCGAATGGTTAATTGAATAGACAGAAGTGAATAGTGATTTTACGAAGAAAATCATCGTCAGCGACGAGATACACTTTTACCCCAGTGGATTCGTTATCAAACAGATTTCCGCATTTTGGCAAATGAGTATCTACGAGTGATTGTTAAAAAGCCGATGCATCCACAAAGCGCGACTGTTTCGTGTGGTTTATCGGCTGGCGGTGTATCGGGCCGTACTTCTACGAAAATGAGGTCGGCCAAGCAGTTATCGCGAATAGTGCTCGCTATAGGGAGATGTAGACGGACTTCTTGTGGCTAGAAATTGAGGATATGAACCTGAAAGATATGTGGCTGCACATTGCCACAAAGCCAACTAAGCAATGGCTCTTTTGCGCGAGAAATTCAATGGCCGCTTTATCTACACGATCATGTGATTTGACACCGGTGGACTTCTTTCGTTGGGGATATTTAACAGAAAAGGTGTATGTCAATAAGCCAAGAACAATTCAAGAGCTAGAAGATGAGATAATTCGGCACATTAACGACATTGAATCTCAATTGTGTCTCAGAGTCATTGAAAATATGGGCCGACGGATTAAGCTATGCCAATGACCTCGTGGCGAGCATTTGGCCGATATTTTATATCACACATAATTGTCACCGATCCCCTACTATCATAATAAAGAATATTAAGATAATTTTCTGCAAACTTTTTATTTTATTTATAATTAACATTGTGAGCTTTGGTTGGACCACCCTTTATTTGCCATAAAATTTAGGTAATGTCAGTGGGCTTAGTTATGGCTACCAGTGTATATATCACTACTCTAGATCAACTTCGCAGCATAATAAACAGCCATTACTTCTGCCTGAAACACACTGCAGTAGTACGAGAGGCGGAGAGACATCATGAGGTTAAGGATTTCGGAAAAACGTCCTGCCCACCCCGTGCTTAAACTTAGAACCGTCAGTATAGTTTTCCACAGGGGACGACTATGCCAGATGTCCAGTCGTTTCTACTAGGAAACACGATGTTAAATCTCCTATTAAATAGCCAATATCACCAAAAACCCGGGGTTTCTCAAATAGGATAGAGAGGAGTCCCGAGGGAATAACATTCTTGCGTTCCAGGGTATTTAGTTTCACCGCCTGTTGTCTGACAAGTGTCGCGGATGGACGCCAGACAAGCATAACAAAAAATTCTTTGCTGACGTATTACAGCGAAATATTAAGTTCGTTTACTTAAAAATATTTTCAGATACAACTCAGTTTTATATAACCTTGCTAACATAGTCAAGAAAATTGTAACATATGAGTTTCTGAGCAATCGTAGAATAGTTTTTGCATGCTGAACAATAGAATCTATATGTGCAAAGACAATCCAAATGTTTGCAGCCTTAAAACTTAAAATCCGTGATGTTATTAAGGAAATAGACATGCCATTTAGCTAAAATTGTAGACGTGGTCGTTGTGGACAACTGTACGATATGATGTATAATATATTATTGCCCAAGATTATTTTTTTCAATGCAATAAAATTTTACGTGAAATTTTAAAGGTTCTCTTGATGTTTTTTTTTTTTTTTTTTTTTTTTTAGAAATCAGTTCTTTTTTTTAAATATTATGCTTTTTGGTGTATGGCAAAATAAGTCATAAATTTCATTTGCTTCATCAAAGAAAAGTACTTACCCGTGATAGTAATGCCACCTTATCAGGATAGCCTTTGGCAAAATGCCAATCACCAATTGCATTGAATATTTTGACTATTGTTGAATCCTCAAATGAATCAACACCCACAACAAAAGTATGACGATAGAGACGTGGAAATATAAAATTACTACCGCCTGGCATGCCCATTGCACCAATAAAACTCTAACGAATAAAAAAAAAGAAAAATTAAAATCATCACAAAAGCAAAGAAAACAAAGAAAAATTAAAAAAAAAATGGAAATAAAAGAAAAAATAATAAGATAGAGTAAAGAAAGTCGAGCATGATTTGGCAAATTAAACATGTATATCAGAGATCAGCAATGAATCGATTTTTCGCTACTCACGCTTACTCATCGGTTTATAAGTATAAGTGAGTACACAACATTTAAATTCAACTACTCATACGCATAATAAAGTTGATTCAAAAGTATAAACAGCAAAGAGTACGAATAAAGCAATTCATCAATCTACAGTTTAGAGCATGGTAGTTTAGAGCGTGGTAGTAATTTACACTGCATGAAGACATTGAATTTCCTTTCTTACACAAATAGTGCACTGTGTCTTCACACTTTAGGTTTACATAGATATTTTAACAATAAAATTTGAAGAAAAACAGGAAAACAACGACAAAAGTAATAAAAAATAATAATAATAATAATATAATAAAAAACAACAGCAACAAAACAATGAAGAAAAACTAAAAACAATAACAAAAAAAACAAAACGCAATTTTATAAAATAATAACGAACAAGAAAAAGATCAAATTAAGAAAAAACTTAAAATAAATTGTGTAAAAACATTATCAACTAAACATTTTCGCACAGCATTTTTCTTTTATTTCCTATCTGTTTATTTTTTGCCTCTGATTTGAGTACATACGTGTGAAAACAAAAAAGAAAATTCGCTCAGAGCTCTTTTTTGCCCAATCGGTGGTGTACACTTTGAGTTTAGATATTTTAACAAAAAAATTTAAGCAAAATATTTAAATGTTTAAATGAAACTGTATGAAATATAATATTTTGATGCGCTAAATTCAATTCCGGTCTCAGTTTTTTTTCCATCGGGCTCAAGTTTTTTTTATTGGCATGGCAAATTTTTCGCCCAAAATATGGTAGTGAGTACATGCGTGAGTAAAAAAAATAAATAAATTTTCACGGAGCCATGTTATATGTGACGATGGTTTAGAGTATTAATACGTGTGCGTGCTTATTGCAATAAATATGAATGCTTATGAGTATAAGAATTTTTGAATCATGATATAGTTATATTTTCAATATTCATCGCTGATCTCTGATATATACAACATAAATGAACTATGGTAGTTTTTATGTACGTACAATATTAACATTCTATTTGTTTAAGTTTTTCTTACCATATCAATTAATTCGACTTTTGTGGTGTCAATTAAATCCGACCAGTAACCATGATCTAACCACTGACGCACCAACTCTAAGGGAGGCTGAGAACCATAAGTATCCTTGCTTGGCATAGCAATATCATCACAGAAAACGATACACTGTAACAGAAAGAAATGTCAATAAAATATTTGTTTTACATTGCACTTTTAAACCTTTTTGCCCAAAGGCGGTCCATAGACACCCTTTCTACGTCTGTCCAATTTTGACATAATCGTCTCTTGCACCAGCTGAGCTGTAGTTCGAGCTGAGAAATTAACTACATTCACCATATTTGTTGCTTTCGGCATATTCGTTAAGTTACTGACAATAATTGCACTTTTTCCCGTGCCTGTGGGTCCTATAACCAACATTGGATATCCTTTTGCTGCACAAAACTCTTGCCAGTAGGTTATATAGCCCGATTCATTAGTAGGTACTATGAGTTCACTTATTTGAGCACCTTCTGGAAAACTAGACACGCCTGCAGAAGGATCATCACTGGATTTTTGCCAAGTCCACCAATTTTCTTGCTCATCGAAACGATAATCCATTAATGAAAGTTTTTCGGGAAACATTTGACCACGATTGAGGGTAAAGTATTTCGTTTTGGGATAAGCCTCATTGGCACCATAAAGAATTTTACGTATCTGAGCGTCGAACTGCTTAATGCCATTGACTGGTATGGAGATAGAAGAAACTCTTTAAGAGGTATTAAACATTTAAAATATTTATAACAACTACCTCGTAAATTAGAGCAATAAGCCCAAGCAAAACAGAATAGAAACATTTGTTGAAACCAGGTTTGATTGAAAACCTTATGTTTATCCAGAAAATGCATGAAAAATATTGAAAACATCTAAAACACACATGCCGATAAAGAGAGAGAAAGAGAAAGAGAGAGTTTATAGAAGTTTTCTTTCTTTATTTCACCCCTTACCCTATACTGATGAATCGGTGAGCATTCCACCATTTTTTGACAATCTGGCAAAATATCTAAGGCTGCCGGTATCAGCCAATTGGCTAGACCTTCAAACAAATTCATATAAATTTCATTTAAGCCGATATTATTAACTAAATCCCTTAAGAAACTATTGTGCAAGGCACGCCAACCCAATTGTGAAGGTTCCATATAAATCATGCCACATCTTGAGACGGTGGCCGGTGAGGCTTGTTCCAAATCAGCTGGTTCAAACATCATATTCATTAACTTAGTCATAATAATAATTTCACCCGACATCAGACAAAGTTTCTTATTATCATCCAATACAGTATTGAGATTTTCAATCCATACAGCATCTACCGGACCATCGAAGAATATCCAATAGCGTTCTTTCGATGAACCGTTGACAAATTCTCTGAATGTTTTTGCCAAAACACCATCATACCATTCATGTGACACCGGGTCAAAACGTCCATATAATTGTCCCATGGTAATGGCCTTGGGATTAATAATACGATAATTTGTAGTATATTCCTGTAGAGTGGCCTCTTCATCGTTACCCACACAACGCAGACATTGAGCTAAGATCTTAAATAAAATACGTTTTTGTTAATCAAAATTGTTAAAATAGAAGAAAATTACTTTTACACCTCACCTGCCATGCTGTGGTTTTACCACCCATTGGTGCTCCCACCACCATTAATCCGTGCCTTACCAGAAGCATTTCATAAATTTGTAAAATTTTCTCCACAAACCATGGTGTAGCCTGAAGATTTTTATCATCTAATATTTTAAGTAACCACTTCATTATGTCCTCACGGGAGGGCTAAAATGTTAAAATAAAAATTTAGTTTTACAGCATGAGTTGCATAGGCTAATAAACTCTAATTTTTGTAAGCTATGATGGCACATTACTGGCAATCAATACTCATTAATGGCATTAATTTAAGCAAATGACAAATTAAATAAAATATCACACCAAGCAACGTGTGAAATATTGTATAAGCTTATTAGCAACCTGCTGTTAATATTATATCAGTGAAAGAACATTAGGTAAAAGCACTTGAAGTTTCATCGATTCGACGACATGCGAGAGATGATTTGTGCTGTTTAGGTAAAACAATTCGAAAATGATGCTTTTAAGGCACTACTCTAAGAGGATGATTGTTAAACTCAGGAGTTAATAAAGTCATTGAGATCTATTGAAGCAACAATTTCAAAACGTTTGAAAACAGCCGTACTCATTCACAAGCAAGGATATTGGGTATGTCGATTAATGTTGAAAGAAGAAGAAAAATGCAAGTTGAACACAATAAAAAAAAAAAACATTATGCAGGCCATTACGACAATTCGAAGCACAAATCAACAAAGATTCCATCTATTGTGAGCTACTAAAATTAGGCATTCCAGTGCACCTCTACCTACTAAATGCAGAATGCTCTTACTGAAATATGCTGCACTTCAGAACATGGTATCCGAATTGACTGGATTTGAAATAATAAAAAGATCAAATATAAAAAGATCAAAACTACCGATGAACAATTCTTTAAATATTTTTTATTACAAAATAAAAATTTTTTATTACCAAAATTTGTCAAAAATACCGGATTTTTGATGAGATTTTGACAAGAAAATATTGCCAAATAGTCTCACTACCAAATGGAATTATAATATGGCCCACAAAATATGTGCTCGCCGGTTTTAGGTTTTAAAAGTTCGTCTGCAACCTGTAGCGCTTTTGAGTAAATTTTAGCGATACGACAATCGCAAAAGAAAACGTTATATTTTGTCGTTTGTAGTAACGATTATGTGATGCACTACGTACACTTTAGCGATAGTCGGCAGCTCTCTTTTTCGACTGGCAACTCTGTTAAAAAAGCGAATCTCACAAAGAAGTATTGAAAAAAAAACAAATTAATTTTGAGGTATAGAAACTTTTCGCCAGAGCATCTTTATTCATACGTAGTACAAGACCAAGTTAGCATAAACGTTGTACTTTGATGCGTCTAATGACGACGATGTCAGCGTAAAACTCAAATAGTTCATGATTCATTCGATGGCTATACTTGCTGCAAACGTAGACGAAGCCATATATTTTGCTAAGCAGTTTCTTCTTAAGGACTCCAAGAACAGCTTCATCAGACGGATACTTGAGCAATACCTATGCTTCGGCGCCACATAACAACATGGTTAGAACCAGCGTCTTGTACAGTGTTATCTTCGTTTGTCGATACAGAGCTTTGTTCTTAATTACCAAGTGTACCAATATGAAGTGAGCGTCAAGATACAAATGTCTCCATAGCGAACATTTATTGTGAACGAGCCTTGATTTTTTTTTTTTTTTTTTTTTTTTTTTTTTGGCAATGACATCTGTCAAGCATATCTATATATATAAAAGAGGACTATAAAATCCGTTTTAATTGACGTTTTCTAAATGGCGCCAACCGGTTTTTATGTATGTATATGGGGTTTTTGTAGGTCGGGAGTTTTTGACGTTAGAGTGAACCTTTTTGTATTGCATAATTTTGACTTGAAAATGAAATTTGATACAGCATTTAAGCTTTGTGTGAGTTAATGTACACATATAAATGAATGTATGTTTGTTGTTTGTCCCTTATAGGCAGCTAAACGGCTGAACAGATTTTCTTGAAATTCTTGCAGTATCTCTCCGTATGTCTGGAAGGGCATACAAAGTGTATAATTGTTTGTCTATATCTTTAAAATGTTGAAAGAAAGATTCTCTAAATTTGGCCCAAATAGATTCACAGTCAAGGCAATCAATAGAAAAAAATTGGTGGGGTAACACAAGTGAGCGTGGTACCTCCCATACAAAGCAAATATTAATTTTTGTATGTATTGAGAACGGCAATAGTATAAGTTTCTAAATTAATTTCAAACAATGAAGTGAACAATACTTATTATCAGACAAGAGCTGGGCGGAATTGGAGCGGGAATTACAGAAGTCACACTGAATAAAAGCTATATATGAACATACAATGTCTTTCTGGAAGGTAAATTGATTGGATTTTGATAAAATGATTTGGGATAAAATGTGGAAAAGGGTAAAAAATTTAACTAGGATATCATTTAAGATAATAATTAAGATAGGGGTTGCTAGTACAGTATATATCAAATCAATGAACAAACGTCGTGATATTTTTTTATCGTGTTAAAGATGGCGAATTTTGTATCAGAAAAGAAAGACTTGCGAAAAACATAAAGTTTTAGTTTTCAATTAAAGAAAAGTGCTGCAGAGTTGCATCAAATGCTTGTTAAGGCATATTGTTATCATGCTCTATCAGAAACAACATTCGTTAATCATGAGTTAAATCGGGACAACCATCAACTTCGGCTGCAAAACCAGATCGATTCGGCAGGAAGACAATGCTGCGTTTCTGGTGGAACCAGAAAAGTGTGGTGTGGCACGAGCTTCTAAAACCTGGTGAAATCGTTAATAGTGATCGCTACCGATAACAAATGGTCAATTTGAACTATGATTGATCGAAAAACGACCAGAATGGTCTACAATACAAGGCAAGGTAATTTTGCAATATGACAATGCACTTGCACACAAAGCAAAACCAGTTCAGGACACAATTAAAGCATTGGGCTGCGAGCTACTACCCCTCCCACCGTAGTCACCAGACCTAGCTCTCTCCGACTACTATTTATTTTTATCGATGGGACACGTTTTGGCTGAGCAGCACTTCTATTCCTGCGAAGAATCAAAAACTAAAACTCAAACTAATTGGCAAAGGATGAACAGTTTTATTAGCGTGGAATTCAAAAATTGCCTGAAAGACATGAAAAATGTTGTCCACGAGCTTAACACCTTTTTTCCCACAGACATTGCACCTGGCAGATAAACCGACTTCGAGTAGTTCTAATCTAGTAGTGCTAATCACTTTCTCAGGTTAGCTCGCGTTTTCAAAATATATCGTTATTTGTATCAAAATATATCATTATTTTGAAAATGGGCGAGCTTGCAAAATAGATTGTCTTAACGAAAAACGTCTGTTTTTTTCCAAAATTCAAAATTCGTTTTAAGCACAAATTATACGGCTAAATTTCAATTAAAACTAAAATTTTGTAGTTTATAAGTGAAGCAGATATATCACCGATACGTACGTATTTATTAAATTCTCTTCTTCTCTTCTTATTTATTTAAATTCTATCTTTCTTTGTGATCAACGGTCATAAAAAGGAACAATTACATTAAAAAACTTACAAGTAAACACCCTCACAGTTACATGTATTAAACAAATAGCGCGAATATGTTACTTAAAAATATTAACAAAGCTTTTTAAACCCTTGTTAAGCAAAACAACATACAACATACAACATTTGTTAAAAAAACAAATTTTGTATGCTTAAAATCTCTTTGTTAAGCCTACGTTAACTTTACAAATTTTAAAGTAGGAAGCTACCTACTTTAAGAGTACTTTAAGACTACTTTAAAGTGACATTTATGTTATGAATAATAATTTGATAAAAAAATAAAAATAGCATGTTTTGGCGTCAAGAAAAATTTCTTGGAGGCATAAAACCCTACCCAAAAGAAAAAGTCATCTTTTAGTGACATGGTGAACCAAGCCAGACCGCTAAAATTGCCAAAGAATGGCTGTTGCAACAGAAATTTTAGGCAATTTAGTGATCACCGTAAGGCCCTCATTCCAATCTAATGGAGAATTTTTCGACAATAGAAAAAAAAGGCTGGAAAATTTTAATTGGGCGTCATGGAATATCTTGAAGTAATGGCAACTAATATAAAATGAATGGGACTAGAATTCTCTTACGTTTTTGGGTAACATTATAGAGAGTACGTCTAAAATAATTAAAAACACCACAAAAAGGAATGGTGTTAAAAAATATAAATTCCTCTCTATTTAAGCGAAAAGTGCAAAACTAAAATATTCCGGTGTTGGAATATCATACATTTTGTTTTTTTTAAGACTTAACAATGAATACATGTGTGAAGTTTTGTTTTACTTGATTGAGTATTTAAATTTTTATAGGAACTTTTCTGTTTATCTTCAAAAGATGCTATTGGTTTTGCAGCCCACTGTATGTACATATATACATTTTTACATCCATTTTATCATCCTCAGGATTTCGAATCTTTTTCTTTTAAAACAATTTTTTTTTTCTAATGAATTGTTTTATTTGGGCACAATAAAACCATTTTTGCTTTAGTGATCTATATAAAATCAAAATAAATACACAAACCTCCTTATTCGGGTACTTATTATTCCACTAATAAAATTGTCTTAATTTTTTAGAATTTGAAGAATTTTTGCATTAAATATGTATAGAATTAAATAAAACATAAAAAAATCTGAAATAAGTTTATTAAAGAATATGATTTTTTACTAAATTAATAAAAATAAATCTTTTTTGGTTCAAATACTCTTACATATGTAAAGCATTCGTTTACTTGTATCGCTGACAAAAAAAAAATAAATAAATGTATTGCCAGCATAAAAACTTAAAATTGAGTAATGTAACCAGTAAGATGGAAGTACATTACTCGCGTTACGAGCGTAGTACGTTGCACGCTTTTGTCAAAAAAAGTTGAAATAGTGTATTTGCATAAAGCAAGTTACATGCAAAGTGTGCAACGCCTCTAATGCGAAAAAGTTGGTTAACTTTTAAGGCGTTGACAGTCGAACAGCTGACTTGCGTTTCTTGTGATGTGCTTAATTGTTTTGAAAAACGAAATTAATTCAATAAATTCAAAAAAGCACTTGAATTAAATATTTTTTTAATCTCCATTTTTTACAAATAAAATAATGTAAACGGAAAAAAAAATTAAGCAATTAGCTGATTCAAATGCCGTCTCTAAAGCGTGTAGTGTAACTTGCCATCCTTAAAGTGTTGAAAGTCTCTAAGTACCAAACGCGCTAAATACCCAACGCGTGGTATTTACTTCACCTTTAGGGTTTTTGCATACGTTTTTTTTTTAACAAATGTTAAGCTTAAAGTGTGTGGTAACTAACGTGCACTACAAATCTACTTTTAAATTATTATTATTATTTTTTTTTTGCATATGGCCGCAATATGTTAAAATCTGCAAAATCTGTACAATTTACAGAAAAACTTATTTTTAAACAAAAAACTTCAAAACTTCTCAATGATAAATAAATCTGCCCATTTGGCAACGCTGTTGCTCGGCAATATTTATCAGAAGTACCAAACTGAGTGGGTTATCTGGACTTAATGACTTACTATGACAACTTAAGTCTATGAACTATATACTCGTGGTATATGAACACAACGAAACTATGTAAACTGTAAAGTAATGAGTCAGAGCCTCCATAGCATTTATCAAGCAATCCTTTGGTTTCGATAATAACCTTTAGTACATTAAAAGTTTTTATTAATTACCACATAAAGAACACTTTTTTCCATTTATTAAAATTAATAGGGCTGTCTGATTTATATTTTGCTGAAACTTTTACAGTTTGTACATATTTAAAAGTCAAGGAAAGCAGTGTTTACTTTTAAATTTCATAACATTTTTCTTACGCGTACTGTTTTAAGGTCTTTTTTTTTCTTATTATAATGCCAAAATCAAGTAAATTTTATATTCAAAAATTAATTTGAAATTCATATTTTTGATTTTTTGATTTTTACACCATAACGAAACATAAGTCTTTTACACTTTTAACATGATAACATTCCTCTTAGCGTTTCATTTAATTTAAGTAAAAGCCTTACAAACAATTTAAAATTTCTTTAAACAAACTTATTTAGCTATGGCAGAACATAAAATTTGCCTCTTCTCGTTCCACGAAACCAGTATCTTGAGATTTTCAACAAAACAATTTTTAAAAATTTTTTAATAACAGACATTGTTCAAATGCTAAAGTAATTTTCTTTTTTTTTGTCGTTAACAGCCATTAAATGTGTCACATTTTTATGCTTATAAAAAAATTTCCTAAACAAAAATTATTTCCATATTCACATAATAATTTTAAATATTCACAAGGCAAAAGAAACAAAAAACATTGCGTCTAAAGACAAAAAAGAAAAAATCAACAAAATGCGTAACATTAAATAACTTACCATTGGCAAGTCAGTACCGGGAAAGAGATCCTTATATATGCCAACAAATAATGAAACATCCTGTTCTAAGAATTTTGGTAAATTTACGTCAACAATAGCGCGTAAAACAATTTGCGCTTCTGGCAAAGTTTGATACATGCGACGCAACGATGCTGAAGCCAAGAGAACAGATTTAACAGCGCGCATACCTTAAAGCAAAAAAAGGAAATAAATTATTTTCTCTTATATTACAATTATTTGCGTTTTTATTTAGAAGATAATAACGAAGTACACAAGACTACAAAGTTGTTCCGAAATATTTTAAATATTTTATTTGATAATTGAATACTTTGTATAATTCAAATACATAATTCGTATTGCAGCCAGATTTTTTTATTATTATTTGTTATACAGTGTTATTATTACTGCCTCTTATTTCTGCTATATGTTATACAATGACAACAGTGAAAGCTTTTTTTTAAATAAAATATCATTTAAAAAGTTTTGTAATTACAATATACTATATGCAGTGGTGGAAAAAATAATAGGGGCACTTTCGTTTATGCAAAATAACTACAACAACGTGAAACGGTCTGAAGAAGCGAAGATTATTTTATTTGGGTCGGATAGCAAATTGTATGTACGAAATTCTTTCAATTACAATGCATTCTTTATTTAATTTTTGCAATAATAAATAAAAATTTAAGAAAATTTTAATTTAAGACAATTTTGATGTGTTCCTTAAAAAAAAAAAAAATTTTATTGTCTGACCTGGTATTAAACTGAGGACATTCTGATTGGTAAGCGGATGTCTTACGTACCATACCACAGCGGCACAACGTTGCTCGTATTAGATTTGTATTATTACTGACCAATGCTAATTATTTGTTGGCTTGAATTGTAGAATTTTTCGGTAGGAAAATGCAATGAGTAAACTAATTCCACAATGATGATAAAACTGTGAAAAAGACTTTCAAAAGTAAAAACACAAAAAATTTCCCGGCCGAAAAATTTAAATAATACGGACTATTGTATTCTATGATTTGTAAAGAAAAATTCTCCAAAAAGTGGTGTTAAAATATTAGACGATATTTTAGCTACATCAGATGCAAACATTAAATCTTACTGGATTTAAAGGGTGTCTAAAATTGAGGTATAATTTTAATTTTGCTGCCATTTTTTTCTCTATTTATAATTTTTATTCTAAATTTTTATTTTCATATTCTGAATACGTTCCGGTTAGTTAATATGGAACGTTACACGAAGAAATAACGTGTTTTTGTTGTTGCTACGAAAACGAAAACCCTGAAGAAATAAATCCCCCACATCAGGAATTTATTAAGTCAGTGGTTTTGCAGGCATTTATTGTGGGATGTTTTTAGCTAAAGACTTTATTTGTTTGTGTCGGGGCTTGCCATCGTTACTATAATTACCTTTACTAATTTAAGAGTACTGCCGCCTGCATAAGTAACGGAGTTGCCAGCTCGATTCTTTTAGGGGTATTTTGGTTTTACATTTGAATTTACCGAACATAAATCGAAATTTGTAACAACTACAAGCACATTCGAAATTGATAATGAAATACTATAAGAGGTCGCGAATTGCGTTTGGTGAGTTAGTGATCAATTGGCTGTCAAGAAGTAAAGTCTGTTTAGGCGCAAATAAAATATGAATTTGTTGTATTAAGGCATATTGTATTAAAGTTACAGTGGAATTAATAAAAAAGAGACAAATTGTAAAAACAATTAAAATAAAAAATAGTGTTTTTATTTTAACGCAATATAAGCGAACTCAAACGTTTTAAAAAGGTTAAAACGTAACATTGTTAAAACATTTTATGAAAATGGTAAAAGTTTTGAAGATGTAATTAAAAAATTTTTTTAACAAAATAATGTTCAGCGACGAAGCCCGAAGAGTTATCTTTGAGCAACCATTACATCATCAGAAAGTTACGGTTTGGTGTGGTTTCTTATCCGGAGGAGTCATCTGGCCATATTTTTTTAAAACCAAAACCGAAATCGCTACAGGAAGATGATCCGTAGAGAATATGTGGTTCAACAGATGGTACCACTTGTGACACAGAAAGAGGAACATCGAATCTTTTTAAAGAAAAGCTCGAAAATCGCATTATTTCTCGTGGATGAGGAGTAAGTTGGCCACCAAGATCGTGCGATTTTACATTTTTAGACGCTTTTTGTGGGGTTTCTTGAAATCGAAAGTGTACAGCAATAATCCCACAATATTTCAAGAGCTTAAAAACAACATTATTGAACAGATATCAACCATTGACAACAGTTTATTGAAAAACGTAATTGATAAGTTTGGTAAAATATTGAGAGCCTGCCGAGGCCGACATACTTTATTATTTTTAACCGAAATCTTTTTGTAATAAATTGAAATAAAAATATTTTTAATATCAGAAAAAAAATTAGATTTAACACACTGCATGAAAAGATTTTAACAACAACTAATATAGCATTCTTGAATTAACTACTATGGTGAATAATGGTTTCGTAAATTGTAAACAAATAGACGTAGTTTATACCAACTTCAACATAATTTTGGATAAAGTAAGTCATAATATTCTAATGTACAAATTATGGCTTATGCAATTTAGTCTGGCTAATAGAACGTAACAAGCGAAATTCAGATATGTTTTATCGAAAAACATTGTGGTTCATTCCGGCGTTCTTTAAGGAAGTCATCTGGTTCCCTACTGTTCACTTAAAATTGGGTAATATTCAGCAAGGTTATTAGCTTATAAGTGCATGAAGGTCCGAAAAAACCAATTTTTTAGCCATAACAAAAGATTTTTTGAGGTTTTTTGAAAATTCGAAAAACAGATCCTTGTTCTACTCGAGAACGCCTATCAGAAAAGTAGTATCACATCACAGGTATTCCAACTTCGTCAAGTATTATCGCACCGTGTAATAATTATTTTTATATTTTTATGGTTTATTGTTCTATAGCGTGTTTTTTATAGAGGTATAGAACTTTAAGTTGGCATTACCTTTCAAGATGGTGACCGATTTAACAGCTGTCAAGTGATTTATTCTCAGTTTGGCTTGGCAATTCATCATGAATAGACTCACGCCCGTCGTAGATTCGTCGAATGGGCCCAAAACGAAATTACCGTTGTTCCCGATTTTCATAAGTGAATTTTGTTTAGCGATGAAGCGCACTTCTGGTTGAATGGCTACGTCAACAAACAAAACTGCCGCACTTGGAGTGAAGGTAATCCTCAAGTGTATGTGGAAACATCGTTACATCCAGAAAAACTGACTACTTGGTGCGCTTTATGGGCTGGTGGAATCATTGGTTCGTACTTTTTCAAAAACGATGGTGGCCAGAACGTTACAGTCAATGGTGATCGGTATAGAGCCATGATTACTAACTTTTTCATTCCTGAATTGAATAACCATGATGTCCAGGAGATGTGGTTTTAACAAGACGGCGCAACATGTTACATAGCTCTTTCCACAATAGATTTATTGAAAGACACGTTTGGTGACCGCCTAATTTCACGTTTTGGACCTGTGAATTGGCCTCTAAGATCTTGTGATTTAACACCGCTATACTACTTTCTGTGGGGCTATGTAAAGTCATTGGTCTATGCGGTAAAGCCACAACGCTTGACCATTTGGAAGACAACATTCGCCGTGTTATTGCCAAAGTCATCGAAAATTGGACGTCCAGATTGGACTACATCCGCGCCAGCCGTAGCGGTCATATATCAGAAGTCATATTTTAAATGCAATGCCATAAGATTATCTTTCGGATAAATAAAATTCATGTCAATCGAATAATCCATCGTTGTTTATTGCAACTTAAAGTTCTATACCTCTATAAAAAACACCCCTTATTTCAAATTAAAATCGAACACTCTTATTTTAGTATTTTTAATTTGAGTTTTTGCGAAAAAGAGATATTTTGTTTATAAATTTAAATTCTTACATTTTCATTTAAAGCATTAAATAAAAAAAAAAAAAATTGAAACAAAAACTTACCATAATCATAATGCGATTGCGACGATAACTGTTCGGAACACAATTTATACGCCTGAACAATTTTCTGCGCCAACTGGCGGGCTTCACCAAAACCATTCGAGTAAAGCGTTATTTCACCAATCATTGCATAATCCGGCACCATCATAGCAACAGTACGAAACAATACTTTTAGATTATCAGGCAATTCTGTACGACCAGCATAACTATAACAGGAAATAAAGCATTTGAAATATTTATAATAAAGAAAGCAAAATCTTAAATATTTCTTTACAAAAAGAAACTAAAAAAATTAATCATAGTTGGTTTTGTATTTCATACTGCATCATAGGCCTTTTTCATTTCCTCCTGCACGTGTGGTGTTGCAGAGTAGCTTAAAGCGTTTGTTTAATAAATAATTTGCCAAAATGAGTATTTCAAGTGTGTTAGAAGTTACTTTCAAATAAAAAATTTTCTCTTAATTAAAAAATTACAAAGTAATTTATTTTCTACTTAAAATGAAGAGAACAAGGCTTTTCAACAAGAAGTTTGTTTTCCTATAACTTAATAGAGCAACGTATTTATAAACTAGCTAAAACCCGGATTGCTTCGCTGCCCCTATCTTAGTTGTTATCTAAGCTATCATTTTTTACCCTTTTTCCCAATCTTATTCCCTTTTGGTCCAAGTCGAAACGATTCTATGTAAATAATTGTTTCCATTTTTTAGTTGCTTTTTTCTCCGTCACCTCTCTGGGGAGTATATTGGCTTTCCACAAAGTATCCATTGTGGTGGTGCATATCCTTGCTAATTGGTGGTGATCTTTACTTTAGCATTGTAATTTTTTTCCTGTTGGTGGCGTTTTTTTCCTGATCATTCGTGTAATGTTTGTCATCATCGCCAGAGGAAAGCTGGATGGTCAGGGGCGCTTCTTCTATAATTTTTATTAAGCACTCGAAACCAAACTGTAATTAAATGATTTCGTCATGTCTTCTGCTGGGGCGCAAGCCTGGCTAGCTTGTTTTGCTATCAGTGTTGTTAAATGTGCAGATTTATCTGTATTTTGCAATTTTTTATAGCATTGAGCTGTTTTGAAATTTTTTGTTTAAAACATACGTTTTTCTGTAAATTGTGAAGATTTTACAGTTTTTTACATTTTTTACTTTATTTTAGTTACAATTTCCGAAGTAAAAATTTCACCCTAGTTGCTTATATATAATTGTGGTGATGTTTACTCGTACCTTTTTTAATTCGAAAATGTAGTTCTCGTACCTTTTTTAATTCGACAATGTACTTATCCCTTTTTTAGCGACTGATCGCAAAAAAGATTTAAAACAGTGTGTGATACTCATATTACTCATATTTTTGTCTAAGAAAGTTGCGTTTTTCTACACAGTCGTTTTATAAATAATTTTTTTTTTTTTTTTTTGGCAAAAGAACAGTGGGATCATATTATTCATTGCGTAAGTACGTACGTATGTATGATACATTTGCTTTACTAATAAAATATCATGCGTACGGACGTACTCATGTAAGTAATAATGGGATCCCACTCTTGTCAAAAAGTTATATTTCTAAAACTACTGCGCATATTAAAAAAAAGTTTTATCCTTACCTAAGGGTAATTTTATAGCGGAACTTTGGGTTTTTGGTTTATTCAACAAACTAAATCTTTTAGGAGTTAAGCGAATATATGTTGTACATCCTCCTCTATTTTCGAAATAGCAGTATATCTCGAAAACAAGAATTAACATAAAAAACCGTTAGCACAACTGTATTCAGCATACTCGAATTGGGTTTACCCGCCGGGTGCCCCGATGGTCGATATCAAATAACATATGTATTTCACATTTAATTTGTTGTAAAAAATACACTATGAAATAAATTATCGGGTATGTTCTGTAAACCGAAATCGACTTAAATTGATATCGTTTATAGAACATACCAGTGCATGTATATTTTTACATTTGCACAGTACATCAATATTTTTATACTTTTACCATTACACCACGCAGCCCCGCATTTTTAGCTTCACACAGACTTAAAAAAAACACTGATACATACAAACACACATTCACTCTTATACATACATATATCAGGTGTTTTATAATATGATTTCTGCCGCGAAGTGTGGCGCGTACAAGGCGCTATACGGAACATCAATTTTCACACACTTTTCACATATAGCATATGCGGCCGTATTTCACTAATAACTCTTTGAATGTTGATATCCAGGTGTTCAATTGTTTTTGGTTTGTCGACGTAGGCAAGTGACTTAACATAAACCCGAAGAAAATAATCCAGTGGGGTTAAATCACACTATCTTGGTGGCCAATTAATTGAACTATTATGTAAAATTACTCTTCGTCCTGTTGGAACCACATGTAAGAAAGATAAATGTCAGCTAATAGAGGTAAGAAAACATTTGTAATCATGTCTATTACAGTCAATGTGACATTCTGAACATCATCATCATTGAGAACATAAGGGACAAATGACTCCGCTGACCCTCAAAGCGCACCAAGCAATAATTTTCTGTGGATGTAAAGGCGTTTCGACAAAAGCTTGTGGATTATCCTCACACTAAATGCAAAAATACGAACCCATTCAATTAAAAATGGGCTTCATCCGAGAACAAAATTAAAAATTTTAAGACTGACGAGTATAAACATTTTGATAAAAATTTCAATAATTTGCGGGTGTTTGTCTGGTGTTAAATCAAACGAAATAAAATGCAACTACCAGCTGTTAAATCAGTTGTTAAATAAAACAGTGTAGCCAACTCAAATTTATGAACCTCTAAAAAACACCAATATTTACTTCATATAGTGGATTGAGGATTATCCTCAATTTATGTGCGACAATTCTGCTTATTTAAGAACCAATTCAATTAAAAATGGGCTTCATCGGAGAACAAAAATATAAATGTTGAAGACTAACGAGTAAAGTCATTATTTTGATAAAAAAATTTTAACAATTTGCAATCGTTCCCCTTATGTATGTCTATCCATAATGTTAAACAAACGAAACAAAATGCAACTACCAGCTGTTAAACTAGTTGTCAAATAAAGCAGTGTTACCAACGCAAAATTTATTAAATGTCAAGTCATTTAAAAGAAATTCTGAAAATTCCGTTCTAAAGATATAGAAAAATCAATTGCTCACTTGTCCGATTCCATCCACATATTGTCTACGAATCCATGGAGCAAATTTTGAGATTTTATTGTCACCGTTTCGAAGAAAAGCAAACAAATATTTGTTGGGCGTGGTACCACCTCTGTAGATGTAAAGCTTGAAAATTATAAATAAACAAATATCCATTACGACCAAGCATACAAACGTCAATTTTTAATCAACGTTTTTGTTAATTATATCGAAGGAAGGTTATATTTCGATAACCATATTTTCAATATTAAAGTTGTAAGCGTTTCGATTAGCTTCATATAGACATAGCCTCATAAAAAATAGTACAGTGTGATAGGAATATTTAATTCCATTTCATAAATATAAGGTCAAAATTTAGTTCTAATCAGCTCTCGATAGCGTGATCCATGAATCCACGATCTCCGTTAACGAATTTTCAGCTGAATTTTTGGAAAAAATGACTCAGTAACGCCTTCAAGCCACATTGCCTACCCTACAGTGATAGCTTCAGTACACAAAAGCTTCTCATCAATTCTATTTAAAATTTCTAAAAGCGCGAATGCTGCAATTGTGTTCACTGATTTATTCAGACATATGTATAAAATGACGTGACTCATCTGAAAAATGATTTGCGAAAGTAGTTTGAAGGAAATAGTCGGCCGGTTTCAATTCATGTGCTATTTGTATTGCTGAAAAGGCAAATTTCTATATATAATTCGCCATATGGCCATACTAGACAGTCTTGATTGTAGAAGAATTAACAAATTCAAACCTATATTATTACGGCACATGGCTGTCATGCTTCACTCATTCATAATTCAACCCCCAACTTTTTTTGTTGATTTAATATCTTTCAAATCGTTTTAATTTTTAAAACCAAACATTAAATAAAAAAACAAGACGAAGAATGCATTAGATATATGCAATGTGAACAGCGTAATTCATAAAAGTAACTTAGAGCGGAAAAAATAATTTGAGATCTCTAGGGTTGAAGTATTATTGAGCGAACTAGTCAATTCTAAATTATCGACTACATGTTTAATAATGGCATTAGAAAGACGTCTACGAAAGTATTAAAAATTTTAGAAAACTTAGCTTCCACCATTTCTACCACTACTACTCGTATGTCAACAAGTAAAATATTAAAACTATTCTATTATTACAATTTTTCCTTTTGTGGAAAAAACAAATTCTTGTTATTACCCCCAATATTTATATAATGGGTCAGTGTTAAAAACGAAGCTTTGTACTAAACTTTGTTTACTAGCTGTTATAGAAGCGTAATTACTTTAAAAAAATTTTACTTGTTCTCTTATCTATAATATAGAAGTAGTTTTGAATATTATTTTATGAAATTTGTTATTGGAAAAAGAAAAAACTTAAGTCTGAGCCAGAAACAGAAAAACAAACGCCAATGGAGTAGCACAACATATCCGCTACAAAGATAGTTTTGGAAAAAAATAAAAAATAAAAACTCAAAATAAAAACATTAAAATAAAACTAAACTTTTAAGTTTAACAATTCGTTAGCTTTAATATATAGTGCGTAGAGGGTAGTGGTGGAGCCAAGTGACAAGTGGGTGTTGTTATCCTTTCAAAAGCAATTCATGAAAAGTATTCTAAACAGATATTTTAGGCATTCAGACAAGTAGACAAATTTAACAAGCATTTCTCTCTATTCCTTTTTCGCTATCTCTCTATTTTACTGTATTGTTGCAACAGTATGTAACAATAAAAACAGCAACAACTACAATGATAATAAGAAACTTTTTAAATAAATATCTATTAAAAAACTATAACAAACAATTTTATTTTGAGGGCAAAAAATAGAAGAGAACAAAAAGACAACCAGTATTTTGTTAAAACTTTGGAACTCATTATAGAAGTCGTTCATTTATAAAAAAAGCAACACATGGAAAAAAACTCTCTATCAATCCGATCTATACAAACAGTAAGAAATATTGAGATGAAAAAATTTAAAAAAAAAAATAAATAAAAAAATATCACAGTCACACAGATATTTAAAAAAGTACATTTTTGTATAGATATTTTCTTTATTGCTTCTGAAGTAAAAAGCCTAAGATTTCAAACTCGTTAGCTTTACTTAAATGCTCGAATGAAAATGTTTCTTTATCTTAAATGTAATGATGCATCTGTGCTAGTAGACGAAGTGATAAGGCACACTACATAGCTACGGTTCCAAGGAATTATGTTTTAATGACCGTTCAATTTTCACTCCCCTAATGATTATAGAGAAATTTACTTTGATGCTAAACTTAATTAAAGTATTTAATTACGAGTGCAGTTTTGTAACTGCCGTAATTTTGAATAAGCCGCTTGTCTTGTTAACAATTAAATTGTTCCATTACCCTATCTTACGAGTATATGGCCTTTTCAAAGCATTACAACTATTTTGCATTAAGTTTCTTAATCAGCTTAAGTTGCTTAATCCAGCTAAGTAGTTGATTAGTTTACTTTAGATAGTCCTGGGATTATGTACTATCATCTGTCGTTACCCAAAGCCAACGCTCTTGGTGTATTTGGTGTAGTGGTGGGAAAAATTGCTAAGCATTGATTCCAAAATTTTTTTTTCAAGTGTTGTCGTTGTCTGATCATTCCAAAATGCTCGTAGTTGATTTTGTTATAAAAATCACCCCTGTCGTTTATTACGTTGCTAAAAAGAATAAACAAAAGCCCAAATGCCTCCTCACAGCTTATCAGAAGTCAATAAAAGTATGGACTGCTTAGATTTTTTAAAGTACTCTTTTTAGGTTTTTCTTACACAAAGTTTTGTATAAGTCTGTTTAACACAGGTTTGGCAACCCACTTAAACACGTGTGGGCTTAATTTGATATTATATTTAAAAGAAACCAGGGTAAGTTTTTTATTTAAAGGTTTTCATAGTTTATTTACGACTAAAATAATTAAATTTTATGTTATGGTCCACTTTTTTTTTAACAAAATTTATCAAATCACTGCTTACGAGTACTTTTTTTCCTCACTTCTGAGGTCAATGTCTTAAAACTCGGCTTTTTGACCGATAAACTTTGAAGCTGATTTTATATTTCTTCAAAAGAAGTGATTCGGTGACATGCCAAAAAATATTGTATCTGTAGTAACGGGCAATATTCAGAAGGATTAATATTTGGAGATTATGGCGGGTGTGGCATTTGATCGTTTCTAACAATAGTTTGGCAACTTTGGCGACGTGAGACCGAGCGATGTAATGGCAAAAGCAAAACTTTATCTGTCTGCCTTAGTAGCTCATAGTACACAATATTGCCTTGATAGCACTTAAAATGCAAAATTGAAAAAACAAAAAATATTTTCTATTTCAATAAAATTCGGAAGCAGTTATAAAACCCAATAAACCAAAACAAAAAACATCAAAAACCCCAATAAAACCCGGTGGGTTGGATTTTATTTAAAAAACCCGTGTTCTTGCCAACCCTGGTTGAACATTTTAGTGAATTAATAACGTAAAGCTTTTTAAGTTTGTGTCCTGATAAAGATTTTCTTAAAACTTTATAATTAAATTATGATATTCTAGGTGTTCTAAAAAGGTGTTTTGTAGAACTTCTGAGCGAAAAACTGATCAAATTTCGGCTAGCAGACATCTACGGAATTTAAATTTACACCATTAAGAGAGTTCTGCAGAGATCGAATCAAATGACAATCTGAAGGTGTTAGGTCTGACCTGTAGGATAGATGCTTAAAAAATTTCTCAGCCAAATTGTGACAGTTTCTATCAGGTCACCAAAAATTCATGTTTCTGTTGATCAGTTCTGAATCATTGAATTGATTACTGCAATCTTGTTAAAACAGTGGAGATCAGAATGAAACGTTTGACAAGACTGTAGAAGCTAATAATTCCCTATTCCCTTCTGGTCCCACCACACATACCGCACTACCTTTCTTGGTGTCAATCGTAGCTTTGGCGCCATATGCGAAGCTTCGTTTATGCCTTCGTTTATGAATTTTTCACACATAATTTCCATACGTACATAATACCCTTTTCTTAGGCCGTACTCATTCGCTTCAAAAATGGATCAATTTATTTCTGTTACAGCAGTGTAACGCAAATGTACGAATGTCGTAAATGTCGTAAATTCAGACCATTAAATTGTTCACTGTAAATTAATGAGAAAAATTTATTGGACCGATCATCAAGCTTCATTGTATATTTAGCATTCTTTGAATGGTTAATAACTGTTACGTGATGAATGCCTAGTTCCATAGCAATGTTCACGCTGCTTATGTGCCAGTCTTTCTCAATTTTTTTTCCATGATTTCATTGCCTTTTTTAGTGATTGGTCGACCAGAGCAATGTATATCTTTAAAACCTGAAGTATCAGATCGATGACTAATTGCTGTGATGCGAGTGATGTATATATTTAAAATCAAAATTATCTGACCGAAGACTAGCAATTAATCAATAATAGATGTGTTGTGACATAACCGACATTATCATTAATCTATTGTACAATGTCCGTACGAGAAATATTTTAATTATTTTAATATTAGCTAAGACCAAGCGTGATTCGCTAACTTCATCTTAATTATTATCTTAAATGTTATTCTAGTTATACTTTTTACCCCCTTTCCACATTTTGTCCCCAAATCTAAGCATTTGGATAGCCTATAGTTCATTACAGAAATACACTGTAGATTCTACTTTTTAACTGTATACTGTACAGCTTTAAATAAACACACTTAGGATAGATAAGGAAACTTTAATTGTTACGATTACCACACCTACCTATCCGATCTCGCCCTGTCACTGATTGATAAGAAGATCGGACGGTTATTTTTCGACGGGTTTTAACAGTTTTTTTGTTTTTAGTGTTGTCGAATACGGTTTTCTCAGAACTTTTTTAATTTTTCGAATACCGAATAAACCGGTTAATTTAACACGAATAAACCTGTTAATTTAAATAAGTATAATTTGTATACGTTTGTATATTTTTTATTGAAAATATGCTCACTGTTTAACTATTTGTATTTAATTATTTTTGTATATATGACAACCTTGAACGTCTCACAAAGAACGTGTACACCAAGCTAGATCGAAAAAAATATGCACTCTTGAGCAAAAATCTTCTGTATATAAATATTGATTTTTATATATGGAGAATGTTTAATTAGACTCATTTGAAGCCCATAAACCCTCTAGCGTCGGTTCAGAACGACTGATATATTAGTTACTGAAGTTCTTCAAAGTGTAAATACACATAACCAGTTGCTAGTAATGTTGTGAGGGGATATCGCTGTCAGATGGTGTGGCCTGGGATTGAACCGACAATTCTTGGAAGATGGGTTCTTACCTAACATACCACAGTGACACACACACTATGTGGTGCATAAATTTACATACAGTGCTGCTCGAAATCTAAGCAGATTTTCTTGTCGAGGCAACTAAGGACTTGTATATTACTAATAGATTTATTCAAAGTAAAACATTTGATTATTGTTATCTTAGGAAGCTAAATTGTAACTATAATCACAAACCTTTAATTTCATTCTCTACCAAGTAAAACAACAAAAGCGAAATTAGTTCCTTGAGTAGCTGTTCGAAACTTAAGCATTTTTCAGTACGTTGTGTAGTAAACTTTGTTTTTTTTGGGGTTTTGAAATAGTTTTTATGAGATTTGTTAGAATTATTGTTATTATTGATCGCCACTTTAATTTTAAGCTCTCCGTCAGGTTCTGCTTATTTTTAAAACGACGTGGTCCAGCTCTGCGCTTCAAGAATTAGGAACAATTTTATTTAACTAAAAGAACCGGTTAACTGGTTATTTGAATTATTATTAATCGAAAACCGGTTTATTAAAAAGGGCTACTTTTCAAATTATTCGAAAACCGGTTATTGAAAAAAGTCGAATAGTCGATCTCCATACTGACTGCCTACTTGTCCAAATCCGCTCATTTTTTTGACTGATGATCTATATTGGCTAGGAAGTAATTTAGACTAAATTTAGACCGTTTTCAAGATATTCCAAATTTAATATTTAGTTTGTATGGGAGTTACCATGCCACTTATCCGATTCTACCCTCTTTTTGACAGATGATTTGTATTGATTATAAATCTAGATGGTTCAAATTTAGAGACTCTTACTGTTACAGTTTCGAAGACATACAGAAGTAAATATTAACTTTGTATATTAAAGACGTAGGTTGTAGGTTTCACGTACACTACAAAAAACTATTTAATTCTATTGGTATTATTGTTACAAATGGGCTTTTGACTACTTCTTTGCCCCAAAAACTATGAACGTATGTCACCTAACCAAAGCTCACCTCTAACGCTTCTAAATTAAATCCGTCAAACGTTTAAAACAATGAAGGTGGTACCTTAAAAGAATTGAGGTAAATATTAATTGAAAAAAAAAAGCAAAAGAAAATATTTTCTTTATGCTCTGGTTTCAAACTGCACAATATACTTATAGGACCCCTAGCTAAGCATGTAGCTGAGTTGCCTATTGTGTGGGTTTAAAGGTTATAAAAATGCTAACAAATGTAAAAAAGCATGCAACGTTAAGCAAAGTAAAAGAGAATCACAAACTTAATAGAACAACAAAACAAAACAAAAAAAAAAAAAAATAAAAAATAAAAAACAACAACAACGATACAGAAAAAAGAAGAAAGGAAAAAACAAATAACGACGACATTAGAAAAATCTATTCATATGCATATGTATGTATGTATGTTAGCTTATGAAAACATGTGCATGCACGTGTGTGTTTGTTTGGCTATAAACTTGAAACTGAGCGAAAGAAAAAGAAATCTAGAAAAAACCAAAGAGGGAAAAAGAGAAATACAAAAGCAGCAGTCGTAGCCAAAGGATGCAAGGATATAGAAAAATGAGGACGATTAAAATCATACACACACGCACAACTGCAATAAAAACAACAACGACAACAACAGCAACAACGGCAATTCAAAGACGACTGAAATAGAAATGAAAACATTGTTGTGTAAACCGCTAACAATACAAAGAAAACATTCTCATTCGCATATTCAAACTTTTCGCTCTACTACTCGCCTTCACTCACTAACACAATAACAATTTCCAACAACCGGAAAAAATGTGTATACAAAACAAACTGCTGTATCAACATTTAAACACATACACATACACACATACGTTTATATGTATTCAAACATAAAGATGAAACAAATTCCAGTAGAATAAACTAAATGACAAAAAAGAAAGGCATATACATATTTCCTCTCCTTTCTCACTCTCTCTTTCTCTTTCACTACCTTTCTCTTATGCACACTCATAAAGAAATTTAGACAAAATAAAAATACAAAATATATAGTTGTTTTTGTTGTTCTTTCTTCTTATTCTTCCCGACATCTTGTTTTGCATATGTGTGCACATAAATGTTTTGCACGATAAGTAAGTAATAAAACAGAGCTTAAAAGGAATCTAATAGAACAATTATAGCATAATTTTAGAAGCTTAATTGAATTTAAAAGTATTATCTATACTAAGGGTATAATTAAATAGATTTTTTTTTTTTAAATTACCGAATTATTACAGATTTAGGAATTTTTTTATAATGATTTTTTCTTAAATTTTGATATTACCATCAACCGTAGCAAAATTTTGGTTTGTTTTATAATACTTTTGTGAAACAGCATACATAGGTTAAGTTGAATTTATGTACATATATATGTGTGTACAGTGCTGTTCGAAAAAATAGATTCACCATGATCTAACATCTTTGAGCCAATAAAATATTAAAAAAACGCGATTACTAATTTTTAATTTTTTTGTTTTGGTAAAATTATAACATAAATAACATAAAGATATAACTTCAAAACATCGAAACAAAAAAAAGAACTATTATTCATCAATATTGTTTAAATTTAATAATGTTTTATTTTAAGGGTTTTTTCCTCGGAGAGTTGCTTTGACAATTTTCCATAGATTTCGATAGGATTTAAGTCCGGCGACTGTGCCGGCCATCTCGACGTCATTATTCTGAAACTAATCCTTTGCCACCGAAGCGGCATTTCCCATTCGGCGTAAGGTATTATAACGTCGTTTAGTATATTGGTATAATAAATGGCATCCATTATTCCCTCTATTCTGAATAGAGGCCCTGTGCCATGGTACGAAAAACATCCCCATACCAATATACATACATACTTTCTCCACTATGTTTAATGGTTTTTATTGTATATTGTGGAAAGAGTTCAGTGTCTGGGGGTCTTCTTACAGTCAAACCACTTCTGTCAAAGTTAAACGAATTTACTTTAGTTTCGTCTCATCATAAAATATTTCTCCAATTATTCATAGGCCAATTTATACGCTGTTTTGTAGGTGAATCTATTTTTTTGAACAGCGCTCTATGTAGGTTATAGAATATATGTCACGCATTGCATTCGAAATATTTTTATTCGGCATTTTCAATCCCGATACATTTCGTTTGTTGTTTTTTAATACGATTTTGTTTATTTCAAAAAATTTTGAAGTTTACTTTTCAGTGAAAATAAAATAAAAAGTTTTATGTTGTGTTATATTTATACCAGCTTTTTCTCATACTCTTGGACCTTAAATTTGTTTAAAAATCAAAAAATAAAAATTATAAACAAATTTTTTCGATATTAAATCGTTCTTAATTTTAAAAGTGGTTTCAATCCGAAAAAAAATTCCGTTTTAAATTTCGGAATTAATTCCACTTTCGATCGGAATTGATAATGTGACATAACTGAGTTAGAAAAATAAAAAAAAACATTCGTATAAAATGTTCTTGATTATAAACAATTTTTGTAAAGAACATCTTTACCGTTTTATTTATGTCCGTACTGTTAGTAGCAAAGACAATGTGGTGTGGCCGAAACATTGAAAAGCTTGACACAAATCAATAGAATAACTGCCGTAATAAGGTTTATAGCTAAACTACTACTCTACTAATTTAGTGTATCTTTTCTTTAGGCATTGCTTATTTTCGAAACAATAGCAATTTTTTATACTACGAACTCTCTTTCTCGCCAAAATAACCCTCAGTTTCAGCGATTACTTCATCATTGGACTTAAGTTTCTTTCCAGCAAAACAGGAAAAGTCGCTGGGGGTAAAATCTGGAGAATACGGTGGGTGGGTAAACAACTCGAAGTCCAATTCATTCAATTTTGCTAACGTTTTCATCAATTTGTGACACGGTGCATTGTCTTGGTGAAATATGTCAATAACAAATGTTGTTTCACACAAAAGGCTATAGGAGGGAGTGGCAACCTCGCCAAACAAGGCAAACTCCCAGACTGCTGTCAAATTTATACACGTATAGTTTGAAGGTTAGTGCTGATTGAAAATCATATGGAAAAATTTGAATAACGCCAACTATGTGTCATCCTATGGACTGTTATTATCTAAAATCTTAGCCAACTGACCTTCAGCGTTCTCCGAGTGGGTAATTTTTACCTTCAAGAGAGCATTGCAAGAATCAAAGCGAACGATAGTCAGACGGTTTAAATGAGAAAGTGTACAGTTGGCCACCGCAGTCAAGTGTAGTTAATCTTTGGCGGGTCATTGAAAATGTGTGTGGTTTGTAATTGAATTTGTAGAATAAAGCACCTCAATTTTGCTAACTACTATTTATTGGCTTTATTCAAACAGTTGACGTGTGATAGATAGTATCGTCAGATTGTAGTAGCTTATAATGAGAATATACTTCCAATCTCACTAAATCTTTGAAATCGAAATTTTTTGGTTTCAGTGATCACTTACACCATTCCCACCGTACACTCTACATGTTTTTGAAGCGTCCTTTAACTTTATATTGAGTATTTCTTGAAATATTTAACAAAATTTTTAAATCAAGATAACCTTTGACATGAGCATCGAATTCAAAAATTGCCTCAAAAATGTAACGTGAATTGTCGACTTCCGAGCATGTGTTCATATTAGGGATTGCAAATGGATTATAATCGTAATCGTAATCGCTATTAATCGTACCAATCAATAATAATCGTAATCGCACCCTGCTTGTAAAAAAAAAACAGCAAACTAAATGAAGATCAAAATATAGACTTCTGTTTAGAAGCTGTACGAAAAGCGGTGAAATTAGTAAGGAACGCAATTTTATAGCAGACCAGCGTAAAGGCCCTTAATAAAGAAAAAATGCTCCCTTCAGATGCAAAAACACGTTAGATATAAATACATGTTATATAAAAAATTGACCCATAGACAATACCATTAAACAAAGATTTATTTAATTGCTCTAGACATTCATTTAAACGTTTATATGGATTTGAAAATTAAATGCATTATAATGTCTGTGATAATAAGTTAATAACAAGTGAAGAATATAAAATTGACATATGCAATCTTAGTTACAGGCAGAAATTGATAGAGCTCTCACTGAGCCTCTTCCAGTAGAAGCTTTTGATATGCTGTGACATGAATTTGTCTTATACAGCAACACAAAGACTAGAGCATGTAATATATTATTACGAAAATAAAAATGCCTAAGCAGAAGAATGCGTCGAAACTTGTATTATGGAATGATGGTCTCTTGGCTTGTGTCAAGGCTGTCACCATGACAATGTCGTAATTATTCGTGTATTTGACAGCATTTTCAATTCTACAACATTTGGGTAACACGATCTTAAATTTTTTAAATTAACGAACGACAAGAAGATTTGAAAGGGTGTAAGAGTCTTCTAGAACTTTCTAAGCCATAGGGACGCTGCTTTGCCTACGTCAGTTAGTTATAGTTTGGCAATCATTGTGTTGTAATTTATGTCATAAAGTAATTGTTTATTAAGTGGAAGTTAAAGAAGTTGCTGTATAAAGATAAAGTGTGGAAATGAAATAAAAGACTATAAATTAAAACATAAATTCGCTGCATTTATTTTGTTTAACGCAATTTAAAAGAACTTAAACGTCTTAAAATAATGTCTTTACTACACAAAGCTTTTCAAACGGTAATGCCATCTCTCACAGAATGCGAGCGAGCATTTTTAATAGCAAACAATTCTGTACAAGATTTTTGCATTTGATAGATATGACCAACGTATATTTTTTCTTGCAGGAAGTGAAATTACCATATTTTGAGTTGACTCACTTTAGCACTACGAGTGCCATCGATATGTATATTTTTGACTAGTTTTTATAAAATTAGTACAATTTAATTTTGTTTTGTTAATTAAAGAAAAAAATAAAATAAATAATTAAATAAACTGAAATTATTCAATAATCTGGATTAACGAACTTTTTTAGCCGTACTGACGATTATGAAAAACTGCGATAATAGCAAGCCCTAGTTCTTATGATACAACAATAGATTAGTGGATATTACATGGCACCTTCATTTTTTTGTAAGATGTTTGAATTACTTATACGAATTACGCTATATGCATGACACATTTCTGATTCCCTTTAATGATTCTTCTTCTTATTATTATATTCATTTATTGCTCTTATTTGCCGGCGTATTGGGCTTTAAAAGATGAAAAAAGGTTAGGAAATGATATAAACAAATTTAGCCTGAACAAACACCCGCTCATTAGCATTAGAAACTGATTTACTTACAAACTGCGTGAATCGCTCTTAAAATCTTAGGGAATTATGTAATTCGACTCATAATAGCAATATGTATATTTTTGATGAATTATGAATGAGAGAGCGAATTACGAATAAATATAGCCTCGTGAACATGCCATTACTGTTTTTTTTTTTTTCATTCATAACTAGCACTCAGGGGATGAGCCTTACTGATACAGTGCATTGTGCTGGTACTAGGAAAATAAGTTGTGGGAAGAAGAAAAGAGGGAGTAGCGTTTATGGACGTTTGACTTGAACTTACTCATGTCGTAATTGGCAGGGAAGACTATCGCGTGAAGATTGTTCCACAAGCGAATAGTGCGACTAAAGTATGAGTTTTACCTATAATGCGTTGTGCGATCCGCCTAACAATCAACTACAAAGGGACGGGCACTACGAGAAATAGTACAATGAAACTCACGCCATATTGCGACGGTGCTTTAACGAATCGAAAGAATTGTCTACCCTGCCGTCATTAATAAGCAACTTCGCCCTTTCCTGTAGCGGTCAAGACGCTCCTGCCACGGCCCATATATGAGAGTTGTATTCAAATTTAGGTCGGATATAGGTCTTGTAAATATTGATGAGGTCAGATGGAGTGAATTATTTCCTACACCGTCTTAAGAAACCGAGACACTTGAATGCTTTTTCCGACTCTCGAAATATATGATCATTCCAACGAACGTCACAATGAATTCTTTTGCCCAGAGCATCAAGAGTATTTTATTCTTCAATGTTTACATTACCCATTGACTCATATGATACCACAACACCACTTCTGTGTGTTACAAAATAAACATTGGGTCTTACGTGCATTAAAATCTACCCTGTTTGCACGATCGCAATCAAATATTTTCGCCAAGTCATTTGTGAGTGTGTCATTCATATTCCGCCTTTTCGCCACAATCTCCAAGAGATACGGCCTACGAACAAAGGCGTATGAATGACAAATGCTGCTGTCATCTGCAAAAGAGTAGATGGGATTGAGAGTAAGAAGAAGAAAGTCGTTTAGAAATATGAGAAATAAAGTGGGAGAAAGAACAGCGCCTTACTATACCTCTCCTTTATAGTGCGACTTCTAAGAAAGCTCGATATAAATCGAAAAAAATAGATCCCAAGATTGCTGACAAGTCTGATCTCGGATTTAACACGAAACCATCACAACACACAAGATTAAGGGAAAAATTAGAGAGTGAGGTTTTTAGGTCACAGTAAATTATAAAGGCTAAGTCGGGTTTGCCTGCGAACAAGGCCATGGCTGCTATTTTGTGGTAGTATCAAGTTTAAGAGGTAAAGTTTAAAAGGTGTCCAAACTTGTTACTTCTAGTGTCGGTAGTCACTTCCCTCAATTTATAGTATGAGACAGAAATGTTTAAATAAGTTAGGAAATAACAACTATACAAATTTTTTCGCTTAATTGTTATCCATATGGTAACTTAATTTATAGTGTACGACGATAGCAATTAGTAAAGTATGGCAACACTGATAAACGGTAATACACACCACGTGATCAAGAAATTAAAAAGTGATTTACACAATTTGGTCGCATTTGCTATAATTCAATAAAATTATTTTTAATATTAAACAAAATACAGTCATTTTTCAAAATTTCTTGTATAAAATTAAGTAAAAATTTTAAATCCGGAACAAGAATATGAATTAAAATAAAGTTTAAAATTTTAATTCTTATAAAGAATATTCAATACGAAGAAGATTAGAACCGAAGCCGACAAATTTCTTACGAAAAGCTAAAAAATGGGTTGTCATATAAAATAGCGAACATTTTAACGTATCCTGCACTATGTTCTGGACGTGGTTCAATTCTATCGTTAATAGATAGACGCACTGTACAGAGTCTAATTGCATCTGGAGAAGCCAGTAGTCCGTGGGAAATGCAACAAAAACAGTCTTCATGCTATGAAATCAACGTTTCTAAGCGCACTACTCTAAGAGAGATGAATAGATGCGGCATTCATGCAAGAAAAAGAATTAAGAAACCACTTTTGACAGAAAGATACAAGGCTCTCAGATTAGCGTTTGCAAAAACTTATAAGAACTAGACCTTTATCAATTGGGAAAAAGTTATCTGGACAGATGAACCGAAAATTAACCTATTTGGTCCGAATACGTTTACCTAAATACATTTACAGAAAGTCTAGTGATGTTATGCCGACTATGATGTTTTTCCATAGAAGGCGTAGGAAGACTTCATAAAATTAATGGTGATATGAATGCTGAAAGGTACATAGATATTGTCATGTCGTCATATTTGGAAAGTTTAAAAGACTGGAGTCGAATTGTTGAAAAACATGTTGATGCAACAAGATAACGACCCTAAGCACAAGGCTAAAATTTCTGAAAGCTAATAAAATTTCATTGCTGGATTGGCGCCATCAATCGCTGGATTTAAATATCATTGAAAATGTATGGGGTGTTCTTAAACCTCGAGTTTACAATTATCAACATTCGTTTAAAACCACCACAGAGCTTTGGGGGCGCTGCCATGAAGTCTGTACATCTATAACACGAGAATAATGTTACAAACTGGTTGATGCAAAAGGATGTTATAGAAAGTGCTAAAGAACAAATTTATTATCTCCGCCAAATGTGCGTTAATGTGTTACAATTAGTTTTACATTATTTCTGAAGTATTATTCAATTAATGTTTTATCTTTAGTTAAAAATTATATCAAATCAATGTTGTTTTCAAAAAAATAAAACGTTTTTTTAAGTATTCTTTAGATCTTAAATACTTTGTTACAAGTCGTAAAATTATGGCCTTCACTTACACAATTTTGTCTCACACTGTATAACGATCTTTTTCAGATATCGCTTTTACTGAGTGGCTATAAATATACCGCAAGGCTCTGTTTTTTCTTCCAAACTTACATTAATATTTTTTAGCGACTTTCTTTAAACATCATTTGTCATTCATATTATTTTGATCATAGGCCGAGCCTTTTGAAAACTGTGAAACGATCTTATCGCGAAAGTTTTTCCTGTCATCATAAGCTCAAATCAAATGTTCATGAATAGTATTGTGTGCATATAGAACAGTATTTCCCTACCCGTCATATCGAGGATAATGACGGTGAACGTGTTAGCGAAAGTGCCTTCATACATCCGACCTAAATACGTAGTTGACTAAAGGCGAAGTTGATATATTTAACGTGTTCAATCGACCGGTACGCCCGATTTTATTTCTAATGTTGTGAGTTGCTTGAAAAACTAAACATGTGTTCTTTTCTATAGTAGATTTTGTTCCGAAAGCTAGTGTGTAAATTGTAATTGGTAACTGAGATAAAAGGTAAAGCTAATAATGGATTCAGTGACAAAATGGAGGCCTATTGTAAAATAGGTTGAAGCCGATAAAGTTATACTAAGAATTCAATTAACTACCAGTGAACGAATACTTCGCGGTGTGATTGCCTTAAATAAAGAAACGATGGAGATGTCTTTACTTGCAAGTGCCGCACAAAGCCTCTTGGCTTGTTCTTGGCACTTAATTCAGACATATTTATGTTAAATGTAAATTTATTTTATATTCTTTGTTATACCCAAATATTGAACAATTTTTTTTGTCAAGAAATTATTTTAGCAAAAAGCAAAGTATGATTCTTTTCCAACTCTGTTCACATATTCTTTTTTAAACTCATATTTGCTGCTTTTAATTCTTTCCCGAGATTTTTTTCCTTACGATTATTTTTTTAAATACCTACATAATAGACAGTGTTTATGCAACATAGCTGTGTAATATTAAGAAAAAAAGAAAAATCTTACCCAGGATTCATTGTTATGAATATTGAACATGTTGGATCTAAACGAAGCATTGTATCTTCAAAGAAGAATTTAACAACTTTTCTACCAATCGCTCTCTGTATGGTTAATATTTGTTGAGCTACGACAGACAATACTTCCAAATCGATACGATTGAATTCATCGAAACATGCCCAAGCGCCAGATTGTGCTAAGCCCTAGAAAAAGTAGGAAAAATAAAAAGCAAAAATATGAAAATAATAAAAATATTTGTATTTTACTTTATTTTTTATTTATTTATTTTTATTTCTTATATAATGATAAGGAAAGACGATGAGGACAAAAGCGCTTCGACTATTCGTATAAAGAAAAATAAAGGAAATTTTTCTGTTCATTTGGTTGCTTAAAAATATATGGAAAAAATACATAAATAAAATGCCAAATACGGTGTAAAAGCGATTAAAAACTATTTTGTAAAGGAGGATGTTTTTAGTAAAAAATTGAATAAAATTCTTTTGTTGAGATATTTTAAAATTTATGTCAATAAAAGCCATATATAATTGAGATGTTTAGAAAAATAAAAAATAATAAATATAAACTTATGTAAGGAAAATATAGAGCATAATATGAAGTTTTTATTTACAAAACTAAGCTCAAGTAACAATGAAAGGAAGACTTTTTTACTGCCAAAAATTCTTTTTTAAATTCGTTTTTGAAGCAAAAGAAAATCTGAAGGTACAGAGATCAAGCCAATAATCAATTATTCCAACGTTTTTCTTACTTTTTATTTTCTCAGGATAGGCGTTTGTTTCAACGACCCTTTTGACCCAAGTCCCTTACTATCAGGGTTGGCTTTTATTGGGTTTTATAACTGCTTAATAATTTTGTTGAATTTAACCATAACTTTATTTGTTACGTTTTTTAATATATATATTTGCAATTTTGCACTCTTGATCGGATCAAGGAGGCGTTGTGTACTATGGGCTGCTAAAGCAAACTGCAAATACTTCCTTTGAATCATGCATTATGAGAAAAACGGCCGGAATACAAAGACAGACGTGATTAAGTTATTATTTTGCATGACAATGGTCATGTCGCAAAAGATGCCAAACGATTGTCAGAAACGCTCAAGAGGCGTACCCGCCGTATTCATCCAACATTGGTCCATCTGAATATTGACTGTTTCACGGATACAATATCTTTAAGCACGTAACTGAATCACTTCTTTTCAAGAAATATAAAATCGGCTTCAAAGTCGGATCGCCTCAAAAGACGAGAGTTTTCTGAAACGGGATTCTGAAATTGGCTGAGAGGTGAGAAATAGATGTAATCAGCAATCTAATTCGCTTTTATTTTAATAAATTTGTTAATTAATTTTGTTAATTAATTATCTTTTTTCAGTTAAAAGCAGGACCGACTTAATTTGTAATGCCAATATGTAAATTGTATTTATTTTTGTTGTAAATAAACTACGAAAACCTTCAAAAAAACCAACCCGGTTTTTTTTTAATATAATACCCAATTAAGGCCGGTTGGGTTTAATTAGGTTACCCAGTTGGTTGCCAACCCTACTTACTATCCAACCTTTTCTTTAAATTAGGTAGCATGAAATGTACCCAGCGTTACCAAATGTGCATATTTATCTGTATTTTGCAGTCGTTTTAAGCACTGAGCAATTTTGAAGCGCAGATTTTGCAGTTTTCAATATTGTGATATTCACTTTAAATTTTGTTATTTTAATTCCAATTTCTAAAGTAAAAATTACACCATATTTGCTTAATATGGTGTAGCTGTGTCTTTTGACCGATGATTACAAAGAAAAAGAGAATTCGCATATTGTGTGACACTCACATTAAGTCGTTTGAAAGAGTTTTATTAGCCTTACCTAAAGCTATTTTTATTGTTTTTGTTAGTTTATTCAATAAACTAAACCGTTTTTGAGTTACGCTAAAATGTGTACTCGTATAACCATAATGTACTTAACAAAATTTTCGTCAAGTTTCGTTCAGTTTCATTTGTTTTAGTTTCGAGCTAAACTGATCGCACTATACGTACATAAACAGCTGTTTGTGTGTTATATGCAAAACTATAGCAAAAGAAACACGTTACAATGGATGCTTTTACTTCTAGTTGTCACTGCAACAGCAACGATTGAACATGCGTAGCGGGTGTATACAGATTTATTAGTTTTTATTTAAACTGTATTAGTATTTCTAATAATACTTAAATTTTTACACTTTTCATTGAGTTTTTGACAGTAGCCTAAGTAAGCAAGGGTATATTATGGTTGGGCCTTAACTCTCATACAATTGTTTATTATTTAAGCTGACATTTTCGTTTAGTTTAATTAGACAAAAGTGTGATATCTTTCAAAAATTACTCTAATAAGGTCTTACAAAAATTAGTTTCAAATAACTAGAGAGTCCTTTGGGTAATTAGTTGGTCTATAAATATCTCTCCAAAACGCTATTTATTTTTAAGCGTGCATTATAGCGTTTAGTTCCTAATAGCGCCCAACATTAATTTATTAAAATTTTTTATTGATATTTCCTAAATACTTTAAATAAGCATGATTTTCATGTATGTTTGTATGTCAATTTTAACCAATTTGTTAACCTCAGCAACCAAAAAAAAAAAAAATTCCATAATTAATTTATTAAATGTCGCATAATTTCACTCTTTTTTCTATTCTTTCCTTAATTAAACATGTTGAAACTCTTTCTTTATATTCTTTTAGATGAAAAAGATTCGAAGACTCATTATAATTGTATCACTTAAGTATTCCGTAGAACACCCATGCATTCAACGGCCATATCAGGCATAAAGAAACACTGTAACAATTATAAGCTTATCATGTGATATGGTTGGTGGTGGTGGTTTCACTGAATGTTACCAGCTTTTTGATATTCTTCACTAACGCTACACTCGTATAAGGCCTAATTGAGAAAATCTTTTAAGTGGTTTGATTTGAAGAGGCTCTCCTGCAACTAATGAAGTTAAAACACTTTAACAACAGCAAAAATAACAACAATAACAACTACTAATACTTCCACTACCACCACACACTACACATTGTGTAATCGTATCAATCAAGGTTAGAAAGATGCTAACATTTGCTTAGTTTAATGGATGATTAATTAATACAGTTAACAAGAGGCCACTTCAGTCAAAAACAAAAAAGTCTCTCTCAAAGCATATGTTGGTTGTGTGTTCGAGGGACAAAAACATTCAAGAGGTTAAAAGTTGCTAAACAGCTAAAACCGTTAGTTAAGTTCAATCGAATCGTTAATGTATATAAACTAGCTGCTGTTGGTGGTAAAACATATTCAAGACCAGTCATTTGACTAACAAACACCGCTTGAAAAAGAAAACTATTTAAAGCAGTAGTGTCTTCTATCGCTTAAATCACAGGCCACACAGTTAGGTTGTAAACATTAAAATGGTAAGTATCCCCCTTATCACCTTTAATGCATCCAAAAAATAAAGCTCAGAGATTGTTAATTCATATTTGCAGAGAATTTTCGTGGTAGCATTTGCTATATTGGCTGTAGCTGCTTCAGCTGCCATTGATAGTCCGCTTAATGAATATTTACCACCACCAGAAGACCCTGTTACTTTAAAATCTATCAACACTGATGATTCCTCATTGTTCACCGAAGACGGCTATCGCTATAAGACTCAAAGACGATTAAAGTACCGTCATCGTCGTGATGTTTCCGAAATTGCTAATGAGTATTTGCCCCCTGCAGAGGAAACAGCTACTGAAGCTGTTGCTGAAGTTAAGTCTGCGGAAGATTCCACTGTCTTGGGTGAAAATGGCTACGAATACAAAACCATACGTCACTTGAAGTACCGCCAACGTCGTGATGTTTCCGAGGTTGCCAATGAATATTTGCCCCCTGCTGAGGAATCAGCTACTGAAGCTGTTGCTGAAGTTAAGTCTGCAGAAGAACCGGAAGATTCCGCTGTCTTGAATAATAATGGCTACGAATACAAAGCCGTACGTCGCTTGAAGTACCGTCATCGTCGCGATGTTCCTGAAGTTGCCAATGAATATTTGCCCCCTGCTGAGGAATCAGCTACTGAAACTGTAGCTGAAGTTAAGTCTGATGAAGGACCTGTGGATTCCGCTGTCTTGGGTGATAATGGCTACGAATACAAAACCGTACGTCGCTTAAAGTACCGTCATCGTCGCGATGTTACTGAAATTGCCAACGAATATTTGCCTCCTGTTGAGGAATCAGCTTCTGAAGCGGTTGCTGAAATTAAATCTGCTGAAGAGCCTGAAGATTCTGCTGTTTTGGGTGATAATGGATACGAATACAAAACCATACGTCACTTGAAGTACCGCCAACGTCGTGATGTTTCCGAGGTTGCCAATGAATATTTGCCCCCTGCTGAGGAATCAGCTACTGTAGCTGTTGCTGAAGTTAAGTCTGCGGAAGAACCGGAAGATTCCGCTGTCTTGGGTAATAATGGCTACGAATACAAAACCGTACGTCGGTTAAAGTACCGTCATCGTCGCGATGTTACTGAAGTTGCCAACGAATATTTGCCTCCTGCTGAGGAATCAGCTACTGAAGCTGTAGCTGAACTTGAATCCGCTGAAGAACCTGAAGTTTCCGCTGTCTTGGGTGATAATGGATATGAATACAAAACTGTACGTCGTTTGAAATACCGTCTTCATCGTCATTAGTGTTGTTTGTTGTAGTTTTTAATTTTTAAGCAATTTAGATCAATTCTAGCTAATAAATAATTTACCTTGAAAAATTTACCCAATGCCTTGTAATCCAAACCATCTGAACAGTTGAATACGACACATTTTTTAGCAACTGATTTTGCTAAATCTTTAGTGGTTTCAGTTTTGCCAGTACCGGCCGGACCTTCGGGTGCACCACCCAGACAAAGTTTTAAAGCACCCATCAATGTTCTATAAATAATAGAAAACATAGAAAGAAACTTCGCTTCAATATATTTGCTGACAATGAATATTTTGTTTTTGTGTTTTTACGAAAAAGAAATTAGTTTCGGTGTCACTCATATGATGTAAGCTTCCCGGATATTAATGTATTAGCAGGCCATGATTTATGTGAGAACAAGTTTTTAAATAAAAGCAATGATAAAAGTGCATTACAAGTTCATACAAGATGCATAAACGAGAGTGATACGTACATATATTCGGCTGAAATATATTTTATAGTCATGTATGTATGATTACCTGTAACAACGATCCGTGAGTGGTGTTACCACCAGTCTAGGGGTATTTCCCAAATATTCCATACCATACTTAACATCTGTCACTACACAACTGACACATACCCAATCATCGCCACGTTCTATATAAAATGAAAAAAAACAAACAAAATTTTAATTTTTTTATGGAGAAAGTTGCGCATACTTTCAGTGGTTTTCCAATAATAACGCAACTGGCACAGCCAATCGAAATCTAGCAGAGCAGCAACCTTATTATTCTTTACATATGTCACCACGTCGCGGTCTGAAAGAAAATGAAAATTTTAGAAAAAATATTCATGTCAAAATTCGTTTATACAGATAATTATTACCATGCACATCTAATACGATTAAGGCCTCAATTGTTATCCGTGTATTACTGCTTAAATCGGTGCGCACTAAATTTACTAGATCAGCTATTTGTTCTGTTGTTTTGGTTTCATACTGAGGCAAAGCATTAGTTTCTATGGCTTCTTCAACCTAAACGTAGAGAATGAAAGTTGTATCAACATGTGATTTTTAAAAATTTAATTGTTTCTTACTTCGTAAGTCCAGGCCATACATGATATACCCAGTACTACTTGTCCTGGCCATGATACCACCCATTGTATACGTTCTACAAGATAATAATCTTCCCAGGCATATTTCATTTGCTCCTTGACACTGTCCAACATGGTGGCTTCCACTTCTTTAAGCCAGATTTCTACTAAACCCTAGAAAGAAACGAAAAAAGACAATTTAACTTAAAAATGCGAAAGTCGCAACAGATGGCAAATCTTTTACAAACAATTTGGGTTTTTAATAACTCATACGGCATTTGGAGGGTAAATATTGTTTATTTTTTGCTTCTAAATTACGAATTTTTAGCCAATTACGTATCGATTGTTCACCGAAACTTATACTGAATTTGTTTCATCGATTTCGAAGTGCAACAGGCGGTTTATGCGGTTTAGAGGTGATGATTTTGATTCTGGAGGTAAAGACCGTCCGAGTCAACTTAAAAATTTGAAATGATAATTTGTAGGCATTACTCCATGAAATGTGTTGTCAAACTCAAGAAGAAATTTCAAAATCATTGGGAAAGTAGTACAAATTTTAAAAATGTTTGCGAAGAGCAGGATTCTTCTATATAAAAGCAAGGAGTTCGGGTAACACAAAAGTTAAAATCGAGAAACGATTTAGAATGGTTACGCATCTCCGAAATGCTGCCTGAGAACCGTAAAGCAAGTAATTTTTGTACCAAATCTTTACTGGCAATGAAAAATGGTTATGTTACGACCCCAACCAACCAGCCGAATATTTGACTACTATTTGTTCCGACTTATGCAGAACACTCTCACAGCTATAGGCTTTACTTCAGATGAGGATGTATTTGGATTCGTTCTTCGCCTTAAAAAGAAGCATTTTTTTGCAAAGAATATGTATTAGACTGGTCTCTATATGTGGCAGATTTTTTTTTTTTTTTAATTTTCAATGCGGCACGTGTTAGAATTAAGATATCGATTTCAAATTTTCACAGAATACTTTTCTTTTATTAAAAAGAACAGTTTAAGCTTGTCACCATTAAAAAAATTTAATTTTGAAAAATAAGTACCAGTCAAATATTTATGTTTTAGGCAACAGTAGTCAATACTTTAAACAAATTTATATTTGGCAAAGGAGCCTCAGGGAATAACTGGAGACAATAAGAACTTGAGATCATAAGCTAAACTGCTTAAGCAATTTAATAGAATTTGTTGTTTTCCAATGATGATGTTTTAACAGGTTTTTGTTGTTTTGTAAGCAACTGTAAAAGTTTTTTTTTTGTAATTGTTTTGGTGTTTGAAAAATAAATTTTATTTTTAAACTTAAGTTCACCATTGAGACTATGAATCGAGTTTGAAAACTCCCTCCTTGGGAGGGAGTTTTTGGTCGTAGAACGCAATATTAGGAACTTATGGGAAAACTCGCATGGTTCCGCATTTCTCAAAGCGAAAATTCACGCCATCAAAATATGTTCATTATTCAAATTGGACAGAAAGTATAAGAGGCAGGATTTAGCCATACTGTCTGATAGCCAAGCCGTCATTGAAGCTTTTATTCCTTATGAAATTGATGCAATATGACACTGCTATCGAGCCATTTGGGTAGGGCAAATACGGTCAGCATGCAGGGTTAAGCGTCGTGTTAGAGTTCATTGAAAAACAGGCAGCTGAGCTGGCCAGTAAGGTAGCTTCTACGCCACTAAATGGTTCAGAACATTTCTGTGCAGTGGAAAGATGAGTTTGAAACGGTCAGCATAGAGTGTGGATAACAAGAGGTGTATACTTTTCTCAAGACAAACGAGTTTAAGACTGTTCAAACTTATGACAGCAAACAAGGTCAAAGAATTATAATCAGCTTTTTGACCGGTCATTTCGGACTGAATAAACATTTGAATAGAAGGGGAGTAGTTTCTGTAAGGAGGAGACTAAATCACCAGAGCACATACTTGGTATATTACAAGAACTAAAAAGAAAGAAAAGGAATTAATGAAATCTACCGAGAGCTTTCGAAGTATTGCTTACTCAGCCATATAAAAAGCACATCGATGCGGAAAGCAGTCAGTTTAAGTGAAGTAAACTCAGCGAGTAGAATTTAAGCCAGTGTTCGGCACACTAATATTAATGCATTTTACAATTGTTTATTTTTGGTTTTTTTTTTTTTGCCTATGCGTGTGCCTACGTACGTGTGAAAATAGAAGAGCAGTAGCGCTTTGCTTGAATCTTGTTTAAGCAAATACTATATATGTACTTATAAAATTGTTGCGCTGCCATACGTCTAGTTTTTAGCACAAAAATCAGCATGGGATAACATAAGAGAGTATGTTATTCTTGTCTTGGCGGAGGGCAGTATCGCGAAAAAGAGAATAAGTTGAAACATACGTAAATACGTATTATGTATGCATGTATATATGTGATATCAAATCGTTTTTTGTATCTTTTTGGTGATCTTCCATATACAAAATAATAGAACTAAATAAGAAAATGAGTTTTAGGTTGAAAAATATATGTTTTATTAATATATAAATACAAATTGATCGACTCTCATCAAAGTGCTGCTTCTTTATAAAAAACATTAAAAATAATAAATTATATAGCTGAGTCAAGCAAAGAGCTGCTCTTCTCTTTTGTTTTCGCACGTACGCCTCACACGCATAGGCAATATATAAACAAAAAGAAGCAAAGAGAAAACAAATGGAGAGTGAGAGGTCCTTAAATTACTACCACAATTGTAAAATGCATTTGTATATTTTGCCTGACTCTGGTTTACATGCTAGTGAGCAACGGAGCAAGAAAATGTGATTTTGTTCTCCACTTCATTAACAAAAATAAGTTATATTTGCAAAAAAAAAAAAAAAAAAAATGCGAAATATAACAGAGAAAAAGTTTTTTGTTGTCTCTTGCTACTTCTCCCTTGCATCAAAAAGAAGAACAAAATTTTGCTTTTTTTTTTTCAAAAACAAAACATCTCTATATTATATAGTTTTTGCCTTAAGTAAAGTAAACAATCGGCTTGGAAGATCTTTAGGTAGAAAAATCTGCCGAGTAATTTTTGTTGTTAACACAAAGTGTGAAAACAGAGAGAGTAATAAACATACATAAGTATAGAAATTGTTATTGCTCTTGAAAAGGTTTCGAGCAGTGGAACACAAAACTGTGTTAATTTTAACTGCAATCTACGAACTCGTAAATAAACGTTTTTAAAAGATAAAAACGTAACAATGATAATAATTCCATACAGAAGAATACGGGAGTAACGCAAGTAGGCGAGTTTTTTTTACCTACCTTACTACAGTAGATAGCGAGCTAAAATTACTGGCACCAACTGACATCTCGAAGTTTGTCGAATAATAAATTCACATTTTACAATGAATTACCAAAATTTGCCAAAAAAAAGCAGACATAGTTGGAGCTTTTTAAATACCCTATAATGTCGACAATGGATTTGCAATTTCAATATTGAAACTCTATTTTGAATAAAAATGTGCTTTCACAAAAAAATTTAATTTTTACTTACATTGGCTGATTGCGGATTAATTTTTCTTACAAGTTGGACCTTCTCTCCCTCATCCGATATCATTTGAGTGATTTCCATATTATCATCAAAGGTTAGCATAGATATCTGAAAAGTAATTTTTTTTACTATATTTTCAAAATATATCTCATATTATAACTTACACCCTCAAAGCATTTCTTCAAATGTGGTTGTACCCTTAGAGGATCTTTAGTTTCTGATAAAATCTCCAATAGCTCATCGTTAGATAAGAAAAAGAAGCGGGCAAAAAATAGACGTTTCTGTTCCAAATAGGTATTTAAACCTTTCTGAACAGTTTCCAAGTCGGCCACTGCTTTCTTAAATATATCCAACATATCCGGATAATCTGTAGCGGCCAAAACATGTAAATCAGCTACAGTGTGTCGCATAATTCTACGCCAAATTTTATCGACCGATTTAAAATTGCGTCCTTCCAAAGGCATTTGACGCATTATATCTTCCGATGAGAATATGGGCTCTAAATACATCCAGCTAATTTGAAGCTTAGTCCATGTATCGATAATGTTCTGTATAAGAGTCAAACGATTTTCCCAATCATCGGCTTTGGTGCCAAGAGCTACAATGAAAGGCGATCGCTTCATGGCCTGTGTGCGCATAATATGATCATCCAGTTGCGTTTGTATATCATCTAAGGCGGCTAGTATGTAAGTATCTGAATCACGGTATGGCAAAACATCAAAGCAAACATCTTTCCAATCCCTTTGCATACCATTTAGCAATTGATTCAAATCATATTCCTTGCCTGCTGCTATTGAAATTTCCTCAACTTGTGGCAGTATGGTCAAAATGCCACAGTCTAACATATCCTTAAGGGATGGATACAAATCCGGATTGCATTCTTTGCCCAAAATTTTTGATATCATGTTCCAATGGCGTCTTTCTAAGCCATGCCGGCAAATGGAATCCAATATTGGCAAATTGGCACGAAATTTGTCAATTTTTAGACGCACTTGTTCTGCTACTTTTTTAGCCATGGGATTATTAGCCAACTGGCGAGATAGTTTGTACACAATCTGTTTTTCAAAAAGAAACAATAATAAAAAAAGTGTTTAGCAAAGAAACACAAATTGCAAAGGAAACAACTCAACAAAGGAAGCGCGCAAAGCCTAGCGACCAGAATAAGAATTTCTCAAAGGAAGGCAATTGCACAGAACAATTCGATGACGATGGCGATTGATACTTTGCTGACAAGAGTAAAAGTAATTAAATTGTTGTAAAAATTCAAGATTCCCTTCAAAATAATATCTTTAGAATTTAAATATTTTTGAGAAAAATGACAACAACAAAAATATATCAACATGCTAATGTAACGTTAAGCAGCATCAACTTAAATCGCTCTAATTAACCTTAGCTTCTCTCGTTTGCCAGGGTGCAAATTAATAGTTTTGCTGAAAAAAAAATTCCTTTTCTGTTTAATTTCTCCATTTTTTTCTAATTTGATGGCAGAGTGTTTCAATCTCGTTTTAGTTCTTCTGTTTTCTTCATTTTTTGTTTCATGGCTTGTTCATGTTGTTATTTTTCATCAATTGCTTCCTACTTACCCTAAACATACTCTCGACTTCCTCTGTTATACCATCCGCATTCAAACATTCGAATCTTTCGTACATCCTGTAAAAACACGTCAAGTATAAAAATGGCATCAGAATCAACAACATTTTGCAAGATGATACGAAAAATCAGATAAAAAATATACATAAGCATAGGAAGGCAAAATAATAAAAAATAAAGCAACAATCCCATTTACATTATCACTATGAGGCACAGTGATACATGTAGAAAAATTTTAGGAGACAATTTTCTCAATGCAATATATTAGACTGGTCCTTATTTTCCAAAATCAACATTTTTTAATGTGGAACCTCTTAAAATGTTGTTTAATGTAAAAATAAAGTATTCTGTGAAAATCTACAATCGATATCGTAATTTTTATTTTCATTTCAATTTTTTATTGGGGAACCTCTTAAATTGTTATTTTTATTAAAAAAGTATTTAGTGAAAACTTAAAATTGATATCTTAATTTTGTAATTTTATTTTCTTTTTCCAGTAGGTGGCGTATTTTTCTAATCTTTCTGATGTCTGATGTTTGTCATCATCGCCAGAGGAATTGTCTGGAGGGAAGTTGAAGCCTCCTTATTAAACATACGGAGGAAGTTATAGTGGATTAATCGTCTACTTAGCTTGAAAGATCAAATTGATTATAGAAACTGAAATAAAACAATGGATGCTTTGTGGAAAGCCAATATGCTCCCTAGAGGAGTGACAGGGAAAAAATCTTAATTTTAACACGTGCCGCATAGAGGTTAAATTTTATACCTATAGGCGCAATGTATGTACGTTGCATTAAACTGGTCCTTTTATTGCACAATTTTTTTTTTAATTTTTCAATAGGAAAAACGACTTTTTAGTGATTAAGCCAAATGATAAATATTTTTCCAAAAAGCCATTAAATATTTCATAGAGTAGACCTTTTTTTCGAGCTAAACCGTCATCTTTGTCGTCTTCAATTTCTTTGCCATTTATTAATACACGGAATTTTTCACCCATTCGTTGCTTTTCTTTAAAAGGTAGATTTTCATCAAAAATAAAAAAGAGGACTGGTTCATCTGCCAAGTACTAAAGATGAAATATATTTTATTTCAAATTTTTCATACAAAACTTCCATAAAATAGATTTTAAATATATTTTATTTTTTATTAATATGGGTGTTATTGTTTAGTTATCCAGTTATTAAATTGAGTTACTGTATTTCGCTTTTTCAGCGTTGATAAAAAGACCAGCTTTTTTAAGTATTTCTGAGATCATTTTAAAAGCGTTTCTTTCGCTTTCCACCATCATTAGTATTATAGTCCTCATAAGCGCAAATCTGAAACGCTTTATTGAAAACAGTACCATTTGAAATTAAATCTAGTATTTTGGCGTGGAAAACTAGGATAAATGTCAGAGTGGAGAACACATCTCCTTGTTTCACTCCTGTTCATTCTGCAAGAGTACTTTTCCACCGTTACTGTCAGGGTCATAACTACTAGAATACCGAGTAGTTGTAATGAATATTTAATTTGACTCCAGCCAATGCAATCAAATGCCTGTTTAAAATCCATGAATAGATTTATAATTTTCTTTTTTTTATTCGAGTAATTTAATTTTATAATAAAACCCTGAACGAATGTAAAACGGTCTCTTGGAAATCTTGCTTGATGATCGTCAATCTCCTCCACGTATACTTTCAAACCGTCATAAAATACACTGGTCTACAAAAGACAAAAAATGTTTTCGCCTTTAAATAAAACTATATGGAATATAATAATTTTGATGCGCTGAATTCAAATCCGTTTTCATTTTTTTTCCATCGGGCTCAAATTTTTTCACATGGGCGTGGCAAATTTTTCGTCCAAAAAATGGTGGTTATGTCAAAATATTTTATCATTACTTAAAAACGACTTGACCGACTTTAATGAAAGCACCAGCAAATGTTTAGGAAAAAAATTTTCTATAAATCAACTGTTGTTGCTAATTCGCATAACATCCCATGAAGGAACATAGGGACTTCTCTCAGTCACTGATCTGCACCCGATTTTTTTTTTTTTTTTTTTAACTCATTGAAAGGGACCTACAGTTTAAAGACGGCTCAGAACGCAAATGCACTTAGAGAAGTTTTCAATAGTAGTGGTACTCATAAGCAGTTACTAGCTAATATTATGAGGTGATACTGCTGTCGAAAAACTTTTTTCTTTTATTTTAAGATGGTCTGGCCTGGTATTGAACCGACGACCTTTTGGTTGGTAGGCGGGTGTCTTACTTACCATACCACAGCGGCACACATAAATCAACTGAATAACTGGTTTTTGTATTTTGAACAGTTTCGGAGTTACTCATAACTTAGTTGCGAAAAAAAATTTTTTTCGCTCAAAATTAGAGCAATTTTTTTTTCTTGCAAAATTAGTAGAAATATTATTTCTTTTATTTGCAAAAAATTATAAAAAAAATTCCTAGAATATAAATTTTATATTTTCAGTATTTAGATGAAGGCAGATTTGTTAAAAGTAAAATAACCTATAAAGGTAGGTGACTACATTCAATTCTGGGCTATGCTATGGTTCAGGTAGGGACCAACCAAACTTTGCATTACCAGGTGTTTGCTTTAGATCGTTGTCTTGGTAGAATGGGAATATTTATCAATATTCTTTTCAAAAAGTCGGATAAACAAATTTGTCCACTTTACCATAAAAAATGTGAATTTTAGTCACGAGCATTCAAAATACAGTCCCAAACCATCCCTCATGATTAGCAGTAGTTTTTGTATTTTTGTGACTAAATTCGGTTTGGTTTGCAAATCAGGAAAATTCGTATGTCAAATTTCGTATATCAAAAACTCAAAGTATAGCGATTAAAGCAAACGGTAGAACAAAAAGTAAAATTACACGCAAATTACACACACACACAATGAAAAATTGCACACCATATGGCAACACTGCTGATACTACATATCACATCTGGTCTTTGTGTCACTTAATAATTTTTATTTTTTTCTTCCTCTTAACCACTGTGCGTAGAGTTATTGCACTGCCAGTTATTTGTATTGCAAAAAAATCAGAAAATGGAAATGCATTTAACAAACCAGAATTGAAAAAATAAGAAATTGCAGGAGGAAAAAAATGAAAGAAATCAAAGAAAAACAGCAACAACAACAACAACAACAACAACGGTAAAAGCAGAATGTTGTAAATCATGCTTATATTTGCCGCTAGCCTAACATGCTTGTATTGCTTTTTCAGTTGTAAAGAGGTCAATTGTATCACCAGTATGACTATTATACTGGCTCAACGTCATTGCAACATCATGTTGCAGCAAGAAAAGTGGGAAGTGGGAAGAAAAAAGTAAATTAAACATAAAAAAAGAAAAAATGACGGCTGTTTTGTCACACCACTTGATTTTCTGCCTTTTAACTCCATCCCCCAACTGACCCATTCAAGGAGAGAAAACGAATGAATGCAAATGGAAATGTATCGGTTGCAAGTATCTGTGTTAAAGATCCTGTCTGATGGTATGTTATTGTATGTAAAAGATTTTTATCATGTATTTCTTAGAAATTTATGCTCGTAGATCTAAGTATTGAAAAAACTATTCGTTTTTGTTTTAAGTTTTATTTTAGCATTTTTAAGGCTTAAAAGACGTTAATAAAAGAAGTTATTCCTTCATTTTCTTTTAAGTTTTTTTTCTTCTTTAAATCAGTTAGGCTCAGTTAAGGGCGTACACTGTCGCTTACTTGACTAAGTTTAAGCATTTTTTTAAACTTTTTGTTTCTCTAACAGTTTACCCTAAGAAAATAAATGATTTAAACCAGTCATGAGCTTTTCATTGGGCTTTTGTCCCCGATCAACTCACATGTATTTTTACGCTCTTGCTTTTAGTTGTCACTGAAACAGCGACAAGCGCACATGTGTAGGGGTGTATGTTTATTTTAAGTTACAATCAAATAAGAAAAAGGAAAAATAAAGCGTTTGTTGAAACTAACAAAGTCAAAATAATGTCAGCAATTTTATAAGAAACTATAGTAAGGCTCGCAGTTTCGCCGCAGTTAGTGTTCTCGACTCGTATATAATTAGATCGAAATGTCACCTCAGTTACATTCGCTCACTAGCCCATCTGGAACAATATCATGTCGAATTGATATGGGTTCCGAGTCATGCGGGCATCCGAGGGAAAGAAATTGCCGACATGTGCTCTACTATAGAGTCTTCTCTGTCTCTCGTACAGGGGAACGTGCATGTCCACCTATGTGCGTCGTCGACTTTGTTGGATAATTGGGCATTGAGAGGGATGAACTATCATCACTTGTAGAATATCCAGAATGACTTGCCCTTCTCAAACTATGGAAAGGACTAGGTTTTCAATAGTTACTATGTATGGGAGATTCCATACCCACTTTTATACTGATGATTTTAATCGAGTAACTTTTTAGCAAATCCTTATTTGAGTCGACAGGACGATCTATATAGTTCAATGTTTAAAGATGATTTCATGCTAAGTTGACTACGCCTCAAATTATTCATAAGCTGGGTCCCATTTTAGCATACTCCCTCCAAACTATCGGCCGGTATCTCACGAATAAATTCTTCAATATTGGCTTCCAGTGCATCTACCGTTACGAGCTTTTACCTACTACCTTTAAACTGAGCCTTAACATAGCCCCACAATAAAAGTCTAAAGGCAGCACCAAAGGAGAAAAAATCTGTTCACCGAATTCGCCACTCAATTGGGCCATTGTTTCGTATGCTGAGTGGCATGTGGCATCGTCTTGTTGTAACCACATATTAGACAAGTCCAGCTCTTCAATTTTGAGCAAAAAGAAATAATTTGTAATCATCGTACAGTGGCGCTCGCCATTCACAGTAACGTTCCTGCCTTCGTCGTCTTTGACCTGCCCATAATCCACACCAAGCAGTAGATTTTTCGGGTTAAAATGGCAGTTCTTACAATGCTTCTGGCTGCTTTTCACACCAAATACAGTAATTTTGCATGTTCACGTATCCATTCAACCAGAAATGAGCTTCGACGCTGAACACTATTTTAACTTTCTTAGCCGAGCATGAATTTTGATAATAAAATTCAGTAATCTGCAAGCGTTGTTCGTTTGTAAGTCAATTCGTGTTTAAATTACAGACCAAACTGAGTATGTTTGAGAGTAACATATTACACGAAAACAGCTAAGTTGCCAAAAAGAAAGTTGCCAAAAAATCACCGGATATTAACTACCAATTCATCAAAAACGAATGCAAAAACTTTCTCTTTCTTTTGGAACAAATTCAGAAACTTCTACAGTAACCGTTAACCAAGATACACAGAAATCAATATTTACTTTCTGTTGAAGATACTATGCCCACCTATCCGATTCCACTCACTTTTTCACTGATGATTTGAATTGACAATGAACCTATCTTGACCAAATTTAGTGGTTCATACTGTTACGGTTTTCAAGAATAGACACATAAGTATTTGTATGATCGTGACACTGTCTGTTTTAAAAAAAAGGAAAATCAATGAAAGTATACCTTTCCAACGCATGTATTCGCTTGCAAGTCGGTTAAGTGGTTCTTGAGTTACTAAATGACTACTAAATTGATTTCTATATACAATATGGATACATATGTATATAGATAAGTCTGATTAGGGAAAAAACATTAATGTAGAAACAATTATCAACGCAGACAGAAGAAGTCTAATGGGTGATTTTTTAACCGTTTGAGTTTTTAAAAATTAAAAAAAAGAGAAAATTTCCAAAAATGACTGAAATATTTATTTAGAGCAATAAATGTATGTCTGCCATTTACCTTTCAAAGTTTATTTTATTATGGCTGGCTTGTCCCTGTACACAAGAGACTTTACGTTCCGCCACAAAAAATAGTCTGGTAAGGTCAAATCGCATGAACTTGGCGGCCAATGGACTGCTCTCAAACATGAGATTTATTGCCTACCACACTCGCCTCTTAATAGTTAAATGATTTTACGTGCCGTGTGATATGTGGCACCGTGTTTTAGAAGCCACATGTTTAGAGATGGGCATTATACCCAGTGTTTATCCATTTTTTTCACATGTTTCGGGTACGTACCGGATGGAATCTCATTTCTGCACATGTTAACCAAGTCCAGTTCTTCCATTTTGTGTAAAAAAAGAAAGTCGGTAATCATCGCACGGTGGTGCCTTGCTACTTTGGCTTTAACGTTTGGTTTTCATCGTTCTTGAAGAAGTACGTACAAACCGCACCAAACAGTCCATCTTTTAGGGTTCATTGGTAGCTTTTGAGCCGCCTTTGTCTGCTTATCACACAAAATTCGGCACTTCAGTTTGTTAACGTGCCCATTGAGTCAAAAATGGGTTGAGTTGCTAAAGACAATTTTTCGTTAGAAACACTTATCTCACACATCAAGAGGTTTGATAAAAAATTGAATTATTTTCAAGCGTTGTTTGTTAGTTAGGTTATACATGGTGAAAAAGCAAAGTGAGCATTTTTGGCATCGCCAAATGACACGAATCTTTTTTTAAACTGAAAAACCAAATAGCAAAAAAATCACCCTTTGCCTCTAATTCTGAAGACTCTGCTGCAAAAACTAATCAAAAAGCGAGCGTTACAGCACGCCTAGCTATGGTGAAACGCATTATAGAAAATGCCAAGCAAAATGCTATCTTTAAAGCAAAACGATTTAAGTTTGCGCGTAGAGCACATGTGTTCTAAAAGGGAATAGTAACTATTGTGATTTGGGATAAAAATTGTAATTTGGAAGACCCAGCTTATAATTATTATTAATATGATTTGAGGAAAGAAGAACCTCACCTGAATGGTATTTAAAGCTGTGAGGGTAGTGGGGTGGTGTGGAAGGTAATTTCATACTATGGAACATGTGATCTTCAATTTCTCTCATCTAAACGAACAATTACAAAGTTTTACTTGAAAATACTCTTTCATATTGTTCTACTGTCTTCGGGAGGATTATAAAATAATGGATTTAAAGCAGTGGTCTTCACAAAGAGATCTACACCTAATATGAAATTGTAAAGAAATTGATACTTATGCGCATTATATGGCAAACATGCATAAATTCATATAGATTGTTACCAACACTTCTGAATGTAGCCAACGAAAATTTAAGCTCTTTTTAAAATGTTTAGTAGATGAAAAATCCGCTATGCTCCCACTCTGTTGAAAGCTAAAAAGCTACTGATGAAGTTTAAGTCTCACACACTTATTTTTTATTGTAATTATGGTTGGCGTTTCTACGATAAAATCAAACAAACGTATACATTTTCTTATAAAAGATTTTGTAGCTCTGTTAACTTATTACAATTTCTTAATTTTTTAATAGAAAAAATAAATAAACTAAAATAGCTTTCCGGGAATTATAAAAGCAATATTCGTAAATTCAGTACGATATTTAAATTTAAGGACACTGCAAGAAAGATTATCGATACAGTTTATTTTGATACATTTCAAGAAGATTTTTGGTTGGAAATCTTATATCTTTAGGCAACCCTGGTTGTAATATTCACGAAGAAAATAAATAGATAGCTGAAAATTCATTAGCTGGGTAATATGAATGGAGACCACTGATTTAAGGCCAAAATATTTGGAATGTGTTGGGTTTGCTTTTTAGCATATAATATCAAAAAAGAGAAATTAAATTAAATATACTTATCGTTGATTGGGGATCATAAAATCTCCCTTTAAAATTGTAATTTTGAAGTTTAATCGAATAAAGCGATGATATCTTTGTTGAAGCATTGGAAAATGTTTTTAAAAATAATAAGAAAATTATGAAAATTATATTTTATTTATTTATTGCAATGATCCTTCAAGATTTGAGTTTAAAACTTTAAAGCAATATTACTAAAAATACTTTGAAAATTATTGCCGTAATATTGATCTTTTTAATATAATGGCGCGCTTAAACTTTTTTTCATACTTGGCTCTCTTATACAATTATAAGCAGAATTACATAATCCCCTATATAAAATAAAAAAGTAAATAATATAAATCGTAAAAATAAAATATATTAGAAAATCTCAAACACAATTTACCGCCAAATAACAAGACAAGAAATAAAAATAAAAAGAAGAATATCCATCAAAACCAATTAGTATGGTGAAATGTAAACCAGGTAATTCATATAGGTAATTCAAACAGCGAACAAAGAAACTGCAGGTGCCATGTAATTGCTTTAATAATTTTAGAAAAAACTAATTTAAGCGCTACGAAAATTGTGAACATAATCAAATGAGCGGCAGTGTATATACTATATGGTATATAGGTAAAAGTATAGATTTAGTGTTCTTCAGTTTGTTCTTTTTTGATTTTTACGATTGTTGAGTTTTTATCTTTAATCACTCTTGAATATATAAAAAAAGAGTTTGACTGACAAACATGATTGGTTGTAATTTTTTTGTATAAAAGAAATTCCTTTTACAGATACAATACTATTTAAGAAAAATAGGAAATAGATACATACATGGAAAGTATGTTTGGAAAAGCTAAATAAGGTTAATGTCTTCTCAAGAAGATAATAAATATTTTAATCTTAGTTTCGTCTCTTTTTTAATACCAATTTTAATACCCTTTTATGTAAGGGTTTAACGTTTTAAGTTTTAAGAGCTAAATCAATGTCCTAAGATTGTATTGAGAATATATAATGATATTATTTAAATATAAAAGGAGATAAGATATCTCAAAGTTATTAATCGATTGATAAAGAAGAGACTTTATGTTCCTAGTAAAACCTTTATTTATTATTAAGCCATTTGAGTATCGGTCGTCCGTCTGTTATACGATGGCCATGTTTTTATCGAAGCGGAATTAGTAGACGTTCTCTCTCATCTACATTTAGTTTACCTTAGAAACAACAGCTTCAATTATATTAGAATTTAGCTTATCTAAAGCCTTTTCTAAATAAATAAACTACAGGTATAAGAGAGGAACATGACAACAAAATACATTGAAGGTGATACAAAGTCGTCTTGCGAAATAGTATATCGTCTACCTTTCTGTCTTTAACACCACAGTGATCTAAAGCAGAGAACATTATCACTCCCATCTATGCAGCTTATGATGGCTCAGTACCTCCCGACTGGTCTTGATGTTGTAGCTCTCGTTTAGCCTTATCACCTCCTTTACTATATACTATAACGTGTAAACTTTCGTCCGGAGTGCAATTACTTGTTTCGAAAGACTGCAGGAGCTGCTGAACTTAATTTTATTTTATAATCGCATTTCGGCATGCTTCAGTTCTTCTTTCCTGGCTCTTCTGCCTAGCGTGCGCCTTTGCCAGTTTTTCGCGCCAATTGATGACAGGGCTTAGCTGGAGTATTCGTCTCTATCCGAACTACATGTCCAAGCAAGCATTGCCGCTGAATGTTGATGCGCAGAGCAACGTGCACAACGTTGAGGAATTCTTGCAGCTCATGGTTGGCTCGAATTCGGAATTTACTGACAATCCGCACGGGACCAAAAATCTTGTGAAGAGCTTACCTTCTAAACACTCTTAAGTCAGCTGTATTTTACAAAAATCGTTCAATTCATAATCCAGTGATGCTTCAGATTTCCAGTCAACTTTTATAAAACTTTCATCATTTGGTGCCGTTTGCTGGTATATCCCTATTGAGCAGCTTTACATCAAGCTGCACACATTATTTAGAGGTCTATGAGCAGCAGAGAGAATATTATGACCAGTGCTGTCCCCAAGCAAATTCTCAATGTCGCTGTTATCTTCACACATGCATTCCTTTTGACTCTAGCTAGCGCATCAGCGACGTATCGCCTCCTTGTGGCTGGCCCCTTGAAAATAGGTCTTACTATTGTTGCAAAAACCCATAGTGTCATTTATATATTCCTGCTGAATATTCCATAACACTAGCTATGCTGCGCGGAGAATTTTTGGCCTTAACTTCTGGCTATAGAAAGTGCACGAGACTGTCTGATAGTTAGCTGTTCTGTATTAAAAGCTTCACGACCAACAAAACTAGAACATTAGTGTCTATATCAATAACTCGCTCAGGAAAAGGAAGTTTAAGTTCTGAACTATTTGGTATATCGTTTGTTATTAGTGTTGATTACAATATATATGGCAACACTAATTCTATTGTGTCATATATACACGTTACGTGAAAGGTGACATTTTAGGCTATGTTTTTAGCGAAGATAGTTCTTTCTAGAAAAATAGGTTGTGGGAAGGAGGAGAGATAGAGTAGTGTCCGTGGACGTTCGATTTAAACTTGCTCATGTCGTATGTGGCAGGAAAGACCTTTGCTAGAAGATCGTTTCAAAAACGAGTGGAGCGGCTAAAAAACGAATTCTCTCCATCAGATTCCTCAATATCAACAGTACCCATAAATACAGATGACAATACACCAACACGTCTGTGTGTCAGAAAACAACATTGGGTCTTTCGCGTATTAAAGTCGACTTGTTAGCGCGACCCCACTCAGAGATTTTCGCCAGGTCGCTTGTAAGCGTGTCGTTTATATTCCGTCTTTTCACCTCAATGTCTAAGAGGCTCGGCCTACGATCAAAAGAATATGAATGACAAAAAACGATAGGATTAAAAGAAAAGAAAGTTGTTAAATATTAGAAATAGAGTTGGAGAAGGAACAGAGCATTGCGGTACCCCTGAATTTACCCTGAACCCGTCGGATGAAATCCCACCTATAACCATTTTTATAGAGAGATTTCCAATGAAGCTACTACGAATCGAGAGAAGTGACTACCGACAACAAAAGCAATAAGTTTGATATAAGAGCCTCGTAGACTCTGACAAACGCCTTGAAAATATCAAGGACCACAACCTTGATCTCAGCAAATCCAGGAATGGATTTATTCTACCTCTCAGAGAGTACTGCCAGCAGATCGTCAGTAGAACGGCCTATACAAAAGACGAACTGAGCTCAGAACATTCAAGTCATGTGTTAAATCAGTTCTGCTGTATTGTAGTGAAACCTGGCTTGTATCGAATAACATTACGCAAAAGCTTCAGATATTCATCAACAAGTGCCCTCAAAACCATATGCAAAATATTCTGGCCTAACGCAATAAGTAACACAGTACTGTGAAACATGACTAATGTGGAATCCATACTGATACAGATAAGGAGAAGTCATATTCAGAATATTGGCCACTATAACGTTTTTCAAAGTGAGTTAACTAGATCTTTACAAAGTAAGCAGATGTCTTAATATATTTCTAATAATTGTTCGCTTTTAATTTTGTCAGTTTCTAGTTTTAAGTTAGTTTTTAAGTTTTCCAAATACTGTATATTATGTATAGTGTCGGTCAAAACTTACTGCACAAATCTGACCTTTAACATCATTCCCTACGAAAATATAAAAAAGCGATATTTTCAAAATATTAACCGTAAATGTTGAACTTAGCCGACAAGAAAACAATGAAGTTTGTTTACAAATTCCACTTTTATTGTATAAAGACAATATAAACAACTTGTAAACACCACGCGACAAAACAAACTTAACAAAGCTAGTTATTGGCAGTACAAAGAGAGAAATTACCGTTATAATAATATGTTTATACACTAAAATTTTAGTTGAAACAAAATAATTTGAATAGTTAATAGGGGATCGATTATTCGACTTTTTTCAAAAACCGGTTTTCGGATAATAATTATTTAAATTACCGGCTAACCGGTTCTTTTATTTAAATAAAGTTGTTCTTGATTCTTGAAGCGCAGAGCTGGACCACGTCGTTTTAAAAATAAGCAGAACCTGACGGAGAGCTTAAAATGAAAGTGGCAATCAACACTGACAATAATTCTAACAAACCTCATAAAAACTATGCCAAAATGGTGTGCGGAGGCCATAAAAAACACAAGTACTGAAAAGTTTCGAATAGCTACTCAAGGAGCCAATTTCGTTTTTGTTGTATTACCTTGTGGAGAATGGGTTTAAAGGTTATTATAGTTTTAATTTATAATGTTATTATAGTTTTAATTTAGGTGCTATGATAACAAGAATTAAATGTTTTACTTTCAATAAAACTATTAGTAATATACGAGTCCTTAATTGCCGCCACAAGAAAAGTTGCTTAGTTGCTTTTTTCGGACAGCACTGTATGTAAATTCATGTACGACGTACTCAATAGCGTGTGTGTCATGGGGTATGATAGGTAAGAAACACACCTTCCAGCCAAGCAGTCATCGGTTCAAACCCAGGCCACATCATCTGACAATTTTCAAGAGCGATATCACCTCATAAAATTACTGTGTATTTAACTTGTGAAAAACTTCACTACGCTTTCAATGAGCCTAATTGATCATTCTCCATATATAAAAATCAATATTTATTTAAAGAAAATGAGAAAAAGTTATTGTTGATCAAATGTGGATATCTTTTTCGATCTACCTTGGCTTTTACGTTCTTTGTGACACGTTCGAGGTTGTCATATCTACAAAAATAATAACTAAATTTATACAAATAGTTAAACAATGAGCATATTTGCAATAAAATATATACAAACGTATAAAAATTATACTTATTTATGGTAACCGGCTATTCGTGTTAAATAAATCAGTTTATTCGGTATTCAAAAAGTTAAGATTTTGAAAAAACCGCATATGAGAAAACCAAAACAACCGGTTAAAACCAGTCGAATAATAGCCGTCCGATCTCCCTAATAGTTAATAACATTAGAACAGAATAATTTTAATTTATTAATTGCGTTTCGCCCGTTTCATAATTTCAGGTAAGTGTCTTAATCAGAATTGTAAGTATTGCTGCTGATATTAAGAATTTTTAGAGACGAGTAAAAACAAGGCCAAGGCAAAACACAGCATAGAAATTACAAATAGGGTTATTACTGATTTCCAAAGTGAAATGTCCCATACAGAACTTGCAGAAAATACAAAATATCTAAATTGATATTTACGTACATCATCTATAAGCTTAAATCAACCGGAACGCTACAAGCAGTTCATTCTGGAGAAAAGAGGATATTCGGATAGTTCGAGAATTTAAAAAAGATCCACACAATTCCGCTCCAGGGTGTTCTCAAATCATTCAAAGAAGAGCTGTGGCAGCAAAGTTGAAATCCTATAGAACCGAAAAAAAACCATTCATTTCACAGAAAAATTGAAAAGCTCGACTTAAATTTGCACAAAATCATCTTAACTGGTCTAGAAACCAATGGAACAAAGTTTTGTTTTCCGACGAATCCAAATTAATATTGTAAGTTTAGATGTAATGAGAAGAGTACGTCGCCCACCTAATCAACGGTTGCATCCTGGATACTGTCAAGGTACTGTTAAGCATGGAGGTGGTCGTGTAATGGTGTGGGGTTGCTTTCCAAGGCAAAGCTTAGGACTCTTACATAAAAATCGATGGCATTATGGACAAGAATATGTACAAAGATATTTTTCAAAATGTTATGTTACCACACGCTGAAGATAATATGCCATTCTCCTGGATATTTCAACATGATAACGACCCAAAACACACCTCAAAGGTTGTTAAAAGGTTGAAGGAACAAGAGGTCGTTATTATGCAGTGGCCTACACACTCTCCCGACCTTAAACCCATAGAAAATCTGTGTCAAATAGTAAATCAAAAACCAAATAGAGATGAGGTTGGGGGAAGACCAGAGAAACTTTTTTAAGTTATCAATAATCTTATCGATTCAATGCCAAAAATATGAGGTAATTAAAAACCAGGCTTTTTGCCACTAAATATTAAAGTAAACAGATTATTCAGTTTGTTTTGACGCTTGAAGAATATTATATTTTGTTAATAATTAAAAAAAATAAATAAATGAATAATATAAAATAAATAAATATATTAGTGTTTTTGTTATAAGAGAAAGCTTTTTATTTCTATATTTATGTTGTTTTCAATCATGACAAATGTACTAAAGGGTCCGCCGTCTAACGTTTTTTTTTTTCAACTAGTGCTTATATCGTGGATGGTAACACTTAGCTCATGTCTGATTTGACAGATAATTAGTTTTATCCTTCCGCTGAACGAATATGGTTTTGTATACGCCTGAACAACGCTGGGAATCTGGGCCTGCGATCGACTTGCAGAAGATGCCGATTTTGCCAAAAAAAATCATCTTGTCAGATGAAGCTCATTTTGATCTTGGCGGGTATGTAAACAAGCAAAATTGTTGCATTTGGTGCACAGAAAACTGTACGCATACATTGAAAAGCCGTTACACCCAAGATTGGTGCGGAATTTGGTCCAGATGCATAATGGGGCCATTTTTCTTCGAAAATGAGCAAGGAGTGGCCGTTACAGTCAATGGCGATCCTTATCGGGCCATGTTGAACGAACTTTAGTTCACAAAAATTGAAGAGGAAGATATTAGCAATTGGTTTCAACAGAAAGGCGCTACGTGCCACACAGCCGAAGCTACACTCGATGTTTTGCGCCCTGTTTTTGAAGATCACATTATCAGCCGCAGAGCTATTTCGTTTGGCCACCTAGGAGATGCGATTTGACACCGTTGGACTATTATTTGTGGGGTGCCGTCAAAGATAAGTGTTACGCCAACAAGCCAGAGACAATTGACGCTTTAAAGGACAATATTCGTGAAGCCATTGGTGAAATACAGCTGCACACAATCGATAATGTTCTTAAAAATTGGACCGATCGTGTAGGCTACTGCATGGCCAGCCGAGGCAGCCATTTGAATGAAATTATTTTCCATTATTAACCGAAAGGATTGTACTTTCAAATAAAAAAAAATGTGAGCAAATATTCAGTAGTTTTTTTATAGCATTTAAAAAAAAAAAAAAAAAAATTGTTTGGCGGACCCCTTATATTATGCATTAGTTACTTGTTCAGTTAGTTTTGACCGACACTGTATGTACTTGAATTTGAATTTGAATTTTTTTAATTTACTCTCTAACACTATAATTTATACGTTTTTAATATTGTTGTGTTAATCTTAAATAAATAAAAAAAATGAAAAGGGGGGCGGACCAGTCACTGAAAAAACTCTGGCAGTTTCCCCAAAAATGGAGCGCGACTCGTGGAAAACCAAGAAAGACCTGGAGATGCATAATTATCTAAGAACTAAAACAGATTAATTAAACATAGGAAGAAGCCACAACAACAGCGGTGAATTGCTGTAATATGGAGATGTGTTGTTGAAGCCATATTCTCCAAAGAGCACTAAAAAAAATCATTCATTAAAACTATACCTATTTTATGTTTTTTTTTTTCTTACTTCCTAATGTTTTTATTAATTTTTGCTGGGCAAAAATATTTGAATTGTTTTTTTTTTTTTCTTAAACTAAAGCTTAACACAAAGTTCTTGTATAAACTTAAAACATTCACTCACCATGTTGCATGATCCCTTTCAAATTCATAAGCAGTCTTCCATAGTTTTTCGATGGGTTCCATTTTTTCAACAATTTCAGCTAAGTTGGCAAATGGTGAAACATCGATTTGCAACAATTGTTCTTCGACATTAATTGATTTCGCCTCAGCGCTTAATTTCTAAGAAACCAAAAGCGAAAGTAAACAAAATTTTAGCCAAGATTGACGCACCAACAAATGCAATTGCCTAAGAGTTTAACATTTTAAACAAACAAGCAAAACTATAGTAAATCATAATAGAAAAACTGAATAGCATGAGGAAAAACTTCTTAATGGCTCAGAGGACAGATAAACAGACAGACAAATAGACAGATAGATAACAATAATAAAAGTTTGGTACGGATATAGGAATACATACCTCAATCATGTCAAATAATTCATCGACAATTTCGACACGTTCCTTAAGCTCATCCAAACTAAGAACGTCACGTGTTTCTTTAACGCGAAAACCATCCATACGACGTTTTTCATATAAAATAAATTGTTCGAACTTAACGCGTTTTTCACTGTGGCAATTAAAAATAAGTAAATTAAATCATAAAACAAAAACAACAACAATAAAATATAAATTAATGTCGAAAAATAACAAATAAATTAAAATTTAATTTAAGACAGCAAACAAACGTACTTCGTACATCGTGAGTTCAATTAAAATATTAATCAGGTTTTATATTTACACTAAAGGTAAAGTCATGACAGTTTTATTATAATAAATTTTAATGCTTATTTTTTTATTGAATAGATAGTTCAACTTTATTGCAATTTTTTTATTTTTTTTTATTTACTTTAATTTGCGAATAAAAACTGTTACGTTTTTCCTTTGCTAATGTAAACACAACACTGCTACTGCTACTGCTGTGTTTAACAACTCTTTTCTTTTATGCATTTAAATTGTGGCGCTGCATTTACTACTCATACTTGTTCGTACACAAAATATACACTGTTGCAACAATAGCAACACTTACCGCAAAGCGAATTCCAAATTATCACGAACAACACTTAAGCGGGCTGCACTTAAATCCAGTACTTCTTCCAGCTCAGATGGTAAAATAAATGTACGTGTATTCAAATGAATGTCTTCATCTAGATGACGGGGAAGAAAAAAAAAATAAAATTTTTTTATTTCTTAGCGATAAAAAACATGAATTCTAAAAAATAAAATAAATTTTAGAATTTAATGTTCAATATTAAGAAAAAAAAAAAAATCTTCTGAAAATCGCTTAAGCGAAAAAATAATTGTATGTGAACATAGTGTATAGAAGGAAGGACTTCCCTAAAGAATAATACTTTTGTATAAAGTAAAGGAAGCAGTAAAATTTTATGGTAGGCTGCAGCTTTATATCGTCAATGGTATTGTACTCTCAGAGCGTAGGTATAAGAGGTAAGTAGATGATGTTTCATGTGTAGGAATATATATATTTTTTTTAATCTTTATAAATGACAACAATGTGTGGCTGCAACAACAACAAAAGTATCTGCAGTTTTTCGTCACTACTACATGGTGTTGACGCCCGCATATCGGGCAACATCCATTTGATTTTAACAAGTAAATATGAGAGTGAAGGCGACGTTTTTGGTTACAATTTTAGTTACATACGATAGTTCTCTAATTCGTCGCTTGTGTCTATTCCGATTTGAAAATGAGTGATAAAATTTACGGATGTAACTGGTCCAGGAGTGGTTTACCATATTTTTTTTATGTAAATAAGATATTGTGGCGACAAAAGGTTGGGCACCCCAACGGTTATTACACCGCTAAAATAAATAATCAAAAGCTGCTAGAACAACTATACGTGCTGTTTACAAATAACCAAATCTACAACAACAAACATTGGCATAGATAAAGTAATTAAAAATAACATGGCAACAACAATAATTAAGCAGCAACGAAAACAAGTAACAGACAATAAACAAACAACAACAAACACTAAGAGCTGAAAGAGGTAGATGTTTACATACGCATGGCTACAAAAGAAAGAAATGGAATCTACCTGAAATATCGAGAGGTTTGAGAGCTTTCGATGTGTTGTTTACTCAGCCATGTAAAAAGCACATCGATGCGAACAGCAATCAGTTCATTTGATGTAAACTCAGCGAACGTGTTATTGGTTGGAACTCAGTGTAAGAGAGTTTAGTGTGGTTAAACTCTGGTTGAAGAGGTTGTGATCGAAGCTAAGTTGTAACTAAGATCGGGTTGAAAGATCTATAAGTAGAAAGATCTGTCGAGTAATTGTTGTTGTTTACAAAGTTGTAAACAGAAAGAGTAATTAAGAATACAAATTGTTATTGCTTGTAAAAAGGTTACAAGCAGTGGTGCACAGAACTGTGCTTAATAGAGGATTTTTAATTAAAACTAAACACAAGATTTATTTTATTTTAACTACAATCTACGAACTCATAAATACACGTTTTAAAAAAGGCAAAAACGTAACAATACCAAAGGCCCAATCACTTCAGTGGGTCAATCATTGAAGAAGTGGATACAATTTTAAAACTGGTGGCGTGGGACTAAACACCTACTATGGAGGGTTCATAACTTTTAATTCGCAACACTGCTGTATTTAATAACCGATTTAACTGATAGTTGTTTTTGTTTAGTTTAGGTTGACATTTCATTTCGTCAAAATTCAAACATTTGTTCTCTGATGAAGCCCCCTTTTGGTAGAGAGGGTACATAAATAAGCAAAATTGTGGCATTTAGAGTGAGGATAATCCACAATCTTTTGTCGAATCATCATTACTGACAAACCTAAATTAGAGCGTTGGGTGTTGCCTTGGCAAACATTTGTTCTTCGATGAAGCCCCCTTTTGGTAGAGAGGGTACATAAATAAGCAAAATTGTGGCATTTAGAGTGAGGATAATCCACAATCTTTTGTCGAATCATCATTACTGACAAACCTAAATTAGAGCGTTGGGTGTTGCCTTGGCATTTGTCTAGCGCTTACGCTGAAGTGATAATTAAAAGCGTTAAAATTGTGTCATGAACACTAATGTTAACTTTTCAACAAAAAATCACTAAATTGAAGTTAAAAGGTAGGTAAATCGCTAGATTTAAAGCGAAAACAGCTAAACTGGCACCACCTTTTTCTTTTTCTTCTTTTATTTTATTCTTTGCAGCCAACTTCACTTTCTAACTCATTGCCAAAATTGGATTTTCAATTGCAAAGCGTTGACGCCGCGTAAATGTTCTGCTACATACAATTTGTATGGACATGAGAATTTTTGACAACAAGACAACGCTAAGTCCTCCGATTTAGATTTGGCTATTACATTCACATAAAAGTACTGTTTGGTGCGCTTTATGGACTGGCGGAGTCATTGTTCATGTCTTCCACAACGTTGATGGTCAGAATGTTACTATCAATGGCGAATGGTATAGGGATATGATTAGAAATTTTTTCGTACCTCAATTAACTGGCAATGATTTTAGTGACATGTGGTGTCAACAGGACGGAGTTACATGCCACACAGCGCGCGCTATAATTGATTTACTCAAAGAAAGTTTTGATGAAAGAGTAACTTCATGTAATAGTCCAATTATTTGGTCACCAAGATCGTGAGATTTAACCCCATTGGATTACTTTCTTTGGGGTTATGTGATATCACTTGTCTGCATCGATAAACCAGACCGGGAAATACGAAATGCGGCTGCAAGTACTGCGAAAAGTTTGTGAAAATTGGTGTTCTTAATTGCCGCTTATACGCGCCAGCCGTGACGGCCACATGACCGATATCATATTTAAACATTAATGTCATAAAATTTTCTATCCCATAAAATCTGTTTTATTAACATTAAAAATATATTTCTTTGCTTTATTATGAACTAAACCCGATATAATTTTTTTTTCTAAAAAATGACTAATTTAAGCGGTGAATGCTTTTAAGCGGAACGCATTTAAACTAAGTTTTTCTATGGCAATATATAGAAATAATTTTGTTGCCAGCAATTTTTGTGCATTTAAGCGGTGAAAATATTTAAGCGTAGTGCGTTTAAATGGGAACTACCCTACACTTAATGTTATATCTTAAATATTTTTAATCCTGTCTATTGATTGCAGTAAAATGTTGCCATAGTAATGAAATATATGCGGATTATAAGCGTTTATTGCAAAATTATTTATAAAATAATAATATGTAAGGGGTGGTCCAACCAAAACGCATAATTTTAATTGTAAATAAAACAAAAAGTTATTATAGAATTATCTTAATATTTTTTATTATGATAGAAGGATCTATGACAATTATGTGTGAAACAATATATTGACCAAATGCTCGCCATGTTATCAGTGGCATACCTCTAGCCGTCGGTTCATGTTTTCAATGACTCTAAGACATAATAAGGTTCAATATCGTTAATGTGCTAAATTATTGTTATTATTATCCAACCAGCCATTGAATTTCTCACGCAAAAGAGCCATTGTTTCGTTGGTTGTATGACAAGTGGCACCATCCGTTATCATCTCGCGATAGAGAACACCATTCACAAGTCGAGGTTGACGGCTCTTCTGCTACACTATGGCGAACAACACGGGTGTTTGCACATTTCCTACAGATCCGATTGGCTGAAATTAGCACACAATTCTCCCGATTGTATATATTTGGTCGGTTATGCTGACCAAAAAATTCATGAAGTGCACGAAATGCATTTTATTTGAACGCCCATTTTCGCAAAAGGTTTTAATAATCTTAACGCGTTGCTCTATTGTGTATCTCTGCATGGTTAAATTTGTCAAACACTGAAATAAAAAAATGACAAATTAACATCGTGCATTGTTGTTGGACCACCACCCTTTATATAAGAACTTAACATAAATCGACTATAAAATTATTTTCCGAAATGCGTTTTCATTAAATCTTAAATTTCTTTGCCTTAATATTCGTTCTTTTTAATTTTTCATTTTCAATAAAAACATTCGATTCATTTTTTCCTTACAACGTTTTCCAAAACAACTTAAGAAGCCTGATGATGTGTTACTATAGCGTTGTAATTGCTACGCGGTAGCCATGGTTATGAGATGAAGAGTAAAATCGTTCGGCACTACGTCGTACATTAAACAAAAAAACAATTTAATTAGTTCTTTATATTATTAACACTTATAAAGTTTGTTTTTCTTTGAATAATTTCTAAAGTCTACTTAGGGAAGAAGAAATACGTTTTTTTGTGAATTTTTCTTAAACAAATAGATGAGCTTTCAGTTGTTGTTTGTTTTATATGAACGAGTATCTGTTGTAAGCGGAAAAGTTTATTTTATTTTTTTCTTTAATACTCATTATCCCGTTTTAATCCTGTGTATGTTTTATTGTTTTTGTTTTCTATTATTAGTTGTTGTTGTTGTTGTAGTAGTGATAGTAGTACTCACCTGTTAATATTGTATATGTCAGCAAGAATAAAACACGTTTGGAAACAAGTTTTATCTCATCTTTTATGGCAAATATTTTCTCATCTCGACATTCTGCCAAATAGTTTTGTAATGCAACAACTTCTGCCGTCTCTTCCGGACGTTCACCTGCCTTCATTGACATCTCTTCCAAAGCATCGCAAATCCTTGTGTTTTTTTGTTTTTTTTTGTTTCATCATCAGCATCATCATCATCATGATAGCAATCATATATTTTGTTGATTGTTAATGCATTATAACATAGAACGGATGTTGCAGCAGCAACAGCGCCAGCCATATAAAAATAAGAGAAACAAGTTTTTTTTAATTTTTTTTTCTTTTTTTATTTGTTTGTGTGTGTGTGTGTGTGTGTGTGTGTGTGTGTGTGTGTGTGTGTGGCATACAACACAAGCACATGTGAACAAACAAAAAGAGTAAAAAGAATGTCTACATAATTAACAGGAAACGGAATAAAAAATAATTCTCATATGTAAAGAATATATTTATAAAAGTTGCACAGGAATTATTTTTTATTTTTTATAAACTCTCGTAAAATGTGTTAAAAATGTTTATTTAAGAAAAGTGGTCTTTCGTTGCCTGTCATGACACAAGACCTGTGTCTGCCTGCCTTGCTGTGTGTTTGTACAACTTGACTCTCTTTTACAAAAACGTAAATATTTGTTAAAATGTTAAGAATACAGAATTAAAAAAAAAAAATTAAAAATAAATACGAGTGCACACCGTACATACGATGCAATGAAAATATTTTCTAGTAAATGCCTTTTGTTTCTTTGTAGTGGAAGAGTATATCTGGCGGTTGGTTACTCTTACGGTCAGTGCATACAATAGTAGTTACTTTTAATGAGAGTGTGATGAGCTGCTGCTTTATTAAATAAACATTATTTAAGTTAATAGACATGTCAGCAAGAAGACGACAGCCCAACGTAAATGCCAATTAATTATAGGATTTCCCTTTTAAATGTTTTTTTTTTTATGATACAGTCATGACAAGAAAGTGAATTTTTTGATTTTTTGTTGGAAATTGCAAAAAGGCGGGAATCGGAAGTTATTTATTTTGATAGGGTGAAGCAACATTTTTCCAAAAACAAAAAAAAAAAAAAAACATTAAATATGCTAGATTGAGGCTCAACCGGACCTCTCCACAACTTGACGATGTAAATGTTCAGTGGAACTTCATCTCTCACTGCATATGTACCGCGGCGGAGCAGGTTCTAATTTTGCGCAAGAAAATAGGAAAAAAATATTGTTCAGGTGGCTTATGGGAAATTTTGTTCCTAAACATTTGGTCGTACTTGGATTAAGATCGGTCAAGAAGTTTTCAAGTTATGATGAAATATATATTATATATATATAAAAGTTTTGGGCGAAAAACTTTTCGCTCCCATAAAAATTTGAGCCCGTTGGAAAAAAACTAAAAACGGATTTGAATTCAGTGCATCAAAATCATTATATTCCATATAGTGTTATTTAAAGGCTTTTTTTTGCTGTAGACCAGTGTTATCGGTAGATGGTTCTAAGCATCTACAACTTGGTCAAACGATTATGATCTTAATCGCAAGCAATTTAATTAAATCGGCCAGAATTGATCAACAGGAAAGGTGTTGTGTTTCATTATGACAGAAACTAAAAGATCTTGGTTGGGAAGATTTAATGCTTCATCATATTGCCCGGACGTTGAACCTTAAAACTCTCTTAAAGGTGTAAATTTAAATTTTGTGAATGCCGGTAAAACGCAATTGGATAATTTTCGCTCAGAAGTACTGCACTGATGAAAAAATGGCTTTACCGCAAAAAAGGAAAATAAGTTATCGATAGAAAAGGCACATATTTTGTTTAATAAAACTCGTTACAAAATTTATTTCATTTTTGGTCAAATTTGTAAAGAAATTTTCTCGAAGACCTATCAAAAAAAATTATTAAAATTTTTTTAGATAAACTAAGCTAGGAACTAAATATACTTAATGCTTTAAATACATAAACGACAACAAGCAGCATGAAAGCAAGCAGCAAGTTGTTGTTGGCAGCTGCTGCTATGCTATCGGCTTCATAAATATTTTGAAAGCAGCAATAAAATTAGGTTCCATTGTCATAAGTTTGCTACAGAAAAATATTTTTCAAGTGGTGACACTCAAGCTTTTCAAATCCACCAAAATAAAATCACTTTTTTAAAATATTACTTAAAATTAAAAAAAAAAATAATAAAATTATGAGTTTAAAACTTTTTAATTATTAACATAAATGTTATTTTAATTTTATACTGTTGTTTTCTGATAAATAAAAAAACTAATTTTACCTTTTTTTATTTAAGGTTATATATTGTATTGGTATCACTAATTTTTGTTTTGTTGCCTAAAAAATAGAAATTATTTTATGCTTAGCAGCAGCAAAGATTGCTGTCTAAGCTTTTGCTGCGCTGCTTTTAAAATAAATGTTTTCATATAAACGTATATACGTATTCTAGTTTTGACGTTTTGCTGTCTGCTGCTATTTATGTGTTTAATGCTTAAGACGCTTTACATTATTAATATACTAAAAACTTTTTGTAAGGAAAATATCTTGATAAGATATATTTTCTGGATTTTTGATAAGCTGTTAAAGTCAAGCGAAGTCAAGGCTATCTGGCAAGCCTATCTGCAGGTGTCGAAATGCGGTTCTGATGAATGGATCACGTTGCCGAGAGATGTTAACAAATAAATATGATTTTAATAGATCCATTCAACTTTACAGAGCCAGTGGAGTCTTAACGTTAAAAATGTGTGCCGTTATTAGCGAAATGTTAAGAAAATTTTACAAAAATTTCATTAAAAACGTTGAAAAATGAATCGATATGATAGAAATCTGTCCGGTATCGTTATTCATTTACTTGATTGCTAAACGCTTACCAATACAAAAAAAATTGCATAGAATTTCATGTAAATGCTTTAAATTATTTTCGAAAAAAGTTCTTGTTAATAATTCTTAAATTATATCAGCCTCAGTGGCAAAAGGGTGGTTCTCTGAGTTTCGTTGCGATCATCATGGTGGAAATAGTCATTTCAATCGGTGAAGGATATTGCAAAATCAGAACGAGAAAATAAATTCACCAACGACTAAAGAATAGTCAAAACAGTGAGTTTTTTATGGTGAATATCACTCACATATATAGATTACTTCCCAAAGTTTAAGACAATTTTTGAACAAATTCACATTTGTTTTGAAACGAAAACGACCACATCTAACAAACAAACAAGTTCTGTTCCTTCCTATTATTGTTTTAAATAGTATTTTAATAATAATTGTTTGCTACTATCTGATTGCGATTACTATTTTACATTCGACTTTCCAAATTCATTATAAATTAAATGCCAATAATTTAAAAACTTTTCCAATTTACAAACAAATAAAAACAGAAAAAAATGAAAGAATAATTTAAGCCTATCAGTTGTAATGGATCTTGACTTTTAACAATTCTGTACTTTTTTTATTGAGTTGAGTTAAGAGCATAACATAATATGCACCTAATTAAAACACTTGAAAAAAAATGCATTTAAAATATATGCATATAAAGCATAATTACGATTTACATTAAGATAAAAGTATTTTCGATATATATATATATATATATATATATATATATATATATATATATATATATATATATATATATGTAAGTATGTATGTATGTATATATGATGTGCTTACAAACAAATAATTTTTTCGGTGTATAATGTGTAAGTCTTTAAAAAAATATGATATGTGCATATACCTATGCATGTACATACATGTACTGATAAAATTATAGACGTACGACTATTTCGAACACGATATAAAAGAATAGGGTCATAAAATATATTTTTGAAATATATCAAAATGAAAAAATCTTTAGATATTGTAACAAGGATTCCTTTAATTTTTACTAGCTTCATATATTCGCCGTTGCCAGGTAATTTATATATGTATGGTATGAAGATTATACATATATCTTCATACATATAAGTCAAATATAACAAATCCATTAATAAATTTACAAATAAACTTATAATATTGTTACGAAATTAAGGTTGGGCACCCCTGTCGCTAAAATAAATAAACAAAAGCCGCAAAAACACCTATATGTGCTGTGTTTTGGTTATTTGTAACCAAATCGAGAACAACAAACATTAGAAGAAATAAAGTAAATAAAACTAAAACGGCAACAACAAAAACTAACAGAGAAGAAAACAAGTAACAGACAATAACAAGCAACAACAAATATTAACAGCTGAAAGAAGTAGATGTTTGCATTCGCAAGACTACATAAGAACTAAACAGAAAATAAAAGAAATGGAATCTACCTGAAATATCGAGAGGTTCGAGAGCTTCCGAAGTATTGTTTACTCAGCCATATAAAAAACACACCGATGCGACCAACAATCAGTTTATGTATTGTAAACTCAGCGAACAAGTTTATTCGGTGTAAACTTAGCGAACAAGTTATTGGTTTGAACTCAGTGTTGAAGAGGTTATGACGAACCTAAATTGAACCAAGTCCGGATTGGAAGATCTTTAAGTAGAAAAATCTATCGATTGATTGTTGTTGCTTAGAAAGTTTTGAACGGTAAGAGTAATTAAGGATAGAAGTTGTTATTGCTTGTAAATGGGTTACAAGCAGTGGTCCATAAAGCTGTGTATATAAAGGATTTTAATTAAAAATTAAACACAAGATTTATTTTATTTTAACTTCAATCTACGAACTCATAAACGTTTTTAAAAAGGTAAGAACGTAACAATATACTAGTTAAAACCCGGCGTGATTCGCTACCCCTATCATAATTATTATCTCAACTGTTATCTTTGTTATAATTTGTTACCCTTTTTCCCCATTCTATTCCATTCCGGTTCAACCCAACCATTATAGATAGCCTATAGTTCCTTACAGAAATACACTGTAGAATCTTTGGACTCTATGCAGTCTTCACTTTGCAAGGATTTTCACCATTACACAATCATATGGAGACAAGGTACTGTAGTTAAACCATCTTCTTATCTCGGAAATCAACTTGTATAATGAAACTGAAACAAAGTAAAGGATGCTTTATGGAATGCCAATATGCTTCCTAGAGGAGTGATGAAGAAAAGATTTTTTTTTATATATTTACTTTGTATGTGAGGTATGAGAGCAGTGTTTCCATATATTTTTAGAAATACCGAAAATTTAGAAGAGAAAAACTTTTTTCACTTGAAAAAACTGCACATATGGTACTTCAAAAAAAGTTAAAAACATATACGGGTGTGTTCTGTACACCGAAAACGAGTGAAATTGAAATCGAGTAAACCTTCAAAATCAGATAACACTTTAATACACAAATTATTGTAAACTTTTAATAATCAGAGGAGTTATCTGAAATGTAATTAAGTGAAGTATTAAGAAAATGTATCAAAATCGCGTCTGATTTGAAAATTACAGCGAATTATTTCTACCGATTTAGGTTTACAAAACATAACGGATAATTATTTCGTAGTTTATTTTTTTTAAGCGTAACACAACAAGACAAATATGATACACCTAAATAATATGATATAACGACACTGTGCACGAATTTAACACTTTCCGACAAGCGTGGCACCTGGCGAGTAAACCAGATTTTAGTACACTGAATCCAGTGGACTTAACCGCTTTATTAGGTTAGCTCGAAAACACGTTATTTCAAAAATTAACGAGGTTGTACAACATGTAATAGCGTAACTCAAAAACGGTTTAGATCAGGAGTGCGCAAAAAGAGCGAAACACTTCAAATGATAAATACACGACATTTAAAATGCTGAAAAAAATAGGTATTCATACAAAGTATTAACACTGCATAAATTAATGCAGCTTATTGTTAACACTTCTCGGTGTAGACAAGCAAAATTTTAGATCTTCAAAATCTTTTAAAATTAAAAAAAACACAACGCCCCTTCTTCGTTGAAGGCTAATAAGCTACTGAGACAATTTTGTATCTCACACACATTTTTTTCTTTTTTTTTGTAATTAAGGTTGCCATTTGGAATAATGTAAGCAAAAAGTATGAATTATTTTTATACAAGCAAGTTTTTTTTAGCATTGTTAATTTATTAAGATTTTATAAGTTTTTTATAGAAAAATAAAACAAAAACAATTTCCCAGGAATTATAAAAGCAATATCAATAAATACTGTATGATATCTTAATTGAAAGGCTATGTAGTAAAGGTTCGCGACACTGTTGATATTGGTATATTTCAGAAAAGTTTTTGGTAGTAATTTTTTTTATTTTAGCAACCTTGGTTATAATATTCACGAAGAGAATAAATAAACAGCCGAAAAACTTCGTAATCTGAACAGTGTGAATGAGCGATGCTGAAATCGAAATTTCGCAGTAAAATTATCTTTGAGGCTAATATTCAATATATTATATCAGTATATTATATACTACGAGGGCGGATTGATATTGAAGCTACCTAAGTAGGAAAAAAACTTTTTTTTTTCGAAAACCATTTATTTCTCAACATAGTCTCCTTTTAGCTCAATACACTTAGTAAGACGATTTTCCACCTTTTTTATACCATCTGAATAATACGATTTTGGGAACTCCGCAAAATACGCATTAGTTTTGGTAATCACTTCTTCGTTTGAGATGAATCTTTTTCCTGCGAGCCTAAATCTGGAGTATAAGGTGGATGATCAACCAATTCGAAGTGGATTTCTCGTAGTTTCAGCATCATATCTAATGCTGTGTGAACCGGTGCGTTGTCTTGAAGAAAGAGCACTTTTTTCTTGTTTAAATGTGGTGGTTTTTCCTTGATTACATCAACCAATTGATCCAATAATGCACGATAATACTCTCCTGTGATTGTGGATCCTATTTCAAGATAATCGATTAGCAATATTCCGTGTGCATTCAAAAATACCTTGCCAGCCGATTTCGCTGTCTTCGCCTTCTTCGGAGCACTTCCACCAGCTTCCACCCATTGCTTCGATTGATTTTTGGGCTCAGGTGTTTAGTGGTAGACCCACGTTTCATCAACAGTTATTAATCTACGCCAAAAATCAGCAGGATTATGCTTTATCATGTCCAAATACCGCTGTTATGTGATCTGTCGAACTCGTTTTTGTTCAACACTGAGCAAACGCGGCACCCATCTTGCCGATAGCGTTTTCATATGCAAATGTTCATGCAAAATGTTGAACACACGTTCATATGATATGTTTACCATTTTAGCAATCTCACGTATTTTGACCCGGTGATCATTCATAACGATATCGAGGATTTTCTGGATATTTGATGGTATTGTTGCAGTGCTTGTTCGGCCCCGTTTAAATTCAGCAATTCAATATTTTACCATATAGTCTGACGGAGCATTTTCGCCGTAATGTTTATCAAGCTTTTCTTTTGTCTCTTTCGCCGTTTTGCCTTTCAAATAATAGTGTTTAATCACTACACGAAATTCAGTTTTTTCCGTTTTCCAAGAAACACAAAAGTTTCTTACTTCAAATTAGTGAAGCAGATATATCACTCATACATACAATATATGATCCCAGTATCCTTTTGACAAAAAAAAAAAAAAAAATTATATTTCTAAAACGCCTGCACACTCAAATGCATCTTGCTTACACCTAAATGTGAGTATCAAGCACTGTGTAAATTCTCTATTTCTTTGTACGCAGTGGTCAAAAAAGGTAGAATAACATTATCGCATTAAGAAAGGTACGAGTAAACCTCAACTCAGTTATATTAGGCAAATGGGGTAAAATTATTACTTTAAAAATTTTCATTGAAATAATAAAATTGAAAATAAAAAACTAAAATGTTAAATTTTGCAAAATCTGTATAATTTACAGCAAAGCTTATTTTTGCTTAAAAAAAACTGCAAAATACAGATAAATCTGCACATTTGGCAAGGCTGTGTGGGAGATGATTGACGATTTGTGATGACTATAAAGCTATTTATGCTAAATTTCGAGTCTCTTACTGTTAAGCAAAGAATAATAAATAAATTGATTGGGCCAGTCACGAGAACGATAAAGGCTAAATTTATAAATATTTTGAGTCTCAAAAACATTCTATTTAATAATAATATTAATAATAAAACGAGAAAAAAAACAGATTGTAACTTATGTCCTTATTGACTTCAGAAGTATCCTGCAATAGTGTTACATGTAAGTGTAATAAGCCAACACACGTACACATTCATTTTTATACATTTAAATATAATTTCGTTCATTCATTTAATTCTTCTTCACATAGACTGTGAATAGTTTTTTGCCTTCTGATGATTTTTTTTTCGCTTGGTTTACTTACGCACGATTTTCATTGTTATTTACTGCCATATAAAACTCAATGATAAAATCATAAATATTCTGTACCAACATTGCAATCGATTGCTTAACATGACGATTATCCAGCATGAAAAGATTCAATGGTATAAAATCACGTAAAATAGATATTTCCTCAATAATAGCACGGAGTCTGTTCATTACACCCTCAACCGCCTGAAATGAGAGAGAGAGCGAGAGAAAAATTGAAAATATTGAAAAAAATCTATGCAAGATATAAAAGTACTAGAAAAATAAAAAAGGATAATGCAACAAGAAAAAAGTTTTATAATAAAAAATAAGAAAAATTAAATAAATTTATGATTGTAGTCGTAGTAAGTTAAAATGATATTGATGACAAGTAGATGTGGTTGTAAATAAAAAAAGATTTCCTTGAACTTTAATTGGTAACCTATGACTTTGCTTAAGTGTTACTTAAGGAACTGTGAGTGATGGAGGCATTATGGGTTTATATGGATATTTCTATACATATAAAGCTAATAGGCCAATACTTATTTTAAGCTCAACTAAACGATTCAGAATCATATTAAAATTAAATGCCATGTATAAATTGCAATTACACACAAAAAGATAAGAATTGTTAGCACATTCTTATCAATTTTTGAAAAAAATTTTTTGTATCTCACCTACCACGTTTTTTGCCATTATCTATGATATTTTTCGAGCACCTTCATTCATTTTATCGCTGTAAAACTTCTAGAAAAAAAACTCGGCGAAAAACTGAAATCAAATGATTTTCAAAGGCTCTTTGCAGACAGCAAAAAAAAATATCGGGAATTTTTTTTACAGTTATACGAGTTGAAGTCATAATAAAACAGAGAAAATATTTTTAATGTCAAGAAATTTAGTTGGCAATTATGTTTAATTATGATGGCCGCCACGTGTACAAGGTGCAATTGGAACACCAATTTTCACAAACTTTTCGCAGCAAATGCGGCCGTATTTCGCAATAAACTCTTCTAATGTTAATTTCGATGTTGACAAGTTATTTTACATAACCCCAAAGAAAATAATCCAATGGGGTTAAATCACAAGATCTTGGTGGCCAATTTATTGGAGCATTACATGAGATTATTCCTACATTCAACGTTTTTTTGAGTAAATCAATTGTAGCGCGCTGTGTCGCATGTAACTCAGTTCTGTTGAACCAGATGTCAGCAAGATTAATGCCAGCTAATTGAGGTACGAATATATTTAAAATCATGTCCCTATACTGTTCTCCTGTACCGTGGCGGTGTAAGACTATGCATAGTTAAATGTCAAACCAAACTAAACACAAGGAAACTATCAGCTGTTAAATCGATTGGCAAATAAGAAACACATGATAGCTCCAAAATTTTGTGAAAAGAGCGGACGTCTGACGACGTGCTAGAGTTGAATGTTTGCCCGAAATTATATTCCATTATTAATTCCCATAATTTTTTTTATATTGGTTTAAAAAAAACTGAATTTATCAAAAAAATGAGTTTATAAGCCAATTTAATTCCTAACCCAAAATTTGCCAACCCTTTATTTAATTTAAGCACTGAGTGGAAGCAAATTTACTTTTAACTTCAGGGTCTTAAAAATCTTTAAAACATATGCATACGTGTTTTCAATGCTTGTGTAAAATCCTCGATACTATATGGCAGTGAAACATGGGTTACAACGAACACAACAAAACACAACAATCCATAGCATCCAAACTCAGATGAACAAGTTTCTAATTATTATATATCGAGTATTTTAGCCGAATACTACCTCGAGGGGTCTTTTTAAGAAAAAATAAGCCGTTTATAACGTAAATAGAAAGAAGACAATGGAGATAAATTGTACACAATCCAGTACAAACCAGTACAAAATGTATATAGAGTATTGGAGCGTAATCCGTAGGAAAGTAAAAAACATGGACGAAAAAGAACAATATGTCGACCGTAATGGAATTCAGGTTTAGAGGGGAACGGTTAGAAAACTTTTATATACATGTACATATTTTAAAATCTCTAATTATATATTGTAAAGAATTAATCTTCTTCTTCTGCCTATTGACCGCTTTAAATTGCCAGTCTTTTTAAATTTTGCTGTTGACGATTTATTTATTTCCCCTGCCCTTCATTTACAATATTTTAATGTTCATACAATTTTTCCTTTCTTTTTTTCTCATAAATTTAATCATTTTTCCATCCGTCTTTTTAAGTAATTTTTGATTTATAATTAAATTCAATGTTAATTCTACGCATCATTGAACGTAATAAAATTGAAATTAAATAATTAAACATATTTTATGCTTCAGGTTCTTCAGTCGCTTATAAAATATTCTTATTTTTAAGCAAAAATTTATTTTAAGTGAGATGTAGCAGTTACAGTTGAAATAGCTTATGAAGTAGAATATGAAGAAGATATGATTTCCACGAAATATGACAAAAATTTCTATCATTACTTACACTACACTGTACAGTACTTGTTCACTCTATAAATAATAATTATGAAAAAAATTGAATAGATTTGAATACTCACTTACTAATTGAAAAAAAAAAAACTTTCGACACTCTGCTGAGAGTATGGCTTGGCATGTCTGTCAAACAGTCAGTCATACAAGTTTTTGCTATTGCCGCTGCTGTCGTAGTCAATGCTGCATTTTGTCTTTTTTTCAAACTTAATTAATTCTGATATTTAATGTTTTAGTATTTGTAAACTGAATATAACAAAATACACTCAGTCATCGTTTTATGCGATCAATTTGTTCCACGAAAATCTGCTTAAACCGAATTCGCATAAAACGAATATAAAAACTACTGATCCGTTCCGGAATTTGAAAAAAAAAACAAAACAAAATCGCATTAAACAAGTCAACAAACAATTTTTCATCATAAGAAGGGAAGCAGTTAATGTATTGCCACCACTTTGCAAAATCATTTTCAACACCAGAAATATACTCATTATCACTTTAAGGAACGTCACTGCGTTTTCAGGAATTTTAGCTTTTTCTTAATGTGTCATCAGACTTTTCAAGGTTGAATATTTCAGTTACTTATACCGCTTCTGATATGCAGAAAGTAGTTCATTAAGCCCATTACTCGTTTTACATTGAAAATTTCGTTTTGTATAGCATTAATTTTTACTAAGAACTTCGCCTTTTTTGAAGTAAGAGGTTCAACTATTTCCTCACAATAATTTTCGTAATGATTGCCTTTGAAATTATCTGTAGTAAAAAAAATGTGGTTATGTTTTAACCTATTTAAAACGATTGAGTTCTCTGAAATTGCGTGAAATAATATAAATGCTACGAATTTAATATTTTACTTAGCGCGTGTATAGTTAATTTAACTTCCACTTTATACAGTATCCACCCTATTTAATATAAGCTTAATACACCAATTTATTCAATACAGGACTCTTAGTACGACTTTGCACTATGATTGCCAAACTATAACTGACTGACGTAAGCAAAGCAGCGTTCCTTATATACCTGACTGCCAACAGTCTTGAAAGTTCTGATAAAGTCTGAAACCTTTTCAAATCTTCTACTTAGACCCGTTGTTTTAAATGAAACATCCAAGAGTTGAGTTGGTAACATCGCTCAACATGCAATTGGTAACACTAGTAATAACACAAATAATTACGGCATTGCCAAGGTGACACATTGACAGCCTTGACACAAACCAATAGAATAAAATCCCACAATAAAGTTTTAAATGTACTGATGTTGGTTTATCGTCTCTTTAAGGATTTTTATTTTCCTAACCATATTGTTGTTATCTGATACTTCTATTAGCGCTACTTAATTACTAAATCCGGTAATAAAATGAGAAAAATTGCGCCAAAGGCTTTGAATATATAAGCAAAAATTAGTCTGGCGGTACTCCATAAAGCGTGATTTTTATAAAGGTATAGAACTTTAAGTTGGCATTACTTTTCAAGATGGCGACCGATTTTTCAGTTAGGTTTGGCAATTCATCATGAATAGACTCAGGCCTGAACAACGCTTGCAAATAGTGTAATTTTCATTTTTCATAAGCGTATTTTTTTTTCAATTTTCAATTTTCATAAGCGAATTTTATTTAGCGAAGAAGCGCACTTCTGGTTGAATGGCCACGTCAACAAACAAAACTGTATGTGGAAGTGTATGTGGAAACACCGTTACATCCAGAAAAACTGACTGTTTGGTGCGCTTTATGGGCTGGTGGAATCATTGGTCCGTACTTTTTAAAAAACGATGGTGGCCAGAACTTTACAGATTTATTGAAAGACACGTATGGTAACCGCCTAATTTCACGTTTTGAACCTGTGAATTGGCCTCCAAGATCTTGTGATTTAATACCGCTAGACTACTTTCTGTGGGGCTATGTAAAGTCATTGGTCTATGCGGTAAAGCCACAAACGCTTGACCATTTGGAAGACAACATTCGCCGTGTTATTGCCGATATATGGCCACAAATGTTGGAAAAAGTCATCAAAAATTGGACGTCCAGATTGGACTACATCCGAGCCAGCCTTGGCTGCCATATGACAGAAATCATATTTAAAATGTAATGGCGCAAGATTATCTTTCGGATAAATAAAATTCATGTCAATCGAATAATCCACCGTTGCTTTATTGCAACTTAAAGTTCTATACCTCTATAAAAAACACCCGTTATATATAGACAGATAATAAAATTTTTGATACAAAACAAAAAAAAAAGAAAAAAAACGAAAATTTTAAAACCGCATAAATTTGAATTCGCATACAACGAGTTTAGAGTGTATTTGTATTTTAATTTTCATTTTATATTCATTAAGTTAACAGTTGACAAAAACAGTCACTTGAACTTTTTCAAAAATTATTGGAAAATGCTATTGTTGTTGATGAGTTCGCTTGCATACAGTCAATTTTATTCAATAAACATGTAATAAATTATATTTTGTAAATTCAATATTGAATTTATTTTGCTATTGTTATAATTATTATTTTTTTTTCGCTCTGTTTCATTTATTCATATTTATTTAACGCTTTTATTCTTTGCCAGATAATCAAATAGCAAAACAAAAAACTTGCACTGTATATATCGGGTGTTATTTTAAGGTTCATAGCTTTAAGTTGGTAGTACTGCTTCATTAGCCATACTGCTTTAAGTTGGCAAAACTGCTTTTTGTTTAGTTTGGCTTTACATTCATTATGGTTAGACTTACACCAGAGCAACGTCCGCAAACCCTTAAAATATTTTCATCAAAATAGTGGTTTTGTTCGTCAAGCATATCGTGGACTTCCGTCCATTTTATGGCGTACATAATCGTCCTGCTAATTCGAATAACAATGAGCCATTTTAGGACCATGTTTACTGAAGAAAGCACAGAAAATAGAAAGTAGGATTAGCGGCTGTGCTGTTTGTGAAAAATAACTATTTATTTTAAGAAAAAAATGAAATTACTTTTGCAGAATCTGCTCTGTAATCTATTTAAATCCATTTTAACTTTTTACATTTAAACATTCATTGACAATAGTAAACAATTTGGTTGATTATCCACAGTATTGCCATATTAAAAAAGCTAAGTGCAGCTTAAACGCAGTTTGGTTTTGTACATTTACATCAAACGTAATGCATATTAAGATGAGGATAATTCACAAGTTAATTTGCATCAAGACGGTTAATACGATTAACGCTGTCGCCTGTCGACGGTATTAATGCCGTTTGAGTCGCAATATTTTATTCATGTTTGTGTTAGCTATGTGGCAATAAGTCGATGAAGTTTAAATATGTAGACTTCTCGTAAAGCTTAACAACTGTACTAGATCAAATTAAATATTAAAAAAATAATAATAATTCTAGTGTTCGTATTCCATTTAAGTATGTTTAGGATGGAATTCGCAAAATTCAGATCTTTGCATTCATGTATGTACTATGTGTTAAATTTGAGGATAATTAAACCTGCAATTGACACAATATTTATAAAATTATCGAACTGTTTTCACTTACCACCAAGTCGGGCAATATGTGTTGTGTAAAAATCTTTTCCACGATGGGTTGTATTTTATTTGATAGGAGGTTATAATAATATTTATAAATAGGAAATAGATACACTATAGGTCCACGCCAATTCTTCTCGATAACTATTTGTATTTTATCATATAAATTAACAACATCAGGATGATTTTCATCTATACAGTGCAGATAACCACAATTATCGGGATCTGTAAGTTACAAAGCAGGCATTTAAAGAAAACCAAAAAAATTTCAAAACTTTAAGTCTTACCATTCGACATGACATACTCCATGCGTGGTATTTTATAGCCGACTTTTAAAATACGTGTAAAAAGGCCAACGAAAAGCTTAGGCAAACTGCCCATATACGGATAGGCATGAAATTTACCATAACATTGTATAAGAAAATTCGTAAGGCCATCGACTTCAAGGGCACCCTTAAAAAAAAAAAATGATTTAATTCGACATTTGCAAAAACAAAGAGCTTTAAGATGAACTACAAAATAGAACTTACTTGTTCCAATACTACCACACTTGGTCTTTTATAGAAGGGATCAGCATCATCTTCCTGATCCTCATAGATGGCCGGTTTTGCATGCTGTGGTTTCACTGGTTCACGGGGTGGATGATCGAAATGTACACCAATCACCGAGACTATAAGAGTCATTAAAGGACGCCTCTTTAATTTTTCATCAAACATATTATATTTCGGCATATCATTGCCATCCTTAAATTTATAAAATTATTTATATAAAATTTACCTATATTTGACAATTATTTCTCTATTACAAACCAAATAATCCTCTAAAATCCTGTATAAATAAGATAAACTTCTTGTGATTAACAACTCCAGATGATGTGACATTAACGCATGGACACAACGAAATAGAACAGATGCACGTCCACCATAACCACCATGCATGGGCACTAAATGTAACCATGTTTTACGCATTATATCCAGCATATCAGCACAACGAGGTACCCAATCGTTTAACAACAACTGCAATTAGAAATGATGGCATTACATTAACAGAACAAGAGTTTAATTTGTTGGTATAGTGTACACTTACATCTCTAATAGTGTCACAACTTTGTTCTACGTAACTTATTAATTCATCTGCATTCATTGGTATCTTACGTAAAACTATCTCAGAAACATCTACGATAACCAAGTCATTATAGCTGAGCATGATAACCATAATAAAAAGATGGGATGAAAAAAAAAAGTTTGGTTATTATTAAAAGATTATTAAAGCTAATATCTCCCTCTACCATTCCTTTCCTAGTATTGGGTGTAAATTTAAAAATGCGAAATTCATAACAGATTTTTAAGAACAGTTAGCTAGTTAATTATAAGGGGTAGCCAGACATTGGTTCAGCTCACTTGAGTCCAAAATTGATTCTTCTGCGCCGCAGCACGACCTAAAACGAACCAACCAGACGCATGCAGAAAAGAAGAAAGCCCGCTGATACTCACATCAGCTAGTACCATTATGGCATGCAGAAACGGACTGCCAAGGAAAGCAGTCTGAAAGACTCGAACACTAGCACAAGATATGCCCGACAATTTCCTCCTATTCTTCTTAGTCTTGACAATCCCTACAGTAATCATTGAACGATAGACCCAGTCTCCTAGCTTGCGCACCAGCCAGCCAGTGTCCAGTGATGACAGCCACCATGATTCGAATGAGCCCAATCGTATAGGGGCCAGATTTAACTTTATACAGAGCACGTGGGTTCATACTCCCACAGTATATGTGCCCTGTATCGCAGTACCAGAAGTCTGCAAGAGGAAAGTGGCATTCCAACTAAATTGTGTCAATCTTCTCGCTATCAAGGACAGAGACTTCCCTTGTCACACAATTCCTCTGGGTGTCAGAGTGACCCCTTGTTCAGATAGTCTCTAGGTCTGAGTGTTTCTCCATCTCTTTTAGAGCTGCCCGGCATCCACATACCAGTCGCGAAGTCGAGTAGACACCTGAGAGCGACCTGGTCGTAACCTGACTGTCCGTATAGATCCGGATATCAACATCAAATACCCTATAGCACATCAACCAGTCCGCTGCCCTCTTTATCACCGGCACCTCCGCCTGTAAGATACTGCAATGGCTCGGTAGTTTAGGGGATACTCTCACACCGTATGCAAAAATAAAAACAACGCCCCATACCCCTTTAGAGGATCTTCATCAGTCCGTGTATACCTCGACAGAATCCGGTCCAATTACCAACTCTGGTGAGATGCACACAAAGCATATTCTATCGAGGAAGGGTTTGGGTGTACAATAATCTATCCTATCAGGGATCATATCCAAACACTGCAAGATGGCCGCATGCCCATAATCCTTGTCAGACCATGCTCTCGCAATCCTCAAACTTATCGCAGACATAATCGCTATCTGCTTAGCCACCAGATCCACCAGAAGAAAACACAACACAAATTTGCTTTCAAAGAAGTGGACCTGAGCGCACCTGTAATCATTAGTGCAGAACACTGTCAAAGATTCTGCCATATGTGGATTTCTCTAGAGATCTCCACTACACAATTGCGTCATTCATACATAAGTATGGGCTTAATTAACCATCGTGTTCAAAATCCACATGAAATTCTTAAGATTTAAACCCCAGGACTTTCCAATGGCCCTATGGCACGTTTACAGCACCACAATCGCCATCGTCGCTCTCGAACGTATTCTTCCCCTTGCAGGCACGTTTTTGAAAAGATGGTATTTTATACCTGCGCGTGAAAAGTACCAATTCCGTCTTCCCTGAATTAACACTCAAATCACTGCCAGCGCTCCACCGACCAAGAAGGCTCAGAGATGTCTGAAGGCATTGCGACATTAAGTCAATAAATTATCCCCACACAGCCACAGCAACATCATCAGCATATGTTATAGTCTTAAGTCTATTATTATGGAGAATTGGAAAAGTGGACCTAACTTCACAATTCGGGCGTTGCTCCGACGTTCTCAAGTATGGCAGGCAGGAAATTCCTAACGGATTTTTTTACGGGTCATTGTGAATTGAGAAAACGCATCTGAAGAGAATGGCGATCACGGATGTTATAGACTATGCTCGTAGGCATCAGAGACGGCAGAACACATAAAGGTTGGTCTAATCATAATGAAAACTTTAACGAAAATGGGCCATCGTGATTTTTTTGGTCAGCATAATCGACCAAATGTGTCCACAATCTGGATAATTGTGCGTAAATATCAGCAAACTGGGTCTGTAGGATGTGTAAAAATAACTGTGCATGCTCTCCCAGATCGTTCTGCGGAAAACATTGCTGTTGTTCGCGATAGTGTGGCAGAAGAGCCTCAATTCGTCGTCGTGCCCAACAATTGAATATCTCACGAACATCACTAATTCGAATTTTAAATACACGCTTTACACGCTTACAATGTTCAATTGATTCAAGAGCGGAAGCCTACTGACCATTTCAAGCGTCGTCAAAACGCTGAATGGTTAGTTGAACAGACAGAAGTGAATGGTGACATTACAAAGAAGATTATCTTCAGCGACGAGACACACTTTTACTTCGGTGGATTCGTTAACAAGCAGAATTGCCGCATTTGGGCAAATGAGAATCCACGAGTGATTGTTGAAAAACCGATGCATCCACAAGGGATAACTGTTTGGAGAGGCTTATAGGCTGGCAACGTCGTCTGTTCTTACGTTTTCCAAAATAAGGTGGGCCAAGCAGTTACAGTGAATGGTGTTCGCTATCGCGAGATGATAACGAACTTCTTGTAGCCAGATATTGATATGGACCTGGACGATATGCGGTTCCAACAGGATGGTGCTACTTGTCACACAGCGCGAAAAATTCAATGGCCGCATTATCTCATGTCGTGGCGATGAGACACCGTAGGACTTCTTTCTTTGGATATATTCAAAAGTGTACGTCTATAAGTCAAGGACAATTCTAGAGCTAAAGGATAAGACTTTCGACGTGGAATATCTCAACAAGAATGTGTTGATGAATTCAGTTATTTGTATGGCGATAAAGCGCCATAAAAAACCACAGTATATCGCTGGTATAGTGAATTCAATCGTGGCCGCAGTTCGGTCGCCGACGAATTCAGTGAAGGTCATCCAAAATCGGTTGTTGTGCCACAAAACAGTGCAGTGCGTGAACTTATAATGCAAGATCATCATGTTACATATTGTGAGATGGAGGCATCCTTGCATTAGTTCCATTTCAATACATACGACTTTGCATAAACATTTAGTTGCCTAAAAAATTTGTTCTCGTTGGATACGCCACAATTTATCAGTCGCCCAAAAAAAAGACTCGCGTCGGTTGGCTTAAGGTAATGATTGAAAAGTTCGATCGTGGTGCTTTAAAAGATGTATACAAAATCGTGATAGGTGACGAATCATTGATAATATGCGTATGAACCGGAAACAAAACAGCAATCGACTAGGAGGGTATTTCAAGACGATCTAAATCCATTAAAAGTTGTTCATAGCAAAAACACAGCAAAGCAAATGGTCATCTGTTTCTTCTGGGTCGGGGCAACATTTCCGCTTAATCAACGTAGGATGGTCAATTCTGAGTGATACACGATAATTTGTTGGTCGGAAGTCTTTGGAGAAATTCGTAAAACCAACCGCCGAAGACGGATCATTCTCCATCATGACAATGCCAGCACTCACGCATCATCATATAGGTGAATTTATGAGCGTTCAAACATCGAATTGATATCTCATCCTTCGTACAGTCCTGATTTGGTACCCAATGACTTCTTCTTGTCTCCGAATATCAAAGGTAAACAGCGTGGTCAACGATTTACGAGCACTGAAGGAACAGTTGAAGCGTTCACAAGCCCTCTTTTGGAGGTGTCTCAAAAGGAATGGAAGAACTGCTTTAAGAACTGGTTTGAACTAATAATACAAAAGTGTAGTAATCATCAAGGGGAAGATTTTGAAGAACAATAAAGACATTTTTATTTCAAAATATTTGTTATTCCCGAAATATATATAATACCCCTCGTAATATCGATTATTCACCGAAACTTTCGAGAGATGGTTTGTGCGGTTTATTAAAGGTGACTTTGATTCGGTCGACTAAGACTGCCAATGTCATGTCAAACTCAAGACTCAAGCAGAAATTACCAAACAGCAGAATTCATCTAAAACAAGGTAAACCACACGTGTTCACGTCGAGAAACGTTGAAAGACGATTTTGACTGTCCGAAATTCATAATTTTACATCGAGTTATTAATTGTGATCATGCTGCTATGGTATGCAAGGTTATATGCCCGTTTACCAACCAATACGAGGCCAGACTATCTGAAAAAAGAAAATTTTTTTTCAACTGCGGTATCACCTGAAAACATTAGCTAGTAACTGGTTATGAGTATTAGCACTATTAAATACTTCTCTAATGCATTTGCTGTAGGTCCCTTTCAATAAGTCTAAAAATAGATCGCGTGCAGCTCATTGATTGAGAGAAGTCCCCATGTTCCTTCATGAAATGTAATGGTAAGTAATGTAATATTAATTGTGATCAAAAATTAATCCATTGCGAGAACCTAAAGTGCAAGAAATGTGAAGCCCATCTAACCAGACAAATTAACACCAAACCGAATATCCATAGTAATGCTTTGTAATTTGTGGTAATGGTTATAAATGATTCGTTTAAAGTCAAAATTTGTCGAAAAACTACTGAAATAAGACGTAATATACCAATATGTCAACACTCGGAAAATACAATAGAGAAAATATTGCTTTACGTTTCATTTAATAACATGCCATCGGAAATTGGCTTGAAATGTACTTGGCTTGAAAAAATGAGCAGGTCTTTTTATGCAAAATTCGTATGTTCATAGTAAACGATGGCTAAGACCTTGAATAAATACTGAAAATGCTGAAAATTTTTCAAAAAATATCGCATTTTAAAATTATACACCCAATATTATAAATAAGAAACTAGCACATGTAACTGTCACACCACTTCTTTCTTATTAACAGTAAAAAAAAAATTAAAACTTTACTTACAGTTGATGCCACATCAAATTTAATGCTCGTACTACAGGATGAGTAATCATTAGTACTTGATCCAAATGATTTCGTGCTAGTTGAACATAAACTTTCCATGGCACGGGTGCTCGTATGGTCATTATAGGAAATTCTGGTGGTTCTGCCTCCAATTGCAAACGTTTACGTTCCAAAGGTGATCTTAAAGAGAGAAAAAAGTGGAAAAGAAAATGAAATGAAAAGAAAAAGTATATTAAACTATAATCCCTTGATAAGAAAGTGTTTTAATCCATAGTCTTAAGAAGTTTTTCCTTTACAAAAACCTTCACTCTCCCCAACCCTATTAATAATTGTTATGTGTGTTTACTGCATTCAACTTTTAGCTCCTGCTACAACGTGTATTGGTACCTTTTTTGTTTTATTCTTAACTTGATAATATTTTTAATATATTTCTTTTCAACATTTCTTTACCTTTTTTTTGCTCTAAATATAGTAGATTTTCCTTTTAATGTCTTAAGTTTTATTTTGCTGCTGTGTAGTTGTGTGTATTTGAAAAGTCTGCAACAGTTAAGAGAAAACTTGGCTACAACAGCCAAAGGCTATTCATTGTGTGTTATTTTGTAAAAATATATGGAAAAATAAGAAAACTCAGGTAAAAACATAAACTTGTAATATATTGTTTGCCAAACCAATTATTTCGAGCAGTTTGAGCAAGAAAATAATTTTCTTATTTGTCTCAAATAATAGTTGTTAATAGGGATGGTCGGGTCGGTCATTGCCATTGGCTAAAATATTTTTGTCGATTAAATTTTAATATTGTTTGCTAATGCACCAAAAAACAAAAAAGGTTTCATTGTATTATTATATAAAGTAAATATTCGAAGAATTTTTATGTCCTTAAATAGCAGTTTTTTTATTCGAATATTTTTTAGAAATCTAACGACGCAGTTGTGAGACAATGTTCTATTGTAAATCCCACGAACCTTAAAATTATTGAGAGTTATCAACTCAATGTCAGTGACATATATTAAAAGACCAAACAAATCTACACTACAAAGAATTTTTTGGAATTATTAAATACTTCTATAAATTCGAATAGACTGATTAAATTCGCCACAGTTGTTAAAACCAAATTTGACTCGAAAACTTTTTTCTCTATTTGACTTTGTTTTCTGTTAGGTTTTCTAACAGAGGCATATGGGAAAAACACGCTTGTTTACCATTTCTTGTTGACGTATCAGTGTTAGCATTTGCAATTGTTGCAATGAAATCAATTTCTTTCACATAAAGCTACTATGATTGGTTCTAGTGGTACCCTCGAAATAGAGAGTCAGTTAGCACCATTAGGGCCAGAAATATAAACGTTTAGGGTCAAGGTAGTTCCTTGATCAAAAAGCTTCCGGAACAATGCTCGTGTGCCGGTCTCTTTGTACGTTTGGTAATTATTATCATTATTATCATTAAGATATAAAAGTACTCCGACCTCCCGATTTGTTGTATAGCGCTCCATTAATACAGGGTTTCCCTAGAATATCTCACCCAATCTAATATAACTTGCGAAATTCAGGATGCCAGTTGGTAACAACCGCGTTAATCTCTACCTAGTACCTGGTAGGCACCCAAATACTTCCTCCCAGAGTGCATCAATGCCTCACATGTACCCAGTATGTGCTCTGGTGAATCGATTTCCTCATCACAGAATCTGCACATCGGACTTGAGATTAATTCCATTTTACTCAGATGTCCATTTAGCCTGAAATAACCACCTAAATGCCCGATCGGTACCCCTAGGATGTCTCTGGCCATTTTTATGTAGACTTCAAATCTTCTACTGTTGTAGATACCCGTACGGGAGGAGAAGAGTACCCGCCTCTCATAATCCTCATTTTTGTTGAGTATGGCCTTCCAGGCCCCCATTCCCAGTCCACAAAAGGGTTCTGGTCCCACCAAAGTGGAGTGGAAGCTCCCTTTCTGGTCAGTTCATCGGCCCTTTTATTCCCCAGAATTCTCAGATAAGCCAGGACCTTGCATAAGCTGACTCTATTGTCTCTGCCCAGCTGGTTCAGTTTACACAGACATTTTCAAACTTACTTTTAGTCAACCTCATAGGAGCCAAGTGCTCGAATGGCGGCCTGACCATCAAATAGTATGGCTATGTCCTGTCCTCTATACTTCCTCTCCAGGTTAATTAGCACTCCAGTGCTTGTACTAATTTCCGACTTTGACCAATCTGTGTAGCACAAAATGGTCCTTTCTCTAAAGAGGTATGTACTCTTCAAACATTCCCACTCACTCGTATTAATCAGTCTTGACCTTAAGCATTTGCCAAAGTCATACAGTTTCACGCTTCTGCCCACAGTATAGCCAAATAGGGAGTAATCGACAGTTCGGCCAACCGGTTTAACATAACCCCTGCATAACCCAACTCATTTCCCATTATCCTTGTCATGGTCTTTATGGCTCAATTTCTCAATGCCCAGTGCAACGGACTCAGGGCAAATAGAACCTCGAGTGCAGCTGTGGGACAAGTTATCACTGCCCCAGTTATGTTTATGCATGCTAATCTTTGTACCTTATTTAGCTCTACCTATGTTGTTTCCAAACTCGTTCTTTGGTTCGCTGGTTTTCTGAGTCGTGCTCGTGAGTTTTATTTTTTAATTTGTGAGCATGAATCATATTTTTGCTCAAAATATTTTTTGCTTGATCAGTGAGCACAAATTTAAAATTTTTATAATTAATTTTAAAATTAAGAGTTTTGTTCTTTAACTCGTGAGCAAAAAGTTTATACTGCGAACGAATTAAAAATAAGCAATTAAGAATCGAAACGAGCAATTTATTTCAATGCAGGTTGCTTGGTTAAGATTAAATGCGTAATACCATGCATTTTTATGTGTGTATATATGTATATTTTGTGTGCAGCGACCACTAAGTATCACACACATGCATGTTTTATATTACACAAACAACATTTACTGAAAACAATTGCTCGTTTTCAGCTCGTTTTGATGCCCTTCGACTCGGTTTGCGTTCCGAATTTTATTTTTAAATTCTTGTGTTTTTGATTCTTTTCACTAGTCGTATTTTTAATTTTTTTAAATTAGACTTTAAAAAAGAATCGTTCTTTACGAATGAATTAAGTTCGAGCACTCTTCCTACTCGGCCTATAGACACAATCGACCTTACTATCATGGTATACATCCATTATAATATTCTTGGGTTACAGCCCCAAGATCTCCTCGCAAGCCTCCTGCACACCATAAGCGATTTCGAGATAAACTTCACTTGAGCTTTCCACGTCAGCTTACTTTCCAGTATTATTCCTAGATAATTAACCTATACCCTCACCCAGGAATAGAATATTCCTCCACTTATGAAGTTTTCTTTTCCTAGTGAATAGCACTATCATGGTTTTTCCCGGGTAAATGCTTAACCCGGCCCATACTATCCTCGAACTTACCCCTAGCTATCAGAACAATGTCGTCAGCATAGCCCTGGTTGCCACAGATATTGTTTCTAAAAGTTCATCAACAACTAGACTCCACATTAATGGCGGTATGATCCCTCCTTTTTGGCATCCTATAGTAGTGCTTACACTTAAATTGACGTTCCCTGCACTAGTTTCTCCAGATCTAGTACGAAGGACCTCCGACATCCATCTCGATGTAGTAGAGTCCACTCCCCTTCTTACTAGCGCGCTTTCTTTAACTTCATGAGAAGTATTATCAAAGGTCCCTTCTATGCCTAGGAAAACACATATATACTAATTACAAGAGAGCCGCTTGGTGATTAGTTTGAGCAATAATGGCAAGTTTAATAATTTTTTTTTTTTACCAGAAAATCTTATTTTTATCAGGCTCATTTTTGGTTAATTATTTTTGCCAACAAGCAAAATTGTTAAGTATGGAGTGATAATAATCCAAGACATTCGAATAAAACACCAATTGCATCGACAAATATTAACTATTTGGTGTAGTTTATCAAACAACAGCATTAAAAGACAATTTTTATTTTGATTTTGAGTTTAGTTTTTTAATCTATAAATTAAATCAATGTTGGTTTTAATGTTAGTCCATATAGTGGAACTGTATCCTTATTCCTAATATTGTGAGTTATAATTCTTCTCGATTATATATTTTTTGGAGGTCAATACAATTCGTGCTATTTATGAAATATCATCAGAAGGTCTTGATTATGCGGTCAACGTTTGACTGAGATAGTGCACTATGTAACAGCTAGCCGCAGTGTCATTTAATTTTTCCATAGCACGAATAATACTTTTTGCTTGACTCAAATTTAAAATTTTTTAAATTTGTGTTTGCGAGTCTTGTTCTTTAACTCGTGAACACAAATTTAATACTGCGAACGAATTAAAAATGAGCAAAAAAAAAAATCAAAGACGAGCAATTAATTTTAAAGCATGTTGTATGTGTAAGATTAAATGCGTAATCCCGCTTAACCCATGAATCGCAATAAGTGATTGTTCACTATTAGTGAAGAATTTTCGAAACAAATATATTTGCTTTTGCCGAACAATAATGCTCAAAAGAGCATAGAACATTGCTATTAGTTTTATAAGTGTTCAAGCAAAAGTAACGGCAGAAACAGAAGAGTGCAAAAGCAAAAAGAGAACAGAGTTAAGCAAGTTCGCTTTAGATAAATGTTCGCTAAAGGTTTGCTGTTATATTACAGGAAAGCGCTCGCGATCGAAAGATTTGTTACCACAAAATGAGCTACGGGTGAACTCTATGAGTTCTTTTTCGTTTCACCTCTAATAGTCGTTTTCGAATGTTTTATCAGAGAAATGTTTGCCAAACGTTCGAAGTCGATGTTATTATCGAATGTCGTGGTCAAGCGGGCATTTACTAAAAATAATTGCTCGTATTCAGCTCGTTTTGATTCGTTTAGACTCGACTTGCGTTCCAAATTTTATTTTTAAACTCTTTTGTTTTTGATTCTTCTCACGAGTCGTATTTTAAATTCTCTTAAAATTGTTTTAATTTCGACATATGAATACTTATTTACTTTTAATTTTAGGCGTGCCAAAGCTTGTCCATGTAGTATGGTAATATTGCAAGTACTCTTGTTCATATTTTTGTTATTTTAAGTCCAAGTATGTTTAAACTTTTCTTCATGTCTTCTTGTCTAATAATTTACTTCTATTTTTATTATAACCCTCCATCCTCTTCTTTTCGTTTTTAGAAAAAACTCACCTGAGTAGATATCGCAGAAACGCACGTTTCACATAATAACGAAAATCTTCTTGAAGATCTATAAGGCATGAGATAATTAAAACGGCTACATCGGTGGGTATTTGTTGTTCACTGGTAAAGAGATAATCCATTAACATGACTTCAGGATATAGTTTTGGCCATAATTTCTAATGATAACATAATGAAATAAAGAAAAGACAAACTTTTATTACAATTTGCTAATAATATGAAATAAAATAGAATTACTTTTGAAAAAATAAAAATAAAATTACAATTAAAAGAAATCTTTTACAAAAAACACCACAAAAATTAAAATTCTTTAATTTCTTGTTTCAATCCTTTTCTTGCCAAACTAGTTTCCTATCAATAAATTTTCATTATTTCGATTAATCCCAATGATATTTTAATTTTAACTTTTTTTTTGTTGCTCTTTTTTGCACTATTATTATTGTTCATCATCACTTGCTAACCCACTTACCTCTTCTTTGCAAATAAACACATAAGCATCTTGGAGGAACTGAAGTTTTCTACTTATATTCGGTATAACTTTCTTAATCAACTTCGATGGAAAAGTCTCCAAACTTAAAACAGAAAGCTGTAAAAGAAAAGCAAAATATTATTACAGAAGCAATAAAAATAAAACGCCAACTAAAAGTGTTCGTAGAAGGAATACAAAAATGATGTGAAGGCGAGAAATGCCTTAAGGAGAGAGTTAGGTAGTGTTTTATAAACGATAATAGAGTACGTGAAAGTAAAACTGAATGTGTTTTGATTTTAGCTTCGAAAATGTCAAATTTGTTATCAACAAATCATTTTCACAAAGTTTTACTTCACTTTCTCGACCTGAACCAAAACGAAGCTGAAGTACAGTGTAAAATACACAAGGATAGTGTGTAGATCTCCTAGAGGTACAGACGTCATACGTATGAAGCGAGAACGGCTGTGGAAAGTGCCTTTCTTTTCCTGAGTCCTAAGATATATAACGAAAAAAAGGCCAAGAAAAAGTAAGACAGTTTAGCGATAATACAGAAAATGTCAATGACGATTAAGGCAAAATATGGTGGGCCATTTAAAAGTTAAAAATTAAAAATGTAATAAAACAAAAACGGTTTAAAATTTAGCCAAATTTCTTTTTTTGTTGTGAAGTACAATAGTTTCGGTTAGAAATGTAATATTATTTCATTCATACGGTTGCCGCGGCTGGCCTCACAGCATCCCATTCGATCGGACCAGTTTTCGACAACTTTTTCGAGTGTTTGGGGTCGTATCTCGGCAAAAGCCTCATGCATGTTGGCCTTCAAATGGTTAATTGTCTCTGGTTTGTCGGCATAACACTTGTCTTTAACGGCACCCGACAGAATAGTCACACGGTGTTAAATCGTAGCTTCTTGGCGGCCAACTGACGCAATAAATCGATTGCGGCATGACAAGTTGCACAATACTGTTGAAAACAAACATCGTTTACATAAAAACCATGAAGAGCGGGCACAAAAAATTGGTTATCATTGGCCGTAATGATTGCGTAAGTGATAATGGGCCGAATAATAGCTATATATCGGGTGATTTTTTAAGAGATTTTGGATTTGATTTAAAAGAGCACATAAAATTTAGAGAAATGTAAATGTATAGAAATGTAATGTATATAGATAAGAAATAAAATCTTTATTTGAGTCGAATGATCATATAGATCGAGTACGCCTCAAACGGTTCATACGCTGGGTCCAATTTTGGTTTACTCTCTCCAACATATCGGCCGGTATCTCACTAATAAATTCTTCAATATTGGCAAGTGCGTCAACCGTTGCTTGTCCCAATTGACACGAGTCTTAACATAGCTCCACAAAAAATAGTCTAAATGCGTTAGATCGCACAATCTAGGTGAAAAATTGACTCGGCCCAAACACGAAATAAACTGTTCACCGAACTCGCCTCTCAATGTGGCTTTTTTCTCGCATGCTGTGTGGCATGTGGTACCACTGGTGAGGTTCGCCGCCGAACACACTAATCCGATCAAAAAGCGATCTGTAAGCGTTGTTCGTTTGTAAGCCGAATCATGGTTAAATTATAGACCAAAATGAACATGTTTGACAGTAACATGTCAGATGAAAACAGCTGGGATTCCAAAAACAGTGTTGCCTCATGTATTCAACCATATAAAGGCAAGGAAATGTGAACAAAGTCTGAAAGAAACCAAAGTAAGCTTGTACTTCTTGTTCGACAGGTTTATCTGAATTTTCGTCAGGTTTTTGTTTTGTTTGAACATTTCTTAGAAAAATTAAGCTTGTAACTTACCAAGGCTATATAAAGCATAGAAAAACGTTACCAAGAGCGAAATTTTCAAAAGAAATTTGCTTAAACAATACGATAAATATGAACTCGACCAGCACCCTTCAACTTCAACCAACTGCAAACAAAAAATTATGCAAACTTGCCTAATGAAGTCACTACCTCTTATTTCCCAAAACAGACAATAAAACACCATTAGTTGCAAAAGTTTGTATGCAAGCAGCACTATAATATAATTACTGTACTTAAAATTGAGTAATATTCAGCTAAGTTATTAGATTATAAGCGCGTGAAGTTCTGAAAAACCGGTTTTTTCCCGAAAACAGATCTTTGTTATGCTCGGCAGCGCCTATCGGGAAAATAGTATCTCTTGCCAGGTATTTTATTTTGTCGCACCGTGTTATTAGACTAATTAGTAGTTAATGAAATTAATTTTAAAATGCTTACATATACTCGTATGTACATTAAAAAAAACATGTCCAAAAATATTTTCACTTTCATAAAAAATATGTACTCTATGCCACCCATAGTTACCATACAGATCGCTGGTTTATCGCGTTTTTAACAAAAGTGTAACAATGTAATAAAAAAAGGACTTCACTTTCGTGGTCAAGAAGGCGAAATATATAAGTGTACATCTTTTTAACAATATATTAGGCGAAAAATTTTTTTGGCAATACCGGGTTAAGAGAGTCTGCAGAGATTAAAACAAATTATAAACCTGAAGGTGCAAGGTCCAGGCAATATGGAGGATAGATCAAAACTTCCCAGCCAATCTCTCTTATTTTCTGCCGGGTCATCAAAGATGTGTGTGCTCTGGCGTTGTCATGCAAAGCTTCACCTTGCTTCGCCAACGATCTTTTTCGCAAATTATTGTCGTACGTGGTTTACTCCTTATCTGCCGTAATCATTTGCTTCAGAAGTAGTTCAATTTTGTTTGGGATTGAACGCGTATGGTAATTCGGTCCATTAACTTTGCACTGCTAGTTCATGTGGCAACCAGACATTGCGCTTCATTGTGTATCCAGCTTTCTTCAAATGGTTGATAACTGTTTAGTGATGAATGTCGAGTTAGCTAACAAAGTCCACACTGCTTTTGTTGTGGTCTTTCTTAATTTTTCTCAACGAATTCATCGAATTTTTTAGTGATTGGTCCACTAGAGCAAAGTGCATCTTTAACATCAAAATCCATTCCCTGTTGTATTTCTAGTTATAGCGTCGTCTCCGGAAATTTCACAAATTTTTCAAAAGGTTGCAGCTCATTTTTACCTTTTTTAATGTTCCAATTTTTCACTAATTTTGTACAGAACAATGCGATGTTAATAATGTTTTTTAACAAAGTGAAGCTTAAAATGTCGCCATTTAAACAAGCTTTAGGTGTCTATTATAAGCAACTTTCGATTTTCGATTGAGGTCGCATTAAATGATCGCACTAATTTTTATTTGGTATTATGACGCACATTCGATAAAAAGGGACTATTTTTAATTTCCCTAATTTGAATTGTTCACAATAGTACCAATCGATCAGCTGTTACGTTTTAAAAGTGTTTTTGTTTGTAATTTTATAAATTTTATTACAACTGACCAGAAGCAAGAAGAAATAGGAAATGCTTCTAACATTTTGAAAATAGATTCCACAACGTAAGCATACAAAGTTTTCAACAAGAACGTCAATTAGAAAAGTTTGTTAGAATATTTGCAGATAATCTTAGACTGTACAAGGAGGCGTTTATAGAATTGCCGTCTTCTACAGATGAACTACTACAGCAGTGCACGCAAGGTGGATCAATACCAAGCATTTTGAAATTGGCAGCAGCTTTGCTGTGCTATCAGAGGTACCTCAAGTTTTAGAAAATTGTATTTGTTCAAAATGGATCAAATACAATCAAAAAGAATGAAGGAGAATGAAAAGCAAGAAGCAAAATTACATTTTTTCAATAAATTCGGAATACCAAGTATTATTGGATGAATGGATGAATGTGTGTTGATGACACACATCATATTTGTGGCCAATTTTATATATTTTTTCAAACTGGCGCACAGCGTCGAAAGCAAAATTGTGTTCGATTGAAAACTCGTTGAACAGCTATATTTTCGACAGTGCTGCCAACTCATATACAAACTTACATTATTATTATATTATTTGTTCGATAAGTAGCTAAAATCAAATGCAGCTCATAACAGGTATCATAATGTTGACTGATGCAATTAATATTACCAGATATACTAAATTTTAGAGCCATCTGCCGACAATTTGTAACCAAACTTACGTGGACACCCCCTAGATACAAAGCTTGACAGTTTTCATCGTGCAGGTAATAAAAGGAAGAATGACGAAAAATGTATGCCATAACCATGTTGCGTCCTATTAATTCAACAAATCTTGAGCAATAAGGGTCCAGAATAACTCCTGCTAATAAAAAGTGATCAAAAATTTTATTGACAGGATGTGCTATGTATGTATATAAAAGCCAGTTGTCATTTGAATTATCGTCAGATATTATTTTATTTATTTATATATTTTTTTAAATTAAAGTTTGGGCACTTATTTGGTAATTAATAATTTAAAATTTAAATTCATAGACACAAATTTAGATGCAATATAATTGGATTTAAATGGTACACTTATAACAAACAATGATGCACAAACACAGAGATGGAGAGAACATTTCAATGAAATTAATAATGTCACAGATACTCCTGAGGACAGCGAAACGGATGAGAACATAAATGAGGAAAATAGTTTAAGAATACCATGCTACCCTTCCAATCTGAATGAGATAAAAGAGGCGATTAGTAAATTGAAAAATAATAAGATGGCAGGCGAAGATTGACTACCAACTGCAATTCTACGGGTTGACATCCAAACCACAGCTGAACTTCTACTGCCTCACATCACATCTGTATGTGATGAGCGACTGCCTCCTACGTGGAAGAAGGGCATCATTGTAAAGTTACCAAAAAGTGGCGACTAGAAAGACTGTAATAATTGGAGATGAATTACTCTACTTAACACCATATATAAGATACTTGCAATCATAATACAGGGGAGGCTTCAGAGCAGAATAGACAACTTACTGCGAGACGAAAAACTGGCTTCAGATCGAATAGAAGCTTCGTAGATCAGACCAACACTTTACGAACAATCATTAAACAGTCCATAAAATGGCGTACCCCCCGGTATCTACTGCTCGTCGATTTCAAGAAAGCGTTTGGTACCATCGGGCGAACGGCTATATGGAAAGCACTAACTACAAAACGAGTACCCCAGAAGATAATTCGAGTAATCAGAGCGATGTATGAGGATGCAGAACTTTTAGTTCTTCACAACGGGCACATCAGCCAACCATTCCACATCAATGCTGGAATTAAACAAGGTTACCCACTATCACCTCAGCTATTCACCATCGTGACGGATGACATAATGAACAAAGTCTGTTCGTAAAAAAGAAAAGGGATCATATGGAGTCTCTCACGCCAACTCACAGACTTTTGTCTCTCATAATATTTCCAATAGGCAGTCGAAACTGGAGGACCTAGAAAAATTGGCTCGTAGTGTTGTACTTGAGATAAACATCAAGAAAACCAAGGCCGTGAGAATACAAAATACGAGCATGGAAAACATTATGCTACAAGGTCAACCAGTCGAGTATGTAGATAACTTCTGCTATCTAGTAAGTACAATGACTACAAACGATGGCGCAGAAACAGATGTAGATAAAAGGCTCAATAAAGCGAGAGCTCACAAATATTTAGACAGACTAAGCTCAGAATATTCAACTCATGTGTTAAATCTGTACTGCTGTATGGCAGTGAAACCTGGCTTGTATCGAATAACATCACAGAGAATCTCCAGGTATTCATTAACAAGTGCCTCAGAATCATATGCCGAATATTCTGGCCTAAGACCATAAGTAACACAGAACTGTGGAACATGTCTAATAAGTAACCCATACTGAAACAGATAAGGAAAAGAAAGTGTGGATGGATCGGTCACAGGATCGAAAAATCCTCAAGGCTCAAGAACTGAGACAGAACAACCTAACATGGGAGGAGGCAAAGTCAACAGCAGTAAATCGAGTTAGATAAAGATGCTTTGTAGAAGCCATATGCTCGCGAGAGGAGTAACGGGAAAAACAATAATTGGATTGAAATGGCATATTTCTGAAACCTATAAAACTGTTGAAATTTTTATATTAAATAACAAAGTCTTTAGCGAAGAACTCAATATTCAAGGCACATTTTTATACATAAAAAAGAGTTATTTTATGAAAATAAAATCAATTTTAATTTATTTCCCCTTCAAATACTTAATAATACATAAACAGGTTCTTCTTATAGCACTTTTAATATCAACGCAATTAAAAAGAAATTTAATTTATTTTATTGATTAATAGCAAACACCATTAAAAAATGTATTTGCCTTTTAGCAAAATAAATACTTCATACCATAAATTAATTATTTTTCTTTTTTTTTTTCTGACAAGCTTCTTCCTTCAATATTAAATAAATTGTGGCACAAATTAATAAAGAAAATAAACAACCGAAAGATGCTTTAAATAAAATAAAATTAATATTTTAATAGCGATAACAAAATTTACTTCCATTTTGTTGAAAATACTCGTTTAAAAGTTAAGAAGGCCAGTAAATGAAATATTCCAATAAAAAGTTAAAATTTTTTGTACTTAACCAGGTGTATTATTCAAATTTTGCTCAAGATTTTAAGGGTTTTTTTTATTATTTTTATAACCACAAAAGTTATACAAAATTTATCTGACCAAGTGGAAACACAAAATATTTTTTTTTGACATAAAATTTTACGATTTGCTAAGTATCAAATAAAAATAAAATGTAAAAAGATTTGATATAAAAATATTCGTAATATTAAAACACTCACTGACTGACAGATGTTGAGTTGTAAGAGTGGATAGAAGGACCACTTTGTGTTGGCCATAACTAATTCATTTGCAAACACTTGTTCAAAAAAATTATGAATATTTTAAAAATAGAAATATCGGGTGGGCCATTTAAAAGTTTAAATTTAAAAATGAAATAAAACGAAATCGGTTTGAAATTTCGCCAAATTCTTTTTTTGTTTTGTTTTGAAAGTACCATAGTTCCGAATAGAAATGATATATTATTTCATTCATACGGTTGCCGCGACTGGCCTCACAGTACTCCATTCGATCGAACCACTTTTCGAGAACTGTTTCGAGTGTATAGGGTAGAACTTCGGCAATGGCATCACGAATGTTGGTCTTCAAATGCTCAATTGTCTCTGGTGTGTTGGCAAAAGACTTGTCTTCTTTAACGGTGTCATATCGTAGCTTCTTGACGGCCAATTGATATCACCATTTTGGCTAATTAAGAGGTTATCAATCGTTTGACGCAATAAATCGATTGTGGCAGGTTGCACCATCCTGTTGAAACCAAATATCGTTCACATTAATACCCTGAAGATCGGGTACAAAAAAATCGGTTATCATTGTGCGTCGTCCTCAAATTTCAAAAAAATATGGGTCAATGATGACTCCGCACCACAAGCCGTACCAAACAGTCACTCGTAATGAGTGCATTTGCTTCTGTAACCACGTTTAAGTTTTCTGAGCCCCAAATAGAGCAATTTTGCCTATTGACGTACCAACCAAGATGCAAAAAACGCTTCATTCGAAAAGGTAATTCTAAATGATGATAAATTTCTAATAAATTCCAACGTTGCTCAAGCGTAAATCGATTCATTTCGTTCAGTGGAGACAAAATACTGAATTCTGTGACATAATACAATGACATAAGTATTGGCAGATTCGAAATAACCGCTGGTTCAAATTTAAACAGACAGATAGCACACCCGATATAATAATTAAATTTTATCCTAGCATTCCTCCGTCTGCCATACCTCCGTAATCCTTATCTTAAAAAAAGAAAAGTTGACTAATGTTTGTAAGCTAAATGATGCTAGTTCACGAAAATATGGCTTTACGAGTTTTTCTTAAGGGAGACACTTTCGGCATTGAAGAGTATAAAATAATTTTTTATTTCTCTTTTATAGCTTGAGCATACAAATGGTCAACTTTTATTAGTTTACTTAGGTTAGGAAATAGAGTTACCTGTGTATATACTCTTGAGAACGCTTTTCAAAATAAATTTTACTGTAATATGTCTCTTGGGGTAAACAGAAAAATTCGACAAAAAAAAAAACAATATGTCAATAGCCAATCGCAATATCAAATGTATGTGTCACTTCATTTGCATTATTTTTTCAGTTGTTAGCGTGCTAAGATCCCTATGGGTGTGGCCAATAGACTGATAATAACATTGCCAGCATTTCAATTATCTTTTTTTTCTTTTTTGTTATCAAAATTTAATACAAATGAGAGTACCAATAAAGATTAACACGTTAAGTGGCACGCGAATTTATTCGGAAATCTCCGTTAGGCCATGCGCGCTGCTAGAAGCAAGCTAAGTAGTAATACAAATGTTGTGCATTCTAGAAAGGTTTTTCGGAACGAAAATCTTTGCTTAGCCTTTAAAATATCAGCCAAAGAGTCTGAAAGTAATAAAAATGAAATTATTTGCTAAAAGACGGCATAAAGTATTTTCTTTATCAGAGAAAGAGGAGGATTATGTTGAAGATTGAATTGATTCATAGGGAAATTATACACAAATTAATAATAGGAATACTCTTTGAACTTACAACTGCAGATTTATGTCTCAGGCTAGCGAATATCGCGGCCTTATCGGCATATGCTCTTTTATGTGCAAACTAATTGAATCAGTTTCTGTATAAAATAAGTTGTATTTGTTAACGCAATTCGGTATACACAACTGTTTGTTCGAATAAATTGTTTTCACTTAAAATGTATAATCACTTCTACAAAAATCAACAATATTCGGCCTTAAACAAAAAAAAGTTATTTGTGTACAGCTTCATATCCGAACTTCAGTTTTATAACAATGACCGCAATGCTAATTTCAAATTAATCGATATTCTGATTTGAGGTGGATAGTGAACTACGAAGATGGTTAGGTTAGTGGTATGCAGAATCAATATGTGCATTTATTTCAAAAAATCTGAATAAAATATGTTTAATATTTTATTTTTATTCCTATGGTGTTACAAATGAACTGAAAGTCCTCATATTGGCTTAATACCTCCTTTCTCTGTAAGAACACCATGGAGGGTTATAAAAATATAGTCACAACAAAATATTTATCCACATTTTTTGGTGTATTTATTTAATAACTTCACCAAGAACTCATAAAAACATTTTCTATACATACATATTTATATTTACGTCTATCAGTCTGTCTGTTCATAGGTATGTATGTCTGCATGATGTTTATAAAACTTTGTAACACAGTTCATTGAGTTTATCAATGTGGCAATTTTCACCGCTTGTTTTATAGCAAAAAAAAGTAATAAAATTATTTTTTTTTCCAAGTTAGCCATTAAAAGTATTTAACGTTGATTTATGTTGAATTCATAATAAAAATTTGTCAATTGGTTTTCTTATGAACAAAAAATGGATAACAATGATAAAAAAAGTCAAAAAAAAACCTGATGCTATTTAAGAAAAACTTGCAATTTTGTAATTTATGATTTATGATGGCGAAAACAAACAAATAACCAAAATAAACAATATCATTCAAAAGAGAATGAGTGCTAAAAAATATAATAGTATAGTATGCAGATATGTAAATATTTTGCATCGAAATGTAATACATTAAAAAGAATGCATTTGTGATAATAATCTTTGGAATGTACATATGTATGAAGATGATAAAAAATATGGAAAAAATGTGCTCATCCTTTCACTCTCAACATTTTTTATTGTAGGTTTATAATAATAGTTTTTATATACATACAGTATCGGACAAAACATATACAACTCATATATGTTATAGGTCTGTTTCTTTACTCTTGGGGTAATGTTCGGTAAAGAGAGAGTAAATAATAATTTTATTCAATAAGAGAAAAAAACGTGCTAAAGTACGGAACACAAGAAACCGAATATTTTACCCTAAAATATGTTTGATAATTTTATAAAAATATAAAAATTAAACCTTTTTATAAAAAATACTAAAATAAAAAATGCGAATATGTATGTATGTATGCACAAATTAGCGTATGTATGCTAACGTCTTCTTCAAAATGTTTGGGACGATCCTAAGCACATGATTTTTAATCATTATTTGTTAAATGGTAGTACTTTCGATTATCGTCGTGGTTTGAATATTTCCTCACTGCTCTTATCACTGAAAGATAATGTTCGCAACAACAATACATATTGCAATATCAGAGGTAATGGTGAACTACAATGCCTTGGTGAATAAACTGCATACATACATACTAACTTTAACTGTTCATCTACTTCATACAAACTGATTTTTTTTATTTTTAGTAAGAGATAACGCATGTAAGTAAAGGTAGTGTAATCCTCAATTAGTGAACTTAAAAGTTGCTTGCATCCAACGATTTCGCTTAATTTATTGAAACCTCATAGTGTAGACCAATGGCGTTTGCGGCATTTATTTGTTATTCAAAGGTGATAGTGAATTAATTGATTCTCACTGTGTTGGTTAGTTCACCCATTGCTACCATAATGGTCAAGTAGTGTTCTCTTATACCATTATGAAATTTGCACAAATACTCGAAAAACAAGTTCGAGAATATCTCACATCACAGTTGCGAAGTGATAATTGTATCGTAACTCCAGGCTAGTGCTCGGTAAGTACAGGCACTAATTTAGAAACATTTGTTCTACTATGAGCAATAAGCAATCGAGTACGCCTAACATCATACTCAGGCCAAGTCAGCTGCTTGATCATACAGGACGCTTCAGCTCTCCACCTGCAGTCTTTGGAACGGACTTTAATATGAGGTAGAAATAATCGAATTAGGTTTAATTCTATGGTAGTAAGTGCTTAGACTGGAAACTTAGTACATTCATGGCTTAAGATTAATTTTTAATGATAAAAGAACTATGCACATACACATCAACGCATGTACAAATTTATGTACATATGTATGGATGTTTGTTTGATAACACTTTAAAATATTAATGAATTACTTTGAGGCTAGGCTTCGGCTATGTATTCAGCCTATTCTAACAATGTAATATTTCTTGACCTATCTAAACCTCACCTATTTATATGGCTCTCAGGCTGGATTAAGTAAAAAGTTAATATGTATAGCATGTATGTATGTATGTAACTAAATAAAAAAAATTGAAATTTTAAATATTTTTAAAAACGTATTTTATTTTTAATTTTTTATGGTATTTATCAAACAACAAACTTGCCCGAAGAAAAAAATACAGGTTGTTTTGTGCATGAAAAATATAAGTATTATTCTCTCAAAATATTTCTCATTTACCCAATTTTTGCGCACGGAAACGCTTTCCGGTAAAATTAGGATCCCGAGAGCACCCAATGTAGAGTAAAAAACAGTCTTAATAAATATTAACACTAATTCAACATTGAGACGGTTTTTTGAGTGACTGTATATTGTCGTATACGTACATTGTATATTGTTGTGTACCAATGTGGTACTATATTCAGCCTTTAGCCATGGGATATTTCAGTTGGCCATTAAGTCTCACCTCATACCAAGAAATTTGTTTCTTTTGAGAGCTAGGGCCGAGAAAAAAGAAAAGTTGAAAAACTGTTCCCCCTGTTTCAAATTGATGAGCCAGTCTTTACAAATTATTTTTATGCTATATGACCACTAGAGATGTGGTAGTGCAAGAATTAATTCGGAAAAAGAAGCGTCAACTGGCTATCGCCAAAAAATTTTAAATTGTCACGAGTATTGTGGACACAATGTACTTTAAAGGCTTTTATTATTGCGTGTATTTGAACCAAAAAATCACTTGGGAGACTATTAAAAATACCCAACCAAAGCTCTTCGTAGCAAACAACAGGATAGGACACATATATGGTGTGATAAAACCTATTCAGTAAGTTACCTCTACACCAGACACCAGCATTACTGCCTTCATTTCTTTTACGCACAGTGAAATCACCTTAACACTGTTAAGTTATTTACTACACAGCATACAATCAATAAAGAATGTTAATAAGGGAAAGAAAAACGTCAGATTTCTGCAAAGAGCTACTATTCTGTTCTATTTTCATACGTACATAGTCACGCGCATGGACAAAAACTAAGCAGAAAATAAAACAAGTGAAATAAAAAGAAGCAAGTGGAAAAATACAATGCAAAGTGGCCTGAGTGAGGGTCTCTTAAATTATTACCACAATTAAAAAATGCATTAATATTAGTTTGCCGAACGCTCCCGTTGGCGTATTTGAGCGACATTGTCACTATGATTTTTTTCATCGATGTACCATCGTCATAATATCTGTTTGAAGTCGAAATTTTTATCAAACTTTCATAAATGAAAAATTTCATTGATGAATCTTCGCGACAATGACACAATCAAAGGGAGTTATATATGTCATCATACTAAAGAAACCTGAAATTAAGCTACATTGTCTGTTATGTGTAGACTACATTCTGAAATTTAGTGACATTGTATATTATGAGTCGACTTCATGCTGAATGATGTAAGATTTTGTCTGCTACACCTCTTCGTTAACGAATACAGCACTAATGATTTCCGGTGATGTTGTCTGTTAGGTGTCACTAATAAACGGACGTCTACAACTTTTGTCATCTATGACAATTTGGACAATTACTTTAAAAAGTCATGTATGACACCAAAGTAAATTCTTCGTGAGTCATCGATGTTTTATTATTTTCAGCGTTTGTTTTGATTCACTATGACTTTCGCCACCGGGCTGGTGTATACTATCCACTACACAGCATATCAGTATAAAAATAAAATGGGTACAGCAAATAAAAACGATTCATTCACTAAAAACCATGCAGTCACTATTAAAAACATGTTTTTCGTTTCTTTGCCTTTGGTACAAATTCAAATACAAATACATAAAAATATATTGTTGTTTGTGTTTTCTACTTTTACAAACGAACAGCACAATAACCTTGTGAGAGCGATAAAGATTTTACTTCCATTTATTCATCTTACTCCTCTTATCCGCTAACTTAAGACTGCTCTACTCTATGCAAAATATAATATCTTAAAACTAAAATAAAATTCACATAATGAATGATTTACTGTGTAGTGTGAGTCATTCAGTGATGTTTGTATTTAGTGTGCTCATCTAAGATATATACACATTTTAACACATTTCAAATAATGAATGAGATCACAATACTACTTCATTTGAAAATGAATGCACAAATTTGCTTTTTATTGGTATTCACACAGCACAAATTTGCTTTTAATTGGTATTCATGCAGGCCTCTACTCTACACCCTTCGCTTCTAAAGGGAATTATAATGTGAGTTTTCAATGGACAACTGAGTTTATTACCAAAGTTTGATACCAAAGTTTAGGTCATTTAAAGAGTTACTCATACTAAAATAGAATTATACGGAATGAATGGAAAATTAAATGCATGAAGTGACTCAGGCTGCAGGCATTTTAACCCATCAGATGTTATGCATTTGTTGAAATATTTGGATGTAAAAAAGCTATCCGCAGAATATGTGCCACGTTTTCTAATCCTTATGATATGCAGCATTAATTACAAGCGCAGCCGTGTGACCACTTCAGAGAAGTGTTTGGCGCAATTTAAACTGATTTTTCTAACTGTGCAACATGCACCAAACGCAAGCTAAGGCAAATCTCATGTCTAACGAGGTCATGCTTATAGTATGCACCCGGTATCAGTCGCATCGATTACTTTGAAAAACGTAAAATATTATTTAATATTGACTTGAAGCAAAAACAACCTCATCTAGTGCTGTTCCATTAAGACAATGAAGGTGTGCTAATGTGTGTAGTCCCTATGACGAAAATCCATAAATTGGTGTACGAACTGACAATCCTTCCACTGCATACTTTCCGGATTTAGCCTCTTCTTCATTTAAACAAATGGCTTGCTGTTAAGAGAATTAAATCAAACGAAGAGAGGTCGTCAATAAGCAAATGCTTATACCATATTGAAGGCTTTGAAAAACCTTATTACATGGAAGGTACAAAAATACCAGATAAATCTAATAATCTCAAATGGTACTATGCAGCTAAATAAAATGCTTTGTTATCGAAAAAAATATCTTTTATGAAAACGGACCTCTTAGCTACTAATAAAAAATGTTCTTAATCACGTATGTGGTGGAAAACGATTTTAATCGAAATTGAAATCGACTGAAATTTCAAACTGCTATAATCTGCAAATCTGACAAAATTTTGAATTCTAGTTTTACTTACTGCCTTGATTAACAAAACTCTTAATAGATAAGGAGATGTAGGACTTATAAGGCTTTAAAAACATTGTCGATTACAATTTCGATCAAAATCGTTTTCTATCACATACTTGAATATGTTGTAAGCAAAAAAAAAAAAAAATAAATGAAAAAATTATAAAATCATATTAAAAATTATGTTTTTCGTGGCTTTAATCGCATTACCATAGTCACTAATAGTTAACTAAATGGCCAAATAAATATAAAAGCGTGTCAAAAAACTGTTTGATATTTTGCATTTTTTTTTAAATTAATTTTAAACTTACATGCCTTAACAAGCACTTATACCGTTTTTGAATATGTGGCGTGAACTTCTCTTCAGCTGCTGAAAGACGTTCATTGTATTGCTTCATTATGACAGCCTTTTGTTCTTCAGGATCAACGGGTAATAAACCTTCCAAATATTTAAAGTTTCTTAAAGAAAGTTAATGCAAAAAAAACAATGACTTTTGCTTCGGAGTGTCGTCCCTTAAAATTTTGTAGAAAAACTTACTTTTTTTCCATTTTCTTCATATACAACAAAAATTCTTCATTTGTTTTAAAATCTTTACAGCGTATAGTCGGTTTATTCCTTAGCTTGCATTCTTTAAGCTAAAATTCGACATTTTTTTATTATTTTTATTTAAATATTTTAGAAAATACAATTTTAAATAACTAACCTTCGTTTTTAAGGAACTGTTACTCCCATTTCTGCTACTGCATTGTTGTGATGCCTTTTCCGTAGTATTTTGTTTCTGTTGGTGAATTCCTTGTTTAGCACGTTGCAAAGTTGGTGCAATTAATTCATCGATAACTTTGCTCATACGTGCCAGTTCATTGCGGCATTCTAGTTTTTGTATTTGATTTTAATTGTTTTCGAAAAAATAAAAAAAGGATACAAATTATTTCAATTGTGGTAAAAGTTTTAGTTTTTTTCTTGAAACAACACATGAGGTTTGTTCAAAAATGAAAGTAATATCTTTGCATCTAACTGGTCCATAGCATGTTCACATGAGACTCGAATAATGTTTTTTCTGTTGGAATTACTTTTACGAGTTACTCCATTTACATGGCATCTTTGTAACTCGTACTGTTGCACATTCTTACTGCTGTGCATAACGGAGTCTGCTCTGTGGTAAAACTTACGGTCTTCACCTTGGCCAGAAATCGTGTGAGGTTTTCTCGTTAGCACATCCATTGATACATTCATACTCCATGAAACGATTACTATAGCTGCGCGCAAGTTCCCTAATCAGCTACTACAGAATTTTCTGCTTTAAAAGCAGCCATCTGTTTATGGTTATTTTGCCTCAAGTTAAGCTAGTTAATAACTTCAACCACTGCCCCTCAAACACCTACTTTTCATTTGAACTTTGAATGATCTTGATGATCTATTTGCTGGATCTTAGGTATTATCTTGAATCATATTTATTTGCTTTTGATGCGACTATCTTGGATGTAGGCGAGCTAACATCTATATTTTCCAAAGCAGTTATCGTGCTCGGTTCAGAGTTGCTGGCATGGGGCATTGCGTCGGTATTTTTCCATCCTGCTGGAAGGTTGTTATTGTAACACCAATCCCTAAAAAAAGTGAGACTACCAACCCTGAAAACTACCGCCAAAGTGCAGTCTGTTCGGCACTCTCCTAAGTTATGGGGAATAATGTTAACCACCACCTTGTGAAATATTTGGAGTCCAAAAATTTGCTAAGCGGTGCTTCCGCAAGGGCTGTTCTACTGGTGACCTGTTGGCAGTATTCTCTGAGATGTGAAACAAATTAATTCATGGTTTTGGTGAGAGCAAAATTGTGGCTCTGGATATTTCCAAGGTGTTTGATAGAGCTTGTTATGAGCCACTAATATCGAAACTTACTGCCTTTGGTGTTGGTAGTCATTCTCTCGATTTATATTGGGCTTTCTCAGCGATCGCTCTATAAGAGTGGTTATAGATGGGTTCTCATCCGACGAGTTTAGAATAAATTCACAGGCACCGAAAGCTCTGTTTTTTCTCCAACTCTATTCTTAATATTTCTTACTGACTTTCTTTTTTTGTTATTCATATTCTTTTGATCGTAGGCTTAGCTTTTTGGACCAACTCTATTGATTCTTTAGAGCATCCTCGCTATTTGGCAAATTCATTGTTCTATCGGTACTATAACGGAATGTGTTCTGACGAAATAATGGATTTAATTTCTAATAATCACATATTTTCTTGTAATACTCGTTTTTCCCATAGAGCTCATCCGTTTGTAGTTGATTGATTATAGGGAAAATTCGTTCCAAAGTCGCACCGCCTTAGCGAAAGTTTTTCCTGTCACTTAAGATATGGGTAAATTCAAATCAAACGTACATAAACAGTACTCCCTTTATGTCCTCACCATAACATATTTGCATAGTACCAGAACAATGCACTGCGTAAGTAGGCGTCATCCCCTGAGTGCTGGTCTTAATTTAAAAACACCTCCTAAGACTCCAATACCATAGTCATGAACCTCCGTATTACTTTCGCCCTGCATCGCGTTCATCGAGTACCTCACAGGTCACCATTAGTCAGTTTTCCTTATCTCTCTTGTAGAGACTTAAAATTTTTAAGCGTGCAAGGTTATCGTTAGAGTTGACCTAAAAGATTTTCTTGTCCTGACACAGGTTTTATGCCCACAATATCTAGAAAAACATTAAAGCAATAGAAAACCGAGATGCTTATGCCATTAAGAATTACTTCAGTTTATGATGTGCTAAAACGAATAAAAGAGGATAAGCCATTTGGATATGCTGGATCTGAAAAGCCATGCTACAACTCATTTTTTCATTCATTTATAAATTTATCTTTATCTGCAGCTCTTATTTAGAATCTTAAGTCGACTTAAGCAGTTCTTACTTACCGACACAAAATTATCATATTTCGCACAAAATCTTACAGAATACACTTCTCTTTAAAAACCTCTAGTTGTATTGCATGCTCCCTTCTTCGTATGTTATTTTTTATCATGTAAATCTCAGTCGATAAGTAAGAATAGCTTAAGTCGCCTTAAGGTATTTTGCTATGTCGACACAGATATCTTTAATGTCAATGAAACGGGCTTTGCTGGATAGAACACTTTTTGACATCAATGTTTCAATATTTAAATAATTTTCTGTAGATGTAATGGTGATTCGACAAAAGCTTATTAAAAGGCTTATTCTTACTCTAAATGCTACAATTCTGCTTATTTACGATCACATCGACCAAAAATGGGCTTCATGGGAAAACAAAATTTTGAATGGGATTTCAATATCGATTTGTGTTTCAGCCCATTCGCCGAATTGGCGGCATATACGATGATCGCTTGGCTTTTATTCCCGCACCAAATCGATCTGTAAAGCTTTTAAGTCAAGATCCTTTCGAACAATCTTTCATAAAACGGTAAGACACAACCCCAGTTGCTAACAACGGTGACGAATTGGGTATTCAGTGTTTCCCTGTTCAGCGACTATAGCTTCTTCAGTGTGCACATGTTCGGCGTCTCATTGGACTCACATTATCAGTAAGAGTAAACGTGGTCTGAAAACGAACCACTGTTAGTCAAATTAGTCGCTCTGAAGGATGATTATATACGCCATAAAGTGGACGAAGTGCACGATAAGTTTGACGAACATAACCATTATTTAAATACAAAATTTCAACATTTTGTAGAGTTGCTCTAGTGTAAGTCTATCCATAATGAATGTCAAACCAAGCTAATATGCTGTTAATACCATAAAGTTAAACTGTGAATTTTAAATTCTGCTTTATTTTTTTAACAAACCTCGTATTCAAGGAATATATTCAGTAATTTTTAGTTGTGTGCAATATAAATAAGGCTTTTTTAGCATTTAATACTCACCCTCTGGTGTCCTTATAGCATAATGATCTCCGGCTGTAAATTTTGGTTTCTTTGGTGGGGGCTGTAATGCAGGCAAACGTAACTTTTTAGCTGAAGGAGTACTATAACCACCTAGAAAATTTTAATTATTTCTCACTGTTTACATATACAAACAGAAAACGGTAATACTAACCAATCATATCCGATGGTCCACCATGTAATTTCTTCAACTCATTTGTTAGCATGGCCGATTTGGTGCGACAATTAAAATAAAAAATACGCACTCGTCGTTGACAATAAATATTCAATAGAGTGTGGGTAACCGCATGTACAGTCTCTTCGGTTGGTGGCTCTATCATGGTTGCCATGCGGTTTAGGGGAAAGCAAAAAAATAAAAAAATAAAAATGTCACCAGAGACAAAAATTGTTAATTGCATATAATTTTGTTTATTTTTTAATAATTATGTTAATTAATATGTGTTTTAAAAGTGTAGATATCGAGAAATTTTTTTTTAGTCGTTTGCAAAATTATTCAATAAAAGAAGAAACAATATGTTTATTAATTAGTTTGTTAATTAAAAATATTGTCTGAACGTTGATAAAATATAAATATTATATATAGAATTTATTGGTTACACTTACCGTTTAAATATTTATTTAGCCAAGGATATGGATGATCAGAAGCTAAAATTAAAAAAAGTTAAATACATATATAAAAATGAAATATAAATATTGTGAAATCTATATCCTTTAATTCTTAATATTTAATAAAATATTAAATTATTAATTTATTTATATTAAAAATATTTCAATTATAATAAAAAATTTTATTTATTTAAGTTTTATGACACGTTGTGAACAATTTCAACTTGAAAAAAGTTTCATAAAAAACAAATAAGAAAGTAATCGTTGTTCGAGTTCAAATAAATAATTTCTTTTAGCTCAACATTCATTTCGAAAAAATAATTTTCATGTTTGAATCCTAAGAATACTTCGACTTGATAACATTCCAGTAGCGATAACAGGTCTCATATTTGTGTTTTTTTTTATTATAAAAGGGTAGGTTAGGTTGCGATAGGTTATGCGTGTTGACCAAAAATTAACGAGGTCACAAGAAGGTCTTTGGCCCATACTCTGGCAAACTATAAACTATGAAAAACGCTAAACTAATCGTCGTTTTTTTTTTTTTTTTTTCTAAGAAGGTAAAGTGTTTAGATGTCATTCTGGATAGGAATAGAATAAGGCGAGAAAGACGTGGAGTCCTTCATTTTGTTTCGCAACTTTTTTTTTGGCAGCTCAGCTCTTTTCGTGTAACATGTTACTACCAAAAATGTTCCGTTTGGTCTAAAATTTAACTATGAGTCGACTTACAAACGAAAAGCGCTTGCAGATTATTGATTTTTGTTATAAAAATTCATAGCTGGTTAAGAAAATGCACTTATGCTATTTTATGGTCAACTCAAATCTGGTAAACAAGCAAAATTGCCGTATTTGGCGTGAAGAGCAGCCAGAAGCATTGCAAGAACTTCCAATATATCCCAAAAATGCACTGTTTGGTGTGGATTATAGTCAGGTGGCATCATTGGACAGTATTTCCTCAACGGCGACGAAAATAGGAACGTTACTGTGAATGGCGAGCTGGAAGAGCAGAACTTGGCTGACATTTAAACAACACAGCAAGCGAAACAATGGCCTCATTGGAGACGGTCAATTTGTCGCCTAGATCGTGCGATTTGACGCCTTTAGACTATTTTTTGTAGGGCTATGTTAAGGCTCATGTCTATAGGAACAAGCCAGCAAAGGTTGATGCACAGGCAGCTAACATTAAAGAATTTATTTGTAAGTTACCGGCCAATATGATGGAGAGGGTATGCCAAAATTGGACCCAGCGTATGAACCGTTTGAGGCGTAGTCGCTGTCATCTTTAAATATTGAACTTTATAGATCGTTCTATCGACTCAAATAAAGATTTCATACATTTCTCTACATTTTTGTGCTGTTTTGAATCAAGTCCGAAAGCTCTTAAAAAATCACCCGATATATAGCTATTATTCGGCCCATTATCACTTATGCGGAGAAAGCTTTGTGCACAAAGGCTGAGGAAGCTAGAGAGACTCGCCTACCTCGGTACAACTAGGGCAAGGATGACGTGTCCAACAATGGCTTTGGAGACCATAATTTGTTTGACACTGCTTCACATCTATGTGATTAGGGTGGCGACAATATCTTTCGCCAAGGTATCCCTAAAGCATCGGGAACTCTGTCTATTCTACGCAGGATTGGCAGAGCACCATCTTCGGTCCTATATGTTATGCCTTTAAATCTACGCTTGGGCAGGAGATTCGGGCTTGAATACCCGGACCGGGGTTTTTGGTCTAATAGGACCTTAGTTTGGAGTGAGTTTGATCTAAGCTGGTATACCGATGGCTCCAAAATAAATTACTTTTACAAGTGATGACATCAGATCCGTCTTCTACAACGCCAACGAAGGGAGTCCGAATGACCTTTTGTCTGAGAGTCACGTATAAGAACGATCCACTGTTAATCTTATGGCCTAGAATTTATATTAGTTAGGCAAATAGCTCGCCAAGTTGAGACAGTAAACGAATACGAATGAGAATACATTGCTTTCTAATTATGTTGAAATTAACTGCCCAAGTAGCTCTATCGATGGCGCGGAGTACGGTACACTTATCAGGGACTCTGAGAGAGAACAGGAAGCCATGTTAGACGCTTAACACAACGCGTTTATTAAAGCTCAAAAGTTCAAAATACACTGAAGTAGTATTCTGATTTTGTTCGAAATTTCCAAAATGGTACTATTTAAACTTGGTGGTCTCAATTTTGGAATTTTATGTATATCTTATAGAATAAGCATTTCAGTCTTCACTAGTCTAATTCCTAGGAAGATCTTCTTAACCAATAGCAATATTCCATTAGCTCATTTATTATGTAAAGAAACCCGTTCTTATAAGCAGCACGACGCCATCAGTGAGTACATATGGGTTTCGACTGGGTGTAAAATGGTAGTGTTACACCTAAACCGTGTAGTCCAAAACCGAAAATTGAATATTTTTTATAGCAGAGGCTTCTGTGGCGCTAATTAATGCATTGTGTATTGTTGTACTGTCATACGCTAAGAGTATCGTGCTTTATATACATCATGGACGATGAAAGGGTCCATTATACATAATACTAGACTAACCCTTCCCGCGTTGCTGCGAGTCTTTGTGTTGCTTACTTATAAAATGTATTCCTCATAAGAACAATTTTAAGGAATGCATTAAAATTAACGATTTGTATTGACTACGAAGACATTTAAACCAAGTTAAGGAAATTGCCTTTCTTACCGTATTCTAGATATACAAAAGTCAATATTTAATTTCTTTCTATGGGAGTTGCCACACCCACTTATTTTTATTTTCGCCCATATTTCGACTGATGATGTGTATTGACTAAAAAGTTATTTAGATCAAATACAAAACTTTTCACTATTACCATCCGTTTCAAAGATATACAAAAAGCACTATGTACTTCGTGTGAGAGGTGCCACTCCCAATTATCCAATTAGGCCCACTTTTTGACTGATGATTTGTATTGACCGCAAAGTTATTTGGGCCAAAATTAGAAGAAAAAAATTTGATATGGACGTGGTACCGCCCAGTTTGACAAAACCTATCATTGAATGTACAAATTGATTTGAAAAAAAAAAAAAAAAAAAAATATATATATATATATATATATATATATATATATATAAAAACAATTTGTATGTATATGTATATATATATATATATATATATATATATATATATATATATATACATATATATATATATATTATATATACCTATATATATATATATATATGTATATATATATATATATTCTATATGAACCACCAGAGTTCCCCTTAAGACCTGCCAATGAGCACATTAAGTCTAAAAAAAAACAGTTTTCAGGGTTTGACAAAAGATTTTACTTGAGCAACACTGAAATTAGATACACGTCCGGCAGTTGTGTGTGGCATTTATCATTTTCTGGCCCTAATCACAACGATTGACTATTGTTTTTCAATCTGACCTTCAGCCGGACCAAGAAAAGAATAAAAATGCCCAATTGGTTTAATTACCGCACTAAATAGCTGCTCATATAAGGAATTACGTATACATAATTTCCTTTTTTTTTTGGTTTTTAGGTCAAACATTTTATGAAATCGGAAGCCAGCTATTGGCTGATTTTCAATTTTTTAATAAATATCATGTCATAGTATAAATATACCCCCGTTCAAGACGCTACCGATTGCAGTATGAACACAATACATAAACCGTTTACACCTATAGATGATGTGTTGGTTATTATTATAAGAACTATTTTAAAATTCTATGACCTTTCTAACTCATTTTAAATATTTTCATTTTTTCCATCCATTAAGTTTATAGCTATGGACTCTTTCTAAATTGTTTTCTTAGTATATTTCTCCTTGTTGAAAAATACGAGGTTGGGTCAATAAGTTAGTGATTTTTTGAATTTCCCGTTTCTACAGTGAAAAGTCAACACTGATAAGGTTAACATGCATCTGTTAGTTGACTCCTGCTAAAATTTTAACAAACTGATAGTGTAGTTTGTGTTTGACAGTTATTGATAGGAGACTACCGCTCGATTTGAGGAAAAAAGTAAATTTCATGTGCTAATTAAGCATTATTTTTTGCGGAAAGAAACCATCACTTAAACCAAGGCTAAGCTCGATAAATACTATGCAAATTCTGCACTATTGATTCCAATTGTCAAAAAGTGATTTACTGAATTGAAAAAGTTCACGATATGGTGTTGGCCGAGAGGAAATTAAAATTGCCTAAGATTGGGGAAGCCATATGCCGCTAATATGGCTCAGTGGTGTCAAATTTAAATAATCAGTTGGACATGAATAAACTCTATTGAAGATGGGTGCCGCGTTTGCTTAGAATTCACCGAAATCGTGTGACAGCTTCCAAGGAATGTTTGGTCTCGGTCAACCTCAATATAGACGAGTTTTTACGCCGCTTCGTAACTGCGAACGCAACGTGAATCCTCACCAAAGATCAAACAGCAGCTAAACAGTAGATTTCTCAGAGTTAATCTGCGCCAAAAAATAACAAGACGGAGTTTGTCAGCCAATAAGTCATGGCTAACGTTTAATGAGATGCACGTGATATAATCAACATCGTCTACATTCAAAAGCATAAAATAATCAATGGCGAATATTATGCCTAGTAATTGGGTCGATTTAATGAAGTTTAAAAAAACGACGGCCTTTGGCCAAAAACAAAAAAAAAAAAACGTTTTTATTGACTACGAATTGCTCTCTCATCCACTCTAGTATTCGGATTTAGCTCCAAGTGACTGTTTCTTATTACCAAATCTGAAGAAACGTCTCGTTGTAAACAGATTTGTGAGTTGTTTATGAAAAGTAACCGAACTTTAGTTGCGTTGCCATTTGTCAAAAATAATATCGGGTTTTTTATAGTTACACAAATTTAAATCGTAAAGAAACAAATATATTTTTACTATCATTGAAACGGACCTTGTTGGATAGAAAATTTTATGGCATTAATGTTTAAATATGATTTCGGCAGGCAAGTGACTTTATAGAACCGCAAAGAAAATAATCCAATGGGGCTAAATCACATGATCTTGGTGGCCGATTAATTGAACCATTACATGAAATTATTCTTTCATCAAAAATTTCATTGAGTAAATCAATTAAAGAGTGCGCTGTGTGGCATGTGGCTCCATCCTGTTGGAACTAGAAGTCTAATCATGTCTCTTTACCGTTTACCATTGACATTAACATTCCGACCATCATTGTTTTTGAAGACATATGGATGTAATGGTATTTTGACACAAGCTTGTGGATTATCCTCACTCCAAATGCCACAATTCTGCTTATGTACCTACCCATTCAACCTAAAATGAGCTTTCAAGCCAAGATCCTTTCGGAAAATCTTCCATAAAGCGGAAGGACACAATCCTTGCTGCTGACAACGGCGACGAATTGACTGATTTAGATCTTCTTCAGTGTTTCCCTGTTCAGCGACTATAGCTTCTTCAGTGCGCACTGTTCGGTGTCTCATTGGATTCACATCATTAGTAAGAGGAAATATGCACCAAAAACGATCCATTGTTATTCGAATTAGCTGCACTTAAAGACGATTGTGTACGCCATAAAAAAGAGGAAGTGCCCAAAAAGCTTGTCGAACAAAACCATTATTTTAATAAAAAAATTTGGAAGCGTTGCTCTGTTGTAAAAGTCTATCTATAGTGAAATATCAAAACAAATGTCAAATAAAGCAGTGCTGCCAACTCAAAAAAACCCCCGATATTGCTTTTGACAACTGGCAGCTGTGAACATATTAATTTTAAATGCATAAAGCAAATAAACAAATTTATAGGAACGTTAGACAAGGTATATAGAGTTGAAAGTAAAGTGTGTTTTTATCCAAAGCCTGTATTTTATTCAAGAAGTTACGAACTTATTGACCCGCCGTCGTATTAATGTATATAAAATATTCTATGAGTAAAATATTTAATATTAAAAAGAAAACATATTTTAACATCCATATGTAGATATGTATGTATTTATATCAATATGAATGTAAAGAAATTCTCTAAAGTATTAATTTTTATGTTAAAAAATTCATTTTTATTTTTACGACATCTCTAAGGGAGTACACCAGAGTAGAACTACACCATTCAGACAACTGAAACAATAATCATCACATCTTATATGACAATGATATTACTAAACTTCTTTTTTTAATCCTTTTTTACATTTTTTCATTTTAGTATGGTTTTTCTTTAAATGTTCAGTTTTTTATTATAGATTCTTATAAATAAATATGAAAAAAAAAATTCTCATCTTTTTATCAATAACGAGAAAAAAAAAAGCCACAAACTCTCACAATGAAACTTTTCAATAATTTGGGCATGAAATGCAGACAGAAACTCATTTGTTTTTTTTTTTTCTTCAATTCTTATTTAAAGAAGAGGAGCTTCATCGTTGCTCCTCATCATCATCAGGATCATCATCATTATATTGAAATGTGTACCTAAGTTGCATTGGGGATACTTGTGGCTGAACTTTAGGAAGAACTCTCTTTTATGTTGCTATTTGGGAGTCGACAATTACAACAACAACAATATCACAAATAACATCACAACAAATAATAACAGCAGCAGAACAACAACAACAGCAACAACCGAATAAAACAAATAAACATTTTAATGGCATGTGCTCCTTTGGGATATATCAGATAAATATTTATATGCTTTTATCTGAGACGTGCTTCTTCCTACACACATGCATATGTATGTGATGACAGTCTACGGGTACATATACTCTTGTTATAGGAAAAACCATATAGTGGACCTGTTTTTAGATCGAAAGGATTTCTTTTTTTAGGCTATGGAGTTTTTATAAGCAAGTCTTTAATATATGTTTCCAATAGTAGGATCCTATACGTAGGCAGTTTGATAGATACGTGATTTTTGTATTTCGTTTCCGATTAACTATTATAATTTGCATGTCTACAGTAGCGTTTTTAAAAAGCTGCGTATATAAGTTTGTTTTTGACAGTCATTGAAGACGTACAAGCTCGCTAAAAGTTAACAAGAAAAATAAACACTAAAACCAAAGAAAAGTATGATAAACATAATGGGAACACGGCACCATCAATTGCACATTTTATTACTAAGTTCCAAGTTGTCCAAATTTATTATTTCACTTGGGAACACAGAGTTTTAACAGAGCAATTCCAAAGAATAGCATGATAAGCACCATGTAAAAGTGGCAACAACAATTGACATTTCATTACTAAGTTCCAAGCATTTCCAAAGTACTTTATTAATGCTAATGTTTTAACAGCTCGGACAAAAATTACCTTGGCGATTCCAGGGTAGCGCAGCTCTGCACACTTCCGTGCTGTTTCCAGAGTTGTGTGGATCCATCTACATTTCCTTTCTTTTTTCGAAGTACTGGTCACAATATGCGATAGATAACTCGCAGACATTTATCAATAAATACTTGCGATCTATGTACACTTCACTTTACATGAATAGGTGCAGTGTTTTAGCAATCAATTTAAACTTGTGTGCTCTCAATATATTTCATGGAGAGTATTATGTTCTACTTTTTATTGAAGGTCTAGCAATTGCAAAAAAGACTGTAAACTAAAAGGAGTCGATAAAGTTCTATTAGATTTAATCTGTGCTTCTTTTTACAATTGTAAAGAAAAATTTAAATTATTTTTGTTTCACTTAAATAGGTGCCTATTGTAAAAAATTATAAAACAGTAAGAAAATATAAGAAACACGAAAATAATAAATAGTTTTAATTTTTGGTAATGTGTTCTACTAAGAAGGCTGTTATAGAGTTGCGATAAGTATTGCAGAGAAATTTCCAACCATGCGGATATTCATGCAGCAAATTTCCATCCAGATTCGTACACACAACCATCCCCATATCTTTTTCATTATGTTTAGGTCTGGGGAGTACGTTGGCCATGGCAATAATTCAACTTTTTGCTAGCTAATCCACATTTTAATGATCCTTGCTGTATTGATAGGACCATTATCCTGTTAGAAAGTACATTTAATAGGGCCAAACATATAGAGAGATTTGTAAACGCCGTCTGCAGAATAGATTGATAACTATTTGCTGTCATGGTGATTTGTAATTCCAAGTCTGTTACACCATAGTACGATATCGCACCCAAGACCATAACTCAACCTACTCGACTATGTCGACGGGCTGAAAAATGTTCTGCTTCCTCGCATGATGAAAATAGTAGTTAAAAAAATAGGGTCCATCAAAATTGAACTTTTTTCATCCGAGAAAACTATTTTTTTCCACTCACTCTTCAAACTCATGTGTTCTTTGCAAAAATTCAACCGTAATTGTTTACGTTGCTGTTTTAATCCTGGTTGTTTTCTGCAATTAAAATCGTTTTAAATGTTCTGCTTCATTTATTATCCTTTCAACGGTAGAAAGACTAAAAATTTAATGACTTTTTGATTTGATTTTTGCAACAGAGTCACTTAATTAGAGGCCATTCTTAGAATAAGTCGCCTTCTCGAAACGGTTGTAGCCATTGTTTACCTTCCCTTCATATTTCTGTCATATTTTTCTTTATTTCTTAGATAAATTCTATGCAACGTCAGCACATTTATTAATTTTCATAGCAATTCCATGGCCGGATAGAGCTTGTTCGTCATAGGCGTAAATATTGCCTTCTCTTGCATCGTAATTGAGTGACCACAACCCATTTTCGATTAAAACCACTTGAAAATATTTTTGCCTTTTGTTTTTAAAAATGCTGAATTATTTTGTAAATGATATTGACACAAATGCCCACTGCAACTATTCAACCGACGCAAAAATAATTCACATATTTCTTAATAATTATTAAAAGAAGTACAGATTAAATCTAGCGGAACTTATTCAACTTTCTTTAGTTTACAGTTTTTTTTCGCAATTGTTAAACCTTTAATAAAAAGTAGAACATAATCCTTTCCAAGCAGGACAAAAATATTGGTTATATTAAAAAATGATATTAGAATGACTTAAAGCTGGTGTAATTTGAAATTTTTTAACATATGGCGTAACGAAATCGAATAAGTCATTTCAAAGTTATCATAAGATGTATTAAGTATCTTCTTCAATAATTCTAAAAAAAAACTTATCCATGGAATCTGAAATGCTGATGAATCTTGAAGTTATGTGACTATAGCGCATCCAGAAGTCGTTTTAAAGATAATTAAGAGTATTAATAAAAGATAGTATCAAAATCTTGTCAGATTGGAAAATTATAGCAACTTGAAGTTGCATTCGATTTCAAATTCACTAAATTTCGGTTTACAGAACATAGCCGAATGAGTTTTTTTATATCAGATAAATCGAAGTTAATCAAGTGGTGAGAAAGTGATTTTTTGATTATTTCAAAAAGTGAATTTTAATGTCACAATAATGTAGGACTGTCATTTTCATTTTGTTTATTTAATTTTTTTTTCGTTTATTTCAAAAAAGCGGGTTTTTTACAGTTATACAACTTTAAATCATAAAACAGCCGCGGCCACGCGTACGAGGCACAATCTGAAACATCAATTTTCGCAGCATATGCGGCAGCTTCATTATGTTCACTAAAAATACTACAATTCTGCTTATTTATATACACATTAAACCAAAAACGGCTTTCATCGCAGAAAAAATGCTGAATGGAAATTCAATATCAGTTTGTGCTTCAGCCCATTCATCGAATCTGTAGCGATGTAAGTCTATCCACAATGAAATGTCAAACCAAACTTAAGGAAGAAACAACTATCAGCTATTAAATCGCTTGTCAAGTAAAGTAGCCATCTCAAAATTATGAACCTATAAAATAAAAACACCCGATAATTCAAACGTGACACCACGTTTTTAGCTCGTATACGATTATAGAATCGCGTCGTTTGCATAAGTTTTTACTGCTTTTCAAAATAAATAAAATGTAGTTCATGGAGCCCCGTTTCTGTAACTCTGGTATCGAAAAACAATGCGTTCAAATATACAGGTATGTTCACATTTAGCAAAAGTTTGTCAAAAACATGTAACCACTAATTACGCTTTTTTCCATCAAATATTTGCCAAATGTGAACATACCTTAACAAATTTAGAAAAAAAAATGATCTCTATAATTTTCAAAGGAAACTAAAACAATAATAAATTTTTAATGTTATTAATTAAGAACTTACATTTATGTATAATACACAGTTTTTTATTTATTAACTCGATATTTATAAAAAAATATCTGTTATTTAAAAAGTATTATAAAATGAAATTCTTTGTAGAAAATTATTTTATAATTTTTTTAAATCAAAATTATTTTTTGTAAATAAAACTTTTTGAATTTAGAGTTATGAAAAATGTGTACTAAAAATTTTGTTAGAGTTTTTTGTAATAGTTTTTTTCTTTTGGCAGCTTTTTATTGGAATACTAAAAAAATTAATCAGTATTACCTCTTTTCACAAGTACGTTATCCTAGAAAAGATTGTATGTTTGCTTCACACTTTTTAATGTGAAAACTTTGCGTGTGTAGTTGCAGAAACGGAGTTCAGAATTCAACGTTAAAATATATTTGTAAAAACATGAACTATTAAGTAATTAGGTAGCAATGATGTTCTTTACAAATTTTTAAAATTTTCTGGAAAGACTTAACATTTCATCATAACTTGTCATTACAGACCTATTAATTACATACTCTTTCTTGAATGGTCGAGTTGTTAGCCTTAAAAATCGTAATTAATCTCTTGATACGGTTGAAACAGCTAAAGACTCAACCATAATAAGCGTAAGCTTGCTTCAACGACTGTGCGAATACACACAATCAAATGTGTAGAGCCATAATGTACTTAACAAACTTTTCGTCAAGTTATGTTCAGTTTCATTTGCTTCGATTTCGAGTGAATCTGATCGCACTATACGTAAACAGCTGTTTGTTTGCAAAACAATAGCAAAAGAAACACGTTGTGCAACAGATGCTTTGGTTTTTAATCGTCACTGAAAAAGCGACTATTGAACATGCGTAGCAGGCGATGAATTTTTTTTTTTTTTTTTTTTTAAACTGTATTACCTTTTCTAATAATAATTTCTATATTTTTAATACAAAATGAATTTGTCAAGATACTAATAATGCTCAACTCTCAGATAGTAATTTTCATGTTCAAACTAACTAGCTGGTATAGCTACCAAAAATTGATTAAGTATTTGACAGCCTTTCTATTGAGTTTTAGACAGTGGCTTAAGTAAGCACAAGTAGATATATTATGGTTGGGCTTTAATAATGCACAATTCCACCAAACACTCAAAATAAGCAGTCAATTTAGTCTTTAAGGTCGTTTGTGGAGACACGCTCTGTGTTTTATCGCCAAAAAAAAGTAATAACTTTCTTTGATATGAATCAATATAATGTCTCTGAAGTAAAAAACTAACAGTTTTTAGTTATTATTATTATTTGTTTTAATAGTGCGATATTGGTATCCTGGTAGTAGAGTTATAGCCTTTTAAAAAATAATTAAAGAGCCGAAATAGAATTATTTAAAAAATAATAGAGTTATGGGAGTTCTCAAGAAGTTTTAGAGTTCTAAAGCACTTATGGTAAAGGACGATCGCCAAAAAGTAGTGAATTAGAGGAAAAAAGAATTGCAATTATAAAACTTTTTTCAATTATCATCGTTCTTTGGTATTTGTCGAAAAATTAGTAGCCTGGGTTCTCCGAGAGCTTAACAAAAACAACAAAGTAAATCGTCAAATTGTGTCTAAATGTTTCGTCCGTAATCGAGTAACACATGGTCTCGAACAGCGCTTTTGTACCGGATAGTCAAGGCAGATAAGAAATGGTGCTTATACATAAATCTGAAGCAAAGGATGGAGAGTCAAGCCTAAATTCCATCCAAAAAAAACAAGATAATTATCTGCGTTTGGTGGGACTAAGAAGGCATGGTACACTGAAAATTTACCGAAAGAAATGCCACAGTCAACATGGAGCCATACATAGTTCATTTAAGTAAGCCAGTTGGTGGTTTACTGAGTCCTAATGTTTTGATTTCGATATAGAGCTGCCTTTTCCATGTAGGTCTACCAACACGCCTTTAGCTCTAGCAGTTCTAGTCAAAGGCCATTTTGGTAATGTTGTCTGTCGTTTTCCCGAGTGTGTGCCCAATCCAACACCACGCCCACGGATTTCAGTCTGAATTGGGATTTGATGGATGGTGTGTCATAAGTCCACGTTACTAGTTCTTTCAGGCCAAAATGAATCAGTGGGTGAGGCCAGCGGCTCAATTATTAAAACTACATCTTCACTCTTCAGTGAATCTTTAGATTTAGAGAGCTGATATAGCGAGATATCAAGCAGTAAAAGCTGCATATCTACATGCATACATATATGTATGTATTTATAACAAAAGATGTGCTGTTTCTGTCAAAGACGATTAGTATTTATAACCTAAATGTGCGCATAAAAAGTAATTAAAATAAAATGTTTTGGAGTAACATCCAATATATAAAAAAAGTAATATATTAGGGCAAAATATGTAGATATCCCGTATGTGTTGAAAACCACACACCAGGGTAACTAACGTCAGATTTTTGAGGGTTAGATGAGGGTTAAATAAAAGTTTGATAAAAGCGCTACTATTTCTGATTAATTTCCATACGCTCAATGTTTTCAGTGTCTTTATAATTCCCATTACATTACATGAAGGAATACATCAATTAGTCAATGAGCTGCACCCGATCCTATATTTAGACTCATTGAAAGGGACCCACAGTTTAACGCCGGCTTCGAACGGCAAATACATTAGAGAAGTTTTCAGTTGTAGTAATACTCATAACCAGTTACTAGCTAATGTTATGAGGTAATACCGCTGTTATTGAACTGAGGACCTTCTGGTTGGTCGGCGGGTGTCTTACCTACCGTACTGCAGCGGTACACTAAGTGTTTTTATAGCGTATCCTTATTTCGTTGTTTATTATAGCTCATTAATGTTGCAGTGACAACTTTTTAATAAATTTAAAGTTTTGTAAGCATTAAAGTGTGACTACGAGTACCAATTCATAGTCGTATTTTTTTGAAATTTCTTTTTTTAACTTTTTTCTCTGGATAAATATATTATATGATAAACTATTTCCAAACACTTTACTACATCGCAACACCTTTCCCTGTCTCAAATACCTGTGAAAATATATACAAATAAAAACGAAAATATATATTGGCATTTATATTTATTTTTATAGGAATGGTAGTAATATTTTTACTGTCCATATACATTTTTATTTTCTATTTTTCATGTTATTTTTATACAATTTTTATTACTTTGTTTTTTCTGGTAACACATTTGTGAAATTGTTCATACATAACGTGTAAAATGTGTTACATTTTAAAATTTGTATACGAATTGTATAGATCTGGGGTGATTCTTTACTTTTTTTATTGTTCTTTTAGAAGAAGAGAGAAAATTGACAACAAAAAATTGAATAAAATTATTCAAATGTGTTGCTCAATAATAATATTGTAATACTAATAATGGCAGTTATAGTAAAATCGACGGAAAAAGGGCAGCAAATATAAATATTATTCAAGTGTGTATTAAAATATTTATAAATATTTATAAACTAGAGCATATACAATATAAACGATGAACATGCCTACATACATATGTATATTTGCATATTAGTAAATACATTACGAATATAATCATTAAATGAAAATTACTAAAAATAAAATAATTTTCATGGCATCTACTTTCAGTTTGATAAAAACTACCACCTTGATCAAAAAGTTTCCGAAATAACCTCCGTGTGGCAATCGCATCGTTCCGATTTGATTTGTTATTTTTTATTTATTTTTTTGTTAGTTTGGTACAGTTGATATTCCCGCTAAGTCATAGCGTCATAGCTTGACATTTGCAAAAACTACGCAACCAAGAGTACATCTATCTATATGTGTGTTGGCGATTTTTTACAATTTTGACCGTGTTGAGGCCGCGAAAGACATGATTTGCGAGGCTGAATCCGATCCCACATTTATCAAAAGGATTCTTACTGGAGTGAGACGTGGGTTTATAAGTACGTCACGTAATCAAGTCATCAGGCAAGTGAATGGCGTTGACAGAGACCAAAAAAGAAGGAAATGCTCCCGGTTTTCACGGATTATAATGGTGCAGTGTGTCATGAATTTTTGCCAGAAGGCCAGACATTAAGCAAAGAGTATTATTTGGGCATTATTAGACGTTTGCGTGAAGCCATTCGCCGAAAGAGACCAGGATTGTGAGTATGAAACTCGTGGAAATTGCACCATGATAACTCACCGTCACGGGGGTGGCGTGGTGTAGTGGTTAGAGTGCACGCATAACAACACAAACGACTCATGTTCGAGCCCCAGCAGAGGACATGACGAAGAAAAAATTTAATGTGGCCTCGAATCTTTAATAATAAAAAAAGGTTTCAAATTCCCTCCAGACAAATCCATCTAAAAAAAACCCTGACCAATCTTGCATACGTATGGCGAAGCTGACAAACATCAAGGAAAACACGTCACCTACTGGGAAAAAATTATAATGCTAAAGTAAAGATCACCACCAATTAGCAAGGATCATCACCACTACACACCAAAAAAAAAATCACATGGAGGAAGCTACAGCGGATTAATCATCCGCTTAGCTTGAAATATCAAATTGATTAAAAAAACTGAAACAAAGAAATAGATGCTTTGTGGAAAGCCTATATGCTGTCTAGATGAGTGACGGAGAACAAAGAAAAAAAAAAAAAAAACTCACCGTCACACAGTGCCATTATTATTCGAAATTTTTTGACGAAAAATACAAAAAATACTTAACATACCATTTTTCTGTTCAACCGAGCTAAAAACCCGTTACGAGGAATGCGTTTAGGGGCCGTTACTAAAATTGTAAAAAATCGCCAATACACATAGAGATAGATGTAGTCTTGACTACGTAGAGTTTGCTAGTGTCAAGCTATGACGCTAAGACTTAGCTTGAAAATCAACAACAGATGTACCAACCTAATAAAAAAAGAAAAACTTAAATAGGAAAGATGGAACCGCTACACGGGGGTTATTCCGAAAAATTTTAATCAAGGTAGTATGTGATATTTAAGTGGGGTTATTTCTAAATGAATTAACATACCTTACGACTCTCATTTAAAATTCTTCTAAATAAGAAAAAAATAAATCAGTATTATACACGCTGAAATTATAGTCATAAGATATTACAAAAGTGAAATGTTTCGGAAGGCATTGGCCTTGTGTTTACATTGGGTGGCACTAACAAAGTTGATCATCATTTCGAACCATTGCACGGTGGCTAGAATATCAACGAAAAGCATTGTTCACTGCATAATAAAATTGTGGGAATTATTTGTTATTAAAATGGGTATGATTAATACCAAAATATAACTCTCTAACTCCCATTCTTTTCCCCTTACAAGAAAAAACGAGAACAAATTATTTACGTATTACGTTTTGTATAAAATTAAAAATAAATTTGAAAACGATATAAAATGTTAGAAGCAAATCTATTTGTTTGGAAAATCAAATACATATAATCAAATTAATTTTTGCTTGGTAAGTCATTTGCCCGGATATATAATTTTATCTGAAGCCCGAACGATATTTTCATGACTTGCTTACTAAAAAGCCAAATAACCACGCCAATTGCCAAAAGATTTTTAGAAACTAAGCCGTATTTTATTCATAGTTAAACGGTTACTATTACTTAACTTGAGAAATGTGTAAAAAATTTAATAAAAATATGTTTGCTTTTGATATACACAAAGATTCTTCAAGGTTATCTAAATAAAGTATACAGTGACTCCAATGCATAATCGGACACGTTTTCTCTCACAGAAAGGTCCACTAAACGTAAAAAATATAATAAATATATAGACGTTTTAGAATCTTATTTATACTTCAGATTTTTATCTTTATCAATAATAGGAAAACCAGCATTTAATCAAATAATAAGTGTAAGTTTCAGTACAAAAACTAAAATAACTCAGTTGTTTAAACTCAACACATAATCGGACAAGGCATAGTTTGAACCACTAATATGCAATGATCGATCAATTGGCACTAATTTGCATATACTTTGTAATCTAGCACAGACAGTAAGCGTCTTAGAATTGATTTTGATATACTTCTGGCTCTATGGAGTTCAATATTGCTAACAATGTCGCATTAAACTGAATAAGAGTGACGACCTTTTTTTGATGAGCTTCTCTAGCTAATTTCTCCCAAAGACGTCTAATTACATAGGGTTCTAGACTCCGGGCATGTGTTCATTTTTGTAACAATATTATTGGAATCAATCAAGTAAATCGAAGCAAATAAACTTACGTTATTTAGCCTTTACAACATACTCGGATTAAGTAGCGATTACAATGTTTGACCAGGTATTTTTCTTAAAATAGTGTAACGTAAATTTCACTAATGCCAAATCTAAATTCAAAGTACGAAATTTGTATAAAATAGTCCCAACCACCCCAGCACAAAAACAGCTGTTGGCCAGCATCAATATCCGTTGTCCACATACCTTCACAGATATTACTTTCCTCTATTTTGTATATTAATAAGGCATTAACTTTCAATGTAATATCGTTCCCGTAATATATCACAGAACTACTGTCGTAAATACGTCTAAATATTGGCTTATTTCTGACAATAATAAAAACCGACAAAGGTGATGTAAATACATTTTACTAAGAAAATCGCCGAAACTGGGAATGGGTCTACTGAGTTCCGCACCAGAAAAAATAACGCAGATTGTTGCACTAAAAACAATCGTTAAAAGCTATTGAATGATATTGGAAGATAGGGAAATAAAAGTGTGTGAGGTGGCTGAGACTAAGAAATCCTAGGCATAAATAATTTTGCAAACTTTTTCGGATATTTATAGGCTATATAACAACCAAAGAGCGTCAAATTTACACCTCTAGTAGCATTGTATGGCAGTTTACTCATATCTCGAGTGAGCTTAAGCTCTGCATTTTCATATTAGTGTAACATCAGAATTACTACATGAAACAGAAGCATGGAAAGTTAGACCTTACAAATACGCGCCTCACGGGTGTTGTGAAAATCTTTTGATCCTAGCGGATAAGCAAACCAGAATTACTCTCTGTGTGTATTGCAGAGCCAATCGAAAAGCAAGTGCGGCGCAAAAAATGGAAATGAATTGACCACATTTTGATAGACAACGAGGATATTGCTAAGACCTTTCGAGATGTAGAAAGCGCCCAAAGCTGACTTGGACATGATCAGCCGAATCGGAAATTAACATGAAAGGAATAATGTGTTCACTAGCTAGACCTCTGTTGTATAATCGACAAACTTCGAGTCATTTTTTAGACTCCGAAATAGATTCAGAAGACTTAAAGGAAGAGCAGAAACAAGAAATTTTCTCCTCTAATGGAGCAACGGTTCTCGATGTATAATATAATTAATAAAAATAAGCCTTGCGAGTGACATATACTAAAACAACAATCAAAACGATGAGTTTTTCGGATGAAAGTGCACCAACTTTTCATACTCGAACATGAGCTTTTCAAAAGAGTATTATAGATTGTTGGGAAGCAATCTGACCAATTTTTTTAAATAACTTATGTAGACACAAAACAGATGCATTACAATACATCGGAGACCACAGATGAATAAAAACATTGTGTTTATTTGGGTGAACATGCAGCAAAAAGGTCTAAGTTGGATTTGATGTCGAAGATGGTTATGAAAATAGTTATTTTGGTATGAACGAGGTCACTTGCAGTGATTACCTGGAAAAATGAAAAACAATTACAATTTCATTTGTGCAATTAATATGTGCACACTTTTATAGTTACTATTGGTCTATAGATCAAGTCGCAAACTATTTCCCTACAACAGTGTGCCTACTACTTACGATTATTTCCTGTTTTTAAATTTAAGAAAAATAGCTGGAGCGTAAGAGATTTGGATTAAAACTGTGGCAGGCACACTGACATTAATGTATTTTACAATTGTGGTAGTAATTTGAGAGTCTCTCAGTCAGGCCACTTTGCACCGTATTTTTCCACTTGTTTTCTATTTATTTCTTTGTTAAATTTTTACTTATGCGTGTGAGTATGTACTTGCGAAAATAAAAGAGAAGAGAAGCTCTTTGCCCGAATCTGGATTAAATGAAAATAGGAAAAATATCCATAAATTAAGAGTAATTCTTGTCTCATAAGAATGCATCCTGTTAAAAGCAACAAGCTAGTTTACAGTTAGCTCTTAGCTTAGCTGTTAATTTTTACGCAAAGCTGAGCTTGCACCGTTTGAGTCATAAGGTGATCTTTACATATATGATTGTTATATTCAAAACTACAACTAAAACTGTTTCCTCAAACTGTTACAAACATAAGCCTCTTAGCCATAGAATGATCTAAATCCATATGATATTAATATTAAGCTAATAAGTCGTTAGTCTAGTTTCCTGTAATTGCTTCGAATTACGGGCAACGAGGAATAGAAATCTACTAATAATTGTTAATAATCATTATACAACCTGCTGTTGCAAATAAACCTAAAGTCTTATATTTGAATTGGAAAGGAAATTTTGAATTCCCAAAAAGAAAAAAAAACTAATTTCAACTTACTATCAAAGCCATAGAAGTGCGCCTTCTTATCTCTTAGCATTTCAAATTTTTCTGGCATTACTATATCTTCCAATTGCAATGCCTTTAAATCGTCATCAAAACATTCTTCATATTCAGTTTTGACATTTACCACATCGTAATAATGAAATTCCAATTCTCTGTTGTAGCGACCAGTAGTAACATCTGATGAAATATGACCTGCAGAAAAAAAATAAAAAATAAAAAATCGGAAAAAGACAAAGAATCAGTCAGTCAATGATATGAGGAAAAAAAAACAATAAAATACAATCAATGTCAAATGAAAAGTAATAATAACAAAGCACAAAAACAAAAAGAACTGATTAAATTACACATTTTCTCAATGATAAACTCTTTCACCGGATCCAGTGGTAATTCATCGAATTTATACTTTAAAGTATAAAATGGACAATCAACAATGGGACGTGGTTTCAGTTGGGCAGCCACTAAAGCTTTATGTTCTGATTTACACAGAACCTCCTCTGGTGGACGTTTAATGATTTTTTGACGTCTCTGCGGCTTACAATATGGACGCTTTTCTGGCTGTGTCTTAATCGCCTTCTTCATTGTGGCTGTGGTTGTTGCAAATGTTGCGTTGAATACGGTATTGGGGTTTTATTATTATTGATGATTTGCCTTTTTGTTCTTTTATATTTTTATAATAATAATTTTTAAATATTTGCTCAACGCTTTTGGTTTTTTATTTTTTTAATAAAAAAAAATATATTTTTGTTAACATTTACTGTCAGTTTAAGAGAAAATATTTTTTAAATGATTTTTTTAATTTTATTTTCTTAATAAAATTGAAACGTCAATCATAAAGTCAGAGTTTATTTTCATTTTCGTTTTTCGTTTTGTGTTTTATTTCTATATATGTATTAAAAGAAATTACAAAAAAAAAGAGTGCTAAGGTAACCATATGGCAACCAGCTTGGTTGCATTGGTAACCGTAATATGTTGGATTGTTTTATTCAATACCATGATAGGAGATAAAGGTATGTTAAGTTTGTTTTAATGTTTGTAACACTTAAATACTAGTGTCTAGCTTAAGTTTTTCAAACCAATGACAGGCAAGTATCAGCTCTATTGTATTTGTTAAATATTGATCCATGACCTCCAACAGAGCTTTAGCTTCGGCAATATGTATGTGTTTTTAGTGCTGGACGTCACTATACTTCAACTTATAAACATTGAAATGATTACACAGAGCAACAAAATAGTATCTGATAGCCATTCTCGAGTACAACAAAAATCCGTTTTTTTTTTTTTTAATTTTAAAAACTTCTCCAAAGATTTGAGTTTTAAATAAGAAAAACGTAACTTCATACCTTACTGCACTTATAAGCTACTACCTTAGCTGAAATTAAGCCATTAAACACATAACCAACAGCAAGCAGCAGACAACAAAATTTCAAAATTAGAATACACATGTTTATATGAAAACGATTATTTTAAAGGCAGTGCAGCAAAAGCTGAACCACAACAACTTTTGCTGCTGCTGCTAAGCATAAATTAATTTCTATTTTTAAAGCCGAAAAACTAATGATACCAATACGATATAAAATTTTAAATAAAAAACGTAAAAATAGGTTTTTTTTAATTTATCAGAAAACAAGGGTATAAAATTAAAATACTGTATCTAATAACATTTATGTTAAAAATTAAAAAGTTTTAAACCCAAAATTTCATTAATTTTTATTATTTGAGTAATAATTTAGAAAAGCTTGAGTGTCACCACTGAAAAATAATTTTTGACAATGAAGCCTTATTTCATTGTTGTTGTTGTTGTAACAGCGTCTTTGTGTCCTGATGTTCCTTCCTGATGTAAATTCCACAATAGTTTAATTATTAATTAAATTGTGCCATATAAGAAGTAGAAGAGTCGGTCGCATCCATAGATCCAAAGGGCACAAGTTCGTGGGCCTGCGTGGACATTGAAATAGATGCGACGTATCGTGTGGTTCCTGTTGACAGTCTAGGCATCCATTCAGCGTGCCAGGCACGATTCTCTCACGGTAGCATTTGAGAATACTGCTCCATCCTGCTCTTATCTGCGCGAGGGTCGTCCTTGTTTGTTTGGGCAGGATCTGTTCATTATCTGAGATCTCTGGTGGATGTTGGTTCAGGACCCTGTTGTTTTTGTAATTGTCCATCGCTACCAGAACTGACTGTTGATGTACGAATTGCTGTGCGTCTGAAATGGCGGCCCGGTTCACTAAAGGTTGGATAACATCACGGAAGTATCGCTCGTTACAGTATCGCTGAATGTCCTGTCGGATGCATCGAGGAAGAGGAACCTGTGTTCTAATACTATGATTGGGGTGACTTGGCAGGTGAGAGGCAATCATGAACTGCTTGACCAGGAGCTCATTATGGCATCTGACCAGCAACAGCCTGGTTTCCTGGTGTAGATGGTCTGTGTTAGTCATCCAAACGCATCCAGTTGCGACTCTCAAGGCGTTGTTCTGGGCGGTTTGCAGATATCTCCATTTGGTGTCGCTACTGAAAGGGGTTCAAGTCGGAGCGGCATAGCGACCAATTTCATTATATATTGTGACAATGATATTCCTTTGTCATCCCCCAGGAGGTACCCGCAAGAGTTTTTAATAGTTTATTCCGTGTTCTAATCTTTTGACCGATATATGAGTCATGTGAAGCAAAGTGATGGAGGTTATCGAATACTACACCCAGAATTTTTGGGTTTCAAATGCTAGGTATTCGTCGGCCATCAACTGAAATATCCAGCTTTAGCCTCACCTCCTTTGTCCATGAGGTAAATAGGGTACCCGGGAACTTTAGTGGAGAGAGAGTCAATTTGCATTCCCGCAAAAATTCTGAGATGGTGGCTAAGTAGTTAATGATCGTGGCACTTATGTCAGCTATATTAACCTCACATGCATATATTTAACAGTCATCTGCATACAACACCATCTGAACTTTCTGTGGTGGAGTTGGAAGTTTGGATAGATATATGTTAAATAGAATTGGAGATAGAACTCCCCCTTGAGGAACACCCATTTTAGCTTCCACTTAGATAATTTGCTACCCATTTTTTAACGTCATTAGGGAGTGTAGAGCATGAAACGTCCTCAGTGAGGAGGGAATGGTCTACCGTATCAAAGGCCTTGGACAGATCCAAGGCTGTCACAATTGTCCGTTGACAAGGTCTCTGGTGATTAAGGCCGTTGTTTATATGGAGACCATTATATTTAGTGCTGTGGTGGTGCTTTGTGCTTCCCTGAAACCATGCTGGTGTGGGGCAAGCGTGAAGTGTTCCTTAAGGGTAGGCAAGAGTAGGCCCTCCAATATCTTCGCTAGAGGTGAAAGAAGGGAGTTCGGTCGGAATGAATCTCCCTTTGCAGAAGGCTTATCCAGATTCAGTATTGGGATTAATCTGGCCACTTTCCAAATATCGGGAATAACAAGCTGATTCATTGATAGGTTCAAGAGGTGACTCGAGAATTCCAACGCTACCGTGTCTAGATTCTTTAGCATCAACATGGAAATGATGAATGACACATCATCGAGGGTGAATGACCTAGGTTCGAGGTCCCTATCAAAATTCCTCTTCTTGCGATTAATAGCCCTCCTGGCTCTATTGCCCGCGGTGGAGTGTTCGACAAACTGCCGGCAAAATATACTTGCGCATTTCCTAGCATCTGAGTGTTGGACATCATTGAACTCTACGGCCGTAAGGTCGCTGCAGCGCTTGGAACCAGATAAAGTCTTTATGGTGAATCAGAGCTTTATAGAGTTCGTCGAGCAGTGGTCGAGATGTTGCATTCATTTACGTCGATGGTGATCGTTGACAAGGTTTTCAATATCAGCCGTTAGCTGTTCAATACGCTCATTAGGGGGTTATTGGCGCGGAGATGATCTTGTACCTGTGCCAGACGTGCTGCACTAGAGGGGAAATGAGGTCGGATATTGGCTATTCTTCCTGCCGGAATAAAGCGCCGAGCCGCTAGAAAGACCGCCTCTCTAAAGGTTCTCTCTCCTTTCCTGACGCAGGTAGGCAGTGGAGTTTGACAAAGGAGATTTTCTATGGACCCCGAAAGTCCTTGCCAGTCTGCCTTGTTATAATTGACAAATGAGCGGCTTTCTGTTTCAATGACGTCGCCTGGCTTTTCAACCGTTACCACGATGGGTATGTGGTCAGAGTGGAGGGCAACTTGAGTTTGCCAATTTGTATAGGAAGCAGTTTGTATAGGGTAGCATCACAATAGTGATGTCAGGTGAGCTAATACATCTTACTGTAACTCTCATCATTGATAACAGCAAAATCCGAGTCTTTAATTGCTTCCGAAAATTGTACACCACGAGAGTCATCTGGGAGTTGTGAGTGCCAGGTCCTGCAGAAGGTTTATGATGCTCGGGTGGTAATGAGCACCAATGCTGTTGGCGGGAAGGATGTAAACGTTGGTAATCTCTATCTCCGTACGTTCTGCTTCTATTGAGATGATCATGATCTCAATGAATGGATCAGGTGTGGAAGGATTTGGGGGAGTTATCAATTTATATCTAACATTGCGTTCCAGAACGGTGCGTTCCTGCACCATTGTCCTGTACACTGTCTTTCCTGATAACATTCTAACTACCCATAGAGAAAAGTTTACACGCACCAGTTAACTTATTTTCCTGTATAGCTGCGATATGGATGTTCTTGTCTCGCATATAATTTGTTATCTCCAGAATCTTGTTCCTCAGGCCATTATAATTTAGTTGTAGGATTTGAAATAAATATCTTTGGCCTGAGGATGCGGTTGGTCGGGGAGAAGGTGGCCTGAGAATTTGTAATGAGTGTAGGGTGTTCCTGATTGAGTCAGGCTGGTGTGTCGAAACGGTGGTTTCAACATTCAGTGCATGGTTGTGTGTTGGAATTGGGCTTGATGGTGGACTTAGGGTGGAATCCGGATGGGAGTTTGTGTAGTGGGTGATGTTGACGCAGCAGTTGGCCTTGAAATCATAATTCCACTCCCTATGTGTGCGTAAGTTCGTGCATCGCCTCATGTGGCACCATCTTCCACAGCCGTTACACCGTACAGAAGTTGTATTAGCTCTAATTACTCTAGAGCAAACAGAGCATGTCCATTGCTGAGCTCCAGTATGTTCCAATGGTGGGATAAATCTTGGGGTAATTGACTCACATCAGATGAAAGCGGAGTATGGGACGGTTGATCACCATTAGGGGGGCATTGTTATTGCCCAGTGAATGTATTCTGCAGCATCTAGCCACAAATCCAGAGGTCCAATCACGGTGGCTTGTGAGATCTGAGGTGGCACCAATTGTGGCAGGCCGAGCCTTTGACCGATGGCATGTTGCGCGTGATTCTTTTATGGCATACTGAACAAATCCATGTCATAGGGTCAGGGTTTTATTCAATGCCAGCAATGATAAGTAATAAAGTGAGCAAAGCTGTTGGCATGATTTGTTCACCTGCGGAAAAAACTTTCTGAAACAGCGGTTGCTGAGTTGACAATCCATGGAATACAGGGTGTCAGGTCGTTCCGGAACGTAGATCCGATTGTCGTGGGAACGCCCTTATTTTATTGCTGCTGCTGCTTTCAAAATATTTATGAAGTTGATAGCAGAGCAGCAATGGCTGCCAACAAAAACTTGCTGCTTGCTGTCTTCTACGTATATAAAGCATAATCGATATTCAGTTTCTGAACGGATTTCGAAAGATGAATAATAGGAACTCGCATATATTTCAACCCTGTCTCCTTTTGTCTCGTAGTGTTATCATATAATTATTTTCTTTTATTGTAAAAAACATAGATTTTTTAATTTCTTATTACAATGAAATAGATCGGTTCATAATTTGCCGGCGCAAACTGCGAATGGTAGCCTACAAATAACATCCAATAATTTGAAAGCAAATATACAGTAAAGTTACGATTATATTTGTCAAATTTTTGATGAAAAACGTAATAACTATTTTGTAGAAACATTTTATGGAAATATTTCCTTTTATGTCAGCGTTTCTTAAGAAATTATTTATGGGATATTTACAAGTAAAGGAAAACTCATCAACTAGATTTCTAATCAAGTTTTACTTATGTGTTGTCCTTTGATAGTTCAAATGTGGTCAGATCCTTTTGGTCTCCATGTGTTCAATTCCCGATCACCCTTTCGCCGTTTGACGAAATTTTCGTGATACTAGCCCAAGAGGAGCGCCGATGTTATTTCAGTCAATTATCTTTAATTTCCTCATATCCATGTAAAGATAACCGTTGAATGTCACACTATGCCATCTACATACACCCGGCATTCATAAACAATATTTGACATGCTATGCACACTCTCCACGTATCTTATGTAAATACGGAAATATCCTTATTAATATCCCGTAATACCGCACAAACAGAGCAGAGATTTTAAGCTTTGGCGTTAATTCAGCTTAATGGCCGGGCTTCACGTTTTTTTGTACTTTGGCTTGAAATAATAAATTGATTTTTTATCGTTAGTAACGATTCTGTGTATAAATTACTTCTTTCAACGGTGTTTAAGAAGCATATGTTATACTCATTTCTTTCGAATGAATCCTGTTGCTTGCAAGCGGTTTGGAATCATTCCGTAAGTGCCCATCAATAATTTTCAAAATATTCCTGAGTTAGACAACAACCGTTTTCTTGTCTTTCGCGTTAAAATCCCCACTATTGAACACAAACTATTTGTGGCATACAAAACATATTCAAGATAAACTTTATGGAGCAATAATTTTTGCTGCAAATGGAATAAGTAAATTTTGCTTAATAACATCGTATACCTTTAAGGTATAGGTGGGTCATTTAAAAGTTTAAACTTAAAAATGTAATAAAACAGAAACGGTTTGAAATTTTGCCAATTGTATTATTTTGTTGTGAAGTACAATTGTTCCGGTTAGAAATGAAGTATTATTTCATTCATATGGCTGCCGCCACTGGTCTCACAGTACCCCATTCGATTGGAACAATTTTCGAGACCTTTTTCGAGTGTATGGGTCGTATCTCGGCAATGGCATCACGAATATTGGTCTTCAAATGTCCAATTTTTTCTGGTTTGTCGGCATAACACTTGTCAAAATAATCCAAGCGTGTAAAATCGTAGAATCTTGACAGCCAAGTGATATCACCATTTCGGCTAATTAAACGGCCGTCAAACCTTTGACGCAATAAATCGAATGTGGCATGAGATGTGTGGCAAGTTCCACCATCCTGTTGAAACCAAACATTGTCCACATCAATACCATGAAGAGCGGGTACAAAAAATTGGTTGTCATGGTGCGATAAGTTTCTCCATTGACCGTAATGTTTGCGCCGTCCTCATTTAAAATAAAAAAAAAAATGGGCCAATGATGAGTCTGCTCCACGAGCCGCACCAAACGGTTAGTCGTAATGAGTGCATTGGATTCTGTAAGACCATGTTTGGCTTTTCTGAGCTCACAAAAATGAAAATGAGCTTCATCCGAAAGATGATTTTTTTTTTTTTGATTTTTTTGCACTTTTCGACCAATTGTCTTTGTTTTGAAAATAAATTTCCAATAAATCCCAACGTTGCTCAAGCGTAGATCAATTCACTTCGTTCAGTGGAGATAATATGCTGAATTTTGTGATAGAATAGATGACATAATTTTTTCCAGATTTGCCAGAAAACCGCTGGTTAAAATTTAAACCGATAGGTGGCCCACCCGATATTTGCATAAAAATAATAAAAATCATCTTATGGCGATTTTTTTGAGTGTAAAAGTGCAACATGATACAAAATTTAGCTTTTTTGTCGCAGGTAAAGGAAACATCATATATTACATTCCAATTTTTACACATTAAATCATGAAAAATAAAATAAAATGTTATAAAATACCATTAGACACGAACAGGAAAAGTAGACTAAAAGGTATGCAACATAGCTGCTTCATTTCAATCAACATTTCATTCATTAACTTTTACTACTAACGGGTACTGGTTTCATGAAAGTTACAATTGCTTTGCAATTAGTTCTTATGATTAATATTTCTTTACTGGATGTTTCAAAAAGCGAGCATTATTAACTCCACTTTCACTATTTTTTTGTTGTCCTTTCATTTTCACATTCAGTTTATAATTTTTATTTTTCTTTTCCTTTGTTTTGTTGAAAAATGACTTAAAGCATCGTTTTTCAACTCGAATAAGTGCACGTGACCGGTATTTTGTGAACGTTTGCATGCAACATGATCTTTAAATAAATTATAGAAGGTTTTTGCAAAATTTGCAACCAATTTATTTTTAAGGTCAGAATAGTGCTGTCGTAGTAAGAACAATTTCGTTTTTACTGCAACTAATGTTGTCTCACTACTTCTGCCTGTGGAGAGAAAGCAGACTACATGCAACAGTTTTTGTTACATATTTTCAATTTTCATACGAATAGGTTCTTGTTTTTATGCCAATGCATTGATGAGCTGCTTTTAAGAGTATTTGCGTGTCCCTTTCTCTTTTACAAATGATGTCAAATGTGATTTACACTTAAAACGAAAATAAAAGTCACCAATAAAGTTGTAGATTAAGAAGTGCAAGGTTTGTCTCTTGTCTATGGATGACTGAAAATTCCCAAGAACACGTGAAATACAATTGGAGCGACAAACTACAACTGAAAGTAAAACTGAATAGATTGGCTAGCCACCATCACTGTGCTACCTAAACGAGTACTTCTTCTCAACTTGCTGTTAAGCTACTGCCTGTAGTAGTTCAACTGTTAAAAAAAAATTGAGAAATAGGCGAGCAACATTTTTAGATTCTACTTAACCATGAGTTTGCTTTTTCCCACTTCATAAGCCGCAAATCAGAATGCATCTCATTTAGTGGCTCACCATTTTTGTTTAGCCAAGCTTTAAACAAGCAACGCGTGTTCGGCAGGGTCGTATCTCAGCTGTGAAGAAAGATCCGATTTCGTCAATTTCACAACGTTCTCACGAACTGGAAGTATATCACATAGCGCACTGTTACATGATTTAAAGCCGGGCGATCAGTTGCTTCACTGCAGACACAAAATCTGTTGTTTTTTTTTCAGAAAAAATCATCTGTATAAGTCGACAAAGAAAATTTCGCATAAGAGCTTTCGGTAAGCCAAGAGCAAACATTAGGAGGCCTTTACACACAGCAAAAGGTAGGATTATAGCAGTCAGTTAAAGCAAAACTTGGACAACATATGTAAGTGGTTGTAGAGGAGTTTATTTACCTCGGTACCGCCGTAACCAAAGCAAATGGCATTAGTTTTGAGATAAAATGGAGAATTATTTTCGCCCTTTTGACGAACGAAACTTAAACCATATAAGACACTGATATTGTCCCTGCTATTAGATGTCGCAAGAGCGTGTGTGTGCTTACACAAGCATATGAGGCTATTCTTGAGGTGCTTGAGATTGAGTTTTAATGTAAGATTTATGAATCAATCTGTGTCAGCGCAGAATAACGGCACCGCATGAACCATTAGTTGTATGAGTTTTGTGTGCCGACGTCGATGAAAATGCAAAGTCTGCGATGGCTAGGATATATCGCGCAAATAAGAATGATGATGTTCCAGCAAGAAAAGTGTTCGAAAATGATCTCGTGGAAATTCGCAAGGGAGGACGTTCAAGGCTACGACAGAAGATTAAGGTTGAAGAAAACCTCTCGAAGCCTAATTTCATAGGATTCTATCATATACTCGGCCAATGAACCATCCAAATTAAAATAAACGTTCACCGTACTAAGCGTGTCAGTGTACACTGATAGAAAAACCTAACGCTGATGTTTTTTAGCATCAATACCATGACAATTGTCTGCGTTATTGACCCCATGGCACTTTTCAACGCTGATGTTTTTTAGCAACAATACCATGACAAGTGTCTGCGTTATTGACCCCAAATTTTCAAATTTGTGATGTCAGACTTGACTAAAATGTCAAAAATTTAAATATATGTCATCCATTGAATAGCACATTGGCATCATAGAATTGACTAATCGATGTCAATATAACAAAAAAATTTAATCAGTAACATCTGAGAAAGGACTCAACGGAGTAAATTTAATGTCACACTGTCATCAATGTAATGGCAAATTGGGGGTTAAGAAATGAATAATCGGCATCAATTAAATGCAAAAAATTGACAATTCAATGACAAAAATTAGTGCTTTATTCGTTAACGGAGAGGTAACTAGACAAAATCCTGCATTGTTCAATATGTAGCCGACTTATAATGAACAATGTCTCTAAATTTCAGCATTTAGTATGGTGACGTAACATTACAAAAGGGTTATACATACATAGCTTCCTTTGTTTATGTCACTGTCACGAGGATTCATCAACGAAAATTTTCATTTTGTGGCAGTGACAATGTCTCTCAAATACGCCACCGAAATTATGTCAGAATATGGCGTCAAATTGATGTCACTGTAATCATGACATAGATGACGCATAAAATATGACAAATTTTTATTATGACAATTGTCACTAGATTGATGCTGATGTCGGCTATTATCAATATGAAGATGTATTTTTCTGTTTTTCTATGAGTGTATATGCTTTGAAGACGTCATTGGACTTTTGTTTATCGAAAATTCGACCCAAAATTCGATTATGATAAATGAATTAAGCAATTTAAAGATATTAACAACTAAATTATTGTTACTGTGTTATCAACTAAAACTTTTAGATTATTCGCATTAATTCCAGATGAAAGAAATTCAAGCTCATATGTCCAATAGTATGAAATCGACTCCAACACCATTACACTAATATTCCAGCTATGCAGACGAATTAGGTAACGTCTTTCCTTCTGAAATTAAAAAAAATAAAAAATTAAAGCAGTCTGGGCATTTCATATTAAACATTAATCACAGTACGTTGTAATTTCTTTTTATAATTCAGGTTTTAACAGGCAAAGATAAGTCGTACTGAAATACGGACGCCATCGCTTTTTAATTTTTAATATTTTAAAAGCTTGTGCCGTAGCTAGGCTTTTTGCTATTGTGATAGTTCCTCTGTCCGCTTTTTTAAAACTGTAGGCGAACGTTCTTTCATTTTTTTTTACAAAATTACTGAAAACATTCTGCCTTCGCCAAATTTATTTCTTTTTGATATATTCCTCTGACTTAGGCCAATTTACATTAGGCCTTTAATTTTCCTTAAATATGTCTCCTTAAAGTACTTAAATAATAGACTCATGTGAAGAACACTTTCAATATCAATTCTAACATAGATTTCACTGGCAACTCAAACTTAAACATAAACGCTATATCGCCTGCCGATGACATTGTAATGCTACAAATGAAACAATATTAAGGGCAATTTCAATTCTATACATCGGTGGTTATCCAGTAGCAAGTGTGTGCAAGTTTTCTTTCGCTTTTGCACTCCAAATAGTTGAGAGCAAGGCACGTAGAAAATTGCTTACACCCTATGAAAATTGTGTACATGAGGTAATGGCAATGGCAACGTGTTGCAGTATAATGTTGTACTCGTATATATGAATACAAATACAAGTACGTTTATATGCATATGCATACATATGGATATATGTGCGTGTGCATTTTATATGTAAGTGTTATAGTTGTCGTAAAATGCAGGATTGCCAGTTAACAACCCTGGATTTTTCTTTATCACACACACACACACACACACACACACTAAAACTTGCACTTAAATAGATGAGAAAATGAAAAAAAAAATGTGTAAAACTGTATGAAGATAAAATGCAAAAGGCAAAGGGAACAGCGAGAGAAATAAGAAAAGAAAACGTAAATTTATAAAACGTTTTCCTGATGCAACAAGCTTTGTTGCTGTCAATTGAAAACGTGCCAACAATTTGCTACGGCGATTAATCGTACTTTGCACCCTTAGCAAGTGAGTTGTTGTATATGCTCAGCAACAGAAGAACAAAAAAAAAAATAAATAAATAAATAAATATATACAAATAAATGAAAAAAGGAAACATGTTGTGTCTGTGTATGTCAGTAACATACACTCACACCCACACCCACACACACATATTGATATATATCCTTTGCATCATGAATGTCTTATTTTTTTAACACCAGGTCTCAAAACGCATTTCGCCATTTGTTTTACCATTCACGGGTTGTTGCTTGCTCGTTCGCCTTTGCCTTCTTCTTCTTCATCATCTCTATGTTGCCCTAAGAGCTATAGTTTTTGTTGCTGCTATAAACTGGGATTTGTTGCATGCAAGTGGATTCGTATTCGTTTGTATGCAAAATTTGTTTCATTTTTGTTTCCATTTTCTTGGTTTAAATATTATTTTTAAATTATTTCGTTGGTGTAAAACCGTTATTTTACTTGGCAGTTTTTTTCCCTTCCATCTCTCTTAATTTGTCGAATTTTATTATTATTTATGTTCTTCTAGTGTTTTCGTTGTAGTTGTTGGATTTTTCCACGCTCTGTAAGGCATTGGTGGTGACAAACTGTAGTTTTCGTTAAAAATTGTTTTTGTTGATTGTGGTTTAGCTGCTGCTTCAGTTGTTTTACATACAGCTTGGCGGTTTATTAAATCTTAAGAAGTTGTATGTCATTCTTTATTGTCGTTCCATTTATTTAACAGGGAAATGTTTTTCGTTTTTAATTTTTTCTTTTTCTTTTCATGCAGTATCAATATGTATTGTGTTATTGTATTGGTAAGCAGGTAGGGCAAAGCTTTTAACACATATTGCTGGTTGTGAAGATTCGAGAAAATTTCAAATACATACATATTTATATATGATTAAAATATGAAATTGATTTTAATATGAACCAATAATATTCATAGAAAACTTGCAATCCCTTAAAATAATAAGATACCTCAAGACGTGCAATATTTGACATTGTATTGCTTTTTATAATGTTAAGACGAAAAACAAATCCAAAATCTTTTGTTATAAAATTACATTTTTTTTAAATGGTCTTGATGTACGGAAGTGAAGCATGGAATACGCTGTCAAACGATTTGAAATTACTCCAAGCACTGCTTAAAATATTCTGGCCAAACGTAAGCGTAAATGGAAACCCACAAAACTAATTCAACTCATCAAAAGCATGTATGTATGTTGGTGCATGTTGTCGTATTCAGCAGGAAGCAAACTGAGCAAAAATATTAATGTTTTAACAGGAGTAAGGCAAGGCTGCGTGATGTCACTACTTTTATTTAACTTGTCATGAGCCATGCTGTCTGGTAACAGAGGTATTGGTTGGGGATTTCTAAATTGGTTAGATGATCTTGAATATACTGATGACATTTGCTTTTTTCACTACCGATACTCTGATAGCAACATGTCACTGCAACGTCATACGGAGTCGTTAAGAACGTTGGTAATTTTGCTTATTAACGCACCCACCAAGATGAAAATGAACTTCATCCGAAAAGATGATTTTTTTTATTATTTTTTTATTTATTTATTTTTTGTTGTTGTAATTTCTGATCAATTGTCTTTGTTTTGAAAATAAATTTCCAATAAATAGAATAGAATCACATAAACTGATTGATGGCCCCCGATACAAAGAAGTCTCCACCTTAATAACGATTCCTTTATTGAAATAAATGACTATATCTCGCCAACTTTCATCTCAGGCAAGAACTTTTATGTCTTTATACCTGAAAGAAATTTATTACTGGCTTATTTTTGGTGCCATAATATCGCAGACCAAGTTTGGTTCCCCTGTGGCTGAAAGCAAACTGACGCTGGTGTTGTTGGTTCCAATTTCTATTTCAAGTACTCCCTGTTTCTCGTAGAAGAAATTTATAAAATCTTTATTTATGTTAGACAGTGTTTTGTAGGAAACTCTCAGGCATTCTGGCAATCTCTTACGAAGTAAAATCAAAGATTGTTATGGAAACTCTGTCATATCTCATTTACGAACAAGTATACGATATATTAGACCACGGGTCATGAAGGGAAACGTAAAAGCCCGGGAACAAAACTCAAAACTCTCTCTTCGAAAGTAAGAGTTCCCGGGTAGACAGATTAAGCGCTTGGCCCCAATCATAAGGCGGAAGAAATAAAGGGATTCTAAGAAGTGCCCGCATACAATTTTTAATCGTATCCAGTAGCCGTTGTACACCGTCTAAAACTTAAAATGAGGAATACAATGCTCCAAAGAAGTGCTGCCATCATTAAAAATAAAGGGTACTCTGTGACTGTTAATTTTATTTTGAAGTTCTGTGACAGAACAATAAAAATTGCTTCAGTTTTGATCAGGCATATTTTAGACTTTTTTGTTATTTTTAAATGAAAATATATTAAAAAAAATAATAAATATTATAGTTTCTTTTTATTTATCAGCCTGCCCCACGATGTCGAAAGAAAATTTATTCGAACGAAAGGCAATCACTCACTTTCTTTCGTAGAAGCGGCCCACTATCTTATAAGTATACGATTTATCGTTCGCTTGGCTTTACGTTTCAAACGTAATCCAAATAAATAACTAGATTGCCATATAGTAGTTCCACAAATAAATCACCAATATACAAAAAGAAGCGCCTCAATGAAAAATTTTTGAATGAAAAATGTAACTGCGGTACCACTGGAACCTGACGGTAAAAAATGTAAGCAAACTAAAATACAGTATCAAAAATCCGTGTTCGTACAACTTTAAGAATTTATTGTCTTAAATTTGGTTATTACTTTAAAATATTGTGATTAAAATACCCAATTTTATTTGTTCCAAATAATAACGCCTATTGTTTTTTAGATCGCGTATAAAATACTATTTGTAATTATTAATTTTATTAAAAAATGGTTTTTGAAAATATGTATGAATATTGATTTTTCGTACTGTAAGTAAATTAATAAATAAATGAATGAAAAAAAAAAATTGTGGAAATAATTTTTACTTATTTTATATGATGATGGCTACAAATTGAAGCCTTTACAGGGACCAAATACCTAGCAACGAAGCCAGATACATGAAAAGGCATTCTAGAGCACTCCAGTGTCTATTACATGATGCAAACGACAACAAAGAACAAGTGAGTGATTTTGACATTTGTGTTCTTACAAACGTAAGAATAACGAAATAGCGAGTCGCAATTTTGTATTGAAATGCTTACGTTATCGTTCACATTCATTTTCTTTCGACTAGAAATATAATAGTGTGCCGCAAATCAGCTCTTTATCGTTTTAAACGATAACGTTCGACATCGTGAGCCAGGCTGTATGTTTTTGCGAATAGAGTGTTAATGTAAAAAAAAAATCAGTCTAAGTTTTTTAAGGAATTATATTTGTCATAACGTGGCTGTGTAATATCAGTTGCACTAGTTATGGCCACCAGTGTAATTGACCTTACTGGCTGTGTAACACTTATTTGTAATCGATTATAAAAATAACCTCACTTTTTATAAATTATTTAGACGTCAAAAGGACATAATGCATGTCTATATGTTTATACTGTATATTAAATTGTAAACCATAAAACAATTTAATGGTAACTAATATTGTTTTTTTTTATAACTCAAATATAATGACATTTAATAGTTCTTGTGCCACCTACACCTCCACTCATTTACTATTGTTACCCATTCTAATTGCATGTTATTCTTAAACGGGCCATTACATGTGGCTTAAAGTGTTTTCAACAACAAAAATATTTTACCAACTTTTACAACAATATTGACTGACTTCTTCTGCTTTGAAATAAGAAACTTTAATATTTTATTGCATATAATAAAACTTTTAATGAATCACCATCACCATATTATGAAAAAGAAAAAAAAATTAATAAAGTAAAGAACATACGAATAAATGAAATTGTATGTAATTTAATTTAATTACAAAACACTTTATAAATTATACGACATTTAAACATTCAATCAGCAGCATTTTGATTAAATATTGAAAAAAGAAATGTCAGTCTAATGCAAAAAGGGATATGCCCCCCTGTCAGACAAAAATGTTGCTACTCATTCCACACGAGTTTATGAGTAATTGCCAACTACTCGTATAAAGACAACATACTAAACTAGTGCATTCATTTAGGAAGATTATTTGTAAGGGTGCTCAGTCGTATACATTAAATGGTGCGAAAAAAAACGAAGATAAAATACCTGGAAAGTGATAATACTTTTCTGATAAGCGTAGTCGAGCACAACAAGATTCTGCTTTTTAAATTTTCGAAATACCTTAAAAGTTTTGAGTTACGTGTAAAAACCCAATTCTTCGTACATTCATGCACTTGTAAACTATACGATTAACTAAGCTGGAAACTGTTTCCATTTTTTATCCAATTTTTTCCATATTTTTTTAATTTAGATGCGTTTTTCCGCACTAACTTATATAAGAAACGTACTATTTATGAATAACTCATAATTAAGAAACTACCATATGTTTAGTTAAGAGTAAAATGAGTCTTTACTTTTAAAAATCCGTTGAAAATTGTCGGAGCTTTTAAGCTCATGAAGATATCATACAATTGTTAATAAACTAACGTTTTTTCATTACTTTAAGACTGTGTTTTTTTTTTTAACCCTGCTCTGAGATTTGGATCATGCAGTCTAATTTTTTATTTTTTTATTTCTTCATAACTTTTAAACGGTTTTATACAGGGTGGGTAAATTTGAGGTTACAAAATAATTTGGCAGTCAAATGATGAAATGTCTAGAATTAGGTGGTCAACCTTTGACACGTATTAAGCAAAAAATTGGAAAATTTTAACTATGGAACGCTACACTCTTGAACAAAGAAATTTAATTGTGAAAATGTGCTATCATAATAGTGAAAATTTCACTGTACCACTTCGTAAAATTCGAGCAGCTCTTCCTCGCTGTGAGTAATTTAATCGCTACATTCGAGGTTTTCGATGTTGTTGCTGACAATAGATCAAAACAATATGCTCGTAGTGGCCGTAGTGAAGCAAACATAACATACAGCAAAGTGTTGAGAATGAGCCTGGAATATCAACTCGTCGAAGTTCGCAAGCAATGGGCATCACTAGAGAATATTTTGCGCAATATTATGCATAAAGATCTTCATCTTCACGCTTATAAAGTTCAACTTGTTCAAGAATTAAAGCAAGACGACCATTGTATTCGTCTAACGTTTGTGAATTCGTTGTTTGGAAAACTAAGCAAAAAAAATGCTTTCCCAACAAAATCATGTACAGTGATGAGGCCCATTTTCAATGAGGCGGTTATGTAAACAAACAAAATATCTGCATATGGAGCTCACTTAATCCACAAACAGTACTCGAAAAACCATTACATCCAAAGAAAAAGACCGTATGGTGCGGTTTATGATTCGGCGGCATCATCGGCCCGTATTTTTTCTAAAATGAGCAAGAAAACCCCGTCACCGTGAATTCTCTGCGCTACCAAACTATGATAATCAATTTTGGGTGGGCACAATTGGCTAATGTTGACATCAGTGACCTTTAGTTTCAGCAGGACGGCATCACAACTCACACAGCCAGCCATATACTTTAGTTGTTGCATGTGAAATTTCGCGGTCGCGTAATTTTTCGATTTGACGATGTCAATAACGCCGTAACGCCGGGGTGACGCGAACAAACCACAAACAACTGACGCTCTGAAAGACGAAATTCGGCGCTGCATTGAAGAGATAAGCAAAACTTTGTTGCAAAATGTGGCTTAAAATTTTTTTTTTTAAAGGAGCGGACGTCTGCCGACATGATGCGGACATTTGCCCGACATTATATGAATAAAACTCAACATGTCAAAGAAAAATGTGTTCTTAAGCCAATTTACTTTCTAACCTCAAATTTGTCCACCATTTATATTACTTTGGGTCTGTAAACATATATCATTAAAAAGGTGATTTTCTTTTCTCCTTTTCTTCCTTTTTTTTTCACATCTGCTCGGAAATTTAAAATCGGCTAATTGTTAGCTAAGTTATTAACTTAGGTTCGAAAAACCGGTTACCCGTAGCTCAAGATTTTGGAGATGTTTCGAAAATTTCAAAAACAGATTCTTGTTGTACCCGACAGCGCGTATCAGAAAAATAGTATCACTCCTAAGGTATTTTCTTTTTTTTTTTGTCGCACCGTGTTATTATTTTTTCCACATATAATTTATAATTTTTTTTCTTTCTTTCCTCTCTGTATACGTCGAATAACCATCATGAAATTTTTTAATAAAGTTATCGCTCAAATTTTAAATAAATGTGTCCCTGAGACTTCTAATCCGATACTATGCAACGATTAAATTGGGTTTTGTCCATACAGATCATTGTTAATCAATTTGTAGAATGGTGCTGTGTCTTTCAGTTGCTTTTATTGCTTTCAAAAAAGCTTTTGACAGCCTTGAACATTCGCTATTTAGAATGAGTTGGCCTATATGAGGATTGCTGGAGAAATTATCGATATAATTAAAGCACTGAGCACAAATGGCCTATCCTAAAAGATGGCAGCTTTAGTCGGCCAATAGCTATTAAAGCAGATGTTTGACAAGGATGTGCTCTCTTCCTACCGCTGTATAGCGTTGTCCTCTATTGTGTGTTACAATGAACCATATCAGCGCCAAAAGTTATAACCTAAATAGTTAATAAAAAGCTAAAAGTCCTCGACTGTGCCAACGTCATCAATCTCCTGGCTTACAGATAATGCGACACTTTGGGGAAGCTGCAGACAGGAGTATACAGGGCAGGTTTGCAAATAAATATCGCTAAAGCGAAATTGTTGAAAATCTTCAAATTGAAAATTAAAGTTTGGAGAGAGTCTCATGCTTTTGCTGTATCAGCATCATCCTTACGGCTCTCAACAGATCGAGTGCTGATATTCGAAACAAATTGAAAGTAAGTGGTCAAACTTTTGGCCAATTAAATCACATGTGGCTATTTCCACACAGCCGTTATTATAAGAAAATTAACATCTTTAATTCGTGTATAAGGAGTAGACCTTTATCTGACCGTTTTTGACGGTTCATTCTAAAAATTGTCTGCACAAACGCGATATTAAACCATTCAGGTTAAAAAAAGGAAACTATGCAAAAGAAATATAATTGAATTGACAAACACAGCGAAAGTCGTAAAACGACATAATAGCCAAACAGGGAAGCCAAAGAATTGAAAAACCAGCCCTCACTTAGAGAGTAAAGATTGAGAAAGAGGTTGCTTACCATACAAAGACAGATAGACGCAGCTGGAACAAATTTATTTTGGCCTTATTATCCCTCTGGATCGGTAAAATTAATTTGTAATAACTGGGTGTGTGCCCTGGTAGGCTAGTACGTAGTGTGCTACTCTGCCAGCTTGTTTATATATGTTGGGTTCGATTTATACCGGAGACTTCGATCACCACGTCGAACACAGTCTTAGTTACCCTGTTTATAACTATAATATAATTTGTAGTTGTACATATTCTAATTTAAATAAAAACAAATAAATTTACTGGACACCCTATTAAAAACAATTGTTTTTATAATAAGTTTTTACCATACTCGTATATACTTACATCCACAGAGTTATACAGTCATTTAAAATAAATTCTTGCAATAACTCCACTAACTATGATTTGTTTGAAAACTAATAACAACAACAATACCAACAAGAACAACAACAAATAACTATAACCAAACCATATAAAGTTTGAATCAAACTGTCATGTCTTTGAGTATAAGCCAGAGTATGAGTTACTTTGACATTTACACTTGTTTTGCTGTACAGCTAAATAAACATGCAACAGGACGGACTTGTTGAACAATAATAATAACAACAACAACAAATGATAGCATTTCATATTATAAAAGTAATAAAAAATCATGTTTATTTTTTAATGAACATATAGTTGTTGTTATTGTTGTTGTTGGTTGTGTTGAAAATTTCATAAAATTTAAAAAAAAAATCATTCTCCCTCCCTTACAATTGTGAAAATTTAACAGCACCTTCTTCGATGCGTGAGAAGTTAAACATGTGTGAGTGCGCGCTTAAATGTATGAAATATATTTTAACAAAATTTAAAAAAAAATAGTAATGACAGTTAGGGTCAGAAATGAAGACAATTTTGTTGAGGTATAAAACACGCTGAAGTAAAGAAGTTATTTCTCGCCCCTAATGACTCGAATAAAATAGGGCTATCTAATCTTGGGATAGTGATACATAAATAGAGAGAAGACCTTCAGTATCTGGCCGGAGACTTAATTCTAGTACCACGCACTTTAGTTACTGCCAATTATGACTTTTCCGAAGAAACATATAATGGTTATGGTTAGAATACAAACCAATACAGATGAATTGCGGTGCAGCTCTTAATTATCGGGTAGGCCATCTATCAGTTCAAATTTAAACCAGCAGTTATTCCGAATCTGGCAATACTTATGTCATTCTGTCACAAAATTCAATATATTAGCTCCACTCAACGAAATGAATCGATTTAAGCTTGAGCAACGTTGGGATTTATTGGAAATTTATTTCCAAAACAAAGACAAAAGGAGACACATTTTCATCTTGCAAAATTGCCGTATTTGGGGCTCAGAAAACCCAAACGTGGTCTTACAGAAGCTAATGCACGCATTACGAGTGACTGTTTGGTACCTCTTGTAGAGTGGAGGAGTCCAATGATGCCATATTACTTTGAAAATGAGGACGGCGCAACTATTACAGTTAATGGCGACATCTTCTTCATGGTATTGATGTGAACAATATTTGGCTTGAGCAGGATGGTGCAACATGCCACACATCTCATGCCACAATCGATTTATTGCGTCGATAGCTGAAATGGTGATGTTAGTTGGCCGTCAAGAAGCTGCGATTTGACACTGTTGGATTATTTTCTGTGGGGCGACGTTAAAGACTAGTGCTATGCCGACAAATCAGAGAAACTTGAGCATTTGAAGGCCAACACTCGTGATGCCATTGTCGAGACACGACCCCATACACTCACAAAAGTTCTCGAAAATTAGTCCGATTGAATGGGGTACTGTGAGGCTATCTGCGGTAGCCGTATGTATGAAATAATATTTCATTTCTAACCGGAAGAATTGTGCTTCACAACAACAAAATTAATTTGGCAAAGTTTCAAACCGGTTTTGTGTTATTACATTTTTAAATTTAAACTTTAAAATTGCTGACCCTATACAACTCGAGAATCTTTAATAGCAGATGTTGTGGAGAACAACGTCCTTCTTGTCCATCTAGTCCTCTTGGTTTAACAGACAGACTAGTTTCATTAAAAGAAACTACGGGATCAGTTTGATACTTATGGACTTTTTTATTTTTCGAGCAATTAACTGTTATCGATTATTTGAGAACTGTCGAGCAAACTGAGTCTATCAGATTGTTTTTGACAGTTTTTGTAAGCAAACCTTCTGTTTTTGAATAAAATTCAATAAAGGCTTTACAAATATTAAAGGGACTTTGTTTAATCAATTTAAATATTAAAAGGTGGTTGTAATCGTACTAGCACATACTACGCCAAAAATAGTCGACTAAATTTATGTCATTTTTAATTAACGCGAGAACGGAAGCTGGCTGAGGTGACTAAGGCAATAGGCAGACGTCTCAATTAAGCATGTATATAATTTTGTTTGCGTAAATATTTAGCTATGAAAACACATTACTAGCTTGAGTACAGCGGTTGCCTATACTCTATCATGTGCCGCTGTAACATGGTAGGAAAGACACCCGCTTACAAATCAAGAGGAGCTCGGTTAAATCTCAGACCAGACCATCTGAAAAGAAACTAATTTTTCTATAGCGGTATCACCTCATAACATTAGCTAGTAACTGGTTGAGTATTACTATCGGGTGTTTCTTACAGTTAAACAAGTTTAAATCATACAACAAAGAAATATATTTTTAATATTAATGAAACGGGCATTGTTGGATAGAAAATTCTGCTATGTGGGCCCAACGGCTGTCGCGTACAAGGCGCAATCTGAAACACTTTTTTTTCACAAACTTTTTGCAAAACATCCGTCTGTATTTGGAAAATAACTCTTTGGATGTTAATTTTAAGAAGGCCAATTGTCTGTAGTTTATAGACGTATACAAGGGACTTTACATAAACTCATAGAAAATATTCCAATGCGGTTAAGTCTAACGATCTCGTGATCAATTAATTAGACCATTATGTGAAATTACACTTTTATCAAAATCTTCTTGGAGTAAATCAAAGTACCGAGCGCTGTGTGGCGTGCGGCTTCGGTGAGTTGAAACCACATATCAGCAACATTTATGCCAGCTAATTATGATACGAACAAATTTGTAATCATGTCTCTATACCGTTCACCGTTAACAGTAACATTCTGACCATCATCGTTTTTGAAGAGATGTTAAAGACAATGACTCTCCCAGCCCATAAAGTGCACCAAACAGTATTCTGTGGATGTAATGATGTTTCAACAAAATTGCGGAATAAACTCACTTCAATTGCTCCAATTCAAACAAAATTTTAAATTTTGAAGTTTGACGAAAAAAACCATTATTTTTATAAAAAATTTCAATATTTCCAAGCGTTGTTCAGGCTGAAGTTTATCCATAATGAAATGTCAGAACAAACTAAATAAAGAGCAACTATCAGCAGTAAAATCGGTTGACAAATAAGGCAGTGTTGGCAACTCAAAGTTATGAACCTCTAAACAAACACCGATTACTATTGAAAACTTTTCTAATTTATTTGCCGTTCGTAGCCAGCGTTCAACTGTAGGGGATCTACAATGAGTCTAGAAATAGAATCGGGTTAAGCTCACTGACTAGGAGAAGTGCCCGTGTTCCTCCATGAAATGTAATTGGATTTATTATTATATATTAGGTTGATTAAATTGGATGAAGTAATGGGTTTGGTAAGTTCAAAGGTTATCATATTTCTTTTTAAAGGAGGCCGGTCGCTAAACAAGAAGTAGATTGGCATTTTTTAACTTAACGGGATTTACAAAAGTTTGGGACCGTGAGTGACTAATGAGCTTAACGTAAACAGCAGAGAAAATCGCCCTGAAATTACTTCTCAACATTTCACTAATAATCGAGTAACACGCGGTCATTAACAGGACATTTTGCACCCTATCGTCACGAGAGATTAGAAATGGTGCCTATACTTAACTAGAAAGCAAAGAAAGGAGGCGCTTTGTCCAGGAGATACGACAAAGCCTGATGTTCATCCTAAAAAGATCATGATCAGCGGTTGGTGACACTGTGTAGGGCGCGGTACCATAAATACTCAAAAAGAATACCACAGTCAACAAAAAGCTCTACATAGCCCTACTGAATCATGTAAAAAAGGATATACGACTGAAAAGGCCCCTTGGACAAGGCCAAGCCATAATCATTTACGACAACGTCAGGGCCTATGCTGTACAATTTATGAAAGCCGCATACTGAGAGCTCCAATTGGTGATCTTTCAGCATTCGCCGTATTTTCCAAACCTTACACAAACGGATTAGCATCTTTTCCTCTTCCTCTGTCGTTTGCCTGAAAAATAAAGAGAAACTTTGAAACTGGCTCAACAATATTAGAATTAGAGTAGAAAATATAGCGGAGACTTGCATTGCAGAATTTATCATCAGTACATAAAATGAAATCATATCGAAAACTACTCTATTACTGCAATCTCTTCAGAACCACCAAACTGATGAAGAGTCTCATTTTACAAACATTCATTATCGTTCTGCAAGGTATGGGACTCTTAATAAGTTTAAAAGCTAGTACGTTAAGTCTCTGTGACGACTCTTTTCTATTTACTGAATAAGTGGCTCGTTCGTTAAAGATTTGTATCGAAGCACAGTGTGTCGCCTAGTACAAACTAGCTAGACAAAATTGTTTGCTAACTTATTTCAATTTTAACGCGCTTATTGATAATGCTTACAAAAATTGTAATTGTTTTTAGAACTAGGCCTTACCGATAATGACAAAAAAAAAAACAAAATGAATGTGGGGCCTGGGCGAATGACTAGAAGTGGTAACACTGGATCTTTGCCATATTATTGCATACGACTCTGCAAGGGACTTATTTAACTTTTAACTGGTAGTTGTGATACACTTGTAGCTTGACGTGAATAGACAAACATGTCTTAATATTAAAACTTTTAAATACTAGTAAGACTTAAAAATAATTATGAAACGAATTAATAAAAGCTTGTTTATTAAAATAAATAAAAATGTTCATCATTAAAAAATAAGATCTTTACATTAATTACCAAAAGATACAGGGTGGGAAAATTTGTGGTTAGGAAGTAAATGGGCTATCAAATGATGAAATATCAATAATTGAGCTGTCAACCTTTGACACTCATTTAGTCAAAAATTGGGAAATTTTGTATAACTTTTTGTTGAAAATGTGCTTATCGTTTAACTATTTGTATAAATTGAATTATTTTTGTATATATGACCTTGAACGTCTTTCAAAAAAACGTGAAGATCAAGGTAGATCGAAGAAAATATGCACTTTTAAGCAAAAATAACCTTTTCTCATCTTCTGTAAATAAATATTGATTTTATATATGGAGAATGATCAACTAGACTAATTGAAAGCCCATCAACCCACTAACGCCGGTTCAGAACGACAGATATATTAGTTAGTGAGGGTTTTCACAACGTAAATACACATAACCAGTCGCTATTAATGTTGTGAGGTGATAGCGCCTTTTAAAATTTGCAAATGGTGTTGCCTGGAAGTGAACCGACGACTTCTTGGTTGGAATGTGGGTTCTTACCTAACATAACACAGTTACACACACACTACTAAATAAGTGGTGCATAAATTTACATACAGAGCAGCTCGAACTCTAAGCAAATTTTCTTGTGGAGAAAATTAAGGACTAGTATATTACTAATGATTTATTCAAAGTAAAACAATTAACTTTTGTTATCACCTAAATTGTAACTATAATAACAAACTTTGATTCTATTCTCTACTAAGTACTCGTAATACAACAACAAAAACGAAATTAATTCCTTTAGTAGCTGTTCGAAAGTTAAGAAACTTTTAGTACTTTGTGTAATAAGCTTTGTTTTTTGTGGCCTCCGCACACCGTTTTGGCATAGTTTTTATGAGATTTATTAGAATTATTTTCAGTATTTATTGCCACCTTAATTTTAAGCTCTCCATCAGTTTCTGCTTATTTTTAAAACGTGGTGGTCCAGCTCTGCACTTCAAGAATTAGAAGGCATTTCATATGAATAAAAAACCGGTTATTTCAATTATTATTAACCGAAAACCGATTTTTTTAAAAGCGCCACTTTTCGAATTATTCGAAAACCGGTTTTTGAATAAAGTCGAATAATCGATCTCCTTAGTAAACAAATCAAATTTTTGCATATGGGGCTTACAAAATCCACAAACAATCCTCAAAAAGCCATTACATCCAAAGAAAGTGACCATATGATTCGGTTTGTGGTTTGGCGTCAATATCGACCCGTATTTTTTCGAAAATGAGTGAGGAAACGCCGTCACTGTGAATTTTCTGCGCTACCAAACCATGATAACCAATTTTTTGTGGCTACAATTGGCTAATGTTGACATCAGTGACTTTTGTTTTCAGCAGGAAGGCGCCAAAAGCTGACATTCTGAAAGATGAAAATCGGTGCTGCATGGACCAGATAAGCGAAGCTTTGTTGCAAAATTTGGTTTAAAATTTTTGTAAAAAGAGCGGGCGTCTGCCGACGTGCTAGGGATGAACATTTTCCCGAAATCATATTCCATTATTAATTCCCATATTTCTATTTTATATTGGTATGAATAGAACTGAATTTGTAAAAAAACCTGTTTTTAGGCCAATTTACTCCCTAACCTCAAATTTTCCAACCTATATTACTGTTACGAAAATGAAAATGCCAAAAAAAAGAAGAAAACACACATCAGTGCCTTTAAAACAGTATTATGGGAATTTGTTATATTTGATAATTATGTGTCAACCTATCAATCCCGTACCTATTTGCGTTATCTGGCTACACTTTCAGTTCGACCATAACGAAAATAGAGGATATGAGATATTTCCGGAACTTTCCAAACTGTAGGCAATTAGGTACGAGGGCGAATTGATTTTGAAGATACCTAAGTAGGAAAAAAACATTTTTTTTTTCAAAAACCATTCATTTCTCAACATAGTCTCCTTTTAGCTAAATACACTTAGTAAGACGATTTTCCAACTTTTTTATACCATCTGAATAATACGATTTTGGGAACTCCTCAAAATACGCATTAGTTTTGGTAATCACTTCTTCGTTTGAGATGAATCTTTTTCCTCGAGCCTTTTTTTTTAAGTTTGGAAACGGGAAAAAGTCACTGGGGGCTAAATCTGGACTATAAGGTGGATGATCAATCAAATCCAAGTGGATTTCTCGTAGTTTTAGCATCGTATCTAATGCTGTGTGAACCGGTGCGTTGTCTTGAAGAAAGAGCACTTTTTTCTTGTTTAAATGTGGTCGTTTTTCCTTGATTGCATCAACCAATTGATCCAATAATGCACGATAATGTAATTGTGGATCCCTTTTCAAGATAATCGATGAGCAATATTCCGTGTGCATCCCAAAATGCAGTGGCCATAAACTTGCCAGTCGATTTCAATGTCTTCGCCTTCTACGGAGCAGTTCCACCAGCTTGCACCCATTGCTTCGATTGATTTTTGGTTTCAGGTGTGTAGTGGTGGACTCACGTTTCATCAACAGTTATTATTCCACGCCAAAATTCAGCAGGATTATGCTTTATCATGTCCAAACACCGCTGTGAAGTGATCTGTCGAACTCGTTTTTGTTCAACACTGAGCAAACGCGGCACCCATCTTGCCGATAGCCTTTTCATATGCAAATGTTCATGCAAAATGTTGAACACACTTTCATATAATACGTTTACCATTTCAGCAATCTCACGTATTTTGAACCGGCGATCATTCATAATCATTCATTCGATATCGAGGATTTTCTTGATATTTTCTTCAGTAACCACCTCTTTTGGCATTCCTGTTGATGGTATTGTTTCAGTGCTTGTTCGGCCCCGTTTAAATTCAGCAATCCAATATTTTACCATATAATCTGACGAAGCAGATTCGCCGTAATGTTTATCAAGCTTTTCTTTTGTCTCTTTCGCCGTTTGGCCTTTCAAATAATAGTGTTTAATCACTACACGAAATTCACTTTGTTCCATTTTCCAAGAAACACAAAAGTTGCTTACTTCAAACGACTACAACAAATAAACTAATCGATGAATTTGGCAAAAATTTTGACAGCTGACGTTTGAGAGATCTTAATTTTTAGGAAAGAAAAAGTTTTTGTGTTGGTGCTGCCATCTAGCGCTAGGTAGCTTCAATGTCAATCCGCCCTTGTATATAAAGAGGCTGCTTTACCTTCACATCAGTTAGTTTTCGTTTTGCTGTCATAAAATAATGCTTAAGCGGAAATAAAAGTGTTGTATAAACGAGTATTAAGCTCCTGTATTAAGATAAACTGTATAAAAGTAACAGTGTAGTAAATAAAAAGCTGTAAACAACAACAAAGTGATGTTTATTTTATTTTCACGCAATTTAAACGAACTTAAAAGTTTTAAAAGGGTTAAAACGTAACGTTACTTAAATATGCAAAAAGTTACAGAACTACAAATTAAGCACTTTTCCAATCATTTCAGTTATTCAAACCTCTGTCAATAATTCTTGCTGACTGGTCATTGTATCATGAAATAATTTTTATTATTTTACATAAAATAATTCATTATTTTAGTTATTTTTTACAATACGATTACTATGCATAAATCCCCATACGTGCGTTGAGGCAGAAGGTAGACAATGACTTCTCGTTAGCAATTTATGAAACGCAAATGCAACACTCCAATAAAAAACAAACCAATGGAGTGAGAGGATATAAAACAAATCATTACGTGTATGTGTATAGATGCGTGACAAATATTTATTAAGTCACGCACTATGAAAAGGACAAAACAAATTAATGAAGTTACTGTTTACTGTTCAATGTCCTTTCGTTACGGCTGTCTGTCTATGCAACGTTATAATTTTTTGAACAATTTAATTGCAAGCAACTTTCAAATGCTACACAAAATATGTATTAATCCAGGTAATTTAATGCTTAATTCTAATTCCAAAGAGGGGTTGGTGTGTTTTTAACGAACCCATAATTTATGTTTACAAAGAGGGAAGTAGAAAAAGCACCCCTTTTCTCTAAAAAAAACACAGGGAAACTTTTGCTTAAGATTAATTTCTTCTCATTGCTAAGTTTGTTAAATAAGTAAATAATTTCAATTAATCTTGGCAGGATTATAAGCAGACAAGTGTCAATGCTCTTTACATGCTCTCAATTAACAGTAAAAAACAGTTTATTTACCATAACTGTAAATAAATGTTTACGGTAGAGACAACGTACAGTGCGTCAGAATGTGTACATTAGCGTGACAGTTCATCATTTGATATACACTTTACTGTTCCACACACTCGGATCACGCTTCTCACCCCTCTATTTTCACAATATCTGAACAAGTACTGACAGTGTTGTTACGTTTTCCTTAATGCTGCGTGTGTATTTACGACGACGTTTGACTATAACAACAACGGTAGCAATAGCAACATGAACAATAGCCAACGTCTGTCATTGACGCGTGTGTGTGCAATTTGTGCATTTCTAAAATGTTTTTTGAAAGATAATTTTATTGTCACCGGCTCCATTAGTCAGAGATTCGTTCCAGTTCCAATTTCGTTGGTATGAGTGTAGGCTTGATACTCTGGCTGTTGCTGCTGCTGTTGCTGCTACACACACACAAGCTGCTCTAATTTGCAAGTAGAATTGAGTTGACAAATCGTCTCTCTATTGGTCTTTATGTGTCATTTCAAAAAAATTTCCTATAAACGTGATTCTATTTTGAAATGAAAGTCGTGCGTATTGAGTTGTTTAGACAAACACACATACACACATATATGTATACATTTTTCATCCATTTGTTGATTCATTTATTCGTTGATTCATTTGTCTTAGCAAAATTGATGTTTTTTGTAGGCTTTCGTTATTCTGCATTTGCTTTCTAGGCTTAGTTTCTCTTCAATTTATCTTTTTTATTTTTGTTGGAATTGAATTGAAGAAGTTTTAATTATATTTTTCTTGCTCGGACATCTAGAATGAGATTTTTCTTTAAAAAAAACACTTACATTACTTTCAACAATTTTGAAAACAAATTACGCTTAAGGAAATCCGAAAACAATGGCTTGCTTCTAAAATTTGGTTTTAAAGTTTTTAGTATTCATGAGAGATTGCAAAGTAAATAACTAATTAAAGTATAATTTTAACACAATAATGAGTTTCTTTCTTAGACAATATATAAGATAATCTTTGTTTTGTAATGACCTTAAAAAAATATGTTCCACCACCAGTAATTGCCCTTTGGAACTTACAAAAGTTATTATCCGAAACAAATTTATAAAAATTGTTGTTCTTCAAAATGCGGTGTATTTGGAAAAAACTTTATGTTGGTTGTGTAAAATAGATAGCCCCCGTTAGCTATGACCTTTTCTCCTCTTTCTAGCAATATATGGATTACGTATCAAATAGACGGCTAACTTTTTAAGATTAACTACAAATCAAGCCAATTTCATATACCATGTTCTAAGGTGAAGCAAACCAGGTGTACCGGTATAAAATGAGCGTGAAATGAATGTGAGGCAAAACGTTCCAATCACTATTTTCTTAATATCGGGTGTACCATCTATCGGTTTTAATTTGAACCAGCGGTTATTTCGAATCTGGCAATACTTATGTCATTCTATTCTATCACAAAATTCGGTAATATTATCTCTACTGGACGAAATGATCCAATTTATGCTTGAGCAGCTTTGGGATTTATTAGAAATTTATTTTCAAAACAAAGACAATTGGTCGGAAATTAGTCGGAAATTGAACGAAAATGTCGTAAAAAACATTGTCGCAGAGAAGGACCAACACTGGTCGCAAGTTTATTGTTAAAGTTCGTGAAACTGGTGTTATTATTGATGCGCCAAGACGTAAGCGTGCTCGTACAGTGCATACACTTGAAAATATCGAAGCCGTGGCTAAGAGTGTGGTATACGTCGAATTTTGTGAAAAGATCTCGGTATGACGTCTTACAAAGTTCATTTGATTCAAAAGTTGAAGCCGCATGACCATCCGTTTCGTTTTCGCTTCGCTAGATGGGCCAACGAGAAACTGCGCGATGATGTCGATTTTGCCAAAAAAAAAAATCATCTTTTCGTATGAAGCTCATTTACATCTTGGTGGGTACGTTAATGAGCAATATTTTTGGTTCAGAAAACCAAAATGTGTTCTTACAGAAGCAAATGTATCCATTACGAGCGACTGTTTGGTGTGCCTTTTGGAGCGGAGGCATCATTCGCCGATATTTCCTTAAAAATGAGAACGGCGTAATCATCGCAACATGATAACCGATATTTTTGTACCCGCTCTTCATGGTATTGATGTGAACGATGTTTTGTTTCAACAGGATGGTGCAACTTACCACGCATCTCATGCCACAATCGATTTAATGCGTTAAACGTTTGATGGCCGTTAAATTAGCCAAAATGGTCTTGTCTGTTGGCCGCCAAGAAGCTGCGATTTGATACCTTTGTTCTATCTTCTGTGTGGTACCCTTATGCCGACAAACCAGAGATAATTGAGCATTTGAAGGCCAACATTCATGATGCCATTGCCGAGATAAGACCCCATACACTAGAAAAAGTTTTCGAAAGTTGGTCCAATCGAATTAGGAACTGTGAGGAGAGCCACGGCAACAATGTCAATGAAATAACCGAAAAAATTATACTTCACAACAAAAAAAATAGTTTTGGCAAAATTTCAACCCGTTTTTGTTTTACTGCATTTAATTTAAATTTAATTTTAACATTTAAATGACCCACCCGATAGTTTGGTCTTGCGACGTGTGGGAAATATGACTGGTTATATATTTCGGAAGGTTAATGTCTAATGCTCCTTTTAAACGGATGAACTGTGTTCGGTTGGGGAATAAGTTCACTTTATTTAAACTCAAATCAATAGTTACCAAAAACCTCTGCGCAACTTATGAATGTCAGGCGATGTGTATTATTGGCTTTAGTTCGAAAGCTTTAAAGCCAATAATTTATTTCGGTTTGATGTCTGCCATGCTTTTTAATATATGGAAAAAATCTAATTAGCTGACTCTGGACTCTCTCTCGATGGAGCCATCGATTCCTTCCTTCCTTCCTTGCTTCATACTTCTGTAATGGCAACATTTCTCATCTTCTGTGATGATTCGCTATAAAAAGCGTAATTTATGACTGCGTGTTGCTTGATAGTGTTAAGAAACAGACAATCCACGGCTTGTTTGGCAACTTTCTTTTTTCTAAAGTATTTTGCGTGAGCTAAAAACTTATTAACCAGAAGATGGAATCCTGACTTTCCCACGGCAGATGAAGCTTTATTTTGTCGCCATGTATATTCGGCTGGTTGATAATGCTTAACATACAATTAATTGCTCTTCGTATTGAATCCATGTTTAATCGCCAGTAAAGTTTTGAAGCAAAAATTACTTCCTTCAACATCTCTTAGCTTTAACTTATGTGGCACCTAAAATCCTTTCTTAGCTGATTTTGGCAAGAATGGAAGTAATGCCTCTAATAAGAAATAATGGCCAGTTGTTTTAGGTACCTGTACACTGTGGGATGTATGGTAATGAACATACAAACAGTGGATTAATTGACTAGAAAAGGTTTCTTGACACCCAATGTTGGTTCGTAATCTTACTGTGCAGTTTTGGGAAATTAGCAAACGCTTGGAACACTAGAATTCTCAAAGGAGAGTCTGAGGTTCTATACTGGCCACTAAGGACTGAGAGCGCGTCTGAAGAGGATGACGATCACAGATGGGGATGTTTGTAGACTGTGTTCACAGGCGTTAGAGACAGCGGAACGCATAATGTGTGAACGTGGGGTTGTTGATAGGTTTAGATGGAGCTGTAATGGTGAACATCTCTCTAGGTGATATATCTACCATTATGGTTTCAGATTATGCTGGTGTTCATTAGGAAGGCAGCAGATCTGCTGAACGAACTATAGACCGGAAGGGATTCAATAGATCCCATGGGTCGCAGTGTCATGCTACAGTGCTTGGTCAGTATGATGATGACGATGTCTAAAATCGATTGAAGACATTCAGGATAGTGTATCTAAATGATATCCTCAACCGTGTTTTCCAAGCCACGCAGGCAATTTGACCTTTTAAGCTGTACCTAAAGATTAAAAGAAAGACGAAACTAAGTCCATTTAACTTCAACGTAAAATCTATACTACTATATGGATACGAATCATCACGAGATATCCAGAATATGCAAGTTTTTATGAACAAAATCTTTGTACAAAATTATTTGCATATTCTAGCCCAGAACAACTAACAATTAGTAATAATAATAATTAGCAATTAGTTCATATCGAAATCAAAAGATATAATGCTGCCAAATGTTTCATGTTTCAGTGTTCCATAATATTACAAATCCTTATCTTATCTTTGACTTCTAACCTAATTATTTAGGTCTTTCGTTTATTGTATAACCTCACATTTTAAATATGACGAAATGTCTTGAATATTTTCCTTCAATTTCATATGCAGTTTACATTTTACATATTTTGGTTTGTTACATTTCGACATTGACTGACTTCGTGTAAATTACCCTGAAACTTAGACAGTTTCAATCCTTAAGTTATTTAATTGAACATTTATTTACCAGTAAATACTCTCTCTTTTTGCCTTTTGTATAGATTTTTGCTAATCTTCAAAAGAACACAAGAATGCAAAATGCTTTTTCTAGTTGTTGCATCTGTTGCAAATTACAATAGAAGAAAAGTGTGTTTATTATTCAAAATAAATAAAATTTCAATAATTTAAATTAGAATTTCTGCTAGAGAAGAGAAAAGAATTTATTGTGCTTTTAAACAATGTTTTTTCGTAAAATCAAATTCTATTTCAAAATACAATTTTAGAAAATTCTTAAACAAAATACTAGATTTTGTTTGAAAAGAGAAGCAAAAAGAAATACAAACTTTTCATAGAAAATATTTGTAATAAGGGTGAGCCATTAATTTCATTTTTTGATTGAGTAACCTGATAATATAATTGAGTTTTTACACTAAAATTAAGGATCCGGCTTAATCAGTCAGGAATGATACTATTTTTCTGATAGGCGCTGCCGAGCAGATCATGAATTTATTTTTGAAATTTTTGAAACACCTCCAAAATCTCGAATTACGGGATTTTACCGGATTTTCAAACGTTCATGCACTTATAAGCTAATAACGTCGATGAAAATCAGCCGATTTTAAGTTTCTTTTCGGATTTGGAAACAAGAGGAACAAGCCTTTTAAATGATATATATGTCGTTTAAGTGGCCTTGAAGAACCTGGGTGTATTTCTCAAGCAAACGCATTTTGCATTTAATTTTTTCAACATTATTTAAGCTTAAATGTGTTTTTGCGTACTATTTTATATGAGACTTACGGCTTGGAAATCCATTGGAAATATTTTTAGAGTTATTAAGCATTTTCATGTGTGCTGCTGTGGTATGGTAGGTAAGACACCCGACTACCAACCAGAAGGTCCTTGGTTCAATACCGGCCAGACCATCTAAAAAAAAAGTTTTTTCAACAACAGCATCACCTCATAATCATAGCTAACAACTGATTATGAGTATTTACTACTATTGAAAATTTCTCTTATGCATTTGCCGTTAAGAGCCTGCGTTAAGCTGTAGGTACCCTTCACTGGGTCTAAAAATAGAATCGGCTGCAGCTTATTGACTGAGAGAAGTCACCGTATTCCTTAATGGAATGTTATGGGAAATAATATATAATATATGGCCTCAATATATTTATTTAAAAACTGCTTCAAGCATTCGAAATTCTTAGCAATATAGAAAATGCAAAAACTCCCGGCGCCGTATTCGGACGATGTTGTCATTATGATATTTTCACCAATGAACAATCATCGTCACAATTTCAGTATCAAATCAAAATTTCTATGAAATTATTGTAAAAAAAAGTGTCATTGATAATGACACTAACAAAGAAAGTTATGCATGACAACATCATTGAATATCACTAAACTAAAGAAACTTGAAATTTAGCACCATTGTCTGTTATGAGGGGACTTTATGTTGAAATTTGTTTGCCACAATTTGCCGTTAGTGAATAAAGCAAAATTTTTTGATGATCTCAAATATACTTTTGGAAAGCTGCTCGAAAGTAACATTTGTTGGAGAGGGTGGAAGCAGCAAATTAATTTTCCAAATATTAATTTGGGTTTAGAAATTAATTTGGGTTAGGGGGAGATGCCATAAATAGAGGCTGTGTAAAAAAAAAAGATTGCACTTAAAATAAGAAGGCTTTCGAACATTAAATGTGGTTGTTTATGTGTGTGATCGTTTTATACGCTACTTACAATGGTCCTAAGAAAAGTGTTAGCGGTCAATGACTGCGTTACTTACATTGAATGTAATCTATCGGCTTAAATTTGAAACAGCAGTTCTTTCGAATATGCCAATACTTATGTCATTCTCTTCTATTACAAAATTCAGTATTGTATCTTCACTGAACGAAATGAATCGATTTACGTTTGAGCAACGTTGGGATTTATTGGGAATTGATCATCATTTAAAATCATCTTTTCGAATGAAGCTTTTGGTCGGTAGGTTAATAGGCAAAATTTCCCTATATGGGGCTCAGACCACCTAAACGTGTTCTTACAGAAGCCAATGCACCCATTACGAGTGACTGTTTGGTGCGGCTTGTGGAGCGGAGTCATCATTGACACACATTTTTTTTTTTTTTTTTAAAATGAGGACGGCGCACCATGATAATCAAATTTTTTGTACCCGTTCGCCATGATATTGATGTGATCTGGCTTGTCAGTTGGCCGCCAAGAAGCTACGGTTTGACAACGTTGGAGTTTTTTCTGTGGGGCGCCGTTAAAGACAAGTGACAGTTGGGCATTTGAAGGCCAACATTTGTAATGCCATTGTCGAGATACGACCACATACACTTGAAAAAAATTCTCGAAAATTAGTCCGATCGAATGGTGTACCGTGAGACCAGCCGCGTCGGTCATATGTATGACATAATATTTCATTTCTGAATGGAATAATTGTACTTCACAACAACAAAATTAGTTTGGCAATATTCCAAACCGTTTTTGTTTTATTGCATTTTAAAATTTAAACTCTTAAATGGCCACCCTATACAATAGCATCTTACAGCTCGGAGCCAAGACCTTTGGTTTTACGGGCAACATTAACACAATCATTAACAACACTAATGATTTTGGCGGCTGAGTTAGATGAGTCCAGAACAGTGATGAAGTATGTAGGATGTAGTATCGTGTGATGTTTTAAGAGCTTTCGGATTTGATTAAAAAAGAACACATAAAACTTAGAGGAATGAATGAAATTTTTATTTGAGTCGGTAGAATGATCTATATAATTCAACGCTTAAAGATGATTTTATGTAAATGTTGACCGCGGCTACGCCACTCAAATGGTTCATAAGCTGAGTCTAATTTTGGGATACTCTCTCCGAAATATCAGCTGGTATCTCATAAATAAATTCTTCGACATTGGCTTCTAGTGCGTCAAAAGTTGCTGGCTTGTCACTATAGACATGAACCTTAACATAGCAACACAAAAATTATTCTAAAGGCGTTAAATTGCACGATCTAGGCTGTGATCTAGGCGGACAATTGACCGGCACCAAACATAAAATAAACTGTTGACCGAACTTACCTCTCAGTTGGGCCATTGCTTCGCGTTCTGTGTAGCACGTGGCACCGTCTAGTTGAAACCACATGTCAGTTAAGTCCAGCTCTTCCATTTTGTGCAATAAACAAAATATGTAATCATCGCATGGTAGCGCTCACCATTCACAGTAACGCTCCTAACGACGAAGGTCTTTGAAAAAGTACGGCTCACACCAAATAAGGAAATTTTGCTTGTTATCGTATCGATTCAACCACAAATTAGCTGACCATAGAATGGAAGAAGTGCACGATTCACTTTCTTAACAGAGCATGAATTTTAATGCAAATGTTGTTCGTTTCTAAGTCAATCCATAGTTAAATTAGAGACCAATCTGAATATGTTCTGTAACATTTTACACGAAAACAGCTGATCTGCCAAAAACAGTGAAGCCAAAAAGAATGTTGCTAAATAATCACCCGATATATGTATGCATAGATCATGGCTCGACTAAATTTGTCTAGTACCTTAAGTTTTCTTCATATTCATCCATAGAGGAAGATAATTCATTAGCTTAATTACTTCCAAGCACAGAGGTATAATGTCGAATAGAATAATTTCTAAATACTAAAGAAGGATGATATTGCCGAGGGCGGTAAAGAGCATTTTACTATATGCTCTACTGCATATGGGCTAACTCTATGCAGTTTAGATCACTTTGCGAGAAATTTAATGCAAGTGTTTAGTATTATAGTATCTGGTGAAGCGGCTTTCGTCATATGTGGGCTGTTTAAGGTGGAACTGTTAACAAAAGAGTGTGCTTTTTTACATGTGGAAAATATTACGAAAAGAGAAGTAGGATCAAAAACAATGTCAATTTAGCAAGGAAGATGATCTGCTACCACACAAGGAAATTGGAACAATATACCTTGTAGTGACCAAAATAGTTGGTTGGAGAGAAAGTATTCTGTGCAAGGTTACAGTTACTGAGAGAAACTTCACCGTTTTCAATTAGCCGGTTAATTCCGAAAGTTAGCTTTTAAAATAACAGTGTGGTGGGGGTTGGGGGTGTTGATGTTGAGATAGGTCCAAGAAAAATCATTCGGCTGATAATGAATTTAGTGACGAATTGGGACGATTATTGTAAATTATGTGAAAATCGTGCTTCTAAAACTCAATAAGCGATACATTAACATTTTGCGGCAACGCTTAGAGAATTTTAGGTTCTTAAAGTCTCACACATAGTCTCTTGATGATTTCACTTTGTTTAAAATAACACATCCAGAGAGTGCTTCTAAATTGAAAGTAGGATGTCTTTTGTACAGTAGTAGTAGAGGCTTTGATGCAGTTGCATTCAAAATAGCCCTAAAACTGTTATGTATTTGCAAACATCGTACTTCTATCTTGCAACATATGACAATTTAAAGGATACCCTAATAACTTGTGTAGCTTCATTTTAATAGAACTTGTTACAAAGCAAAAGAGAATTTACAAATTTATTTTTATTTTGAATACAGAAGAAAAATAAATAATAAAGACGGAGCAATTCAAAAGTAATTATAAATTAATCAAATAATGCCAATTGGTAAATTCTCATTTTCTACACCATATGAGTCACAATATCTTTTAGGGAGACTTAGAAATATTTTATATTGGTAAGCGTATTTATGCCATTAATATATTTTTAAAATACTTAGAAACATATAACAATTTAGTAAAGTAACATATTTGAACAGATTAATTTTATAGCCAGAGATATGCACGTGCTCTGAATAACCACATGCGATATGGTAAACGCTGTTCAAACTTCGACAAGTTGCAATCCGAACGAAACCCAGCATAGATGTCGAAATAATAATAAATCCATTTTGTCGTTTGTAGCCATACTGACTCTCCAATAAAGTCGTGGGATGATGTCAAATAGAAATCTGATAGATTCCTGTCCTACCTATGAAAATCGCAAAAAAATGTGTGATTTAATGCTGCACTGTCATACAAAAAAAGACGCAAAAACATATGCTTCACAGAAAGCAACACTGATCTCACAGAAACTATTATTTTATGAAAACTTGCCAGAGATTCTCAAATCTTACACTCTTGTCAAAAAGTCTCTCACACTTAAACACTTTTCGTTCACACCATTACACTTTCTGAACTAAATTCGATAGTTAGTCATGGCCTCAACAGCAAACATGGATCGATATTCATAAAGCTCAACACAATAATGGATAATTAAAATTTAATGTAAGACTGTTAAAGCTTTACTCGTCGTAAATGCCATGTTTGAGTTTAAATCAAATATTGATCAATCTTATAGCTTGTTTACTAGCTGTTTTATTTGTTAGTTTAGTTTGAATTACTTATAGGAATTAACTTGTTCACATAACACTTTTGTAACTCACTCGTAATATTTATTTACGCCACATTGCGACGATGCTCTAAGAGGGAAAGACAAAGAGGGAAAAACAAAAACACCAATGTTCGGATATAACAGTTCTTTTCCTCAAATTTTCCATTTAGGATACAAGTGTGCTATTAGTTTTTCACAGTAGTGTTTGTCCCGTTTGTTTCACTTTATTAACTTCTTGTTATTTGTTTAGTATTGATGTTGTGATATTTTTGTTGTGTTTGTTTTAATGTTAATATTGTTTTTTTCTGTTTTGTTGTTTGTCCCAATATTGATATTTTGTTGTTTGTTTTTTATATATTATTTCGGCACGAGTGCTGGTCGTGCTAAAGGCTGACAATAGTGGAGCATCGATGACTACCGATTAATTTTCTTCGGTGTCATAAATGACTTTTTAAAGTAATAGTCCAAATTGTGACAGAAGACTGAAGTTGATTTTATCAGGCTGATGTCCATTTATTAGTGAGCCTTAACAAACTATATCGCTGATGGGGACGTGTAGCAGAAAAAACTCTGCACCGTTCAGCATGACTTGGACTCATAACAGACAATGTTGCTAGATTTCAGCATAAAGTCGACTCATAACAGACAATGTCGCTCAATATCAGCATGAAGTCGACTCATAATAGGCAATGTCTTTGACTCTACGTTGACTTTCAAACTAAATCGAACCATTGTAGACTGTGTGGTCTTCAATAAAGGCAGTCTTATATATAGTGATTTGCTTAATTTGCCACATATAATAATAATGTTTAAATCACTCAATTTCTTTTTGCCCATTTTTAGTCCCTTTAAGAGAACACTACACGCAACGTGTAAAAATCGGCGATTTGTGTTCAACATTGTTTTTTACAATTTCATTATTTAAAAGCATTATCTAATCAACTAATGAGCGCTTATACCGCCTAATAACTGACTAACTAACTAGCTGGCTGTTTTGCTGATGTTGTAATGGTTTTGTAATTAAAGTGTAACGATGGAAAAAACAAGAAATTAGCCCTAAGGATGCAAAATAATGTGTATTGTTGTTTTTTTTTTTTACCACACGCGTATACAAACACGCATATATACATTCTTTGATACATGTGGCAAGTGATAGTTATACTTTAAGTTTTAAGGAGTATAGGGGTAAGGACTTATTTTCTAAAGGGTATAAGTTTTTAATAGAGTACCCTATACAAAGTCATGGGAAACACTTTTGAAATTTAAATTATATATATATATATATATATATATATATATATATATATATATATATATATATAGAAGATATATATATATATATATATAGAAGATAGATATAGATATAGATATATATATATATATATATATATATATATATATAGAAGCCTTTTTACAAAAGAAATATATATATATATATATATATATATATATATATATATATATATATATATTTCTTTTTTAATATATTTCTTTTGTAAAAAGGCTTCTAGCAATAATATAATAAATTCCAAGAAAACTTACCTAAGAAACTATGGGTCTATAATCAAAACCTAGCTGCCGCTGAGAGACAAAACGGAGTCTTGGAAATTGGGAAAAAACATTTAAATTTGACTACAGGGTTTTGACATAAATGCTCAAGTTAGGTTTCAAATGGCACTGGTCTATAGCAAAAAACGCCTTTAAAAAAACTATATGAAATATGATGATTATGATGCGCTGAATTCAAAGCGTTTCCAAGAGGCTCAAATTTTTTTATGGGCATGGCAAATTTTTCGCCCAAAATATGGTAGATATGTAAATATATTTCATCATAACTTGAAAACGACTTGACCACCAAACGTTTAGGAACAAAATTTCCTATAAATCACCTGAACATCATTTTTTGTATTTTCAACAGTTTGGGAGTTATTTACAACTTAGCTGCGAATGAAAATTTTTTCGCGCAAAATTGGAGCAATTTTTTTTTTCAAAAATTTCATAAAGAATTTTTCAGAATGAAAATTTTAGATGTTAAGCATTTAAATTAAAACTTAAAATGTTGAGAACAAAACAAGCTTTAAATTATGAAAATCGCTTGGCTGTTGCTGATTTTATTCAAAATTAAATGAGAGTACCTAACTTTGACCAAAATTAGCGAAAAAATGTGTTCTTGCAAAATTAGCGGAAATTTTGTTCTTGCAAAATTAGTTAAATTTTATTGAACAATCAGCAAGAAATATATTTTTTAATTAATTCTTTATTTCCTAATTCAAACAACAAAACCTAAGTCTTGTTTACAATCCATTCGGTGTGTTTGGGTTCGACTATCTAAAGATAGTGCCATAACATCGTCACGATTTTTCCAATTACTCGTCGTGAGACATGCGTTGGCAACTGCACGTATCGCTCGGTTCCATGGATGTGCGACATAACTCCTGGATCTTGCAGTGGTACATCATCAGACTTAATATACTCCAACAGGTGGGGGCTCAGATAATATGTTGTCATTATCTAAGTCGGATAAATCTATATAATCTGTACAACTGAAATTTATGGAATGCTTTTTAAAGGGTACGATGTTAATTGTAACTAAAACAAAAGTTTTCAGAGAATTATCTTAATATTTTTTATTATGATAGAAGGTTATATGACAATTATGCAAAAAACAAAATATCAGCCCACTGCTCGCCGCGGCTTTGGTAGCATACCTTTATCAGTCGATCATTATTCTCAATAACTCTGAGACATTGAGGATCAATGTTGTTATTGTGCCGAATTATCTCATTCTTTAGCTCTTGAATTGTTCTTGTCTTATTAGCGTACACTTTTTCTTTTAAATATCCTCAAAGGAAAAGTTCAATGATGTCAAATCACATGATCTTGGCGGCAAATTAACATCGCCACATGCGATAATACGGCCTCTGAATTTCTCGGGCAAAGAGCCATTGTTTCGTTGACTGTGTGGCAAATGGCACCATCCTATTGGAATCACATATCGTCCAGGTCCATATTCCTCAATTTCTGGCCACCAGAAGTCCTTTATCATCTCGCCTGAACTCCAATTATGCCATATTTTTTCCTTTTTCGTTAGTATCTCAACAGCGGCAGCTGTAATATTGTCTTTCAGGGCAAATCGCATTATCTTGATACACTGTTTCAAAACGAGAGATTAATTAAGTCTCTCTCTGACTTTATCCTAGTAATTTAGATATGATAAATACAAGCAGGGAACCTACAGTTGTGATTTCTAACAGAAGGGATGTTCTTAATGTGACGGTAATCAGTTCCAGGCACTCGAATTTGGTTGAAAATGGTGGGTATCTGGGAATACTCGTCTTCTGGCAATCTGTATATTGACTTTCAGATTGCGGTCCGACCGCTTGAACCATGGTCTTTCAAATTAGGAATGGTGGGTATCTGGGAATACTCGTCTTCTGGCAATCTGTATATTAACTTTCAGATTGCGGTCCGACCGCTTGAAACATGGTACTTCAAATTAGGAGGAGAACGGACTCGGTGGAGCATCGCAACATCCTGTCCCGAACTTTTCCGGATCTTTCTATCATATATGATCATCCCGATATTGTAGTTTTTAATGAGACTATAAGAGGGAGCCAGTCACTTAGATCCTCATGGAATAGATTTAAAAACCAGATTAGAAACGTAAAACGCAGATTGAGTAGCTTTGCTCCGTACAAATCCCGTGGCCTGGATTGCGTTATTCCTGCCGATCTTCCGTAGATATAGTGATTCCTTGCCTAATGGCTATTTATAAGGTATGCTTTGCATGGCCTTACATTCCTGAGTCATGGATCCTATTCAAGGTGGTATTTATTCTGAAGGGGAGTAAAACCTCCCATGCGGGCTCAGAGGTCTTCACACCCATCAGCCTGTCTTCTTTCTTTCAGAAGTGTTTGGAAGGGTTGATCGACTTGCATCTCCACAGTACGATAGAACCTGACCTATTACCTGCGTCACAACATGCCTATACTAGAAGTAAATCTGTTGAAACTGTGGTTCACTCGCTTGTGTGTAGAGGGGGCCTTTAACAATGTCACACCGGAGGCGATTAAGTCGGATAAGATTCGTAGGGTGACTCTGGACCAACAAGTGTCACTATGGGGTCAGCCACCGTCTATAGGGTGGCTGAAAGGGACACCCACGGAGGGTACTTTCCCCTCTCTTGTGGAATTTGACCATCAATACTCTGCTCGTGTAACCTGATTCTAATGTATTCAAGAATGTAGCGAATGCGGATGATGTCGCTGTGGCTGTGTCGAGAACATTTCTTGACGCAGCGCCTTGAAACATCTCTGGGCTTTCTTAGTCGTTGGGGCACTGACAGTGGACTAAGCGTGAACCCGGGAAAGACGGAATTGGTACCATTCATACGCGTTCCGCTGATTTTCTTACCTCGCCTGGGGTTGCACTGTGGCTGTCGGAATACGCGAGGTATATGTGGGTGATCCTGGGGCGGTCCTGGCTACAGAATACACGTGCAGAGGCGGCGAGGGTAAACGTTTCCAGTGGATCTGATGGCTAAGTAAATAGCGACACTTCCTGGATAGAATGCTCTTCGTGTACATCTCATCAGAGCCGGTAAATGGTTCTGTTGGGGTATACACGGATGGTCGCAATCCTCGGAATGGGTTACATACGGGGTAAGAGTATCCTATAAAGTACCGGACCACTACAGTATCTTACGGACAAAGGTGTCGGAGATAAATATGGCGGCGGTATGATTGCTATACTATACGGTATATAATGTTCATATCCGAATCTGTACAGACAGTCAGGCAGGGCGCTCTTCGGTATTTACTCGACATCGCGACTGCTGTGTGAAGGCTGAGCATCAATGAATGCAAAGGTGAGACATTCAGACCTGGAGATTATCTAGGTAAGGGTCACTCTGACATCCGGGGGAACTGTGTGGCAGACGAACTGGGGAGGGAGGGCTATCTCCTCGGCAAAGAGGAGATTAACTCCTTGATTGGAATGCTACTTTCATCTTACAGACTTCTGGCTCTGTGATATATGTTAGGCAGGTCACAGATACGGTGGTTTAATGTACTCACGTGCACTGTATCGGGATAAATCTGGTCCCTGCACGATCGGGCTCGTTTGGAGTCTATTATAAGAATGCCAAAACATAGACTGTCAAATGTGCCAGTGTCTGAATCTTTCGGATATCATGACTGCTTTCCTTGGCACTCCGTTCTGCATGCTCTATCGGACCCAGCTGATGTAAGTATGAGTGGGATTTCTTCTTTTGTGCATGCTTCTGCTTGGTTCGGTTCGGACCGCATTACAGTCATATAGGACGCTACTTCTATGGGCATTAGAGTGGGATCAATATTGGACTATAATGAGCTGGACCAGTGTCTGGCTACCCGTCGTAAAAGAATAGGTTCCTCTGAATAGGTTCATGGCATATGGACCGACGGATAGAGGTTACCACCGCAGGCGTGGCGAGCATTTCGCCGATATTTTATTTCAGACATAATCGCTAAAATACTTCTATCATAATAAAAAATATTAAGATGATTTTCTGAAACCTCTTTGTTTTATTTAAAATTATCAATTGATTGAAGCAGTTTTTAGAACTAAGTTTTCGAAAGACTTGATATATTTTCGAAGCCTTAAGGTTAAACAAATCTTTTTAAAGGTTACAAGCATTTCAAATAAATGCAAGATATCGCAAAAATTCAGACTGGTGAATGTAATTTCACAATGATTGTGTTGGAAGTGAGGTCCACTTGGATTTAAGAAATAGAAGTCATATCTTAATGTAAAGTAAGGTATTCAGCCTAATTAAATATCATGGTATTGATAATTATTAATATGGTATTGATAATTATAATTATGGAAAATTATTTTTTGACTAAAGCATCACTGTAGTGCAGCTGTGTTTGGGTTAAAAAGAAATCTACAGCCATGTCTTAAAAGAATGCATCAAAATATGAAAAATGTTTAATGTCTGAGAAGTTAAAGGCTTTATTAGTAAAAAAAAAACTCAGGACAACTACAGATGAATTTCTTAGAAATCAATCAGTCTTTCAAAAACTTTTTCCTATCAATAAACATAGGTTAGATTGTTATTATTTTCTTTCTTAAATTCTATCGAAACTATAGCACCACTTTCATAGTTGGCTTGACTTAACTGTTCCCTTCATAAAATATTTATTTTCAACTTCAATTTAATTTTGAGTACTTTCTTGTTAGACTTCAGAGAAACATTTTAACTCATTTTGACTTGTTTTTTTTTTTTTTTTTTTTTTTTTTTTTTTTTTTTTGCAAGTCTTTTAAAACATTGTTGCCATTTTTGTACTTGAACATAATAACATGCAATACTTGTTTTTGTTTTTTGTTGCATCCACATCCATAATCTATGGTTATAACTACAGCTAGAGAACTCATCTATACCATCATGATTGTCTACATTTTCGCATAACTTTACATATGTTCTACCAAAGGTAGTACGAGTATTAAAGGCATGACATGTGGTATATATTCATATAAATATACATACCAACCTTCCTTTAGAAAAAGACTATTTTTCTATCTATGTTATGTCTCCCCCTCAGAATAAGTTGGCATCATTGGAATTAAGTGTTTAGATGCCTTTTTGTCTTGGTTTCCCCTTCAAGGGCTTAACAACTCTAATTAGTTAAGTTTGTTTTGTAGTTTTAACTTTGCAACTGTGTGTGTATATATGCATGTGTGTGTGGGTATGCATCAACGGCTGTATGTATTTAAACAGTTTTGTTAGTTATGGGAATAGGTTGTATGTTTAGTTACAAGATTTTTACCCTTAAAAATAGTATTGTAAGTTTATCGTTGTTTTAATTACTTCAAAAATTTTCAGAGGCAAACACTTAATCACTGTAGGTGATCTTATGTTTTTAACAAACCGGGGATTACAATTTAAATAAAGTGTAACAGAAAGTACGGAAGAATATTTTCTGTAACAAATTAAAGAATAATGACAAAAATCAATTGTGGATCTTTTAGTTCTTTGTAGGAGAAAACGGTCTCAATTACGGAATCAATCCAGAATGAAGTCATTTTAGAGATCGGATGTCTGGTGGCCGTTACTTTAGCGAAAAATTTTTCAGATTAAATTAGAACGTATGATGAGGATTATGTTGGTTATAATTAAACTGGGTCACTCAAATCTACACCATCAAAGGCATTGCTCACTATTTTGAATTGGATACCTCCAGATGTTTAGGTAAGGAAAATAGCTCTTATGAAAGTTGTCTAACTAGGAACATGCTACGATTTTGTACTTAGCAGTTGTAAGGTGGCAAGGTGTTGTGGTTAGCGTGCACGCATATAATACAAGTGACCCAGATTCGAATCCCCAGCAAAAAAATTTGACGAAAAAATTTAATTCTGATTTCGAGTGTTTAATAGACTTCAACCTCCTTCCAGACAAATCCATCTAAAAGGAAGACCGCTGACCATCCAGTTACTACTGGCGATGTTGACAAAACATTAGACGAATGATCTAGAGAAATTGTCACCTACTGGGGACAAATTACAATGCCAAGTAAGGATCAGTACAACACTACTATGCAAGGATATCACCGCTACACAATCATATGGAAACGAGATAAAGTAGATTAATCATCCACTTAGCTTAAATATCCACTTGTTTAATGAAACTGAAACAAATGAATGGATGCAATGTGAAAAGCCAGTATGCTCTCTAAAGGTGTAATGTAAAAAGTGGTTGTAAACTAGACATCGACTACTTTATTGATATATATTGATAGATTTATATAAGCCATATGCACTCCAACATAGCGGATTTTTGCGCAGCACTATACACTTATGATAACTAATCCAAGCTACGAACAAAGCCAAAAAGCCTCTTAAAGTTAATGTTGAAAAGTCTCGGCATACATCCCGCAAAACCTGTACCGGTTTTCAGCAACATTCCCTAATGTTTTCTGAGTTCACAGTATGCGGTAAATAGGACCACTTGCCGCTCTGGGCAAGTCGCTCCACCTGTGGCAGGACATAGGGTTTTTCGCAAAAAATAACACTATGGATATATAGCGCTATTAGTCGGCCCATTATATTTATGCGGCGATTTCTTTATGATGAAAAGCTGAGAAAGCTACTCGACTGCCTCGGTATAACTAAGGTAATGAGAACATGTCCAACAGCAATCTTGGAGGCCTTGGTTGGTTTAAATCCGCTTCACATCCAAATGATGAGGGTAGCGGCATGTTAGGTGACAACATTTTTAGGCATAGTGTCCCGAAATGTGTCTATTCTACGCAGTGTGGTCTGACATCCATATTCGGTCCTAGATGTTATGCCTTTTGATCTGTTCTTTGGCAGGAGATTCCGGGTTAAATTCCCGGACCGGAATTGTTGGTCTAATGGGGCCTTAGTTCGGAGTTAGTTTGATTTAAGCTTGTATACCGATGGCTCAAAAATGAATGACTGTGTCAGTGCTGGTGTTCATGGAAGATCACTGAGTGTCTCGGCTGACATCATGGCCATTGCTATATGTGCGGAGATCAGCCTTGACAGTGGGCTCAAGGGTAAAACTATTGATATCTTCTCTAAAAGCCATGCTGCCTTAAGGGCACTTGGTTCGAATCGTACGACATCTAGACTGGACAAATATTGCTACGATAAATTGCAAAAGCTTTCGCTCGAAAATAAGGTCAAGTTGTTTTGGATACGTGGATACTGTGGAATAGATGGTAATAAAATAGCGAGTGCATTGGCCAGAAAGTGTTCCATGACACCCTTTATCTGTCCGGAACGTCGCTGTGTAGTACTACTTACTACCATTCTCAAGGAAATTTCCAGATGCTTGGAACACTTAAAGAGGGCTTAGTCACTTTAAGGCGGACTGATTGCAATTTGGGCGTCGCTCTGAGGTTTCAAGTATAACAGACCGGACTTGAAACTCCTTACGGAGTTTCATACAGGCCACTGTAGACTAAGAACGCATCTGAAGAGGATGGCGGAAAATAAAAACCTTAATAAGATGAAAAGTATTATTATTAGAAACATGATGATGAAAAGTAACAAAGATGTTTGAAAGTCACAGTTCAATCAAAACTTCTTTTTAGGTGATGTCTAATCTGTATATATAAAGGGGACTATAAACTGCGTTGTAATTGATATTCTCTGAAATGAGCCAACCGATTTGAGGTCAATACCAAGGTATATATGTATATGCGGTTTTTGTTGGTTTATGGATTCGTGAGTATTTGTCGTTAGAATGAACCACTTTGTAATCCACATATATAAAAATAAGTTGTCCTATGTTCGTCATTTTACAACTCGAGACTCACCAAATCGATTTATAAAACAATACTCGCATTTAAAAGGTGTCCTTTCACTGAGGATTTATGTTCAACTGGGCGTTGCCACGCCCATACAAAATTGTTATTTATATGGGTATATCTTTAAAACGGGAATAATAGGTGTTTATAAATTTTGCCTAAATAAGTTTGTGTTCAATACAAATAATCAGTCAAAAAGTGAACGGCATTTGATAGGCACATACAAAGCAAATACAGATTTTTGTAAATCTTTGGAACGGTAATAGTGGAAGGTTCTGAATTTGGTGTAAATAACTTCGTAGTCAATACTCATCATCAGTCGAATTATGGGCGAAATTGAATAAGTGGGTGTTACACCTTCAATGCAAAATAAATACTATTTTTGTTGATCTAGAGAAAGGTAAAAAAGGCAGCTTGTGAACTTGGTCTAAATGATTTGATAATCAGTACAAATCATTAATTTAATTTTATATATTTTATAGGTATACAACACAAAAGCGCCCAACAATGCGGGTAGGGTTACGTTAGTATGTTATTAAACCTCTTTGACTTGTAAAAATATCAAAAATCATTTGATGATAAAGTTTTACTTTAATGTGCTGTGTATATATCAATCAATAACTCTTGATTGTTTTGTTTTTGGTTGTTAGGCCATTTTACATTTCTGGTGATTATATATCGCTGCCATTTCTTGAAATCAAAATAAAAAATTAATTAACATTCAAACAGTATGAAAAACATGTATTCCTACAGCCTTTAAAATTTATTTACTTGAATTTCGCTATTTTCTTAAACAAAATTTATGTTTGAAATGTGGTTTTTTTTCCTTTAAGTAATAAAATAAAAGCCGTATAAAAAATAAAGGGGCAGATTTTGCGAAAAAAAAATCATCTTTTCAGATGAAGCTCATTTTGATTTTGGCGGTTATGTAACCAAGCAAAATTGCCGCATTTGGGGCACAGAACACCCGCACGCATACATTGAAAAGCCGATACACCCAAGACGAGTCACTGTTTGGTGAGGATTTTGGTCCAGAGGCATAATTGGGCCATTTTTCTTCGAAAATGAGCAAGGAGTGGCCGTTACAGTCAATGGCGATCGTTATCGGGCCATGTTGAACGAATTTTTGTTCACAAAAATTGAAGAGGAGGATATTAACAACATTTGGTTTCAACAGGACGGCGCTACGTGCCACAGAGCCGGAGCTACACTCGATGTTTTGCGCCCTGTTTTTGAAGCTCGCCTTATCAGCCGCAGAGCTGATGTCGTTTGGCCACCTCGGAGCTGCGACTTGACACCGTTGGACTATTATTTGTGGGTGCCGTCAAAGATAAGTGTTACGCCAACAAGCCAGAGGCAATTGATGTTTTAAAGGACAATATTCGTGAAGCCATTGGTGAAATACAGCTGCACACAATCGATAATGTGCTTAAAAATTGGACCGATCGTGTAGGCTACTGCATGGCCCGCCGAGGCAGCCATTTGAATGAAATTATTTTCCATTATTAACCGGAAGGATTGTACTTTTAAATAAAAATAAATAATTTGAGAAAATATTCAGTAGTTTTTTCTATAGCATTTTCAAAAAAAAATTATTTTTGGCGGACCCGCTATTATTTAAATAAGGATTTTTTAAAATATTGATTTAAAAAAACTTAATTTTAAGATATGTACGAAAAGTGATATTACATACCGTATTTCCAGCTGGATTTATGCTAGGGTATCCTATTTCTTACCGAATGGAGCTGTGTTAAGTAAGTAGCAATACAAACCAGCTTTAAACTACAACGCTTTGTGGTTTAATTGTGGTTTAGGTTGGCACACAATTAAGTAGTATACTGTGCTAATATAGTATGCAAATCCTGTGTCTGTTAGGGCTATAAAATTTGCTGCACCCATAAAAATAAATTGAGGCCAATAGAAAAAAACTGAAAACTGATTTAAATTCAGCGCATCAAATTTTTAAATTTTTTATAATTTTATTTAAAGCCTTTTTCTACCGAGAACAGTGTAATTAAAAGTGGCTTTAGCTTAGCGGCTGAGAAGGTTATGAGCATATTTTTTTAATACTTAGAAAATGACTTATACGTTCTGAGAGAGTATTGACTTAAAGCAAAAAAGAGTAAAAGTAGCATTTCATTTAGGCTATACAATTAGGCAGCCATAATAATTTAATAAAATTAAATTTATATATAAAATGTTGTTTAAAATACATATCATGAAACCGGACTTGACCAACTTCACCTTTCATACATTTTATGCTTCGCAATTACTGCAATTGTTACTTGATTGAAGTATTTTATTATTCAAGTTAACATATTACTAACTTTGTTTTCCTTTTCTGGTCAAATAGTATATTATTGCTGCAATAATTCAATTAAAAAACGCAACAAAACTTATCGTTCAATCGTATTGAAAAGAATTCATGTGGAAAATATTGAAAAAATGTTGCAAATTTGTCAAAACGTGTTAAATAGCAATTAATATTCTGTATGCCGTTGCATTTGTGGTGTTTTTAATATGTATATTTTATTATTTTAATTAAATTAATTTAATTTAATATCAACTAGTTTTAACACTAGACCATATTAAATAATAAACACACACGCAAATACGTGTTTCAACAGCCAGTTTATACATACAATTCGTGTCATAAAAAAATAAATAAATTTAAATTAAAATAATTTTGTTTTTTTTTTATAAAATATATAGAAATTAATTTATACTCGTCCTTGTATGCGTATGAAATAATAAAAATTAAAAAAAAGCTTCATGACATTAAATATAATGGTGGGTAAAACCCTTTTAAAGTGTTAAGGTGTTTATTTTATTTATTCGTTTTAAATACTCGTCCCGAATATATGTATTCATGCATAGTTTCTTATATTGGGTTTTGGAATAAATTCGTAACTCACTCAAAGCACTTTTGAAGTAGAACGGTTGTTAAACAAATCATTAATTGGCCAACATAATGAACTGCGTTCGTAAAACGATTTTCAACTGGAAATTGCCGACAAATTGGGCTCTTTGTGCTTTCCGACCTTAACGAAATCTACAAAGAAAATTGCCTTTGAATTGTTTCTCAACAGGTCACTCGTCATCGAACAACACGCAATCAAAAACAGCGTTAAATATACTGAATAGCCACGGCAATGGGTAGGTCGAAGAGATACGCAAAAGCCGAGAGTCAAGTCTGAACTCCATCAAAAAAAAACATGATTTAAGTTATGTGGGATTGGGAGAGAGGTCATGGTGCGCTAAGAAATGCTCGACAGAAGTGCCATCGCTGAGCTACACTAAGTGAAAGAGACTATTCTATTACAAAGACCCTATCGACAACACTAAACCAATCCAAACAAAAACGTCCGGCGCTGTGTTGCACAAGTTGCCAAACTCCTTCAGCATCCGGTGCATTCCCCGGAAGTTGCACCAATGGGTAACCATGTCGAATTATATGAGGAGCGTTAATTTTGACAATTAAGTTTACCTTAAAAACTGGAACAGCAACTACTCGACCGGGAAATTTTTAGGCGGAACGTAATTGGTCGAGACGTGGAAGGAGCTCGTTAAGAGCATGAGCGGATACATAATTGAATAATTTATTGTAACTATTCATTTTAGTCTAAATAAAATTAAAAACGCTACGAACTTATTCCCAAACCAATCGGTAACATTTTTAATTTTTTTGATGAGTTCTTAGTGTCAGTTATGGCAAAAAGTCAGTGTCAGTGATTTTATATGGCATTTCTTTACTTTTGTTTCTTTTTAGTTCTTGTAAAGCAGTTCATTGCTAAACAACTTGTTGGTGCAGTGCTTATTCTGTTGTTGTTCTTTCTAATTTGTTTCGTTGTCTGCTTGCTTCGTTGCTATAGTTTATTTTTATTTATAAACAAGCACGTGGTTGTTTACTTTTTTTAGCAATGTAACAAACGACATTGGTTCTCATACTTGTTTTTAGTAGCAATTTAAAAGTTGTACCAGTTCCACCAAGAAAGCAAAGAAGATTGATAAAGATTTTTAAGAAAAGAACGCAATGAGTATCGTCAAATCATCATTACTAAAGTTCTTAGTTTTCCCGGGCTTGGTTGGCCTTGTGAAATGCGACTTTGGTAAGATAGACGTCAGGTCTTCAAATATTTCTGATCCAAGTCATTGTGCTGTGAATCCGTACAGTAACACCGATTTTATGGTTCAAATAACTAGACGTAGTTCGGTCTTGCGGTTAATGTTGTTTGATCCTCATAACTTATGCAGAGCCTGAAAGGCTAATCTTGCCCTATCTATACGAGTACTAACTTTACAAGGGCCGTTTATGTAGGATACTTGCCAGGCAACAGACCAAACTTATAGCGGTTTAACTCTATCCGCTGTCTTGTTGGCACATTATTTCTTCGTGGTACTCTTTTATCTTATCTATGATAAAAAACCATAGGTATTGAATGATTTTACCTATGTTTTATCTGGACCTGAACGGGATGGGGGATAACACATCTGGATTCCTAGTAGGGACGTCTCTGACTCGATCAAATTCGGTGATTCGGTGGAAGTCTATACTGAATGCTCTAAATTTGAGAACAGAGTAGACAGTGTTTTCAGGGTTGTTTCAGGCTAAAATATTGGCTTTTTATCATTTCTAGAGTTGATCCGGAGTAGTAGGTCTCCAACTACTGACATATATCTTTTCTAATATATCTTTTCTGTGTACCGCTGTGGTATGGTAGGTAAGACACCCGCCTACTAACCAGTAGGTTCTCGTTTCAGTACCAGGCCAGACCATCTGAAAAATGGGAAACGTTATTCAACAGCGGTATCACCTCATAACATTAGCTAGTAACTGATTGTGTGTATTACTACTATTGAAAACTTTTCTAATGTATTTGCGGTTCGGAACCGGCGTTAAACTGTAGGTCCCTTTCAATGAGTCTAAAAACAAAATCGGGTGCAGCTCATTGAGAGAAGTCCTCTTGTTCCTTCATGGAATGTTATGGGAATTAATACATATAATATAATAGCCTTGCGGCAATCAAATTGCTGTCCTGTATGATTTTCTTTCTTTCTAGTTGTACACTCACGGCAATCTTGTGTTCACCTTATATGGATTCCTGGGCTCAAGACATTCACGGTAATTGTGTTACTGATGAAGTTGCTGGATTGGGCACACCTATGTCGCACACGTGAAGCTGGGTATATCTTTTGCGTCTTGCTGAAAGCTGACAGATTCTATTATACTCATCTGGCATAGATTGGAAGCGAACCCAATCAATTATTAAAAATTAACCGTGAGAACATCTCCTCAGATTATTGTGTAATAGGCAACGAAGCAAATAGGCTGTGCTTACATAGGAATGATGTCTGTAGAGGTTGCAATCAAATGAGGAAGAGAAGAACGTGGCCAATTTTATTCGGTTATGTATATCCGTCCATCATCGTTACGAAGCAATCGAATCTTGATATCAGATTAAAAACCATATTCATTAGATTGTCGAGCAAGTTTCTAACTTAATTAAGGGAAATAATGCTTCTGCTGATTATAATCAGCAAAGAGGCATTGATAATTACCAACGCCGGTTATTCTAGACTTGGTGACTAGCACTGTGACATGGCTTCGTGTGTTATCACATAAAGCTGAGCTTTGATTCAATGATGTTACCCCTCTCTCTTACCTTAAATGGGTTTTATTTCAGTTTTAGAAAACAATGTTTAGTATACACTCTGTTGATTTTCATACTGATGTGAATCTATCGGGTGGGTCATCTATCGGTTTAAATTTGAACCAGCGGTTATTCGGAATCTGGCAATACTTATGTTGTTCTATTCTCTCACAAAATTCAGTATATTATATTATATTATCTCCACTAAACGAAATGAATCGATTTACGCTTTAGCAACGTTGGGATTTATTGGAATTCCAAAACAAAGTAAATTGGTAGGAAACTGCGAAAAAAATAAAAAAATATAAATAAATTTCTTCGGATCATCTTTTCATTTTGGTGGTTACGTTAATATTGCCGTATTTGTGGCTCAGAAAACCCCAACGTGGTCTTACAGAAGTTAATGCAACCACTACGAGTGACTGTTTGGTGCAGCTTGTGGAACGGAGACATCATTGGCCCATATTTCTTTGAAAATGAGGATGGCGTAACCATTACGGCCAATGCTGACACTTATTGAACCATGATAACCGATGCCTTTGTGCCGCTCTTCATGGTACTGATGCGAACGATGTTCGGTTTCAAGAAGATGGTGCAACTTGCCACACATCTCATGCCACAATTAATATATTGCATCAGTTGGTCGCCAAGAAGCTGCGATTTGACACCGTTGGACAATTTTCTATGTAGCGCCGTTAAAGACATATATTATGCCGACAAAACAGAGACAATTGAGCATTTGAAGGCCAACATTATGATGCCATTGACGATATACGGCCATATATAAAATAAATTTGGCACAGCTTAAAACCGTTTATGTTTTATTGCATTTTTAAATTTAAACTTTTAAATAGCCCACTCTATAAAAGGCTTAAAAAGTCAAAGTGTTCTCCTACTTTTGTAGTGCAGTGCATAAGAAGTTCTAAAAATTATTACTCCTCTGCAAGAAGCAGTGCAAAAAATACTCTTAACAATGAAAAAATGGACTAATCATAGCGTTAGATATGAAGTAAATTGTTTTTGAATCAAATGCCACAATTTTCCACGGTTTTAGCTCTAAATTGTTTGTTGTTGCTTTTGGTGAATATTTTTCTTGGAAATTCTAAAACAAACGTGCCAAAATTGGCCATCTTAATTATTTTCTCTCATCCATTAAAAAACTCAAATTTGCAGTTATTTAGTAGATAAAGATTTAGTCAATTAAAGCACTCACGAATGTATCAAAGAGAGAATTAAAAAAGTGTCACAAGTAAGCGTTTTGATCTTAGGAAAAATACTGTTAAAATTAAACAAATTTCTAAAATTTTTTGCAACAGAGTATACAAATTGTTTTGATTATATTTGAATAATATTGTTGTTCTAAAATACAATTAATTGTCAAAACCACCTGTTCGATTTCTTATGATTTTTAATGAAAATACACAAAAAATAATTTTCGCATTTTTTCTTTCGCTTGCAATCTCAATTATTTAGAAGGACAGCTGTATGTTATTCCTACAAACAATACTTAACAAACCTTAAATAAACACGTTTCTGTTGTCTAATATGCAAATTCTTTAAAAATAAATTGATTCCCTTTCCTACTTTTTGCTCCCGGTTGTTGTATTCATGCCTGTTATAACAACATCGTCATCATTATCATCGACGTTGTTATCATAATAAAGCAACAATTTTGTTTTTATTTTAATTATTAATATGGGAACTTCGACAGCTGCCATTACAGAGTGTAACATTATAATTAAAGAGAGTTGTCTGGAAGAGCATTTATTTTGTATTTTTCTATTCTATTTCAATCTATTCTTTTCCTTTTTATTGCTATATAAGCTACTCACATAAGAAAATAAATCTGTTCCAGGATTATAATTAATACAGGCCATTATAATTATTGCTTTGACTTCTGTAGAAAGTATTATTATTTTTTTAAATACAGTTTAGAATATTCTAATTATTAACGAAACAATGACTTGAATATTAAGTGAAGAGAGCTTCGAACAACAGTGATTTGAAGCTTTTCTTTTCTAGAAATAAACATTCAATTACCAATTTTAAATATGCATGTGTGTATATAAGGTGTGTTTCAAAATGATAAGGTCACCTTAGTATTTGCTCATTTCATCCAAACTAGAAAATGTTATGTATGGTCACCTTATTAAAACAAAAATTGTACGTTCAAATAAGTGAATAATAAGCCGGTTTTGCTTTTAGAGATGTACCATTATATTACGTTTATTTAAATTTATGTAAATAAGCGCAGAATTCAATGCGTCAAAATGATAAGCTCAGTGATTAATAAGCAATTCATTTAATCAGAAGGTATCACAATTATTACTTTTTTGTAATAATTTATAATTTAAATAATATCTGCGCGGTGTGGGTCCCGGGAAACCTTTGTCACCTTATGAACAAGGCAGGGATTGAGTATGCGTGGAATGGCGAAAAAGCTGGTACGATCTATGTGTGTTGTGCAAAATTTTCTCAAAAACAGAGAAAATTATGAAAAATTAAAAAGCACGGGTCGTCCAAAGGTCCTGACTGTCCGTAAAATTTGGCTAATTTCACAAAGGGCCTCGAATTTAACGGTGTTAAATCACCGAAACGAGGATGATCACGACCTGGAAAAGTCTCATATAGTTATTGAAATGTTTCACCGGATGTATGGCATGTGGCACCTTCTTGTTGAAACCACATATTGGACACATCAATATTATCCAATTTCGGCAGAAAGAACTGTGTTATTATTTGTCGATAACGAGTATCAGTAACAGTCACTGCTTGACCAGCCTCAGTTTCAAAAAGGTATAGTCCAATTATGCCTTCAGCCCAAGATAAACACCAAAAAGTGACACATCGTGAATGCATTTGCTTTTCAACTATTACATGTGGGTTCTTAGAATCTTAAAAATTCCAATTTTGGCGATTAACAAGGCCATCAAGGTGAAAATTTATATCAGCGCTTAGGATAATTTTGCTCAAAAAATCAGCATCAATTTGATGATGTTCAATAATCCACTCAACGAACTTTCTTCGCTGTGCATGGTCATTAGGCTTCAGTTGTTGTGTAAATTGAATTTTTAGGCACGGAGATGAGAGATACGCTGTAGAGAGCTTCTTGAAATTTTCAATTTTTGTCTACGACGCCAAATTGAAGTTCCTGGATTGTCACCGACACTCTCAGGTACTGCTTTGAAATTGACATTTGAAGAGCTTGTTTTTGGCCAGTGTTGTATTGTCGTCTCCACCGGATAAGGTTAAAACAATATTTCGACCATATTTTGTATGAAATTTTCGACCTGCGGCCGCAAAGCTTTTATTATTTCTTCGAAATATCAATTCGTTGAAATAAGACACGTTGTTTTAACGTGTAACACTCCATTTTTACTAATTCTTAACTGTCAAATGTTGGTTGGTTTTTAGGGTTGCCAGCACTTTACTGCACAAATGGCGAAAATTTAAATCTTGCGGCAATTTTGGGACATCCCTTATTAACACTCTTTTTTAATAAAATCTTAAATTATTTATTTTCTATGGCCAATCTTTTTTTTTCATGACTCCTCTAGGAAGCAATTTGATTTTCATAGGGGCCTTGCAATGTACATTAGCGATGAAGTTGTGTATCAGTACGAGCAACCACTTGACAGGTATGATGCAGAATTTAACTGCCTTTGGATTAAACTCAGAATCAGGGCACATCTCTTGCATTTTGTGCTCCTGTGTAGAAACCCAAACGCGGGTAGAGAGGTTACCATTTCCGGCTTTGACTTTCTTTCCGATTCTATATCAAGTATTCTTGCGAATTACCCGAACATTGAATTTATTGTTGCTTCAATGTTCATAAGTCGTCTTGGTTACGCCATTCAGGCCGCACAACTCTTTAAGGGCAATAGATAGAGTTATTTGCCGCACATAATCATATATCGTGTGTATATGGGCAACAGAATAACACCCTCGACCATTTCCTCACTACACAACCTGAGAAGTATGTAGTTGATGTCCTTAGACCTCTCGGAATTTCGATCCATTGTACCATTTCTGCCTCTTTCTCTACTCTTCAAATACAGCAACGAAGCGCTTGGTTTTCAATTACAGGAGAGCTCGATGGCTGGGCTTAACGATTTCTACAGGCCTTTCAATGGGAAACTTTGTTTCCTTGATTCGAACGTGAATGCCATGGCCGAAATGGTTGTTAATATAATAAATCAAGAAATAAGTCTTTGTTTAATCAGACGAGCAAGCGTGCAGACGGATCCAGAGAGGAAGCATTCAGAAATTGGCGTAATATCAAATGCGATCATATTGATCCGCTTCGCAAACAGGCAAGATCTTCGTGTGCTGCAGTGCTTAGGCACTAAAAAGCTCTATACGAACAGCGTCTATGTGATACAACTTCTTTCGAGGGGAAATAAGAGCTTTTGGTCATTCCTTTAAAGACTTAGGAACGGCGCTAGTTCGGTTTCAGCCCTTATAAGGGATTACTAAACGTTCACTAACCCGACTGAAAAGGCAAACCTTCTGGCTAAAATGTATGCAGGTAATTCGATCATGCAGGAGAGCGTTGAACCACTGCCCGAACTTGAAAGAGTATCAGTGACTATGCCTAGTATATTCTTCCGTATCCATGCAGTTAGAAGGGTTCTTGCAAATCTCGACGTTAATAAGTCTTTTTGGCCGTATTAAATTCCAGCGCTGGTCCTGATGCAGTGCTCTTCGACGCTTGCGCGTCCATATGATAATCTTCATAGTTGATTGTCCAGTGAATTGCACAACGCATTATAGGAAGAATTCGTTCTTTTGTCGCACTGTTCGCTTACGGAAAAATCTTCCTTCGAATGTCTTCCCTGCCACTTACGGCATAAGCAAATTTAAATTGAAAGTCTACAAACACTACTCCCTCTATCCTCCTTCCCACAACCTATTTTCTTAGTACCAACACAATGCACTGCACGAGTAAGGTCGCAAGCGGAATGATTAATCTACTGTAGCTTGCCTCCATATGATAGTACGTAGTGTTGAAGATCATTTTTAGCTAAGTGGTTGTGATTCTTACTTAGCATTGTAACTTTTACCCAGTAGGTTGCGTTTTCTCCTGATTAACCATCATAATAATCTGGATGGTCAGGGAGGGCTTTTTTTTAAATGGAATTGTCTGAGGGGAGGTTGAAGATCGAACCTGGGTGAGTGAGTGCGCATTTGAGCAAGAAGTTGGTACTGCATATCTTTTTTATTATATAACTTTCTATAGCCGTATATAACTCACTCAATTTTGAATGCACTTGCATCACACAATTTTCAATAGACCCCCATTTTATCACTAAGCCCATCATAACCCTGTTTCATCTAGTATATCGATGCTGTTAAGCTTTGGTCACAGAAATGTGGTTAAAAAAATTCGTTTTATAAGTCTATAAGACTAGCCAGTCGTTATAAATCAAGCACTGTTATTATAGAAACAAGGTAAAGGTAAACCAAGTTTTTTGAAGATGTTGGTGTTGTTAACTCTTAGATAAAAGAAATGCAATTGTAAAGATGGAGAGGGATTTAGTAGCATACCGATGAGAAAACATAACTTAAAATGTGAATCAGATTTAGCACAAACACTGTACACGATTACCACATACAGTGTGTAGGGTAACCAGAATTGAAAACAAATTTTATTAAAGTTTTACTGTTTCTAAGACAAACTTTATCAATAATATTAAATGTCATAAAATACTTGTATTTGTACAATAAAAGCAATATTCATCCCTTTTTAATACAAAATAAATTATTAAAAATTAATCACTTGATGGGAAATAAAGCAGTCTGAGTAGTTGTAAAATAAATGCAGATGAGCTGCTTTTTAGGACTCAGAAAATAAGGGAATGTTTTCGTTGAAGTATCATTTTATTGCTGTTTATTTGTGTGTTAAGGATCTAAAAATACGAAAACTTTTAATATTATATTTGATTTTTTATTATCTCTCTTATTTTCAACAGGACATCAACACACAAATGTATCCTTCAACTAGAAATAATTATGTCGCTGTTGATGGCTATAATAATGATGCTGATGATGATGTCGATGATGCGATTAGAAGATAAGATAGAGAGACGCTAAAATACAAATAAATAATGCCAGCATGGCCATTCACTTAATACAGTTTGATAGAGATAATAGTATAGAAAGTGGTGCAATAAATTGTGTCTATTTATTTGTAACATTATATTTAAAAACAATTTTTTTTATTGCAAAAATAAATAGCACCCCTTATAGGAGTGCAAAGATTTACAGATTTAAGATCTTTATCTATAGAAATATTATTTTCAATTCACTGCTTAGCGCTTTTAAATACTAAAAAAAAAAATAATTTGATACATTTTTTAAAAGTGAGTAACTAAAGGGTCGTTCAACCATAATGCACGATGTTAATTGTGCGTCACACCTTAATGTCAAGTTTTTTGCCCAACTGTTACACAACTGAGCAGCGCGTAAAGATTGTTGATGAAACCTTTTACGAAAATGGGCGTTCAAATCAATATGCCTTTCGTAATTTTTTGGTGAGCATAATGGGCCAAATGTGTCCACAATCGGGAGAATTGTGAGCAAATTTCAACAAACCGGGTCTGTAGGAAATGTAGAAACACCTGTGCATGCTTGATTAGTTCTTTCTGCGGCAAAAATTGCTGTTGTTTGCGATAGCAGTTACCGTGAAAGGTGTTCCCTATCGCCAGATGATAACGGACTTTTTGTAGCCAGAAATTGAGGATATAGCCCCGGGCGATATGTGGGTCCAACAGGATGGTGCCACTTGCCACACAGCCATCGAAACAATAGTTCTTTTGCGCGAGAAATTCAATGGACTTGTTATTTTATGTCGTGGCGATGTTAATTGGCCGCCCCGAACATGTGATTTGACACCGTTGGAATTCTTTATTTGGGGATATTTAAAAGAAGAAATGTACTTTAATGAGCCCAAAATAATTCAAGAGCTAAAGGATTAGGTAATTCGACACTTTAACCTTGATTGAACCTTGATTATGTCTCAAAATTATTGAAAATATGGAGCGACGGATAGAGGTATACCACCATAGCAGTGGTGGAACATTGGAACGATATTTTTTTTCACACATAGTTGCCACAGATCCTTTAATCATAATAAAAGATATTGAGAAAATTCCCGGAAAGCTTTTTGTTTTATTTACAATTAACATCTGGCGTTTTGGTTGGACTACCCTTTATTATCAATAATACAGAAAGGGAAATGGTCTTTATCAATTTATATGTAAATGACGAATTGTCATGTTTTTTACTACTTTTAACCTTTTACCTTTGGTAGAGATCACAGCTTATAAAGTACATACTGATCTCCATGATGAGGGTACAAAGATCGGCACTGATTGATGTTGGTGGGACATTGTGTACAACGACGTGTATGACACTCAGTGTATTTATCAATATCTAGGTATCAGATATATGGCTGAATCGACTGCTTCCATATCTTTGCTGAGAATCAGAGAATGTGGTCTTAGATTACCGAAGTACTCCGCTGGGCTGCTGCACCGGATTGTCTTGCCTATCGTGATGATGGACCACAGTATCCCGTACCTATTATCAGTAACTAATCTGAGGACATCTATTCCGAATAGGAATACCTGGAAGAGGTCATGTGTGTGGACAAGGAAGGTATTCAATTTTTCCTCGGACGAGTCAAAGTTGGAAGGTGGCTTAGGCTATGACGTCCATTCTCTTAATCTTAATGTTTGTTTGGTCTACAGGTTGCTGGATTACTGCACCGTGTTTCAGGCAGAAGTAGCCGCTATTTGTGTGGCTGTTGACTTACGTTGTAACATTGCCCGGAAAGTGTGCATTTACATGAACACTCAGTCCGCTATTAAATCCTTAGTAGCTATGTTCACTAAGTCCATGACAGTAAAGAAATGTCACTCATCACTAAGAGTGATGGCTGAGTATTTAGATATCAGTCTTATTTAGGTACCACTTAAATTCCGGATAATTGTGCGGCGGATGAACTAGCTAGACACTGTGGTTAAGTATACCGATCTCTACCTGCCGTCGGTGTATAGGGCAATTGCCCGCTAATATCTTTGATGAGAAGTGGAGGCAAGCTCCTACTTGTAGACAGGCTAGAACTGCTTAACTTGATGAGAGTCAGGATATCTGCGGAGTAGGAAGACACGCCCTTAGGTCGGGCAAAAGGGACGCCGTACTTACGTGCAGTTTAAAGAGATGAGTAGACCACGGATCACCTTCTTTTGAAATGTCCGGCGTTGACGGGACTTAGGTTCTGGATATTCAGTGGGAATATAGTTAATAGTGGAGTTCTATGAAAAATTCCTATAAGACTGATCAAAAAGTTCATAGAGGAGGCGAACTGTTTAAAGAACTAACCAGTGGCTAAGGGGGTGAAGCTATGGGTATCACAATTGGCTCTGTCACGCCTAAGTGTGCTGGACGCTTAGTACGTCGGCCTTCATTAACCTATTGCTTTGTTACAGTTTCATTAATCAAGTTGATTTTCAAGCCAAATAGATGATTAATCTACTGTATTTCGTCCACATATGATTGTGTAGTGGTGAAGATCTCTACTAAGTTGTGGTGGTGGTGATCTTTTCTTAGCATTGTAATATTTTTCCATTAGGTGGCGTTTTCTGATGGTTTTGATTATCATAGTCAGAGGTAAGCTGAATGTTCAGGGAGACTTGTTTTTAAAATGCATTTGTCTGGATGGAGGTTAAGGCCTAAATATTAAACACTCAAAGCCGCAATTAAAATTTGTTTCATGTCCTTTGATGGGGATTCGAACTTGGGCAGCTTGTCTTGTATGCGTACGCTTTAACCAGTACAGCACACCACCCACTCTCCAAAAGCCTATCCAAAATTCGATGCATTCAATATCTTTAGCTTGAAATTTGTCTTCTTTTAAGAGATTTTTTATATTCTTTGCGAGAATTACAAATCATAGTCATCATTTGATATGACGGAAGAATAAACACTTTTTTATGACAATCAATTTGTTACATTTCAATAGTTCGTTTAGTTTTACAGACACCAACACCCTAACATATGGGAGCTTATATCTGTGTGTGTTGTTTACACGATTCATAAATATATAAGACGAGAGTTGGTAAAAAATGTTATAAAATTTTGAAATGAAAGAAATGAAAGAAATTGTTTCATTTGTCCAAAAATAACAGCATTAATGTATGTAACTTGGTGATTGCATACAAAACCTATAGCAGCCCAGGTTCAAATCCCGGCAATGACAAAGAATATTTTCTTCAGCATGGCTTCGAATATTAAATAATTAAAAAGTTTTCGATCCTCTTCAAATGATGATTCCAAGAAGGCCTCTGGCACAGCCAGTAAAGAAAAAAAGGACAACATCGACTACAAAAACATCATAGGAAAGCAAAGTCATTTCTCGGGAAAAAAAACAGAAGACTATGATAAGCTAAAACTGCTCACCTCTACACCAAATACACAGATGGCGTTGTTTCTACGCAACGACAGACAGCAGCACCATAATTATTTTAGACCGATCAACTACTCAGCTTAAAGAAATATTAGCTGCTTTATGGAAGCCATATGCTTCTGAGAGAAGTAACGAAAATAAACAGAGTTTTTTGGATTACAAATATTTTGAAATTTAAAACGTTTAGTATTAATTTTATTAAAAAAAAAAATAATTGAACCGTTATTATAAAAAGGCCAACAAAGACCAAATAACGGGTGTTTCAAATAATTTGAAAATCTTAAATATTCCAAACCGGACGCTTTAAAAATGCAAAAACAGGTTAATCAATTTTCGTCTTTTGAATTAATTGAACCGTTATTATAAAAAGGCCAACAAAGACCAAATAACGGGTGTTTCAAATAATTTGAAAATCTTAAATATTCCAAACCGGACGCTTTAAAAATGCAAAAACAGGTTAATCAATTTTCGTCTTTTGGGTTGTGATTACTCCTGTATCCAAGAAAACGGTAGCCACAAACATGCAGGTCGACAGGATCATCGCATTGTTTTTGTTTGATTTCTGGTTATAAAACGAACGAATATCTAAAAACTCATTCGTATCGCTCTTAAACAAACAGTTTTTTAACGTAGTTATCAGGGTCGGAAGCCCACTGGGTAGCTCAATTAAACCCATCCGGGTTTTAATGAGTATTGTATTTAAGAAAACCCGGGTGGGTTTTTAAGCATAATTTACGTGTTGGCAGTTCTAATTAGTTTGACCCGTTTTATTTAGTTAAAAAAAAAATAATGAATTAACAAATTTATCAAACTACTGCGTATATCTTTTCAACACCTCTGTGCCAATATCTGAATCCCATCTCGGCAAAACTTCTCATCTTTTGTGGCAATTCAATTTCGAACCCGATTTTAGCCAGTAGTTAGAATGAGCATTGATTGGAGAATACAATCTTTTGGCAACTACTGCTAATTTAGGCCGAGCATTGTCATGCAAAAGAATAAGTTATTCACGTCTGTCTTTACATTCCAGCCTTTTATCTCATAATGCATGCATCAAACGCAGTAATTGCAATCTGCTACCATCATCGAGTTTTAGCAGCTCATAGTACACAATGCCGCCTTAATCGCATCTAGAATGCTAATATGCATTATAAATTCTAACGTAATTGTACTAAAAAACAAACAATATTGTCGACTTGTACGAAATTTGTAGGCAGTTATAAAACCCACAAAAACACACAAAATACCAGTAAAATACGATGGGTTTTTGCTAATGCACTTGTATATAGTAGAGTATGAGCAACGAATGAACCTTCTCTTCGAAACCAATTTTTATCTCTAAGTATTCACGCAAGATATGTTATAAACGCTGGTCTTCTTCTTTGCTGGTAGAATGTTAACGGAACTCAATAAATCATTTCTTAATATATAAAATTATGGTGCGCAGATACATAGTATTTATCAAATGCCTTTATTTTATTTCAGTGACGGTTTGTATTGCTTCTCATGGAATTTTAAAATTGCCCTCGTATAAGCATAATAAGTATAAGAAAATAAAGAATATGAGAGAAGAGAAACGTCTGTGTGTATGTGTGCGTTAAAGTTATTGTTTATATCCTGTTTGCTTACAATATACTCATCGTATGACATGCTAGCAACAACGTAAGCATGTGTGGGTGTAGGGCAAGGGAAAAAATGTCTGTCTTTATATCCGTAACAGTAGTTTGTAATATTTAGCTGCAAAATTACGCTCAATGCTTTCTATTCTATAAGGGTATCCTCAATGATATTTTTTGTTTTGTTTCTATTTTATTATTTAATGATTTGTGTACAAGTGTGAAAACTTTGACATTTTTCTTGTTGTTGCTGTTGTTGTTATTGCTATTTTATTATTATTTATGTGTTTTTGTATATGTTTTTATATATTTGTTTATTTAGTCTTCTTCTCATTTTTACAGCACCAAAAACTCTGTGAACTAGAAATAATCAATGATTTCAAAAAAATAAAATAAAACAAAAAACAAAAGGACCCTTCAACCACCATTTCAACCAGTAATAAATATTGCTGTTGTTACTGTATTTGTTATTTGTTGAATCTCATATATCAAATGATGTAATAAAAATCATTGATTTTTACAAATTATTTTATGGTTAATCAATGGCAGTTGAATAGTTTTATTTTATTTGTTTTTTTAATATATAAATTTATGACAGAAATGGAACAAATGCATGTCAAAAGACAAATATGAGTGTTAGGCCACAATTAGTATGCTTTCAGAAGGATATAATGAAGGGCAAATTAAAAAGATATGTATATATCGTTTGAAAAATGAAAAATGTGTTTAATAAAAAAATTAGGGTTGTTCTAACGTCGCTCATAACTAATAACAAAACAAGTTATTCTTGTTGAACGGTGCTTACATAAGATTTTTGCTTCTAAAAGGGATGCTTGTTTTGCTTTTATTTGCAATTATTTTTGCTTGACTTAATTTAATACGCTCAATTTTTATTCTTCTATAAAAACATTTTTTTATAGACTTAAACTCGAATGTTTCGCAAAGCAAACTTTTTTATTTTACTATGTCATAAAAGACCATTCTGTTTAAAAAAAAAAAACACAATATTTGCGTTAATATGATAAAACTATTAAGTTTTGATTTTAAGATCCTTCGGAACAACAATTTAAGTGGTTAAAAACTTAAGAAAGTTGAAGTCTGTCTGTCTGTTTATAACACATACTTTGGTACAATGTATTACGTATAATAACAAATCACTTGTATGATAACTAAGAACGATTATTAGAAGAAGATTAAGGATACAGCTGCTATGATTCATATGTGAATTATTAATGGTACACTTTATGTCATTGACTTTAGCTATTAAAAAAGATTTGATATTTTTGACTTTAAAAAATAATAAAAAAAAATTCGTGACATATAAGGCAGATCAATATTCAGTGACAATTTAAAAATCAACACGATGAATCGTTAAAAAATATTAGTTCAGACAAAACCTTATCGTGGAAAAAGTTATATGGACTAGAAAATGAGACATATATCTGCTGAAATACAGAAATTTTAATGTCAAAGCTTAATATGCTCGCTCTGATTAGTCTACCATTGAAAAAGTACATGAAATTTTGTAGCTGATGCAGTAAGGCCGGCATGCAAACTGTCAGAAGAAAGCAGTTGTATTAAACCTCAGCCACATGAAAGATTATCAAAGAAACTTGATCCTTGGGTACCTTATAAATTTTTCTAACCGAACTATCATTAATGAAACGTGCTTGAAACTCAAAGTGCTTCTAAATAAGCCAAAAAAGTACTAAAGCCAAAAAAGTACACAGCTATTGACAGAATGACGTAGGTTAGGTTAGGTAAGGTTAAAAAGAATGAAGTGACAATGACGCCTTCACTCGCAGACCAATCGATCCGCTAAGAGTCTCTTTAAAAAAAAAGAAATGAAGAAAGAGCGAAAAAGAAACAAATAGATAAAAATTAATATAAGCCCGTGGGAGACTGCAAACTCAAATAATTTCCCCTAACCCAGCGAATTTCCATTTCGGATATTAGTCCTGATTTCAAATCCATAGATAATAGTTAGACCATTCCATCTCAACGCGCTTATGCTACCGACCGCCATTAAGACACTATACAATTTAAGAATATGCATTATTGAAGAATGGAAAATTTGCCGCTCTGAAGGTTCCAAAATCTAGACGAATCTATTCCAAGCCGACTTAATGATGTCATAACATCCAATGGTGGCAAAATAAAATATTACGTTATAAGCCCGCTCAGAATAATATTAGTAATATTAGTTTGTACGCTATACTTATTTCGTTTGAAAAAAAAAATTGTTTTTTAATTATAATCAGTGTTGCCGTTTAGTTATTTCTAACCAAAATTGGTTATTTTTTTTTCTTTAAAATGTTGATGTGGACTTTATTTACATTTTGGTTACTTTATTCTATTGAGAAGCAAGATATAAAAATGATGGCTTCTTTTAATGTTTGTTACTCCGGTCTTACTGAGTGTATAACTTAAAAAAAAGGACTTTGTTTCGGATTTTGTGTTGGTTAGCATTAGCTATGACCTTCTTCGTCATCTTGGTAACATATGGATTTCGCACCAAAGACTTCTCATTTTATGAGGTCAAAAACAAACTAATATTGTATACTCAGTTCTCAAGTGAAGTGTAATTCGATTGAAACAAATATTAGACGGACGGACAAGGTGGTTGGGATAGAACTTTTGAACCACTTTTTTATGGATTTAACTGGTCTTGCAACATCTGTCATGATGGAATATAACGGCCTTAAGTCTGTTGCTTTAATAATGTTCTTTAGCTTTAATAATGGCAAAAAATTCACTTTAACGTTATATTTTGATTCATTGAGATATCTGTTACTAAGCGCTATTTAGATAAGATTATTCACAGATAAGTAAAAAAGTTCGACACAATTATTATACCAAGTTTTGTTAGATAGGTTTATATTCAGTTAACATCTTTATAAGATCGATATACACACTCCATTTGTTGTAGTGTAATCCCCTGGAGGCGAGCATCGACTGTTGTCGTTTAGTAGAGCTTTCTGTGCACATCATTATCAAAATGTTTCATTTCTTAAATTTGTCATTTATTTATTTAATTATTTTTTACAAAAATTTTGGTTAATTTTGATTGAAATTTGTTTACAGAAAAATCGGATTTTTGACAACTCTGGTTATAATTAGAAATAGTTATTCTAAACATTAGTTTTATATCTCCATTGATTACTAGGGTTAATCTAGATAGGGGTAGTGATTTGAAGACGTTTGAGCTGATGCGTCCACATTCATACTCAATAAATCAAATATTGTTACGTTTAAACTTTCCAAAGACGTTAATTTAACGAGCAAATTAAACAGGAATAAATTTCTTGTATGGTATAATTAAAATTATTTATTAGCCCAATTCATTGAGTCACTGTTTTTCTCTTAAGACCTTTGTGTAAAAAACAACTTTTTATTAAGCAGATCTTTCTTTCAAGATCTTCGTCACAATTTTCTTCAAGTGATTGATCACAATTACAATTTGAGTTCAATTACTATTTCTTCAGAATTTCTGCTCGATTACGATTTATTTCAACCTGAATTTGTTCACATCTGAAGGTTCAATTAGATGTAAGTTAATATAACTTCATAAGACAACTAAAATCAAATTGATCGGTTATGGCGTTATGGTATGTCACCACTAATCGAACACAATGAAGCTAATAAGTTTGGTTGTGTTGCAAATAGGCGTTATGTTAAGTCACGTCACGTCTAATTGAACTAAGGTTGCCAGATTAAACATTGTAAAATTCTGGAAAATTCTAGTCAAAAATATTGGTATTCGAAAAACTTTATCTAAAAATTCTCGATAGATGGCTCTAAGCTGTAATATATCAGGCAACACTGCAGCTTGTTTAATAGATCTGAATGATTACAAAGTAAAGTAAAGCTTCGCAGACGGTGGAAAAGTTAGGTTTAGCATCAACCAAGAAAGACAATGGTATGTGCCTGCTGGCCTTGGAAGCAAATTGTTTATTACGAGCTTCTGCAATCTGGTCAACTAGATAAAGTGAATTAGGAAACAAACACATTTAACACATTTTTTAAAAGCCTTTGTGTAAGATAAACTTGAGAAAAATGTGTTTTAAGAAATTTTCACAAACCATATTTTTCCTTGCTTCTTGACAAATCATAAAAACTCGTGTAAATCGAGCGAAAACATGGTCAACTGGCAACCCTAATCGAAACCTAACCGATTCGTTAATTTTATATTCTTTTTACATAATTGTATCAGTGATGAGAAATGATTTTTTCGTCGATATAAAGAAAATAAATAAATAAATAAATAAATAAATAAATAAATAAAAATAAAATGAGAGTACTTTTCTGACAGGATTAACAAATTTTGTAAAACAAAAATAAATTTTCATGAGATGCTTAAAAAAAAAAAAAAAAAAAAAATTGATAACTCTGTCAATTTCCAAAGGATTTTTAATAGCAGGATAGCATTTTATTCTCAACTAAACATAGGTTAGGCTAGGTTAATCTAGCAGCTACCATTGGCTCACTTGTGTCCAAATTCTATGTCCCATTGTGTTGCCATGTGTCTATTACCATACGCAGCTTCTGCCTAGCAACAGTTTGAAACTCAGTTGTCCTAATGCAGGCAAAGATTGTGTCCAATTCGTGCGCTGGAAGTAGTCCTTATCATCGAATCTCCTAATAACAAGTACTAATGCCTTAAGAATATGTTTCATAGACTACCTCTACTCTTCATCTTTGCGACTTCTGCAAAGATACTTATATGAAATTCTCATCCTTTGAGCATGTATGCCAACATTCCAACGATTAGCAGCCACAACAGCTGATCCATTCTCCGGTAACTCAAATGTGGCCAGATTCTTCTGCTCCCATAATAGGTGGATTCATTTCCCCATCACATGATCGCCTAGTGGCGTAATTTTTGTGACACCAACCATCAATTTTGCATAAGAGTGGCACCGATGTTCATAATTGGATACAAAGTGGTATCTGTTACTTTCAATGTTCTCATGTCCTTGAATTCAAGGACTTCATCCAAAGACATCCGGAATTCATGAACAATTCTCGACATGTTCTGCACACTCTCCATAGATTTTATGTAAATACGAAGATATTCTGATAGCAAATGCTGTAGTATCGGACTTACCGCGTTTCTATATTTCTGTTGCTCTTCTTTCCATATTAGAAACTTAAAATCGGTTAATATTCAGGTATTAACATAAACCTTATAAATGCATGAAGGCAACGAAAATCGGTTTTTTAATCTTAACTCATAATTTTGAGGTGTTCTGAATATGTCGAAAACAGATTCTTGTTGTACTTGATAGTGAGTATCAGAAAAATAGTATCAATTCTCACACACATATTTCAACTTCATTAGTTTTGTCCCATAGTGTACTGGAGTTGCCATAAGTACTAAAAATAAATAAAATCGGGAAAATGATGAAACTTTATTATATTTTCTCAATTAAAGTGGTTGCTTGCAGACAAAATGCAAACAGTCACAGAACTGAATTAAAATTTGCTTATTTTGAAATTTGCATGCCTATTTATTGAAGAAAAATTCTTAGAAAATGTGTTTCTTAAGAAATGTTTTAATTTGTTTTAAAAGGTAAATAAAAAGTTGGAAATACGCAATAATGTGAACCTCCTATGATGCTATTTACCGTTCACTGTCTTAAAATTTAAAAATATATAAAATTCAAAAAAATTTCTATTGTACTCTCATTTCTCTTTATTTCCCT